>JAZDUH010000341.1:7672500-8272500 GCA_036419115.1 Scarus forsteni
AGTGGGTGGGGTTTTTATAGTCCGCGAGTTCAATCTGGAACCTAACCTGCCCCGGAGCAGGTTAGCCGTTCAGCGTACGTTGCCATGGAGACTCGCCTCGCTAAGAAGTGAACCCGTCTCGTAGAACAGGGAACCCGGAACCTACCCTCAAAGTTACCTCGCTAGGCAGTAATTCTGCTTTGTAGTACAGGCCCCTGATGTCAGGAGATAAGACAGAAACCTCAAGTCAAGTGAAGTTGGGACGTTGTGTAAGTCCTATATAAAAACAAAACAATAATTTGAAAATCCTTTATGACATATATTCAACTAAATGCATTACAAAACAGAATATTCAGAGTTCAAACTTAGTTGTTTTGGTGCAAATATTCACTCATTTTGAATGTGATGCACAGCCAGATGGAGCATATTTTCCACATATTTGATAATAACCTTATGCCTTAGTGGCAGGCTGAGCTCTCGAAGCACCATGATTTTTCAAATGTTTTGCTTGAAAGTTAATATGGCCAGATTTCCGTTAAATTTATCCAGATGTCTTTCACAATGATCAATCTGGAGGCAGTTATGCATAATTACACCTGTTCTCTGAATTAACAGCCTAGAACGTCCATCTGACACAGAGCTCGATCATTAAAACTGCTTTTTTGCTTCATATTCTGACCTCTTAGGTGGAGAAAGGTGCAATGTGCATCAGCCCAATGATGAAACAAGTAACAAACATTTTGAAAAAAAGGTTGGGACAGATACTGACTGCTAGATGCTGCAGAACAGAACGTCTCACTTCATATGCTTAATTGTCCCTCCGTGGTCTGGAAAACATATGTGCTGTTCAGTTTATAATATTATATGTCATACAGCAGCCAACTGATGCATATCAATTTCATAATATCAAAGCAAATCTGTTCAGCCAACTCCGGCCGATGATTATGTTGCCCTTCTGCTGCTTGTTGACTGACTATGGACGTCTTCCAAACAGCATTCAGTTTTGGCATCTCCAGTATTGGGCTTGATGCTGTAAAGTCTAACACATTGCTCTTATGGGAGATTAAAAATACCACAGGATGAAAATCTCTAATAGGTACTGAGATTAAGTGAACAAGAAAGGAAGTTAATCAGTGTAATGTGGTCATATGTGCCATTTGAGACAGAAAAAGAGTAAAAAAAAAATCTAGGTGGACTAAAAATAGGGGGCTTGAAGTTGCAACGGTTAAGGGGTTTGAAAAATATGAATGCCTCTCCCCTTTTGGAAATTTGCCTTGGTTACGTTACTGCACACTTTAAGGTGCCTTCATTTAAAAATTATAATCAATAAGTAAAGACAGCATAAAAAACCCAAATCCTCATGTTAACACAGTAGGTAGGGATGGGTACCAAATTTGGTACTTTAAGAGGTACCGACCGAAATCTGTAGGTACTACCGAGTACTGATTCACGTAAAATCAAACGGTGCCATGTTTAGGTACCTAAATGCAACCTTGTGACTATGAGGGAGTGGAAGAAGCAGGCATATTGTTGGGCAGAGTAGGTGAATTTCCATACCAGACTTGAAGGCAGCACAGCAATAGCGTAATGACGTCAGCAGCCGCGGGCTCAGTCAGCAAAGCAAGCATGGCTGAGAGAAATAGCAAAGTATGGCTCCACTTTATTAAATGTGATGCTGATTATGCTCGCTGCAATATTTGTGACGCCAAGTGTAAGGCCAGGGGCGGAAATACTTCAAATCTGAGGAAGCACCTGGTGACGCTCAAAATTTTCCTTAAAGCTGAAGAGTGCACAATTTTTGCTAGCCTCAGATCTACAATCACAAAGGATTCATTCGGCACTGTTAGCACGCCTGTGTCCAATGGAGACTAGTCGTCTGCAGCCAGAAACACAGGAAAAGAAATGGCTTTAACATTTGGTGATGGCAGCAAATGCGACAAGGAGGACACCTGGTTGAGGTGTAAATTTACATTGAAAAAATCTGGGATCTTAACATTAAACAAATTAATATTTATTACCCCATAAACACGCGCAAAAGTACCGAAAATTGGTATTGTTGAGTACCGATACTGATTCCCAGGTACCAGGCATCGGTATGGTATCGGTTCAAATGTGAAAGGTACCCATCCTTAACAGTGGCACATACCAACAACAGCCAGACAACATAGCCAGACACTGTACCCTATACTGTACAAGATATGCACAAATACACAGTGGAAATGAGAAAAGGACTGAAAAAAAATGAAGAAAAGAACACCATCTAAATGGTACAATACATTTTTTGCGGGCAGCGCAGATGTCTTTCCTTTTGTCCACCTGACTCTGATTTCATTTTTGAATACTCTTGTATACCAATAAACATGTTTATATGAAAACAACAATCATCCGGCACAAAGCTGACATGTTCCTATCTTGAGGACCAGTGTTGGGAGTAATGCATTACAAGAGTGATGTGATTGCTTTAACGCATTCCCTTTTACAGTAACGTAGTAATCTAAGGCGTTACAAAAGAAGAAAAAAAAAAGTGTAATATTTTACTTGGTACAAATGTCAGTATTGCAAGTTACAATTTATTTTTAATTTAAGCTGAAATGAAGAGGTGTTTTTTTGTTTGTTTAAATACAAATTCACCACATACTCTGTTACACCAATGCAGAAAAGTCCTCTGCAAGGCCTAAAGTTACAATATCACTAACACAATTTACCAGAGTTTTGCCTTTTGTCTGTTTTTGCTATGATTGTTTCTTGTATTGTGCCATGAGCCATCGATGTGGCTATTATATTCTACTGTTTTTAGCCTTAAGCTGAACTCAATCAGATAGCTACCACATCACCTTCCACTAGATGTGTAATGAGCTTTTTGAGCGTAATGAGCTACATTGAGAATGCCAAATCCAGTTCCTGTTATTTTGACAAGAGCAACGTAAAAGAAATGCAATAATAGTGTAATGCCTTACATTTCATGTACTGTAAAATTATAATGTAACTAATTACTTTGAAATGAAAGTAACAAGTAATGAATAATGCATTACATTTTTGAAGTAACTTGCCCAACACTGATGAGGACACAAAAACATCAATACTTTGAATCACCAAAAGCCTGCTCTAAAGTCTTGGCCAAGCTGTGATCCTGATATTGAAAGTATGAATTAGATTTGTTAAATATGAGCTTCAATGTATGCTTGGAACTTTAATGCATCCTCACAGTAACCTGACAAGCCAGATGGACAGCTCCATATATCTGACACAGAAATATTTCACTAGTCCATCTGAGTAGGAGCCTTTAAATTTGTTTTCAGGGGCAGAACGTTAAAAAAAAACACAAGCTTGTGATTGGACAATCGTTTGGCTCATCACATTCAACACAGACCAATCCACATCAAGCAGGGTTGCCTCCTGTAATGTAGCATACATAGCGGCTAATGTAGCGGCTAATGGCTAACAACAGCTAACAACAGTTAATGACCGTCAGCCATTAGCCGCTAACTTAGCTGCTAACAGCTAACAGCGTTATACTATCGTCTTACACTAAATTGTACCACACAGATGATTCATTTAACACTTATATGTGACATGAACCTCGTCAAAGACAATCCCTACAAGTAAACTTCTGAGGAGGGCAGATTTCGTCAAGTTTTACTGAGAAGCCATGAGGACAATAGGCTAGTCAGCATGTTCGTTCTCAACTTCCGGTTCTCAACTTCTGGTTGTCGTCACGTCCGCATTCTGCTGCTCCCGCCTCTCTTCCCTGATTGGGCTGTTGAGAATTCAGCCGAGTGAATTCGTTGGACAACGGAGGCTGGCAAGACAGACCTGCAGGATTTCAGAATCAGGCAGGTCTGTCTGCTCTGTAAGGCTATCCTTACAGCAACAGACGAGAAAAAAGAGCTGCCAGCCCCTGTGGCTTTTTGTCACAGTTAAATGATGAATATACTGCTTAAAAACAGCAAAGTAACCATTACTATTCAAGTATTTAAATCATCGGAAAAGTTGGGAAACCACGCAGCATCCTGGAGCCAACAACAGGAGGGGCTTCATTTTGTGCAGATACCCTTAACTCAATGTGATACACTGACCAGAAAGAGGTCAGCAGGGTCTCCATGCCACATTTGGTCTTCACTCAGCTAGCTAAGGAACCTCCCTCAACGTGACCCAAAAATCTGTGCCAGATACTTGACACATTCCCTAATGGAAAACAAAAAAAACAAGCTAAGTTCGAGTCGAACTCATTCCATGTGTGAATAATAGGTCACCCTTAGTTCTGGGGATGACAAAGTACCGCTGTTGTCAATACACTATCATGCATGCATTTAACTGATTATTATTGTGGATAGCATTTTTAAGCCACTAAAGTAACAGCGAGTATCGTAAATATGAAACTAAATTGTCACTGAGTCTGTTAGACAAATTCTGGTCACCTTAAGAAGCAGAACAGAAAAACAAGTGTAGACCAGACTAATATAGCCACTGCACAGCAGTAGGACAGCATGTGGACTGGCTGTTTACAGGGAAGCTCAATAGAGGAAAAACGACCACTGCCCAGCAAATTAATGTGGTGAACCTTCCAGAGATTATTATTGCTGTTTGTTTTAAATACATGAGGAGTCTTGTACGAACAAGGAGAACAAGAGAGAAAGATGTCTGCTGATGGAGATGTAGTGGGTTTGAATCATAAATATCGGAAACCATAATAGGAAACTGAGGACATGAGAAGATCCAGGTCACTCGTGGATGCAGGTGTTGAATTTTGAGCTTATATTGTCAAATTTGTTAAAATACCAGTGCGACTTGGTAAGAACCCTTCAGGATGTTTCAGGATCAGAGGATAGCTGCAGCTTTTGTTTGTAAATCTGCAGACTGTGGCTCTCGTGATGATGATCTTCCTTGCTGTAATGAACATTTAAACTTGTACGGACACAAATCAACATTTTTAAAACTTCAAAGATCAACCAAAAGACTTTAATAAAACTTTAAAGACACAGCTATGTTTTTGATGACAAGATGACTTGACGATTGCTAGCATTAGGGTTAGCCTGCACAGAGTTTCTATTGTAGATGATAGTTTAAGCTCCATAAAATGACATTTAAATAAATAAATATGACATTTAAATCCATACAAGCTGGATATGGAGATTTAAGTCCACCACAGGGACACTTATATTTATTTATTTAGTGTAAATTAGGGCTGGGTATCGATTCAGATTTTCTGGATCGATTCAATTCGATATCACAAGGTCCCAAATCGATTCACAATTCAATTTGATATTTATTCAGTCTGGGATATCTTAGTTAAAATAGTGCTGTAAATTAAAAAAGTGACCTTTTGACCTGGTACATCATTAAAAATTGTTTTTACATGAAGAACTAAAGCCAAAGCAGTTACATTAATCATATTTTAATGATATGCATTTATGCATATTCTGCATATTACTTGATTTTGTCCAACTCGTTTTAAATCTAAAATACTGTACATCCAAACATCAGCTTTTAAACTTGCCAGAGGTGCCCGTATAGTGCTTCCACCATGTTTGTTTGCAGTAACATCTCATGAGATCTTGTTCAGTAGAAAGCAACGCTAAACGCCGATCACGCGAGACTAGCAGGGTTGATACCACAGGCTGCTTCTCTGCACATCCAAAGAAGAAAAAACTACCCAAGTTAAAAGATCGACCTTTGGATTTTATGGATCGATTATGAACCAGTTAAATGAAAATCTATTTAAATTGATTAAATCGATTTTTTTAACCCAGCCCTAGTGTAAATGTCCATTAAGTTTCATGTTGACTTATTCTAGTCCACTTGTCTCCTCTTACCTCCCTTCCTTTGCCCTCACACCAACACAGCATGGTGTGGATTTGCTGTTCATCATGAGACTGGGATCCACATTCAAGATTTCCTGCTGCTTAACAGAAGGTTTTTTCTTGCCGCCATGATGGAGGGATTCATGATTGGCTATATGGATTCATGTTGGGTGTTGGATGTATATATTTGTATATATATGTATATGTGTATCTTTATATGTATATATGTATATATGCATATATGTGTATCCACAAAATGAAGAGTTCTTGCTCTATTGTAAACTGTCTTGAGATAACACTTGTGAATTGGCGCTATACAAATAAAGATTGATTGACTGATTGATGTTGGAAGGCATTGTTTTTGATGTCCAGCTGAAATAAAACAAAGAGTGAAATCATGTGCAAATGGTCAATATCACAGAGCCATGGTACAAGGTTCACTGCATGTTTGAAGCACAAGTATGAATCTAATTTTTGGCCAAATGTTTTCCAAGCATACTTCCATTATTTTTGTGGTTTTTGATCCTGATGTGTCCATGAAAAGACACGTCAGAGGTAAGACCAGGACACACTAGGATCAGCACAGCCTTTGACTTCCATTCAAATTATCATACAAACATAAATATGTATATCACTTTGTATGCATGAAAATTTTGCAGGGCTCATTGAATTTCCCTTTCTTCTGCTGACAAAGTTGAATGTCTATGTCCTTGTTTGCTTCAAAAATGTAAAATCAGAAGCCTTTTCAGTACTGGTCGTCTGATCCAGCATATTACAGATATAAAAGAACATACCGCTGACTCTGTTATGTTTCTGGAGTTTTATTTCTTTCACTGAGGCATTTATTTTGTTTCAGTTGTGAAGTGTCCTCAGCTGTCTTCCCCTTCTTTTCACAGCAGCTGTTGTTCTCTCTTTGGCATCCGCAATTTGGCGTTTCCCTTGGCTACGGTTGTGTGCCCCCCCCACTGGCACAGAGTGTGGGGTAAAGAATAGAAATACCCAGAGAAAAAAAAGGATGGAGAAGAGGAGTGGCCCAACAGTGAAGGAGACAATAGTGTTTTTTATTACAACAGGGATAAGAGACACTTCAGAATTTTGACTTTGTCCCCCGACTGTTTTATGTAATTTGCTTGTAATGTGTTGTTAAAGGTTAAGCAGCAACATAATATCTGAATTTTGTGCTCTGTGGTCGAGGATAAAGTGAAAATGTCGAGCTGGTTTCAAAACAAGTGTGGACATCAAAGCATCAAAGATTACTCTTTGTTGGTAATATTATTCTCTTATGGAGTGAATTAGACATTTTGTCTCTTCAAACTAACATAATAATGCCCTAAATTAATGTTACGCAACACTACTTTGTAGTCGTACAAGACTATATTTTCATGATATTATGCAAGCATCCAAGCCAATCATTTAAAGTATGGAGGCTGTTGAAGGACATGCATTTATATATTGCTTTTTGTAAATTTTTCACAGCAACAGTTTAGTTTTGTTTTTTCTCTTAAAATCTTCATTAATTTATTTTATTATCTCAGGACAACAAAGCTGTTTTTCAGTGATTACATTTTAATTCCAATTAGTTTTTCAGGTTGACAGAAATCAACTCATCAAAACGGGGTACAAAGTGAATGGATGCGAGCTGATGGGAAAAGCAGGTATATGTGGGAAAAAAAATGGTACAATGCGTTGTTTTTTGAATGCAGCACAGATGTATTTCCTTTCTTCCACCTGACTCAGGTGTCTTTTTTGAAGGCTCTTTTTAACACCACCGGACATGTTTATAAGAAAGCAAGAATCATAAGGCACAAAGTTTGACATGTTCCTATCTTGAGGACACACAAAAAAAATACTTTGAGCTACCAAAAGCCTGGTCTGAAGTCTGTGCCACACTGTGATCCTGGTATTGAAGAAAGCATCACACTGAGGCTGCGTTTACATGGCGCCGAAAACGGTCAAATCCGAGACATTTTCATTGCGTTTTGGCCTTATGTCTACATGGAAACTCATTGAAAATGGAAACTTCTGAAAACAGGCTCCAGTGTGGGAAGTTTCCAAAACGCTCTCCATGCAGCTCTGTGTAAACCCGTATCAGAGCGTTTCAGGGTAAAACGCTGGCGTCACCGCATGTGCAGTACTCTTTCACATGAAGGCTGCACGCATACCAGGAACAACAACAGCTTCGGCCTTCCCCCGAGTAACGTGTGAGCGTCTTCCCGTGTTCGGTTTGTTATCCAGACAAAACCATCCAGACAGATTTGTTGTCCGAACTGATTTGTTGTCCAGAAATGAAACTCCAGCATCTCTGTGCGTCTGTTCACCATTGTTGTTTGTGAAAAGTTTTTCTTCTTTGTACATGTATTGTAGCAGTGCTGCCTCTCTGCAGACCTACACCGCCATCTACTGAGCCGGCATGCACACTACAGCGGATTAACTCGTCTCCGAGCGTCGTTACCTGAAAGCAGAAGAATTCTAAAAGGCAAAGAACAAACCTTTGCATCTTTAAGTCAGGAGTTTCCATGTAAACGGAACCTCATATACACTGTAAAATCCAATAGCTGCCTTGACTTGCAAACATGAGTTAACTTTACTATGCCAACAAAAATATGCCTCTATGACTGGTATTTATTAAGTAACAATCACTTGCATGTGTAAAATGCAAAATAAATGCAAAATACTTCGTTTTTAAAGTGAAGATGAGTTCTTTTATAAGTAAGCTCACTCGCAACAGTAAGTAGCAAACACAGTCTCATTCACGCCTGATCCATTCCACATCAGGGGTACAGAAAATAAATGAATGAATGAGTTTGCATGGTTTTAACAATTCAGATTGCTTTTCAAGTAAATATATTACTTAGAAGCGCTAAGTTAGTCCAACTTTGATAAGTATGTTATATGAACTGAACAGAGTAAATTGAACATGCAATCATTTAGTAGCTTTCAATAGTAATTCTGAGTAGTCTCTGTATTATTGGCCCTTTTCCATTAGCCCTACTCTACTGTACTCGACTCTACCCAGCTCTTCTCTACTTGCCTTGTGCTAGATGTCCTACCAGTGTTTAACCAATCGTTTTTGGCTTGAGTATCAGACAGAAGAATGGATGCAGAGTTGTTGACAACATGGCACCAGGCTACACCAAACTGACCAGTTACCAAAAAGTAGACCGGAACATTTGATCAACACTCGTTCAGAATTCAGAGTCAGAAGTTAAGTATTAAAGATCCTGCGACACCCACAGATTTGATTCACTGAAACATTGCTTTTGGACATTTAATTCAAATTTTCAAACTTGAGTAAATTTTTAGGGATTTGATTCCATTCGGAGTAAAATTAACTCCAAACTTTCTCAAATTTTGTCAACAACAAAATGAAAACTCAGTATTTTTTATTGAGAATTATCAAGGTAAGCTGAACATTATGTGAGCATGAATATGGAATGAGAGAAAAATCACAGCCTGGAGTGCAAATTAATCTTCACTTGATTAGCGCTATTATAACAAGTGTTATCTCAAGGCACTTTACAACAGAGCAAGCTGAAGCCATATTCTTAGATTCACATATAGCAAGAGGATTTAAATTTGCAAAAATGTTGTGATGGTGTGGTTGCAAAATGGGATTTATGATGCTTATACATTTTTTTAAATGCACAGAACTTGTCATTTAAACATATTCCTTCGTATGCATCTATTATTCCTTGAATCTCATTTTCATACTCTCCACAGTCTCAGGAGAAGCCACTTTCCTTGCTCGGGTTTGTTATCCAGACAAAACCATCCAAAGTACATCTGATTAACTCGCTCTCCCAGCCGTTTGAGGGAGGCGGAGACGCACTCGGGGAACTCTCTAGAAAAAAAAATGGCATTATTGCCACTCGCTGTCTGTTTCTGTTGGACGAATCGAGGGGTTGGACTCGTGCTCCCAGCAGCAGCCTGTTGTTCCACAGCTGCGCGTACGTCTCTCCAGTCAGTCGCTCCTCGTTGCGCACGGGATATGGATGACCAGGACGCAGCGCGCGGACAGGCTGCTGCTGCGCTCTGCGGCGCGTAAAACACAAAAACAGCACCAATGAACCGCCGCCCTCCAGGCTCGTCCGGCGTGCAATGGCTTAACAGGAGAGACATGAGTGTCCGCACGGAGGACAGCATCACCCTGTGCCAAAGGGCGCTCCAAATCATCACGGAACTTTGCCTCACGGGACACGTGGACCGGGAGAAATGCGCGGATATATTCCCGCTGGAGAGCACCATACCAGGTAAAGGACACGCAGGTAAATAGAAGAAAGTCATTTATTCTTCCTTAAACCCCACACAAACCACTTTAGCCTGTTTTAATTAGAGGAAGAAACTGAGTAGTTGCAGCAGAGGGCAATATTAAACTAAATGTGATGTCTTCTAAGTTTAAACCCCTCCATACCTTGAAGTTTCTCTTTTTTGATCGTGTTGGACTGTTGTAAAAGTGTTTCTCTACCTGTTACGCATGTTGCTGCAGCTCACTGCAGACTGATGAAGCAGCAACAGGTGGAGAATAAACTGAGGCTGCCATCTGAGTGAGAATTATTCTGCTCTTCTCTCGTCTTTCTTCCAGTTTTTCACTCTGCAATCTGGGGAATCTATTCAGTGTCATTTTTCTGAAAAGCCTTGGTTTGCTTTTTCTCATGAAGCAGCCTGAACAAACTTTGATAAGGCTTAAATTAAGAATTCAGGCATTGTCAAATTGTGGATTTATGCGTTAAGGTTAACTTTTTTATGTATCAGTTCTTTTGTTTCTTACCTTCTGTTGGAAGTGGTTTCTTCAATGCATTTCCAAACCCTTAAAATACTGAGTGTTTAATAAAACACAGTAGAAAGCAACAGTAAACAAAGTTTTCCATCAAACATGTTTCCACAAAACCACAATTTCAACTTTCAAACTAATAATAAGCTTGGAACCAAGACTAATACTGAAAACCTGACTTTCTGTAGGGATGTACAAGATTGGACTTTTTAAATATCTGATTTAAGTATATTTCAGTATAATTTAGCCAAAATTAATGCCAATTTCAAGAAATAGCTGACAGTGGTTGTCTTGGATTATGCCTGTTATTTGAGTCACACATTTCTGTTTCTCATAGCGATTGTGCACAACTGTACACGATTGAGGAGGCTGGTGTGATCGCTGTGATATGGGATGAAATGATTGTCTCACTCCTGGACACACCCTGTAAATACACCGTCAGTAGCGCTTCTCCAGCGCTGCTACAGCGCTTCGGGGGCGTTTGTCCCGCTCCAGCTAGGTTAATACAGCGATATGATGAGGAGTGTATGAATATCCATCCAGCTGACACAACGTCAGCCCCTCTCGAGCTCAGTTCGCGTCACGTAAGCCCCGACTGAACCCTGTCGCTTGCGCCGTCTTGAACGGGACACAGTCGGGGCACAAACGGATATCCCACAACGTCAACCCCGCTTCGAGAGCTCGGTTAAGCGTCCGCGTAAGCCCACGACTGAACCCTGTAAAGCTTGCGCCCGTCTTGAGCAGGACACAGTGGAACTGGGATACATCCATCCTCGGTAGTCACTCATCAATTTACAGTTTGAATCAGCACTGAGCTCTCACCCCTGACACCTACGCACAACCGTGATGCCGCTTCTACCAGCGCTTGCTACAGTGCTGGGCGTTCAGGCACTGGGATCCCAGCTATACTGAGGCGGCGATCGATTGGGATCCAGCCGAGAAGCGATGCCACTCACAAAACACAACTCATCAGGATCATGACAATCGTGCACAATTGCCATGAGAAACAGGAATGTGTGACTTAGGCATAACACTAACAGTAAAACAAAGCTGCAAACACTGATTTACTGATCTGCTTACCTTTATGGAGTTTACACTTCCATTTTAAAGTGAGTATAGTACTGCATGCAGTTGTTATTGTTAGTAAAGTATTCTCTTGTCCAATTTTATGATTCTTTGAATTGTAGCCTCAGCTTCAGTATTTAGAGAACACAAGTGGCATGTTTTGATTAAAAAAATGGTCCTTATACCTTGGAAGGTCATCTCAAACCACTTAAGCCACTCACCTCTGACATTAATTACAGATTTCTCCTCGAAAACTGATGCTAAGTGGATATTCCGTCTTTTGCGGACCATTCTATGTAAACCTCAAGGGTGGTTTTAAGTGCAAATCCCAGATAAGCAGTTTCTAAAGTACTCAGAATGGCTCATCTGGCACCAACAATCATGCCACGTTCAGAGAAACCTAAATCACCTTCATTCCACGTTCTAATGTTCTGTTTCAACTTAACCGGTCTTCTTGGTCGTATCATACATGTTGAAATGCATTAATTGATGCCATGTGATTGGATGATTGGTTATTTGCATAAATAAGCAGTTAAACAGATGTGCCTAACGAATTGGCCATTAAATGTAAAAAACAGCATCTCACCTAAAACCCCATAAAGTACAGCAATGTCACATTAACCAGGTATCCTTGAACTTTGGTGAATCATTTTGCACTCCTGCATATTTCTTGATAATTAACAATTTCAAACAGTATATTTCACAGAATAAAAATTCTGAAGTTGTTTCCCACCTCTAGGTCATGGTTTCATGCCACACTGACATGGCAGTGCTGCACATTTTAGTACAATAAATGTAAAAGTCACTTTCCTGTTGCATTTATTTGAAACTTTTGAAAAGTGTAGAATTGCATTACGTTGTTAAACAAAAGCTTTCTTTATAAGTTCTTCCAAAAGGAAAATATTACTATTTAAATATCAGTTATACATTGATTTAATGATAGTTTGTTGTAACAGTTAGTTACACCTCACTATCAAAATTCTGCTGTTGATCATTACAAGAAAAGTATTGACATTGATGTCACAAATACATGCACATATCTGAGATAAGTCATAGTTTATCAGCTTATTGGGGAAGTGTAGTATTTTTGAAGTGTGGTTCATTTTAATCGTAAATGCATAAGCCACAGTGACTTTGATTAGCTCTGCCACTGTAAGAGAAGTACTGATGTAGATGCTGGGACACACATTGCTGCAGATGGGGCCAAGAACTCTGTTGGATTTAAAGTAAAAACAAGCTAATAAAATGTCGTCTTTAACGACGTAATTACAATGCATAGTATTGGATTTTTGCCAATACTTGATATGCTGATATTTCCAAACTCATTATCCCCGATACCGGCATTGATATTGATATCTTTGGGGTTCAAAAGCTGCTCACTTGCTACAACTGACCTTTTTCTTTCTTATGTGTTGACAGACACATGTTTGAAGCAGGAAAAACATGTTTATCTTTAAAAACTGTGCTTTGTTTTATAAAAGCAGACATTCAGTGACAACATCACAGTACATTTGTACATTCTGCCAATATTTCTGCTAATACATGCCAAATATATGGCCTATATTAGGGCTGGGTGATATTACCTACAAATGAAATCACCATTTTTTCTTCACAATACTCAATTTCTGATTTATTTGTTTTTCCCTCTCAAAAAAACTCCTAGTGACACAAAAATGACATGATTCGGGTTTTGCATTTACAAAACTCTTTTTTGAAGTTAAAGAGTGTGTCAAAAATGTTGATTATGCAGTTCTATTGTAGGCAGATCATCTTAATAAACACTGAACGCTAAGCTACTTTCACAGGATATTCAGGATATCTCTGATTATTACTTAATATAATTAAAAAAAAACAAATACAAGCTTATAAATGTGTTTGTGCAAAACTGGACAGAGCCTACCATCCAAGAAAAAAAGTAAATTATCAGTATTTAAATTTCCAAACAGTGTAACAACTTAATCAATACATTGACCAGCCCTAGCCTTATGTACATGTCAGCTGTAATTACTGGCCAAAATTGTATCTTCTGATGCTAATATTGTTCTGATATTAAGCATCCTTTGTGACCATACACTGAGCTCAACACATTTACAATGCATTACTTTCCAGCTAGCAAGCCTCCTCTGTTTTGGTGTTATTATAGTTCACTGCAGAGCTTATGAATCATTCTGCTCAGAGTTTAGTAGAGCCAGAACAAAGGGGTTTGTGAGCTTAAATAAAGCATTGCACATGTAATCAGTACTGTGTAAAATCACCCAAACACCTAAAATTCAGCATTTTTACAGACTTGGCCCCATCTGGTGAAATGTAGATGGGGCCAAGCATCTATGCCTGTTCCTTCCCTAAATGGAAAGAGTAAAGCTATTAAGCCAAATCTAATTAATATGGAAATTAACCTTTTATAGCCCATCTTTAAAAATACTGAGTTGTCCCTTTAAGTGTTTACCAAACCTTGAACTTATCACGTTCTTATCAGACGGATAAATGTCATCAGCATATGGAGGACAAAGATATTCCCCCTCTGTCGTTGTGTTATCCTTCTTATGTTGAGATTTATTGACTTTTTGCTGTCCTGCTTTATCAGACAAGTGCACATACTGCCCCTTCTTTCTTACAGCTTTCCTTCTCTCCTCTTTTCTCTTTCTCCCTTGCATGTTTGTCCGTCACATTACGTCCTCTTCGCCTGCTTCTCCTCTCTTTCTCCGTGTCTCTGTGTCCCTTCTCTTCCTCCATGGTTATATGTAGACATCTCTATAAGTCTCCTTGCTGTGGTCGTGGGTTTCTGTGGCCTCGCCTTGTTGGTAGTCTCTCTCTTTGTCTTTTGGAAGCTGTGCTGGCCCTTCTGGAGGAGCAAGACTCTGACAACCCACGCTGAGAATGGCCTTCGCGTGGGCTTCCCCGAGGTCCCACAGCTCAACTCCCCACCGGTTAACGAGTTCAAGGCGCTGGAGGCGGAGAAGAAGTACCCGCTGGAGGTGAAAATGAATGGGCGGAGCTCTGTCAAGCTCCTGGAGGCGGCCATGAAGATCAGCCAGACGTCCCCAGACATCCCCGCAGAGGTGCAAACGGCTCTGAGGGAGAAGCTGAGCCAGCAGGCAAAGATCCAGAGGCAGACCACGGAGCCAACGTCATCCTCCAGGTACCTGACATGAACCCAGTCCAGTCAAACCTCTCCCCTTAATACGGTCGTACAGTATGTAGTCCAAACATGTTGAAAGAAACTGCAGTTTAGCTCCTAAAGATCCACTGACTAATCATTAGGGATGGGATGAAATATTGTTTGGCGAAATATCGCTATACAGAACGTGACAAAATGTATCGAGTTTGAAAAAAATGGATCGCGAAATAAAGAAGTCACGACTGGTAACAGCACATGTGACCAGAAGTGATGACAACAAGATGGGGCTAAGCATCTATGCCTGTTCCTCCCCTATATAAGTGGAAAGAGTAAAGCTGGTTGTCAAATCTAATTAATATGGAAATTAACCTTTTTATAGCCCATCTTTAAAAATACTGAGTTGTCCCTTTAAGTGTTTAATACTAAACCTTGAACTTATCAATGCTCTATCAGACGGATAAAATGTCATCAGCATATGGAGACAAAGATATTCCCTCTGTCGCTAGGTTATCCTTCTTATGTTGAGATTTCATGCCTATTTTAACCCAGTTTTTACAACTTTATGCCTATCTTGCTCCCATTCATCTTTTTTTTTTTTGGCCACTGTCAGACCATGTTTGGAATTTTTACATGGTTTTTGAAATTTAATCCCAATTTTGCTGCTATAATCAATTTTCCTTTGTCACTTTTGAATTTTTTTGCCATTTTTTTTGCAATTACATACCTATTTTGCACTTATTAAATATTTTTCTGCTTTCGTACCATTTTTTTTAACCAGTTTTTACTATTTCATACCTATTGTGCTTCTGTTCTTTACTTCTCCACCTTTTCTCAAATGTTTTATCCTTAAATTAATTTAATGTCATATTGGTTATACAATAAAACGATCTACTGCTTATGTTTGTTTAAGAATACATAAGATGAGGAACATTAAAACAATCGCAGAGTAAATCGCAATTGCAATATTGGGGGAAAATATCGCAGTTAGATTATTCTCTCAAATCGTTCAGCCCTACTGGATACACGTCATCTGTCTGGCAGTATTTTGGCTTTCTCATTGAAAAAGATGAAGACGACAATAGAGTAACTGACAAGACTAAGTTGGTCTAATAGCGCATGTGACCAGAAGTGATGACAACACAACATGAACCACCAACTACCTTGCCTCCAAAAAGCCTACCTTCAAGCGTCACCATAAAACTGTGAAACCTTCAGCGTCCTGCCATAAACTGTAGAGCGACCCTTGCAGCGAGAGTGTTAGCATACACTCTCTCCTAACCCCCACTTCCTTCACAGACCCAATTTCCACGCTTGTGAGCGGAAGCGAGCGGCGATCGCGATCTTGCAATCTCAAACCCACTGGGCGGCGCCAGGAGCCGTGGGCGGAACGGAGGCTGATCCCCAGAGCCACGGCTCTCATGAGAATAGCGGCGTCACACGGCTCATAAAGCATGTTATAGACTGAGAAAAGAAATAACAACACCTCAATTTTGCTGCTATAATCAATTTTCCTTTTGTCACTTTTTGAATTTTTTGCCATTTTTTTTGCAGATTGTCATGCATGCAGTATTATATATGTCTCTACGATTGACTTTCTGACCGACTGCTGTGTGGTTGTCTCTGGGACCCTCTGACCGACTGCTGGAAGCCTGAAGTTCCGGGGTAATGACAATGACATTAATTGAGGAAAATTACGTGCAAAAGTCCGTCCGCATTGTTTTATTTTGAAACTTCCGGTTTGACTTCCTGTCTGGGGCTTTCTTAATGACTCTGAATTTCATTGAAAAGATGAAGACTTATTAACAGAGTAACTGACAAGACTAAGTTGGTCTGTAAACTTTGCTATGCTGTCATTCTGTACACCGCCTCCAACACAACAAACATGAACCACCACCTTCAGCGTCACCATAAAAATGTGAAGACGACCCTTGTGAAAACGAGCCTACTGCGTGTTAGCATACACTCTCTCTCTAATCTCTTAGAGAGAGTGTTATTGTTTGTGTTTGGCCTGTTAGACCTTGTGTTTTCCTGTGTGCAACTCAAACAAAAATAAATAAGTTGTAATTACACAGTAATATTTTTCTTTTTTACTTTTTTGATATTGTATCATAGGGCTGGGTTAAAAAAACAATTTAATCGATTTTAATTGATTTCCCTTTAAATGGTTCATAATTGATCCATAAAATCCAAAGATCGATCTTTTAACGTGGGTAGTTTTTTCTTCATTGGACTGTCCGAGAAGCAGCCTGCAGTATCAACTCTGCTAGTCGCGCGTTTAGCGCTGATTTCGACTGAACAAGATCTCATGAGATGTTACTGCAAGCAGTCAAAAAAACATGGCGGAAGCAAGAAGCACTATAGGGGCACCACCGGAGAGTTTAAAAGTTGACGTTTGGACATATTTCAGATTTAACAAGCATGAAAGAAAAGACAAGTTGGACAAAAAACAAGTAACATGCAGAATATGCATTAAAGTATATCATTAATATGTGATTAATGTAACTGCTTTGGGTTCAGTTCTTAATGTAGAAACAGTTTTTATAATGTACCAGGTCAAAAAGTCATTTACAGCATTATTTTTACTGAGATAACCCAGACTGAACAAATATCGAATCGAATCGATCCAGAAGATCTGAATCGATACCCAGCCCTATTGTATCGTGACATATTGTATCGTGGCCCGGGCATATCGAGGTGCAGCGTATCGTGAGTTTAAGTGTATTATCCCATCCCTACTAATCACATGCTTGAATATTTCAACATACGTAGTTAAACTAATAAGGTTGGGAATTGATATGACAGTACGTGATACTGATTGGATGAAGGGCGGACGTGACGTATTTACTTCTACTGGACGAAAACAAACTCCAGTTCACTGTCTCCAGCGTCTCTGTCAGGGAAACCTTGTCCGACTTGGATGCTACAACTTTTAAAAAGGTCCGCATTTTCATTCTCTTTTCATTTTTTCCAAATCTTCTAAGGCTCTAAAGAAATAGATTGTTTCGGCTAGAGTCTAACATTGCCATCCTGTTCCTGTCAGCGTAGAATATGTGTGTCCTCATGACAATACATGAGAACGAGCATGTGCAGAACGACAGTAAGTGATTCAAAGCAGAATGAATGTAAACATAATTGAGGAATCATTCAGTTTAGATTTACAATCAGAATAAACCACTTACTTTGAAACTAAGTTTTATTCACAATTATCATATCCATGCGGAATTAGGTGTTTACATAATCAGTTTTATTCTTTAAAAAAGTTTTATTCAGAATTTAAGGGGAATTAAAGCTCTCATGTAAATATGACAGTTGGAAAAAAAAAAGTATTCATTTGGATTTAATCACTCATGCATGAAAGGGTTAAAGCCTTATATCAGCTTCTTACTTCAGTAATTTCCTTGACACCGTAAAACATTATGGAAGTAGGGAACATTCATTCATTTTAGATCAACAAAACAGAAACACACGGATAAACACCACAGGCTTTTATGTAAATGGAACTTTTACAGTGTTAACTTTCAGGTACGTCACCCTTGCATCACTCTATAAAGAGGAAATTACAATAATTCACCCCTGCTGGTCCCACAATGGCTGCTTTTCTGATCCCACTTTTGTCTGTTTCCTCCCTCTCACATCCTGCTGACCTCTCAGTGAAAAAAGCAGTCCGAACAGATCGTGACAGAGTTGCCAATGTCCTCGAGGATCTTTGGCACGTGTCATGCAAAGCATCACAGACCGGCTGCTGACCTTGAAACGCAGTCACACATGTTGAACAGTGGTGCACTTCCATTGTCTGCGCAGAACAAAATCACCTCCCCAAGGGCTCATCAGCAAGGGCAGTGGTGTATCTCCTCGCCTCAGTTTGGACCCTGTAATCTCCTGTATGTGAGAGTCAAGCTGCTATGGCAACAAAGGGAGAGGGGGAGCAACCCTAGTAATTAACCAACCAGCTCCAGCTTCTCTTTGTCCCTCAGTGCTGTGGTTAAACTACGACGGTCATAATTAGCAAAGCTGTGGGGAGGGAGCTGTCATGGTGGAAGGTTACTTTTTTTTTTTTACAGAGCGGCACATCAGGCAGCTGCGCTCACTTTCTCAGAGAGGAGACGTTATTGACAACCTCCTCGGTATGTCGTTAGATGGCTCATTAATTAAATTATAGGAGGATGAATGTCTTCATGAATAACACCCACCAGGAGAACAGGAAGGCAAGGTTAAAAACGAGAACACCCACTATCCTGAAAATGACACCAGCTCCTTTGACTGTGATATTAGTTCCTCAATGATCATTTCTCCTCTGGATGACTTTGTAGTTCACTTAAACACCAAAATTGTGTCAAAGTCTTCATGTGGAGTCCCTCATCCTAAAGCTCTGTTATTAAATATTCAACTGAAACTAAGTTCATAAGACATGCAACATGTCATATAATGCAGCTATCACACAAAAATTAGGATCAATGTAGGTTTTATCAATGCTGCAGACGAGCTGCATGGCTGTTTTTTTTCTCTGGAGCATCAAGCTGCCGTCTTCACATTGACAACACCATCAGCATGACGATGCACATCCATGCAAACAGGAGACCGTGGACATATTGGTTAGTTGTTTTCTGTACTTAGTACTTTTGTCGCTCTTTAAAAATGTACAAGCTGAATGACATTTGAGCGCTGATGATGCGAAGGCGGATAGAATTTGTTGCTGAGACAGCAGTCACAGAAGTTACAGACGGAGGGGACCACACCACATTATGCCGTGTCGCTTGCAGGGTCAATCGACCCAGGTTGAAATGCTGATTAAACCCTTTAAAGCTGCAGACAGAAGCCAATTGTTATTGGGTTTAAATTGTTTTTTGGCCAGTCTGAAAGGGATATATGTTAATACTGAACTATGTTGATGTTACCAATTAGATCTATACAACGCCTTTATCACCATTTGAATACCATCATTTTGTCATGCCCTCAGGAGGCTAAACTGACACCACACCAGTAGCTGCCAGCATCCAACTACCAACCACAGTAAAGGATTAATTAAAGTAGCGTAAAAAAGTGATGGAACACAGACAGCTCAGTTTCAGTTATATTTCTTTGCCAGAAAAGGCAGGAAAATGTGACTGAAGGTAAGTTACTTTACAGCAACGTGGCAAACGTGTTCTCTCTCTGCACGTTTGAGGTTGGAAGCTATCAGCACAATAATGTGTCTACTTTGTAGAGCATCATGTGACTTCATCACAAACTACATGCTGAAATGGTTCTTTGCAAATTGCTTAGTTCAGCTCGGCAACATTTTTTGTCTCTCTTACAACAGCCTTAAAAGACGCTTAAATGAGTTGCCACTTTTTTTCTAGAAATCATTTTCCAGGATGTTTTCACCTCCTCCCACACCAAGCTAGCTATGTTGAACTAAAAATTTATTTAGTTCAAACGGGCATGAAATTTGTCTGCTAGCTATATTTTCAGTCTGGCTTTTGCTGTGTCTTACTATTATACATTTATGGTAGTTGTATAACAGTTTTGATGGAAAAGAAATGGCCTGACAAGATTTTAGAGGTTTTTCTAATCTTATAGACAAGTCATTGCTGGAACTTTAAGAGCCTTTGGAGTAAAGTGAGGACAGGAAATTTGTCTCTGGCCTTAAATCACCTTTAACTTATTTGTTCATGGTGACATTCTCAAACCCTGGAAAGAAAAGCAATAAGATTTGGGTTTCATCGCTGGTATTTGTACAAGATTTGGTGCTATCCCCAGTGGCTGTAGAATATAATATGAATTTAAGTGGAATTAGAGGCTTAAATAAGTCAACAATACCAAAAAAATGGTGCAATAGCAATTAGTCTGTTCTATTCCTGGTCTTAGTATGATCAAATATTTGTCGCTTGAACTGCAGATATTGCTTTTTCCCCTGCTCTCTGAGGTTTGGACTCTCTTTTGGACCGTCTGCTCTGTTTTTCCTGTTTATATTATATGAGTCGAGTATTTAATTTCCACTTTGGCTTCCTGTGGCACATCATTTGTGCCATGGCTGTCACATTGCTGTGATTGTCCTGGTGTCAAGAAGGAGGTGGGCCAGTTGCTAGGAGACAAGATTGGCTTGGCGTTGCATTCTTTTTTATTTCCAAAGACGTCAACTTCACAGAAATTTGCTGCATTCAGGTAATTTGCTTCAGGGCTCACAGCTGAACGCTGGAGATGTGTTTACATTCTTCGAAAAAACACTGGTAAAAAATAAAAGATAGAAAATATTAAAGGTTGGTCACCTGTGACCTTGATTGTCCCGTGTGGTATTTCTATCAGAGTTTTACCAGCCATGGATCATCCTCTATGGCTGTAACTTTGTCCTTATGTGGCCTAGAGGCTCCGACTTGATGGGCCTTGATTAATGCAAATTCCACCCATTTAACAGACAGACTGCCACGAGTCATTGGCAAGGACATTGTGACCATTCTTTGGATTATTTTTTTTTTTAGCTATGTGCATGCAGCACATTGGGAGAAAGAAGTTGGTCTTTGTTTGGCCTTGGCTTCAGTGTGATTGGTTCGCTTAATGTTCCACAGCTGCAGATTGAAATACATTGCATTATAGAGAAGAATGCCTTCATGTCCTTGGGTTGGGGGCAGTATTCAGGGTTTTGTGTCTTGACTTTGGGCCTCTGTGGTCCATTTAGCAGCCTGAAATGGACAAACATGACAGCTGAACCATAAGCAAGGCTGATGTTTTCAGGTTCTACTCGTGAATGTGAACAATTCCCATTGGGAGATGGGCCTCGAAAAGATAATATTGATAAACACTGTGTTTGTGATGCTGGTTTGTTGGAGTGGTAAGCAACCAGGCACATCCCAAATACTTTGATCAGCCCAAGTTTGATTTCCACCCATTAGCTGAGTTTAATCCCCTGCTCTCTCCCACCCCTTTCACAAGCCCATCCACTGTCTCTCTCTACCAAAATAAGACAACAATGCCCCTCAGAAAATGTATTTTAAAATGTTGTGTTGGGATTGATCAGTTCAAGCTACAGCTACATTTGTCTTTTTTGGCTCAAAAAGGAAAACAGACAGTAGATTCATAGTTAATAGCAATCATTTTCTCTCATGGTGAATATTTTAAAGCAATACTTATTGGAACAAATGTCTTAAAATGACATTCATAGAGAATTACTACCATCCCTACTATGGGTTGCACCAACTGTGCACAAGTTAGACCTAGTCTAGTTTGAATGTTAGTGCTTACTTATGACAGTTTACACTCGACTCACCACCTGAGATAGTTACAACGAAAGCTTAAGTTATAACCTAAATCTTACGCCTACCTTTTAGTAGACTAAAAGTTGTTTGTTAAAGATGCTATGAGGAGTTAATAAGTAATTGCAAAAAAAAGTCTCCCTTTTAGATATATGCCTGATGGAAATACACACTTTAAGATGAGTTTTATAGCATCAAAATAGGTTATCTATAAATGCTATTCCTAAGCTTCGTGGTCGGGTCGGACAGGGCTGGACTGGATACTCAACTTCGGGAAAAACAATTCAAACTAGAGCAAATTTATATTATTCGGACACGTCTTAGAGCACCAGGCCGTAAGTAGAGATATATAGCCGGCTACAAAACTATGATACTAAGTTTTCCAAAAATTGCTTGTTGTCACACATCAAAAACTACCGCTACGTAACTAGAAAGAGATACATTACCTCGTTGCTTTGCATCCTGTAACTTGTTGAAAAAAGAAGTTGTAAAGCAATGCAGAGTTCTCAGGAAGGCCCGAGCTGCATTCATTAGCATCACAACAAACACACGCTTTGGCTTGGGTCACGTCACTGCGCATGCTCATGGGTAGCAGTGTCTTTATGTCGCCCGAAATAGATTCTCCTTATAGCACCTTTAAATACAGCTGCCATAGTTTAGCATTTATAAAGCTGTGATAAATAAATGAATAAGGAGGATAAGAAGGTCAGTTATCACAGAGTATACACTGGCCTACAAACAGAAATCTCTTCAAGCAGAAGTGTAATGACTTCCTAAACTGCTGAAAGGACAAAACAAAAACAAAACCAATGTTTATTAAACCAGCAGATACTTATATACAAGGGAAAAGTAACGTGATATGTTATGGAAGAGCTGTCTTTGTCTGTTACAGCCACTTGAACCCTTTCCTAGAGCATATCACGTGAATTTCAGTGGGTATTTATGTTTCTTTTTTTCGATTAACGCCTCTGTGCCGGTAGCTAAAGAACAACCAAAGGCCACCTATCAAGCATTATGTCAAAACATGCTCTCCAAGAACCACTTTTAGATAAAGTTCTCTCTTCAAAAGAAATTACTGCCCATCAAAACAAGTCTAGTTATGTATAACTCCGACAGCTGAGACATTTACCTAATGCCCTTTTCCCTTTTCAACAGGCACAACTCATTCCGGCGCCACTTGCCTCGTCAGATGAATGTCAACAGCTTTGACTTCAGTCTGGACGCCGTGCCTCTTCGACAGTCATCTACGGTCAGCATCGGAAGAATAAAACCAGAACTCTACAAGCAGAAATCTGTGGACTCGGAGGGCGAGGCCAAAGAACCCGTAGAGACTTGCGGGAAGCTCAGTTTCTCGCTGCAGTATGACTACGAGGAGCAGTGTTTGGTGGTGAGAATCCTCAAGGCCTTGGATCTACCCGCCAAAGACTTCACAGGCACTTCCGACCCGTACGTGAAGATCTACCTGCTGCCAGAGAGGAAGAAGAAGTTTCAGACGCGGGTGCACCGCAAGAATCTCAACCCTGTGTTTGACGAGTCTTTCTGTTTCCCCGTGATGTATGATGACATTTGCAACCGCAAGCTGCACTTCAGCGTCTACGACTTTGACCGCTTCACCAGCCACGATATGATTGGTGAGGTGGTGGTGGACAACCTCTTTGAACTCTCAGATCTTTCCAGGGAGGCCGTGGTGTGGAAGGATATCCTTGCAGCAACGACGGTGAGTTGGCCTCCAGATTTACTCAATGTTAAATTGACTCAGCGGTGGGACAGACCTTACCAAAGCTGTGCCACCAACAGGAAAAACTCATGGTATAGTTTCAAGAAAATTTAAGGTGGCTCTAAATTAGGGGTGTGCGATACAACGATATAAAATCGTTAAGGATTATAACGTGGGGATGATCTCATAAAGTAGAAAGATCGTCAGATTGTCTGTGTGGGCGCAGAGACTTTGACGCGCACCCGACTAGCCAATCGTAGCACATTACGCGCAGTGCATGGTAGTATCTCCTGTTTGGTTATGTAGCGTGAAGCCATGGCGGAAAGAGAAAAGGAGATAAAAGCTTGAAGATGTCTGAACAAAAATCTGTTCTAAAGCAGCTGTATTATTCACTCAGATTATAGACATTGCAGTTAGATAACATTTGTTCTAAATTGTTGCACTTTAAGAGATAATGTTGATATTGTTGTTCATTACCTTTTATGTTCACATTTATTGCACATTTTTATAAAAACTGCAATATTTAGATAAAAACCTGTTCAGAAAGTTTCTTTAGCTTAAATTGTCTTTTTTTTCTTTCAGGGTTTTACATGTTTTATATGTTAAACATAGGGAAAAATGGTCAAACATGCAAATTAGTCTAGAAAAATCAACGTAAAAAAGAATCGTGATAAAATCGTGATTGTGATTTTATGTTTTAATATATAGTGATATGATATTTTTGCCATATCGCCCACCCCTACTCTAAATGCAAAACAAAAGACACAGGAAAACAATAACACAAATCACTATTAAGAAAATACGAAATTAGTGAACACAACAACTTTTAAAAAATGTTAATAACATGTGGCTGTGTTTTTATAATGTGCAGCAAATTATAGTCTGTTTCTGTCTTTTCATTGTTAATGGAGTTTTTTTTTAACTGACATGGGTTAATTTGTTATGTGTCTTTCTATTTGTCTCTCTTGTATTTCTATTTTTTTGGTATGCCAACTTATTTGCTGTGTTTTCTAAAGCTTTTATTTATTGTGTTTTGGTTGTTCTTGGTTTTTCTTTAACTTATTGTGTCTAATCAATTGTGTTTATTTTTCAGATGTTTTCTGTTTTCTCGCTTGTTCTCCTGTTTTTTTAGGTGCTGTTGTGTTTTCATGCTTGTTGTTTTGCTTTAGAAGTGATTGCTGTTTGTCAGTTGTTTTTTGTTTTCTAATGTGTTGTTTTACTTAGCTTTTTCATTTGTTTATTTTTACTTGTTGTTTGTTTCCTTGAGTCCTCTTAGTTTTGATCATTCATTCGCAGTTATTATTTTTTTGTATCTTTTTAGTTTTTGATTTCTCCAGTCGAAGTTATTGTTGTACTTTTTATCAAACTTTCACTCGTTTTTTTGTGTGTTTAGTTTCTTTTTTTCTAGCTCCCATTTTTATAACTATTACTTTACTCTTTTATGTGTGTACGTTGTTTCATACTAGTTGTTTTTTTCTTTGTTGTTGGTGTTATTTTTGTTTGTGTTATAATTTGTTATTGGTTATTTCTACATTTGTTGTTGCATGCTTTTTATTTCTGTTACCTTGTTTTAGGTTTGTTTTGTCATTTGTTGTGTTTTCTTTTTTTTCTTTTTTTCCTTACTTTGTTGAAGTTGTTGATGTGTTTTTGCAGTTGTGTTTTTATTTTGCTGTTCCTATCTACTATTTGTTTTTGTTTTTAGTTTTAGCTTTTTTTTTAATTGGTTATGTTTTTGTTGTTTTTAAATTGTATTTTTTGCACTTAAGAATCAGTGTTGGGAAGACATTCATTCAGAACCAGAGTCCACCACAAAAAAAATCAATTTAAAGCCGCACCTTAAGGTGTCATTTTTTACATATCAGCAAAAACAGCTCTGAAGCTAGTTAAGACAACTTTTCTCTGAAGCATAACTTCTTTTTTCACATCCAATAAAAAGTTATCAACAACTCACCCACCCTTTCTAATTTATTGTGGCTGCTGAGATTTAAAAAGGCTAACCTCTTGACAGCTCAACAAATGACAGTTTCTTGGAGGACTTTCAATGTCTCCTTGCTTGATAACTTCAAGATTTTAAAAGCAGAATTTGCTGACTCATGCCTACTATCAAGGACTTATTTGATTTGTTTGTATTGACTGTTTTTAGAAGGCTACAAAGTCTAAATCATTTTTGTGAGCTTGAATTATTCAACCATGATCCACAAAAGAGGCAGATGGAACAAACTGTATAACACAGACACATCGGGGGATGCATTTCATCAACTCAACTCCCACACATATTTCCCATCATTCACTGGGTAATCTACAAGACTAAATGAAGCAATAGAACACAATTATCCTGAATGCATTTGTTCTTTTGTTAGCAGCTGTACGCCCTCAAATTTAACATGTTTAGCCAAACAAGGTTTTCAATTAAAGAGAAGTGAAACAGAACGTCCTCATTTGAACTCGATCTCTACATAATTATAATTTAATTCTGAATGTATTCCACTCCTACAAACACTTCTGTTCAAGCAAAGAGCTTCTGTTTTAGATATGAATGTTTTCTTTGTGAGGGATACAGAGCTCCTGCAGGTTTTATTCATAGAAACCAATGAATCATGTCCTGAATTAAGTTTTCTGAGGATTGACTTACTTGATGTAAGGGATATGTGCAGGGGATATTTTGAGCAGCCATTCATTAAAAAAGGGTAAATTAAGAATTACTGGACAATTACTTAAATATAAAACAAAGAAACTCAGTCAAAGGTTGGTGTTAGATGTAAGTGGTGACCAAGAGAGATGAAAAATGGAGCTGATGGTGAGGCGCAAAAACGCTCCATTATAAGTTACTGCAAAAGCTGTAGATCAAGGTCCATTAACAGCCATGTTAAAATCTTTATCTGAAAGCATAAAGAAAGTGTTTGCCTCTCGGTTCATCTTCTGTTTTGGTGGGAGTGGGGGTGCACTTGTTGTAATCATATCAAGGCTACTGTGCACAACTGTAAATAGGGGCAGGACTTATGTGGCTAGCTGTTCACAAGGAGGCTCAACTCTTATTCCAGCTTCACTTTTGTGCCTCCTGATTTGTTGGCTGAAAGTTAGTCTACAGTTAGGTCTACAGTGTACATAATGCTTTTCTAGTCTCTTCAGCTACTCAAAGCAGCTTAGTTATCATGCTGGTTTGATCCACAACAACCATGAATAGAGAGAATTGTGAAAAGATTTTCTGCACTGGTGATATTTTATCTTTAACTTTATAAAACATGTACATTTGATCCAGGATGAGTGGGAAGATGTTATTACTGCTACCACTGACTGTGGCTGGAGATATAATGAAGCATTGTGAATATGGTGCATCGCCTCATTACTTTGTTTATGTGCTGGATCATGGAAACTCTGCTGGGACACATCAAGTCCTCAAGATGGTAGTTTTCTTCCTTAAGGTACAATCCTACAAGATTTGAACCAAAAAGTGGAACCAAAACTTGCTTGTCATGAATCTTGGAAAATTGGAACTGATTCCAAACTAGAACCAAACATGCTTGTGCATGCCTGGACCATGAGTCCTAGAGCAATGCACTTGATGTGATTAGCCTACACCAGCGATAAACAACTGGTGGCCTACTAGGGCTGGATATTTCCAGCAACTTCACGATACGATACGTATCCCGATACACGTAAATTGTGAACATTGACTATGCTTTAAGCAAAATTCTTCACGAGTTTAGTTTTTTCTTATAAGAAGAAAAAGAGCAAGGATGAGTTTTAAGTGGTTCTACAACTTGAGAGACATAAATTCAGATCCTCAAAGATGGTAGACCTAAGTTCAAATTTAGAACATATGCTTTATTATGTAGCTCGTCTTCTACCTTGAACTGTGCCACTGTTAACATTACCAAAAGTGTATTTACGACAACTGTCAAAATATTTAGGCCGTATCGATTCTGTAGAATCCGTATCGATACACGTGTCCCAAAGGAGTGCGATACGATATGATATTTTGCCGTATTGATATTTTGAGTACAGGCCTATGGCCTACGGGCCACATCAGGCCCCTCACCGCTTCTCCTCCAACCCCTGGACTGTTATCAAATTCCCAGTTTGAGGGGGGAAACCTGTTGTGGCTTTAAAGGTAAGTAGGTTAGTTGTGAAATCTCTATGACCCAGTCCCCAAATTGGGATTAGGATTGAAACAGTTTAATCAGGAATGACTTCATGATTGATCAACTGATCCCCATAAAGAAGAGCCAAGGTACCACGACTGCTGCAAGTGGGTGGCAGAAGTATTGTTATAGGAACTAATCACACTTTTACATGCAAGGAAATACACACAATACTTCAAAAAATAAAGATAAAATGTTAATTCTACCAAAAAATTTATTTAATTCTGTTTTTTTTAATCCAGCCCCACTGCATATGTCAAGAAAAAACTGGCCTTCGTACAAATGTAGTTAACAACTCCTGGTTCACACGATCCATGTGTAAATTGTGTGTGAATGTGAAGGTGGGACCTGTGATCTTTAAATAGCCTGCAACTAGACCAGGGCCGTACAAACTAAAGCCGTTAACCATTTACCATTAACATTGCTGTCCTTGATTTGTCAAGGTTTGCTAGTGCTGCACACATGTAACTGCCTCCATGGAAGTGTGGACAAATAAAACATAAAAAAATAAAAATAAAAATAACGCACTCATTTAGAGAGAAGCACAAACCAGTGGAAAAAACAACAGTCATGCAATATCAAGCACATATGCTGATTCTAAGTGGCCAGACATTTAAGTCACATGATGACAGTACAGGAGACATACTGTCCAGAATACAGCTCCCTAATGTGTTACAAGTAAAAATATCAGTGTTCTGCTTAAAAGATCAAACATGGGAAAAATTGCCCTTCTCCTCTCACATTAGGCGATATGTCATGTAAATGTTAGAGCACAGTGCTGAAAAGCCGAAGTAAAGAAAACATAAAGATTCAAATGAAGCAGCTGGCTGGGCAGGGCTGGAAGAGGGGATTTTCAGCAACTAAGTGTTTTTTTTTTCAAGTTAAGAAATGTCAAAAATATGTTCTGAACATATCTGGGAGCAGTGCAAACTTGTTAAATGAGGAGTAAAATGTGTAACCTTTGGATCAAAAATGTAATATCTGATGCTTTACCACTAGAATCAGTCTAAGAGTACAAATTAAGCCATTCGTTAGCCCCGCGTTGTAGCATGAAAGCTTACTTTCTTTAACTTCAGGCCATAGATTTACCTCAGAACTACACTGCAGAAAAGGATTTCTAAGAAAGAAAAAAAAGCTTGTTTCTAGAAAGTTATTCTTATATTTTACCTAAAAAGAAAAATTATCTTGACAAGCAAGATGTGTATTAGAAAAAAAATCTTATTTCAAGAGAATATGTCTAACAAAATCTTAATAAGAAAGTACATCTAAAATTAAGCAAGTATTGCTGTTAACAAGCCACAACAGTGTCCCAACAGAAGAACAAGATTATTTTACTCATTTTAAGATTAAGATCAGTTACACAATTTCTCAGTTTCAGAAATCACACAAATATAAGTTGAATCCATCTGACCGTAGAGTTATCTGATATGCCTGTACCCAGAGGCCGGCTGGAGGGTACCTGTACACTCCCTGTGTGGAGCTAAGCTAAGCTAGCAGCTTTGGTTGGAAGTCTCTCAAAATAATTGGTACTGGACGTACAGTCAAGAGAATGGTCTCTACCTGCTTGTTATGGACTGGGGACTGAGGTAAAACACCAAAAAAAAAAAAAAAAAGTGGAATATTCCTTTAAAAAAATCACAAAAAACTGCATTTTCTGAGGATGATGGCTGAGTTGTTGAGAATTATGCTTTTGGAACTGTTTGTCAGCCAATTTAACTGATTTCATAAATGGCAAGCAAACAGGATTGCTTCTGTTGCATTAATTTTAGATAAAAACACTTACATTTGTGTTTTATTTTTAATAAATTATGTCTTATTCTAAGTTTTTTTTGCTTATTGTTTTTCTTGGAGTTGGAGGATAATTTCTTTAAACCAGCTAAATCAGAAAGACATTGTCTTGTTCAAAGAAAATCTATCATATTCCAAGACTTTTTTTACTAAATGAAAAACATGTTAATTCTTAAATTAAGTAAAAACATTCTTGAAATAAACTAAATCAAAAAGCAGAACACAAAAATTTAAGTGAACTTTTCTTAAAAAATAACTTTTCTATGCTTGTTATAAGCAAACTTTTCTCAAATTCAGGGCAATTTTATCTAGTTTCAAGACAGATTCCATCTAGATTTATAAGCTAGTATTAAGAATTCTAGCCAAGCAAAATTTGCTTACCCCATTTGCATATTTTTTTGCTCAAAACAAGAAAATTGTAACAAATTTAAGGATATTTTGCTTATTTTTAGTAGGGCTTTTTTTGCAGTGTACCTCCTGTGGACACACCTGAGGGTAGCTTCAGCTACTTTGTAGAAACTTGAGTTAACTTCATCACTCTTTAAGTTTGTACCTTATGTTTGTATGGGAGATAAATGTAAGACATATTCGTCTGCTCCAGAAGTTCGTGGGCAGAAGAGGTAATCCTATTTCTGAAAGAGGTGGAAAAGAGTGCAATGCTTTTCTTGATGGCAGGATGTGATCTTTATTTTCTCTTACATGAACATCCAACATTTGTTTTTATGCAGCATTAACTTTTCAACTTTCAAGACCAGAAGTTTACATGCAGGAATTTGCCTGATATAATTTCATAAATATATCTGTATCATTTGATACTCATTATACTTAATTATTACACAGAAAATAACAGTCCACCTTTAACCCAGCGACTTCTTAGAGAGAGAATAATTTGCAGCTACAGACTCCCCTGTGGGTCGCAGTAATGTGAGTGTAATTACATTTGTCCCATGACAATCGCCCTCGCTACCACTCCTGTTGTAAACAAACCCACAACTGAGACAGTTACACATATGGGACCTGGTACGAGGCTCAAGGTCTGTTCAACAAGATTTGTTTTAGCTCTGAGTGAGAAAAGTCTCTTGTTATGGTTTTATGAGTGTTTATGGTGGGCCACAGATCATTTTTAGTTTTCAAAAGGGACGGCAGCCTGTTTATTGTCCGGTTCTATGTCCTGCGTTTTGTATGTGTGGTGTTTTTAGCATCATGTTTTTGTGTTGCCTGCCTAGAGAAAGGAAAGGTAGATCTCTACTGCTTACTTCTTTCTGCCAGTGGACTGGAGCTTTCCTTCGCACACATTAGTCAAGACTTAGAGGTGGTTTGCCAGCCAATTACAGGGCTTACATCGGCAAAATTTAAACACTAACACCTACAGGCAACTTAGAGTCAGTAATGAACCTACTAAGCATGTTTTTGGTCTGTGGGGGGAAACGAGTTCCAGGATGATACTCAGAAAATGCAAACCCCACTCCAACCAGGGGGTCTAACTAGAACCCTGTTTGCTATGAGGCACAAGAACTACTTGCAAAGCAGCTCAGATGACTAAATAATTCTATTGACAAGTAATATTGATTGTTTTGGTGCCTACAGAGTGTTGAATTAGCCTAATTAACCTGCAATGCTTTACTAATACTAAACAAACATTCCCACAGCCTTTATTTGGACCTTCTATCTTCTCTGGTAAACTGATTTCAGCAAAGTTACAAGAATGTCCTCTTCACATCGTGTTCCCTGTTCTGTCTTCTAGGAGAGCGTTGACCTGGGAGAGATCATGTACTCGTTGTGCTACCTCCCCACAGCAGGGAGAATGACCCTAACAGTCATCAAATGCAGAAACCTCAAAGCCATGGACATCACAGGCTCTTCAGGTAACCTGACAGCAAATATGATGAGACTGACATCAAAACAGCGAGCCGAGCTGTGAGTCAAACTGAGGAGAAAGCAGGCAGCAGGTGGTCACTTAGGATGGAGATAGGAGGAGAGACTTAAAGCCCAATGAGGGCAATGTAATATCAAGTATTAACCTCAGTAAGAGAAATACATGCTTAAAGAGACTGAGAGGAGTTTCTAAGTAATTACAAAAAAGTCTCACTTTTAGATATATGCCTGATCGAAAAACACACTTTAAGATGAGTTTTATAGCATCAAAATAGGTTATCTATAAATGCTATTCCTATTCGGGTCGAACAGGGCTGGACTGGCCTGGATACTCAACTTTGGGAACAAAACAATTCCAACTAGAGCAAATCTATATTATTTTATTATTTATATTACACGTCTCAGAGCACCGGGCTGTAAGTAGCGATATATAGCTGGGTACAACTACGATAATAAGTTTTCCAAAAGTTGCTTGTTGTCACACATCAAAAACTACCGCTACATAACTAGTAAGAGATATATTACCTCGTCGCTTTGCGTCCTGTAAGTTGTTGAAAAAAGAAGTTGTAAAGCAATGCAGAGTTCTGAGCAAGCTCCGAGCTGCATAACAACAAACAAACACACGCTTTGGATTGCAGACGTCTTTTGGTGCGTTCCAGTTGTAGTCAGAAGTAGGAATTTTGAGTTCCAAGTAGGAAACTTAACTGGAACGTCCCCTGAAGTCGGAATTTCATACTGGGAACTCGGTGAAACCTCGCCACCCCCGAGTTGACAATCGAAGATGGATGCCCCCGGTGTGAACAGTTATTTAGCTCCTGTAATAATCAATTTATTTGCACTTCTGACTGGGGTGTGTCGCTCTAGATCAGCTGTATACATAGAATTGTTAGACTTATATTTACAAAAATGTTGCCATAGTGATAATCACATACTTCATGCAACAATGCAGGGCATGCTAACAATAGCCTGGTAGATCGGCATGATTTTTTTCTGACTTCAACTGGAACACCGATAAGTCAGAGATGATGTCGCTCCCATTTCCGAGGTTACTGGAACGCAGCATTACGACAGTCGCCGCGCGTGCTCATGGGTACCAGAGTCTTTATTTCGCCGGTAATAGATTCTCCTCATAGCACCTTTAAGATGAACTATCACAGCAAAATGTTTACATTTATACTCTGAAATGTTAATTCTTGATAATAACATCAATGTTAACTATGACTTGTGCGTATATTTGGACTGCTTTATGACTGTAAACTTGTCTGTCAGACCCTTATGTGAAGGTTTACCTGATATGTGATGGACGGAGGTTAAAGAAGCGGAAAACAACCACCAAGAAAAGCACACTCAACCCGGTGTACAACGAGGCCATCATCTTTGACATTCCCCCGGAGAATGTGGAACAAGTCAGTCTGTCCATCATGGTGATGGATTATGACCGGTGAGTAAAGACGTCAAAAAGAAGATGTTCTCACTACAAGGTGACCCAGGTCATAAATCTACAATGTCAGTGTGAACCATCAGCAAAACAGGCCCTGAAAAAAAGAGTGTTTTTACAGATTCTGTTATCCAGGGCCTTCAAAGTCACTCGAACAGCATTTTGGGTGATTTTCTTCAAACTTTGTACAAATTTCGTTGAGACTTGAGGACAAACCAATCAGATTTCGAAAGTAAAGGGTCAAGATGGCCGTGTCTCAAGCCACCCTCGCTTGTGAGCACAATATCTCAACTTAAAGGAACTTTCTTCAGACTTTGCATCAATGATTTCTCTCTATTAGGAATCAACTGCTTAAAGAGATATGCCAACATTTTTTTGTTTTCATGTCTTGCTCCACCCCCAAGTCCATTACAAGCAGATATCCATGATTCTTTGTTTTGTTTACCCGAATAACAATAATGTCCGCAGTGGTTTGTGCATCGCCCTGCCATTTAAGTTCTTGTGTATGTCTTTCAAAAATTACATTAAGTGTTAATCTTAGTCTAGACACAGGTAACATAGCATAACCCAGTAATAAAATGAGTCACAACAAGCACACAGGAACACTTAGTCAAGTCAAGTTTATTTACATAGCACTTTTCCTACAACATATGCAACTCAAAGTGCTTAGAGTTGCTGAAGAGTTTATCCAATGACTGTAGGCATAGGCAGGCTAACACTACCCATTGACTCCCAGTGTTTGAGGGTAGCTAATCTGCGTTGGGTAAGCTCTGTCCGTCTCTTCCTTGTGTCTGCATGTACATTTGAAAGAAAGACGTCTATCTGCTTGTCATGGACTTAAGAGTGAGGCAAGACATTAAAACAAAAAAGATGGGATGCTGGTTTGGCATAGTGGTTCACAACCAGGCACGTCGCTTGTACATGCTTCTGCCGGTCCAGGTTTGAATCCAGCCTGTGACCAGTTTGCAGAGTGTCTTCCCCTACTCTCTCTCCCCCTTTCACAAGCCTATCCACTGTCTCTCTCCTATCAATAAAAGCACAAAATGCCCAAAAATTACATTTAAAAAAAGCTGTATCTGTTAAAATTTTGGAGCTCATAGATCACAGGTGTCAAACTGATCCAGTAAAGGGCCACTGTGGCTGCAGGTTTTCATTTCAACCAAGCAAGAACACACCTGATTCAACTAATCAACCAAGCAAAGACAATCCAGTTGATTGAGTAATTTGCGTCAGGTGTGTTCTTGGTTGGTTGGAATGAAAACCTGCAGCCACAGTGGCCCTTTACTGGATCAGTTTGACACCCCTGTCATAGATCAAAGTTCAAGTTTACAGTCCTCATGTTCATCCCTTTTATGCTAACTGGATAGGAATTTTGCAAAATATCGACTCTCATTTAATGATAAATAGATAGGTTTGGACATTATCGATCAAAAGTAAAGGTCGCTGAGCCTTTTTGTCCTGTGCTTAAAAACTTGGTTTCTCAAGCATGCTTTGAAGGATTATCTTGTCAGAGTTTGAACAAATCTCCATTTCAACTGAAGGATGTGCAAGTTTCATCCTGGAGTCCAAAGGTCAAGATTACTGGACCCCATCTCAGTTTCTTGCTTGGTAATGTCAAATCTGAAGAATGCAGTCACAGATTGTCTTAAAACTTCGCATAATTATCTTCTGATACTCCAGAATGATAAGATCTGATGCTGTTCCTTATAGGTTAAAGATCAAGGAAATTGGGCCTCATCATAATGCAGGAAGAAGTAACAGGAAGACTGAGGACGGGAAGGAGCAGTAGCCAGCCTGTAGATGTGTTTCTGGACATAATTTTATGTATATTTTTGTGTATATCTATGGATATGTGTATCTAAATGGATGCCCCCTAATATACATCTTTAAATCTGATTTACAAACTGCTACTAGAATCTTAATTTCCCTAAAGGAGTCTTCCAAAGAGATTCATAAAGTCCTATCAAATCTAATTGAATCTATTACAATCTTTACATTGAGGAATTCCTTAAATCTTCGCACAGCTGTCCGATAAGAATCAGTGATTTAGAAGCTTAAAGGTTTGAAGTTGAGTCAGTGGGGATTATGTTCTTCACTTTCTTACGAACAGGATATTTAATGATACTCTAAATTATGGCCCTTTTCCACTAGCATGCCTTGGCCCTACTCTGCTCAGCCCTACTTGATTTGCAGCGTGTTTCCACTAGCCCGGTACCTCCTAAAATGAGCTAGATTTAGGATCTACTCCGCTCTGGTTCCAAGCGAGCTGAGTCGATGCTAAAAGATGACGTCACCGACTGCTGGCTACTGATTGGTCAGACAATGTCATCATCAATGAGTCACGGGCGCGACGACCTAGCATGCTAGCGGTAGCTACCATTAGCTTACCCTCATATGTCTTTTCTTTGCAGCTCGATTGCTCTCATCCTCGGCTTCATTCTGTTGTATAGCTTCCAAAACTCTCCTGTGCTTCTCAAGGGGTATTTCTTCTTGCCACCTGCAGCCTTCTCCTGCTTTCCTTTTTTACTTGGTTTGTGACAAAAAGCCACAGATTGTTGTGCCGCTCAGCTGTTAACAGCGACACTGCACCCTGTTGGGCAGGCGACTGGGGCTAATGGTAAAGCAGCACAAATCGAGTAGAGAAGAGCCGGGTGGAGTCAAGCAGAGTAGGGCTGATGGAAAAGGGCCATTATTTTCCTTAAACTCTAAATAATTAACTATAAATAAAAATGACTCAATGAACTCAAAGTTTCAAGATCATAAACCTAAAGTCAAGTTTATCTGGCACATAACCACTCACTGTGGTAAGGGCTACTTATATCAGGGCCTTTAAGCCTTGCACAAATTTCCATTTGAACTAAAGATGAGCTAACTAAAATTTGGGAGGTCATGGTCTGAAAGTGATAGTTCATAGAATTTGTCCCACATTTACCTATGGAGTATGGTTTACCTGTTGGAGGCCTTCAAGCCCCAGGTGACGGTTCAATTTGAGACACCAACAAATGCATATGATCAACTTACTTTTCTGCTTTGTCATGCTTTTACATCCGTTTCAGGGCAAAACTTTGTGCATTTAAATGTGTCTAAACTGTGTGTGTATAACCACTAACAGGGTTGGACACAATGAGGTGATTGGTGTGTGTCGCACCGGGCCAGATGCCGAGGGTCTTGGACGCGATCACTGGAATGAAATGTTGGCTTATCCAAGGAAACCTATCACACACTGGCACGCTCTCGGAGAGGTAAAACAATTTTATGACTTCAAGTGTCAGACAACTCATACAGACAGAGATGTTTGAAAGCTCCAGAATGTAACTAGTAGAAAAAAAACTCCTCTGTGGATTCAATTTATTTCCTTTCCTTGCATCAGAAAATGTTTTAACAAGTCAAGACACAAGAATTTAGGGTTATAGAATATGTGTCCAAAGTGCTATTTCAAATGAGTCTGGGCTTTTACCTTGAACCACATATAATATATCATCATTTTAGGAAGTATGGTACCTTGTGAAAATAACCAAAAGAAACACACTAAAGAATATTTTATTTTGTGAAATTATTCTGCTGTCTTGCCAGATGAATCAAAAGCATGACCCACAACTCTGTGGGTTCAACCCAAAGCATGAATATGTGCATTAAGGGGGACACAGCTAGCCAAGAGCGGTCAATAGTGCGCTCCAGCAAGTCCAATATCTTCTCATAAATATACATGAGAATATCTTACTTGTGAATGTATTTAAAGGAGATCAATGCTGCTCTAATGTTCAATACCCTCACAGTGCCAGGTCAAGTGCTCACATGACTCTTAATAGCTTTGCTGACAACAACAACAAAAAATTCAGACCCCTCTTTGCTACCAAAAAGACACCATGTGTGAGCTCTAAATTTTCTGTAAGGCTAACTGTCTCCCCCTGTTACTGTCATTTCAAACTTTACATGTCATCACTGTTTCTTCCTCTTTTGTCACACCCACTATCCATCTGACGAATAGGAAAACACAGGTGATTACTCATTTTCAGTGATGAAAGTTCTTCATGTGATTTGGTTAAAACTGTGATCATAGGCACAAAGCCCTGCATTCTTCATCAAAACATTGTTGTGTCAGAAGCACCCTGCTTTGAGAGACACTATGTGATGGAATGGGACTTGAGAATTGAGCTGCATTCAGGTTTTCAGAAGAAGATACAAAGATAGCTTTGCCCAGAGTTTAGTGCTGATGGTGCCTGACAATGTTTTGAAAGTTTCGTGGAGTTTGCAAATGAAACGAGCCATTTGAAGTTCAATGTTTGTCCTATCTTACTTTTTGTTACTGTTCCATCCCAACTACACTCAGTCCAAGCTATCCACAGATACCCCTTTTCCACCAAGCTGGTTCCAGGGCTGGTTCGGAGCTAGAGCCAGACTTAGCACCAGTTCTTTGGTTTTCCACAGACTAAGCACCGGTTAATGGCTCTCAAAACCGGTGCTTGGCAAGCACCAACTCTTTGCTGGGCCAGCAGAAAGAACCAGGTTACGTCGGGGGCTACGCGCTTACATCAGGGGGTGGGGGCGGGATTATTGACCAACCAAAGCAGAGTAAAAACACGGAAGAGAGCCATTTTTAAAAAGATGAGTTCAGGGTAAGCAGTAAGAAGACAAGTTGGAAGATAACAATGGGTAGTAAAACGAAACAGCAGTGGTCAGTGGAGGAGACGACCTTGCAAAATCGTCGAGCAGCATTAACTTGCTGGATCGCCAAATTTTGCTCTCCAAGGAAGGCTTGAAAAGCCAGCAGCAACACTTGAACCGCAACGTAGTCCTCCATCTTTGTTGTGGCGATAAAATTTGGCGCTAGTTGTGATGGGAAACTATTGTGACGTATACAGACGTATACATTGACGTGATGATGTAGCTCTCTGGTCGGTACCCGTTTGTGGAAAAGCAAACGGTTCTTAACCGGTTCTCACTTGAACCAACTGCGAACCTGCTCTAGCACCAGCACGAGCACCAGCCCTGGAACCAGCTTGGTGGAAAAGGGGGAAGAGAAGTGGGACTGGAGACATTAAATGTGTTTAATATGTTAAAGCGGATGATTTGTAGTGTTAGACCGGCTCAAACTGAAGCTCTCTATTTAATGGTAACTCATGAGTCTGATAGAATTTGATTTATGTTGACGTCTCAAACTAACACATTCAGATAATGGAGTTAGATTTGCCCTTCTCCTGTCTGAGTATGTCTCAAACCTCTCAAACTGGCCTAGTCTTTGAGGGTTTGTTTCACAGCCACAAAAGCTGAACAGAAAAATAGTAAACACCAATGAACAGCAGGTTTTGTACTGGTGGCTCACAACATCAATTAAATGGACACTCCAGCATTTTTGTTGTTTTCGTGTCTTACCTCAGTCCCGAGTCTATGACAAGCAGGTAAACACCATTCTTTCCACTGTGCATCCAGTAACAAGGAAGAGGTGGCCAAAGCTAGACCACCGCTAGTTAGCTTAGCTCAAATGCTGACAGTCAACTGGTGGTGCTAGCCTTCCTCTGCCTACAGTCATCAGGTAAACTATTCAACAACTCTAAATTTTTTACCCCTTAATGTTTCAATATCTTCTACGATCAAAATGTCATCTTCTACTCCTAAACTGTTGACGACTTCTGTGGTGGGTAAGAAACGAAAACAAAAAAATGTTGGTGTGCTCCTTCAAGGGTGCTTCTATCACCAATGAATATGTTTGGTTACTAAAGTTTACCTCTGCTTCCAAAGGTTCCATCCATAAGAGCAACTTAAGTAGCCACTCTGTTCTCTATAATATTACTAATGAAACATTAAGTTGTAAAGGTCTTTGTCCAAAGGTGCCGTTCTTTATGCTGGCTGTCCACCGTAGTTTCAGGGCACTTCTCGCCAATGCTTCATGCTGCCAGGTTATAAAAGCTGACTTCCACTTCACTCTGTACCAGACAATTCGACTCGAGTCTTAGGGACTCGGACTCGAGAGGACTTGAGTCACTAATGAGATGACTTGCAACTCGACTCGGACTTGGGAGGTAAAAACTAAAGACTTGACTCGGACTCAAGAGAAAATGTTTCCAGACTCGACCTGACTTGAGACAACATGAGTTGGAAAATTGCACGCACTCAGGCTTTATATGAAGAGCCAGACAGGAGATATATGCCACTTTTTCCTTGTAGGTTCACTTTATTGATGCTCCATTCACACTTGTCCATCACCTATAATTGTCCCACACACGACACAGTACTACACACATACTTTCCTACCACACACACGTTTCTGCTACAGTGATGGTCAGTGGGCAGGGTGCGCAGGACGCGGGTTTCAAATTGGCAACCGCTATGTCTTCTGTGCCCAAAGTTATTGTCTTCGCAAATAAAGAATTTCAATCAGATGGAAAATGAAGACACGCCAAGTGCATGACCTGCAACGCTTCGTTCAGCGAAAAACAAGGAACAACATCGAACTTTATCCGCAACCTGCGGACACATGAAGCCAAGTAAGAGAAACCTGCAAATGTTTCTGCCATAGGCCAATATGTTAGCCCGACCTGTCGTCAATATGAAGCACATTAGTAAAGAGGTTGTACATGTGTTTTATATCAAACATGCCATTTCTTTAATGTAGCTTTGCCCATCTACCTAGGTCTAAATCATGGGTGGGCAAGTGGCGGCCCGGAGGCCAAATGCGGCCCTCCACATCACTAAATGTGGCCCGCCATTCATTCCCAACCAGCAGTTGTAAATATGAAAAAAACTCAGATATCCAATAGAAATAGTTCTATAAAATCTAGACTGATATTTTATTGGCATATGTAAGTTGTTTATGACCTTACTTTGCTATAATAGCGTCTCTAAATCTCTTTTATGAAACCTTTGAACATTATATCAAGTATTATTCAATACTATATTTAAAAAATGGCAGCAGCAAAATATTTTGAGCTTTAAAAATTTGAATAACACTCATTATTTTATTGACTTGAAAATAACTTCATTGGCTTTAATTCCATGTATGTTAGCTTAATTAGTTTGCATTCTATGTCAAGCTCATTTGATTATGCATGATAACTTGTATTTATGTTGGAATATATGAATATTGGTATGCTATTTTTATGACAAATTCATATTATATGTTGTTTATCCAACATTCTTTTCCCTCATTGAGAGTTTCTGAAAATTTGTAACAATGTGACCCTCAGGCTGGGACAAAATGGTTTTATATGGCCCTCTTGGTAATCAAATTTGCCTAACCCTGGTCTAAATGATCCAACATATAATGTCTTAATGGATAATGAACAGCTTTGCTGCTTTAATCCTGGCAGACTAGTCTGATGCTGTTTTTTGACATTGACGTTGGGAAGATAAGGTTTCTCTCTTCAAGATAAAAATCTGAGTGCTTTTTGGGTGGACTGGGGAACAATGATGAGGGACTTAACCCATCATAACCGGTGACTCAACTCGACTCGACTTGCCCACAGCAGAAACAACTTGGGACTTGCTTGAGACTCGGATCAAATGACCCGAGACTTGCTTGAGACTTGGATCGGAGGGACTTGGGCAATTGTCTGCTCTGTACTATACAGACAGCCATTTGAAATGGCCCAGTAGGCTTCATACAGTCTTTTAATGTATGAAAATATCACCCAAAACCATAAAACAGCAGCTGCCAAGGAAATTGCAGCCCTAAAAAGACAAAGTCAAGATGGTTCTACTTCCACATTTGTTGTTGACAGGGCTGATATCCGTAGAATAGCTATTTTAAGCATTGACTGGTCAGCTAGGAAGAGGCTAAGTTGACTGCCACAGTGCTGTTCCAAAAGTAGAATGGTTTTCAACTGAGTAGCTATGGTGGCTTTAAAAGTAAGCACAAAATTGCAAATATCACAAGAACTCTAGCTGCAGAGGCGTCCATATTTTCACTCTTTCACATATAACTAGATCTGCGAACTTTGTAGGTTCAGCATGTGTCCTTATGGGTAAAGCAGAAGAAGTTACAACGATAAAATGCTGAAAGGGGGAAAATTACCACTTCCTTGAGTTGAATTTTAAACACTTCAAACAATAAACCGATTTATACTTTCCGAGATGCCATCCATGCATGCTGGTATTGTGTTTGAGTATTTTGATAGCTGTAAGTTTTAAGAGAAAATTATATTTTTTTCTTAAAGGGACTATGAGGAGAATCTGTTTCCGGCGACATTAAGACTCTGCTACCCATGAGCACGCGCGGCGACTGTTGTAATGCTGCGTTCCAGTAACCTCGGAACTGGGAGTGATGTCATCTCCGACTTGTCGGCGTTCAAGTTGAAGTCGGAAAAAAACATGCAGATCTACCAGGCTATTGTTAGCACGTCCTGTATGAAGAATGTGATTATCACTATGGCAGCATTTTTGTAAATATAAGTCTAACAATACTATGTAAGCTGATCTAGAGCGACACACCCCAGTCAGAAGTGCAAATAAATTGATTATTACAGGAGCTAAATAACTGTTCACACTGGGGGCATCCATCATCGATTGTCAACTCGGGGGTGGCGAGGTTTCACCGAGTTCCCAGTATGAAATTCCGACTTCGGGAGATGTTCCAGTTGCAGTTTCCTACTTGGAACTCAAAATTCCTACTTCTGACTACAACTGGAACGCACCACAAAGCAAAGCGTGTGTTTGTTGATACTAGTAAAAATGCAGTTCAGACCTTCCTCAGAACTCTGCATTGCTTTACAACTAATTTTTTTTAACAACTTACAGGATGCAAAGCGACGAGGTAATGTATCTCTTTCTAGTTATGTAGCGGTAGTTTTTGATGTATGACAACAAGCAATTTTTGGAAAACTTAGTATCGTAGTTTTGTAGCCGGCTATATATCGCTACTTACAGCCTGGTGCTCTAAGACGTGTCTGAATAATATCAATTTGCTCTAGTTTTAATTGTCTTGTTCCTGAAGTTGAGTATCCAGGCCGGTCCAGCCCTGTACGACCCGACCGGAAGGCTAAGGAATAGCATTTATAGATAACCTATTTTGATGCTATAAAACTCAGGCATATATCTAAAAGTGAGACTTCTTTGTAATTATTTAGAAACTCCTCACAGTCCCTTTAAGAAAAAAGGTTGCCAAATTTTCCTTGAGAAAATAGAAATGTTTCTCAAGAAGACAAATGAGGTGATTTCTTAGAGAATGAGTGGCAAGAACACTGTTCTCTGCATATGTGGTGGATGTTGTGCAGAAGCATGTTACAAACTAACCAAAGAAGTGAAATAAGTGAGTGATAAAATACTCTTCATGAAAAATGTAATCTTTCTAGACACCTCCCTCTCTTCAGAACATGATCCGGCTCTGCTGCTTCATGTGACATGATTTTTTCTGCCTATGATCACAGTACACACTGAGGTCAATACAAATACCCTGCTTAGCTGCTGCAACACAACAGTAAAGTCACTTTAATGTGTTGAATGTTCTGGTATTTTACCTTGCAGTGGCCGGGAAGAGCAGCAAGCTTTGAGAGTCAAGGATCCTGTCCTTCACCAAAACCTCCACTGACGCCATGATGGTCCCCTGGCTGAGATAAAATCACCTGTAAAAGAAAGACGACATCTGGTTCAAGAAATCAAGGAGACTCGACGTCTCCTGTGAGCATGTTGTATTAAAACTCATTCATTTCTTATATATGTTGTTGTACTGATATTGTTTTTCATTCCTATGACGTTTTTCCAGTTTCCTGGCTATGCACAGCACTCACTGTCATCCAGTTATGAGTTTGTTTTTTTATGCATATGCTCTGAAACTCTCAAAGGCTGCATTTGCCAAGCATCTACACCAACCGCATAATGGATGGCCTTACTGTAAGAGCCTTCACTGCCTCAAATCCCTTTTAGCTATTAAGTTTGATATAATCTTGATTTTGAATGGTAAAAGGGCTACCAAGCTCAACAGCAAGAACAAAAGTGACTGATACAAAAGCAGCCACCAGAGATTTAGACATAGGTTTGACTGAACACAGGGAAATTTATCTATAAGGGCTGGATAAATATCTTTAAATTAACTTGTGAAAATATATCCCAGCCTGTAAAACTAGCCATTAGCCAGCCATTTTGACATACAGGCATTAGAAGCCAACATGACTTTTAGATTTCGAGAAACTGTAGCAGACACATGTAGCAAACATATGAGAGAAAGAAAAAATGACTAAATGTGTTTAAAAGATCTTTATAATATGGTTGATGCCAAACAATGAGCTAAAGAGTTTTATATCTGTTTTGATACAACTCAAATTAGTCTAAATGCATAACAGCATAAAAAAACAACAGGTTGATCAATTAGCTAGACTCAGTTGATTACTGCATTATTAAATTACAAAATAAATACAATTCTACCACTGTATATGCTTTAAATACCATTTTAATAGTTAAAATGGTCACAATTAAACTTAACAGCTGAAATGTCGGCTCTACACTCTGCCTTAACATTATGTCATTTTAGACATATGTCAATGCGTGTCCTTACAATAGAAAATATTTAAGACAATGAAGACCTGTGGGCCTGTCAAGTCCCTTTGACAAGTTCTCAAACTTGTACCAAAAAGTAAGCAAGTGCTAAGAAAAAAAACTAGCTAAAAAAATAAAAATAAAAATAGCCATCTTTGAAAATTTTCATTTATTTAATTTTTTCCACCAACTTAAGGTAAAATTGTTTTCACCCTTTGCAGTACTATGGCAAGTAAAACATGACAAGTCCGCATTTTAAAAGCCTGTTTTTTTTGTGTTTTTTTTAAGTTAAAGGATAAAAAAGCTAATGACTAGTAAGATAGAAAACACATTTACCATTTACTACTTTTTAAAAAGACCAAACCCAAGATTGTTCATTAAAAAAGATTAAAAATTGATTTGTCATTTTAAAATACATCTTGTTCCCAATTTTTTAAATGCTGTTAAAATAAAAATGTACTGTGACTGTTCTGTAAGTCACATCACATCTAAAGTTATCTAAAAAACATCTGGCCTGAGATGAATGACTATGAAAAAAGTCTGGTAGTCACCGCTTGCTATTTGACAAAGTTGTACCTACTAAGTAGCTTGATCCTAACTAGGCCTGCCACAAATGACTATTTTGCATTAGTGGCAACGACTAATGCGCTAATCACTTGGCAACTTTCATGCATGCTGCGTGCTGCACTGCTGCAGCCCACCAGCTATTATGCAGTGGCAACTTTGGTGCATGTTTGTGCATGGTGTGTGGTGTGTGTTGCAGTTCCTGCAGGTGATAACCAGGAAACAGAGGCAGATAGGAGACAAGACAGCACAGCGGCAGTTTTTGAAAACACCTAAAAAACAAAAGCGACTAGTCGACTATTAAATTGTGACCATCGACTTCATACTGACCTAGTCGACTAATCGTGGCAGCCCTAATCCTAACATGCTCTGTCATCTGCTTATGTCCAATTCGTAGACTAAATATCAGCTTTTACACAATTCTTATGTAGATCACAAGAGACTGCACCAAGTGGCTGAATGCTAACATCAGTTAATGAACTTTTTAGCTAACTGGAACTTCTTTGCTAACTTGGCATTATCCACGAACAAAATGCAGATTCTAGGTCCTACTTACTGCTAAATTATTGTCTAACCTGTATTATCTTGATTTTTATGTATATTGTTGATGTAGTTCCTCACATAGGAGTGGTCAGTTTGGGAATACTGAGAAGCTAAACTGCAGTTTTTCTTAAGCGTACATCCACTTTATCGTATAGTGGATTGTTGTCAATGAGTGGCCATATGCTAAAATCAGTTGATGTAGGTTTAACCGACTGCCACTTGCTGTGTTGCCAGATAGTTTTATATACTAGCTGGGTGCAAATATTAGCTATAGTATGTATTTTTCTTTAGTTTACAACCACAATAAGTAAACAGTATGGCTAAATGTAAAACTTAGTGTCTAGCTTACCAGTGGGTAAACAACTTTGACTTACAACTTTAGACACAGAAGTTTAACATTAAAGCAGCATTTGACCCTCCGACACTGAGCTTGGAGGAAATGACAGGTGGCCTATTGGACTGTTAATGCTAATGCTAACTTGCCATAAAATGCAAAAACTTGAAAGTTGTATTATCAAAGGAAATTTGAGCCTGTCTACCACTCAATAATGGAAAAAGCAGGAGCCATGCACAACACAGCTGCTGAGCCAGAGTTAGCTCGAAAGCTAATACATCCGAAGATAGTAATTAAAACTTTACTGGACTGCAAAACTTTACTGTGCAACAACTTTTCATTGCTCTTTACAAATTCAGGGAATTATAATTCATTTTAAACACACATTTTGGCTAACTTTTGCAAGTTGTAGTTGTTGTTTTTTTCCATTTTAACACTTGCCATATAAGAGACATTAAAAAAGTTCATCTTACGTAAGTAATAAGACACTAATAAAAAAAACATAGCAAATAGAAAATGGCTATGAACTGTTACCTAACTTGCACATTTAATTAATGATGCTTTTCCCCCTTGTGCTGCCCAAATATTAATAAATATTTTTTCTTGTAGCATGTCTCTCGAAAATTAAAATATATATATATACATTAAGAAGGATATCTAAAAAAGACACTATGTTTGAGTATTTAAATTCTGAATTACTGTGTTTACATTTGTACATAATTCTTGTTAACGGCACCGTGTATATATAATCAAAAGTGAAATTTAAGAATTTGTCATGAATAGAGACATCACATGTATTTCTAGTGTTTGGTGATACTTTGAAAAAGCTCAGACTTGTACTCGAGTGACATTTAAACATGTTCTGTAATATCTGTGAGCAACTAGTCGAACTGGAGACTCAGTGATGCCAACTATCGAGCTATTCCATGTGTAGGAGATTAGAGCTTGAACTGTAATTGTTTGCATATTGGTTGAATCTGTATTGAACATGCAACTAATGTCATGATGTGTACAGTTTGTGATAACTTTTTGTAACAATTTAAAGTCAACATTTTGAATATAATTTATTGTATCTGTTTCATATGTATTTTAACAAAATAAAAACAAATCTAAGAGTCACAGTGAGTGATTTTTTTCTATGTGTGATAATGATAAATAAATATATTATGCTGCGCTTACTCATGTAATTTTTTTTTTTTTCCTAGAGGTACCTAAGAACAGTAAAGCCCAGAAACTTCATGGGAGATAAGTAGTTAATTAGTGCATGAAGATGCATTTAAAGCTCCTCCACTAGTCAGAGCTTATGACATAAACAGCGCAAGACTAACTTGAGCTAGCTCCAACTTTAAGTTAATCAAAAACAATCAGGACCCTGACTGGGAGATCATTTTCTCGGAGGGGGGCTTGATAAGACTCAACCTCCCATCCTACTTATAGAGACTTGTGGTCCTGGCTGATCTAATCTTTTTTTTTTTTTATGTGTATTTTTGGGCATTTTGTGCCTTTATTGATAGGAGAGACAGTGGATAGGCTTGTGAAAGGGGGAGAGAGAGTAGGGGAAGACACTCTGCAAACTGGTCACAAGCGGGATTCGAACCTGGACCGGCAGAAGCAAGTACATGGGGGGCTAACCACTACGCCAAACCAGCACCCCGATCTAATTGTTTTTGAAGAGCGTATTCTTATCATATATATTGATTTTGAATTTGAATGGATATTGCCCAGATTTTTAGAGTAGAATCGGAATAAATATTGCAAGTGCAGCTTCTACCTCCCACACTAGCTTTAGTTTGATGTGAAGTTATTTACACTTTTTGAATTGCATTTTCTAGCAGTTTTAATCTTTGCCAAATTATCAGCTAAAATAGAAGGGGCATCGAAACACTCTATCTACCTTTAGATACATGACATACTTAGCTGATGTCAATATTTTTGAGAGTTCGTACAATTTTTGGCATAAGGATGTTTGTCATGAAGCTGATTTTAACATTTTTTGAAATGGAATATTCAAAAGCTTTAATCATTGCTATATATCTGGTTAGGACTTGAGAGCATAGCTCAGGGCTTCACCTATTTTTATACACAAATCATATTGGAGTGATTGTGCCATTTTTTTAAAGGGAGCAAATACTGACAGCTTATTGCATTGCAAAAACTTTATCTGAGGGGGAAAATGTAACTAAAGGTTCTATCTCCCACATTATTTTTTGCAACTCAAAGTAGAGATTTGATCATTTTTAAAACAGCATGTTGTAAGAGCTTGTACATATCGTCAATTTTCAAGTATATATATATAGTGCAAGTAGGCTCTTCCGCCCATAATACTTACCTAAAAGATGCTATGAGGAGTTTCTAAGTAATTACAAAAAAGTCTCACTTTTAGATATATGCTTGATGGAAATACACACTTTAAGATGAGTTTTATAGCATCAAAATAGGTTATCAATAAATGCTATTCCTTAGCCTTCGCGGTCGGGTCGGACAGGGCTGGACTGGACTGGATACTCAACTTCGGGAACAAGACAATTAAAACTGGAGCAAATTTATATTATTCAGACACATCTTAGAGCAATGGTTCCCAATCTTTTTTGTCTTGTGTACCCCCTGAGCCTTTTTGTCATGCCATGAGTACCCCATTACGCAGACTTGTTGATAATTCTTCTAAAGCAGAATGAAATCACAATTGAATAATAAAGTAAAATATTTTATATTAATTTGAACATTTCAGTTCCCAGAAATTTTCTTCATTTTAAGTCAAATTAAACATAACAAATAAAATACTGTCTTGAAAATAAATATGTAATCTTTACTAAATACAGACAAAATCTAAATAATCAACCTGCCTTTGTTGTATAGAACTGTTGTAATGTTTACCACAGAACACCTTTGAGCTCTTTTGAATAAGACCCCTGTAAACAGGCATTTTAACTTGAAAAATCAGGATCAAAACACTCAAAGTAGTTTCTCTGCAGTTCTCTAAACCATCTTCTGAATCCAGAGCAACTGGATGTTTAAGTTATTTTTCCATAATTTCCTGGCTGCAGGTGGGCAGCAATTTTCATTTTAGTTTGGCTCAGGTCATTATTTCTCTGGGAACACTAGTTGTAGCTCAAAAATGCAACTCTATTGACAGGTTTAACTCAGTCCTTCCAAATTGGAAATAAATTTGTAAATTTTTCCACTTAACCCCTGCAATGTTCTCGCGTACCCCTTGGGGAACACGTATCCCTGGTTGGGAATCACTGTCTTAGAGCACCAGGCTGTAAGTAGCAATATATCGCTGACTACAAAACTACAAATACTAAGTTTTCCAAAAATCGCTTGTTGTCACACATCAAAAACTACCGCTACGTAGCTAGAAAGAGATACATTACCTCGTCGCTTTACATCCTGTAAGTTGTTGAAAAAAGAAGTTGTAAAGCAATGCAGAGTTCTGAGGAAGGTCCGAGCGACATTCATTTAGCATCAAAACAAACGCACGCTTTTGCTTGGGACACGTCTTTACGACAGTCGCCACGCGTGCTCATGGGTAGCAGAGTCTTTATGTCACCGGAAATAGGTTCTCCTCACAGCACCTTTAAGCAGAAAGCCAGTTCAACTACTTTCAAAACAGTACTGAAAGGATGTATCATAACTTATAAACCCACGTGTTTCTGAGAGCTATACCTCCCAAAATACTCTAAGAAACTTAAGGAACAAAGCTGACTTCATTGCTTTAAAACAGAAAGAAGTTAAATGTTTTACCTCCAAGACTGCCATTATTACCTCCGCCAAGGAGGTTATGTTTTTGGGAGAGTTTGTCCGTCTGTCTGTCTGTCCGTCCGTCCGTGAACAAAATAATTCAAAAAGTCATGGATGGATTTGGATGAAATTTTTAGGACATGTTCAGCATGGGAAAAGGAAGAACTGATTCGTTTTTGGTGTTAATCCGGATCAGCGTCTGGCCGCCATGGCGAAAAATGTGATTTCTGTGAATAACTACTGAACTAAAATAGATATCAATATGAATCCAATTGCTAATGGTATGTTTTCATGGTAGGAGTAATATTTATGGTCAAAATGACAATATGGCTGAGGACTGAGGAGGACTGGCGGAGGTCTGCGCTCTCCAAGTGCTTTCTAGTTGACCTGTGTTTTCAGTTGATCTTTAATACTTTTCAGCAATGTTGCTTAATCGCTGGTCCAAATAGGTAGTGTCATTATGACACTACCTCCCATAATACTCTGGGAGAATTCAGATTCCAAGCTGATTTTATAGGACCTGAAAGGCATGCGAACAGTGTGTAATATTACTAAAATATTAGCTTGAATATAAAATAAAACTCAGGGTTTAACTCCCCACTTTATTGTTAGAAACTGCAGGTACTCCACTGATTTGAATGATTTTCAAAGTTCTTATTCTACTAGCTTGTATCATGATTCATTTGGCCTGGTGTGCAGTCAAGGTAAAAGCTTTACTTCCTTTACTTCTTTTATGACTGTAGTTATCAAGCTGGTTTAATTGTTTTAAAACATCTATTAAGAGCTTGTAAAACTGCTTGATTCTTATGTTCCCGTCACACATTCCTGTTTCTCTTGGCGGTTGTGCATGATTATCATAATCCTGATGAAACGCTCTATGGTCATGGTGCACGCATTGGATCAGCATTGTATAGTTATGGGCAAATGCCAGGGAACAGGAAAGGGTCCTGATTGTTTTGAACTGTTCAAAACTGTCATGGAGAATCGCCGCTCTTAGGGGCCGTTTACATGGAAACTCCTGACTTGAAGACGCAAAGACTCTTCCTTTGCGTTTTCAAATTCTTCTGCGTTCAGATGACAATGCTGGAGACGAGTTAATCCCGTGTAAATCCACTGTAGTGTGCATGCCGGTTCAGTAGATGGCGGTGTAGGTCTGCAGAGATGCAGCGCTGCTACAATACACGAACGAAGAAGAAAAACTTTCACAGACAACAATGGCGAATAGACGCACAGAGACGCAGGAGTTTCTTTTATGGACAACAAATCAGTTCAAACAACAAATCTGTCTGGACAGTTTTGTCTGGATAACAAAACAAGCACGGTAAGACGCTCACACAGTACTCAGTAGACAGCCAAAGCTGTTGTTGTTCCTGGTATGCGCGCGCAGCCTTCATGTGAAAGAGTACTGCGCATGCGGGGATGTCAGCGTTTCACCCTGAAACGCTCTGATATGGGTTTACACGGAGCTGCAGGGAGAGCGTTTTCAAATCTTTCCACTCAGGAGCCCGTTTTCAAAAGTCTGCGTTTTAGATGGAAACACAACGCGTTCTCATCTAAACGCAAGGACGAAACACAACGAAAATGCATCGGATTTAAACGGCCCTTCACTATAGCAGGGTGAAAGCCTAACACAGTCCTAAGGCGAACAGTATTAGCGTGAAATGTACGGGGCTCAGTTGGGCTGATCATGGCTCAATCCTGAAAGCTTTCTAAGGGGGATAGACAACAACGTATCCGATTGTGCTTGACTGTGTCCCGTTCAAGGCGATAAGAGGAGAGTGTTACCCAGGCTTAATCTCCCAAAACTACTTATGGACATATTAGATATTTAGTTTTTTATAAGCCTATGAGAACATAGAGTCTTTTGCATTGTAGAGAGTAAAGAAAAGATCTACCTGTCATATTGCTTTGGGGGTCCTAATTCAATTTTAAGATGTGCTTACTTAAGTCTGTATAATTCTTTGCCCAATGGGGAATACATTTGGGAGCCCTCCATTCATGCTACCTAGATTCTGTTTGTAATATGTTGATATGATTATTGATCAAATAGCATGCAATAACATCTTGCTATCACACAAAGAGTGACTTTTAAAACAGAGCTAATGGATTATAACCATTTTAGACTACAACTTTAGCTGACTCAGTATGACAGCTCCCTACTTGTTTTATCTCCCACCAATGGAGCAAAGGGCTTTATTTCACAAGTGGAATAAAGACATATTGAAAAAAATAAAGTTGTTTTTTCTTAAACATTTTTTTTTCTTCAGACTTTATCTCGATGCCTCCTGCTAAGCCTTGAGAAAATACAAATGGGTCTGTTATTCACTCTTGTCTTCAGCAAAAGGACCAGAGTCTGCTTTCAGGACCCTTAAGACGAAATAATATAGCTTGTTAGGAGGAGCTCCCCTCTCTCACGTCCTCGAGCTGTTTGATGGTGAAACATAAAGAGAACATTTTGATCTCTTGCAGCACAACTTCCTTTTGATCCGCAGTATTAGACAGAAACAGACAAAAGGGGGGATGTTGCATTAGTTTCCTTGGCAATGAAAGCCGCCCACTTGTTGAGCGCTAACCCCATATTTAGAGTGGAGTTGTATCCTCAGTTAGCTCAGACTGATGGCTCTATGGGTTGATGCATGTGATTAAAGCTGGGTCATTTCCTGGAAGCTTATTTTAGATGGGGATGTATTTAACGCTGCTGCACTGTGAAGACTTGGAAGGAGATTGGACAGGCTTTGTTACCAAAGTTAACTATACATCTGCAGGGCAAAGAAGCCGTAGTAAATCCTGACTGAATAATAAAGCAAAAATTATTGGCCATAAGTGTATTTGTGGTCCAGTTAACAAGGGATATTGTGGGTATTTCTCTGAAAACTGAACTGGGTTGTTTTGCAAAACTTCACAACATGCTCCTTGTCTTTTAACAGTTTTGTTTGCAAAACCAGGATCAATGTATGGTGAAGTTTTCTTGCAGATCATTATGCAGTGTTCTGCTTCAACTGGGGCAGCAAGAGCAGTTCTTCGTGAAAATTATGGGTGGTCCAACATCTGCACTGTGTCCTTTAAGAGGCCCTTTTAGTATATAAAACCGAAGAAAGTGCAATTTAGAAGACACTTAAAACAAAATGTTATTTTGTGCCCTTTCAGTTACTTTTATGTGGCTAAAAAGTAAAAAGTGCCCTCCCTAGTGCCCAACATTAATGACTGCCTTTGTCGATGCTCTCCAGATAAACAAAACTTGATGAAATGTACCCCCCAGTGGATAAAACATTGTGGATAGCTCCGATGTTGCCCGTTTTGTAAACAGAACTCAGTGAAGTGGCCTCCTGGTGCCCCTCCAGTAGGAAAAATGGTAAAATCTGCTCCAGCCTGCCCTATGATGGCGCAAATTGCTTTCTACTTACCCTAAGTGGACAAACCAGAGGAAATGCCTTATAAGCTGCCATACCAGCTGACAAAACATCATTAAGTACACTCTCAGATGTCAAATCAGTAGACAAAACTTGATAAAGCCAGTCCAACTCGACCTTCCAGTAGATAAGTGGACACAATCTAAAGAAGTGCTCTCTGTGCTCTGTAAGTGGACAAAACATGATGTAGTGTCCTCTTAAATGCCCTCTAAGTAAACAATACCTAATTAAGTGGCCTTGAGGGTTGCTTAACATTGGAAAATGCAGTACTCAATGCCCTTATGGATGCCTAATTAACACATTTTACTTGATTAAGTGCCGACTAATGTGCCCTGGAAGTGTACAGAACATGATGTAGTGTCCTCTTTAATGCCCTCTCAGTAAACAATACCTACTGAAGTGCCCTTTGAAGGTCACCTCGCAGTGAAAAAAACAGTATTCAGTACACTTACGGATGCTTTAGTAACAAATTTTAATTAAGTGCCAACGAAGGCGCCCTACCATAATTCAGTGCCCACTTAGTTCCCAAACTAAAAGACAAAACATGATAAAGCGCCCTTCTGTCCACATGACTGTGGACAGAACATGATGTAGTGCCTACTTGAATGCTTTATTTAAAGTGAAGTGCCTACTTCAATTAGCCTTGCAGAGCAGACAGACCTGCCTGATTCTGAAATCCTGAAGGTCCGTCTTGCCAGCCTCTGTTGTCAAACGAATTCACTCAGCTGAATCCTTAACGGCCCAATCAGGGAAGAGAGGCGGGAGCTGCAGAATACGGGCGTGACGACAACTGGAAGTTAAGAACCGGAAGTTGAGAACTGACATGCCGATTAGCCTATTGTCCTCATGGCTTCTCAGTGAAACTTGGCGAAATCTGCCCTCCTCAGAAGTTTACTTGTAGGGATTGTCTTTGACGAGGTTCATGTCAAATATAAGTGTTAAATGATTCATCTATGTGGTACAATTTAGTGTTAGACGATAGTATAAGGCCGTTAGCTGTTTGCAGCTAAGTTAGCGGCTAATGGCCATTAACTATTGTTAGCTGTTAGCGGCTAATGGTCATTAACTGCTGTTAGCGGCTAAGTAAGTCGCTATGGCTAATGTCCATGAACTGTTTTGAACTGTTGTTAGCCATTAGCTGCTACAGTACATTAGCCACTATGTATGCTACATTATAGGAGGCAACCCTGCTTGATGTGAATTGGTCTGTGATGAATGTGACAAGCCAAACGACTGTCCAATCAAAAGCTTGTGTGTTTTTTTTTTTTTTACGTTCTGCCCCTGAAAACAAATTTAAAGGGACCAGATGGACTAGTGAAATATTTCTGTAGCAGATATATGGAGCTGTCCATCTGACTTGTCAGGTTATACTTTAATGCCCACTAAGTAAAGTAAACTAGACAAAGTGACCTCCAAATACCACTCCAAAGGGATACAACCAGAAAAAGTCTCCCAAAACTTGATGAACTGCTTCCTAAGGTTTCTCTACAGTGGAAAGAATCTGATTAGTTGCCCTGAAAGATTCCTTCCAGTGCACAAAGACTAAAGTTTATAAAGTGTCCTATTAGATGTCCTACCAGTAGACAAGACATTATTAATTCCCCCTTTTGGGATAAGTACCTGCTTTACAAATTAAACTAAAAGGCCTCTATGAGTCGTGTCCAATGGATATTTAGATTATTTACCACCCTGATGAATACCTTTTTACTGGATAAACTTTATTAAGTGCCTTCTAAGTTGCACCTCCATTGGACATAACTTGAGCAGGTGCCCTGATGAATGCCCCTTCAGATGGACAAACTTAATACGGTGTTGTCTTGGACTCTTTCTTAGCTGACACAGCATCATAAATGGCAGTCTTGCTTGCCCTCTAAGCTGATTTAATATAATAAAGTGCCCACTGGTACAGCATGCCCCGTGGTAAACACTTGATAAAGTGCTCTAACCAGTGCCCTCCCAGTGGACAAAGCATGACAGAAATTTCTAGCCTAAGTCTTCAACCGTAGGAAATTTATTCTTTTGATAGCTCTGATTAGCTGCCATTCTGACTAGCAATTACCACTGTTGACACCACAAGCAATTTACCCCCCCCCCCCCCCCCATTCCCACCCCTTTATGTGCACAGATTTGTAAACCTTTGTACCGCAAGAGTCCATTGGAGGAAAAGCTGAGCCTTTTAATGAGTCACAAGCTAATTCACGAACTTACGTCTAGGCATAACTCTTCACATCTTTCATTAATTAATCCAAAATATCCCATGCACTATCTATTAAAAGCATTCCTTTATAAATTAGGACCAAAGTAGCATTTGGTCGCTTGTGTTTACCTCATTTACCAGACAGTGACACTCCGAAGCTGGGAAACATCGATGTGCACAGACAGGTGTGATTTATTGAACGTGGAGATTGTCGGTGTCGAGATGGATACAAAGGGTCAACGGGTCAACTCATTAATGGCGAGGTAGCAGGGGGCTGCTTCTATTCTAAGAACAATTACAGTTTGAGTGGTGGATGGAGTGACAGTTATGTAACGCCGCCGCCCATTACAGCATAACGGCCCATTTTATGGCCACGGGTGTCGCCACTAGAATAAAAATGCACGGCTCTTGGGTTCATATTACAGCTTCTTATGATGATGGATTACATGGTTAAGGTGTAAAATTTTATGATGTGAGAGATTTTCAGCTAATATGCAAATAATGTCTGATTATTTCTCTGGAAATGTTCCAAGCACAGCAAGATATTGAAAGCTTGCACATGCTAGATTTGATTTTGGGCCGTGCAGATACTTCAGATCAAATAACTTGTTGAAGAGTTTAAAATGTGTTTAAAATATCAAGAGGACCAAAGAGAAGGAGCTTCATGTTGCCTGCTGCTATCACCATCACAGGCAGAAGAGAGATGAGGTTGTGAAGTGGGCCTCACTGAGTATTAGACTGTTGACTCGGAGAGGGAACATATTGATGTAGGCGTCTATAAATAGATGTTTTACCCCATGGGTAAGAGCACAGGAATCCTCTCTCATTACTTCTCCTTCTTCCATTGATTTGTCCTGACAGAAAACGTCCAGCTCATGAATAAACATGACATGGATTCATGCTCAGACCAGCGGGGAACTTATGAACCCAAAAGTGTGAATATTTTAATGGTAGCTTTCATGGTGTCCTTCAAGTCTTCACTGGCTGCTTATCTGTTATGACAAATACAAAGTTAGGGGAGAAGCATGACAAAACTACACGGACAAAGACTTTAAAAGACCATTTTTGTACATGTTTTCATTGGTTCCTTTATTAAAAAACTCAAATGTTTAAAACTGAGAATTCTCTACAAAACAGTGAATTATTTCTGTCATCAAGTTTTAACGTAATTTAAACAATTATCAAGTCTGACAATTTAATGTTGAAGAACAAGATCAATTTGGCAAAAAAAATATTGAAGTATATTCTGTTATGTATCATACAGTGGGCCATGGTCGAATCCATCCATCCATCCAGTACAATACAATACAACCAAATCAATACATTCATCAATCAATCCGATCATTTAAACATACAAAATCTGTCTGTCTGTCTATCTATCCATCTATCTATCTACCTATCTATTAGGGCTGGGACGATTCACTTTTCTCCCGATTCGATTTATTGCGATTTTTTAGGTGCCGATACGATTTAAATTGCGATTCTACGATATTGCCGATTTTTGCAATCTTTAGTTAGCTTTTTTAAAACCAGTGAAAAAGATGAACAATGATGATGCCTACAGACTATATCAGGAAAAATACACATCACATGTGAGTCTGTATTTAGGATTTATTCAGCAATATAACCAGCTGTTTATGCTCCCTCTCTTCAAAAGCCTGGATTGCATATAAAAAATGGCTTATTATCCCTTCAGGCAACAGAGTTTTTTCAAGAAATATTCAGTTTTGCTATCAAGATTTAAAAAGGCTATAGTTTCAAAGTGGTTAGCTTTCCCAGCCATCGTCATCACTGTAATTTACGGGCCGAGCATGAACGCCTCTGCTGCCTGCACTGTTTACCCCCGGCTTCTCCCTCGTCTGGCCAGAGCTCCGCGGTCTCATTCTCCGCCAACACCGTCACTTTTCGCGGTGTTTTGAGCTCCCCTGCATCCCAGACCATGTAGGCCTACCCTCTTCGGCAGTCGCCGGCTATGGAGAGGAAAAGCTCTCGGTATGTACTGCTCCGGGACTGTAATGGCGCGCGGAGCCGCTCCCGCTGCGCGTACACGCTGTCAGTTTCGTCCTCACTGGACGACTGACCGTCATCCTCAGAGAGTAAATATTCCTCAGATTCAGAGTCAGACAGTACTTGACAAAGTACTCTCGGCATCGTGAGTACTCTTACTCACTCTATCACTCTGTGTCTCTCTCTCTGCTCCGCTCCACAGCCTCTGCAGCCACACTCGCGTCCCTCGGTCCGTGTGTGTTTTAAAATAAGTATACGCCAAAACTTTGAACAGAAACCTGTCACCTGTCCACTATCTGCTGGTGAAAAGTAGTAAATCTACTCAGCACTATTTTAACAGCTATGGCCTGTTTTATCCAGCAATGTCGCTTGCCTCAGTTTGGCGACTTTAGCGCCTACAGTGTGTGCATGTGCGTGTGTGTAGGGGATGGGAGGTATCGATTTTTGAATAAAAATATCGATTTTAAAATCGGCAGACAAAAAATCGCGATACTTAGGTGTATCGATTTTTTCTCCCACTCCTACTATCTATAAGTCCGATCCATCCATCCAGTACAATACAATACAATACAACCAATCAATCCATTCATGAATCAATCCAACCATTTAAACATACAAGAATCTCTGTCTGTCTGTCTGTCTGTCTGTCTATCTATCTATCTATCTATCTATCTATCTATCTATCTATCTATCTATCTATCTATCTATCTATCTATCTATCTATCTATCTATCTTTTTATGAGTCCGATCCATCCATCCATCCATCCATCTATCTACTTGTCCATTTATTTTTTGTCCACCCATTCCTCCATCAACACATCCAAAACCCCATCCATCTACTCAATCATAGGTTCATTTTTTATCCATCCATCATTTCAGTGTAATCCATCTCTTCTTCCAGCACTCAAAAAAATCAATCCACCCATCATCAATATATGCATCCATTCTTCTATCCATCCAAACTGATATACTATCCATTAGGGCTGGGTATTTCCAGCAACTTCACGATACGATACGTATCCCGATACTAAGGCCACGATACGATACGTATCCCGATACACGTAAATTGTGAACACTGTCTATGCTTTAAGCAAAATTCTTGACAAGTTTAGTTTCTTCTTATAAGAAGAAAAAGAGCAAGGATGAGTTTTAAGTGGTTCTACAACTTGAGAGACATAAATTCAGATCCTCAAGATGGTAGACCTAAGATCAAATTTAGAACATATGCTTCACTATGTAGCTCGTCTTCTACCTTGAACTGTGCCACTGTTAACATTACCCAAAGTGTATTTACAACAACTGTCAAAATATTTAGGCCGTATCGATTCTGTAGAATCGATACACGTATCCCAAAGGAGTGTGATACGATATTTTGCCGTATCGATATTTTGAGCACAGGCCTACTATCCATCAGTTCATTTACTCATCAACCAACCATTCCAACAAAACCATCCATTGCTTTAAAGAAACCCAAACCAATACATCCATCCAATTTTCTATCCATAGACTTTTGGTTTGTAACCTGTCGGAGGGTCTCAGCGAGGGTATGTGGAGCTGTCAGCCTTAAGGTGGTCATAATTTGGTTAAAGGTGCTATGAGGAGAATCTATTTCCAGGGACATAAAGACTCTGCTACCCATGAGCACACGGGGCGACTGTCATAAAGACGTGACCCAAGCAAAAGCGTGTGTTTGTTGTGATGCTAATGAATGCAGCTCGGACCTTCCTCAGAACTCTGCATTGCTTTACAACTTCTTTTTTCAACAACTTACAGGATGCAAAGTGACGAGGTAATGTATCTCTTTCTAGTTACATAGCGGTAGTTTTTGATGTGTGACAACAAGCAAATTTTGGAAAACTTAGTATCGTAGTTTTGTAACCGCCTATCTATCTGTACTTACAGCCCGGTGCTCTAAGACGTGTCCGAATAATATAAATTTGCTCTAGTTTTAATTGTCTTGTTCCTGAAGTTGAGTATCCAGGCCAGTCCAGCCCTGTCCGACCTGACTGCGAAGGCTAAGGAATAGCATTTATAGATAACCTATTTTGATGCTATAAAACTCATCTTAAAGTATTTTGATCAGGCATATATCCAAAAGTCAGACTTTTTTGCAATTACTTTGAAACTCCTCATAGCATCTTTAACATATTTGCCTAAAACAATGAAACCAAAAAGGGATACTTTTTTAGAGTTGTTTTGCAAAAGAATGTGTGTAACTCTTGTTCTTTTTCAGAAGACAAATATGAAGGTTGTCAATTCTGCACAGAGATATATATTATTTTTTTCTCATGTCAGTCCAACGGAGGCCTCGAATCTTTTTAGTCTAAACCAAGGGGAACTAAGAGGAAAAAATGCTGGAAACTATCACTCAATCTATCTTAATCATTCCAATCCAATCCAATCCAAGAGTCAGTCTGTCTGTCTGTCTGTATATAATATGTCTGCCTATCCACCCTCTCTTTTATTGATCCAATCAACTCTGTTCATCCATTCAAACCGAGCTGTCCAAACATTTATATTTTTCTATTTCTCTGCAACTGACACATAAAAGGCAATGGATGTAATTTTTGGGGGGGAAATTTAGGATGTAATTGTAATTTTACTGTGTATAAACAATGAGAATAACACTTTTATACATAATACCAAGATACAGACAGAACCAACAATCTACAAACCTGATGTATAAAGTAGTAAACAAAACAGAAACACTTAAAAAAACACATTTTTGTGTACATGTAAAATACCATCCCATTGTTTTGGGATCCCTCTTATAAAGGTTTCTGTTGAACCCTGAAAAGATCATTTCCAAACACACCAAGACAGCTTTTCAGCCATAGGACACAGCTGACCTGGCCAAAAATCTGGATCATAAAATATTGAAGCTAGCAAGCATTCTCACAATGTCAAAGAGAAAGAAACTAAAGCAGCTTATGGCTTCCTGAAGATTTTCTCTGCTGTGATACGGGTGCTGCTGCTTTTCGCCTCTAATTCCCTCTGACTCACTCTTGTATTCAGGTCATTTCAAGAAGGCGCAGAAACCGGTAATTAGGACATCGAGAACAGCTCTGACACCACATCCAAAGGCTCCAACAGGTGTGAACAGTGGTACTATCACCAGCAGCATCATGGCGATAGGAGGACGTGTTAATAACATGTTGGGAGGAGAACAGGACACTCCAGCTGTCTGGCTGATTTACGCGTCGAGCAAAGGTGGACCAGACAGCGTGAATCACCCAAGAGATGGAGACGACACGGCAGAGGATGTGAGCCTGAATGCAAAGGCGGTTGTTTATCGGATGATGCTCATTCCGTCACAGGTACAGCGATTCATCCCTAACGCAGGTGGGCCGGAGTGTGCAGGCAAACGTGACTGCCAGAAGAAAACGTGAGGACAGATTCAGACGTCAGATCTTTGACTGCGACTTAGCAGGAACAGTCAAGCCGACACAAGCACACAGAAATCAATATTAAATGGTCTCGTTTGCCGGATTTGTTGCTGGAATGTTCAAACTATGACCGTAATTCTTAAAAAGTTAAATGTCCAAATCCGAGAGTCAAAAAAAAGTTTGACGGACTCAGGATATTTAGGTGACGGGGACATAGTAAGAAAAAGGGCACCTGCTGTAACCAGCGGCACTAGTAGGGCTGAATTATTTAGGAAATGATCTAGTTGCGATTTTTCTGGCAGATAGTGCAATTTCAATTCAATTTGCGATTTTCTTCAAATCAAGTTCCAGTGCAATATTCACTGTGCTTACAGTACAAACAACAGTAAGGAAATCAATGATCAAAGCGCAAAATAGATTATACATCATCCATGATAAATAATCTGTTTTCAGTATTTGAGGGACACTCCAACTTCTTCTCCTTAACAGAGGCTTTGTGTTGTTGACCTGTTTACCAACACTTTCAGGGTGGAGATGTGGCGTTCATGAACGAGTCGTGTCTTTTGAACAGCTCTTTTAAGTGAATAATTAGATCCAATTCACAGTCGTCAGTAAGCCGTTTATTTGCAAGCTATTGGTAAATGTAAATGGCCTGCAAATTTGTAAAATAGTATGTGTAAAACAGTTGACAAAACAGATCCTGGGTCAGTCAGGAGCGCTGCAAAAATTGCAGCTTTGGCGATCACATGATTAAGTTGTCTGCAATGGAGATTTTGACCCGAAAAACGATAAATCTTTCAGACCTGGGGTGCTGGTTTGCCGTAGTGGTTAGCACCCATTGTACTTGCTTCTGCCGTCCAGGTTCGAATCCCGCCTGTGACCAGTTTGCAGAGTGTCTTCCCCTGCTCTCTCTTACCCCCTTTCACAAGCCTATCCACTATCTCTCTCCTATCAATAAAGGCACAAAATGCCCAAAAATATACATTTAAAAAAAAAAAAAAAAATCTTTCAGTCCAAAGATATAGTACAGAAAAAATGTCAAAACTCAACCCATTCTGCCCCACCGGCAACAATTGTTGCCGAAGTGTAACACTGTCATTTTCTACTTACAACAAAAAACGTCAGCGGTAGAAATGCAACTTTTTGCACTTATGTGTTAGAAGAAAACTTAGATAAAGATTTCAGTTTATAAAATATAGTTTACAAGTGGTTCCTGTCACATGACATCATCTGCTTCCTGCTCTTTCCGGTGGAAGACATGGAGGATGCAAATTGTCCTGGACAGAGGTCATTTTCATACATTTCTAATGCTTTCCCCCAAAATCTATTTACAATATTTAATCATTCAAGTCTCTAGAGTAACCCTCAACCAAAAGTTTTTACCTGGGATAAATGTTTATTTGTTCATGGGCTTATTTCTGTGAGTGGCAACAAAAGTTGCCAGTGGGCACAAAGCTTGTCACTAATGAAAGGAAAACACTGTCTGCAGGATTTCTCATAATTTCATTATTTCAGATTGTAGAATGAGGTTCCCTGGTGTATTTAGGTTCTCTATGAATACTCTTCCAAGCTAAATAAATTAACAGGTATTCAAGACCTGTGTGTATAGGATTTTGATAAGTTAGCATAAGTAATTTTCTTGCTATTTGCTAAGAAATCTTTCTCTGCTAACTAACATCAGTTTGGAAACCCGTCTCCGCAACTTAAAAAAAGGAAATTAGGGAACTAAAAAAAAATGAAAATAAAAAAAACTAAGTTGTAATTATGAGATAAAATGTCCTAATTATGAGATAAAAAGTTGACATTATGAGATACCATTTGTGCATGTGCCCCACGTCTATGTACGATCCTACAGCCACACATCTTTCTCATAATTATGACTTTATCTCATAATAATGACTTTATAATCTCATAATTATGACTTTTTTCTCGTAATTATGACTCTTTTCTCATAATTGTGACTTTATCTCAAAATTGTGATTTTTTTATCTCAAAATTATGGCTTTTTATTTCATAATTATGACTTTTATCTCATAATTATGTCTTTTTGTCTCACAATTTTGATTTTTTTCTCGTAACTATGACTTTTTATCTCATAATTATGACTTTGTTATCTCATACATATGACATGCACTTTGTCACGCATTGTTCAATCAAAACTCAATCAAACTTTATTTATAAGGCACTTTTCATGCTAAGAAGCAACACAAAGTGCCTCACAGCGGCTAAAAACAACATAACAACAGTAACAAGCCCCCCCCCCCCCCAAATACAGAGACATATTCAGATACACGCTCGCAGACATCAACACACACACACAGCTGCTCCCACACACATTCATACTAGCTGTAAAGAGAGAGAGAGAGAGCATTAGGGCTGGGTATTTCCAGCAACTTTAGACCAAAAGTTATATCTTTACTGGAATGGCCATAGAATAGTAATATCTGACACCCAATGCTGGGAGAATAAAAAGCTCAAATAGGGATGCAGGTTTGGCGGAGTGGTTGGCGACCATGCGCGTTAGGGCTGGGTATTTCCAGCAACCCCACGATACGATACGTATCCCGATACATGTAAATTGTGAACACTGACTATGCTTTAAGCAAAATTCTTGACAAGTTTAGTTTTTTCTTATATGAAGAAAAAGAAAAAGGATGAGTTTTAAGTGGTTCTACAACTTGTGAGACATAAATTCAGATCCTCAAAGATGGGAGACCCAAGTTCAAATTTAGAACATATGCTTCATTATGTAGCTCGTCTTCTACCTTGAACTGTGCCACTGTTAACATCACCCAAAGTGTATTTACAACAACTGTCAAAATATTTAGGTTGCATCGATTCTGTAGAATCTGTATCCCGAAGGAGTGCGATACGATATTTTGCCGTATCGATATTTTGAGCACAGGCCTAGTAAACATTAACACAGGAAATTTGTAAAAAGAAAAGGTTTGTTCTCTCTTGTCACTGAGTATTTCCCTCTATTAGAGCCAAAGCTCCTGTTAATGCATCAGTAATGACCTCCACCATGTTTCCCAGTCATTGATATGGTGCTGAAAGCATCCAGCAGATGTGTGATGTCAGTGCTGTGGCTGTTTTTCCGTGAATGAATGAGTGAGAAGCCTGAGCTCGTACTATCCTCTGGTGACTCACAGCTCTGACCCACGCTCCTACAACGTGTCGTGGGCAATGCCACTAGAAACCCTTCAGGAGTTTATCGTTTTTCTGCAATAAAACGTGACAAAACAAGAAAAGGGGACAAACATGGTGACTCAAAGCGACTCACTCTAAGGCATAGTACGTTTTGTACAGGAGCACAAAACACTATGGCTAAGAGTGTACGCTTTTACTCCTAATAAGCACAAAAACAAACAGGAAGAAGATCTAAAAGCATCATTTTTCACCAGATTGGTTCTGAATAGCAGGTTTTATTAAATTATTGTCTTGTCCCTTAATGGTTGTCCCTCTAATGTGCTATTAAACCTTAAAGCTTGTACACTTTGCTGCACTTTGACTGAAAACTATGGTAATTTCAAACTGATTGTTTTGGCTTAGACAAGATTTAAAAAGATGGATTGATTAATATGTGGTGTTTCTCATTTTTATCTTCACTTGTCTAGTAAAGTGGTTTTATCCTTTTCACAGCATAACAATACAAAAAGAGCACACCACTTCAGTAAAGTTCCCCACAAAAAAATTCCCATTATAGGGTTTGATATGTCTGAAATTTCAGCAAGAAAATTAGATCCTGTATGCCCCATACATGGACAAAATGTTCAGTGACATCAGGTTAGAGACAGACAGGCATTTATGTCTCTGCATTACTGGACCACCATGCACTGCCTAACCAAACTGAACTGAACTCACTAGATCTTGCTCGCATCATGCCAAGTTAGTTTCTGTCTTACTTGAACACAGGACAGAGTGTTTTTGTGTCTTTAGGTGTTCCTCACATCTAATGGCCCTTTTCCACTAGCACGCCTTAGCCCTACTCTACTCGGCTCCTCGATTTGCAGCATGTTTCCACTAGCCTGGTACCTCCTAAAACAAGCTAGTTTTAGCACCTACTCCGCTCTGGTTCTAAGTGAGCTGAGTCGATACTAAAAGATGATGTCACGACTGCCGGCTACTGATTGCTCAGACAATGCCGTCATCGATGAGTCATGAGCGCGATGACCTAGCATGCTAGCGGTAGCTACCACTAGCTTACCCTCATCTCTTCTTTGCAGCTCGATTGCTCTCGTCCTCGGCTTCATTCTGTTGTATAGCTTCCAAAACTCTCCTGTGCTTCTCAAAGGGTACTCTACACTGTAAAAAATTACCAGGATTTCACAATATTCAACTGTACTTTCTCACAGTAAATTGCTTGATTAAAACTTTACAGGACTAAACTTTAATGTTCACAATATAAGACTGTAATTTCAAAATTTACTATAAAACAGTGTTACTACAGTCAATTGCCGTGATATTTGCCGTTTCAATTATTACCAGGATTTTACAGCATTTTATTGCATTATTTCACCACGAAATACTGTATTAAGACTATCCACCGCCAAAACACAGCAAATTCCATGAACCGCACTGAATTGTGGGACCTGCCGTGGATTTTCAACATTTTCACGGTTGATGCCACCAAGAAAAAGAAGTTAGTTCTACATATTCTGTCAAGGTAATTTACCCTTGTTTTCCACCTTTGCTTTCACTACATATTGTCATTTTGAACGAGTGTGATGTTCATCATATTAATTATTCTTTTCTCTGACACTTTTTATTTCAACACAGTCAGTGCTCTTCCTGTGGATAGCCTTGTGCCCCCATCTCACCAAAGGCTGCGAGTAACGCCAACCACACCGAGTCGTTTGATTTACAGATGCTTCTTGAGTATCAAACCAGAAGCGGGGTCCAAGGCAAAGAGGAAGCGTGGAGGCATCAACCCACATGTGAGCACTTTGATGAGGTAACTTGTGGACTTTGAGTGGCAGGCAATGTAGACCGAATTATTTGTTTTCTTTTAAAGAGGAATTATCATGCTTGTTTCTCCTTTTCACTATGCCAGACTAGGATGCCTGTAAAGCATTTCTGCCCTCAGTACAAGTCATTTAGTTCCTTCATTGCCCCACAATAGCGTTCTCAAAATCCTCAATTTAGGCCATTAACAAGCTCTTGTTGAAACACGAGGATCTGAGGATAACCTAAAGTTACCTCGCAACGTCACAGCCCTTTGTGCTCTGATTGGTCAGTTCTATCGGGGGTAGAGCCAGCCTGTCCTTCTTCTTCTACTGTATTTTCCAGCAGGCTCAAAGCAGCGACCGCGTATTGAGTCCCCCTACAGGCCAGAGCTGGTAATGAGTGAATGTGAGCTAGGGATCTATATACCCCTGCTGGTGGATGTGTTCCTCGGTGATGGTTTTGTGGCTAACGGACATCACAGAGGAGGTAGTGTTTTATCAGATTACTCCAATAAACAGAAAGGTACCTCGTGATGTCACGACATTTGAAATCTTGTGGACATCTCGCAATGACCTATTTTCAGAGGCATCAAATCTCGTTCTAGGATATCAGAAAAAATACAATATCTCATTTTTTGAAAATTAAGGGTGTGTAAGGTCTTGTTTTCAAATGTATTATATTATATGTAAGTATTAAATCATGCATCAGCATGATATGTCTCCTTTAATAACTAAAGGGTGCCCCTTTTCGTTTGTCATGGCCCCTGGATTCCGTTTAGCAGCCATTTTGATTTCATTTACATTTGAATGGCAGAAAACACCAATTTTCACTATTCCTGATCCAGACAACTAGTTTATTACTTTATTGTTTAAGTATCAGGTCTCCAATCTGATACAATCACGCTGTGAGGGCTGTGGCCTGATGAGGGCCATTGGAGGCATTTTCTGGCAGCCCATGATAAGCCAAGGCAGTGGTTCTCAAATAGTCCAGTGTTAGTGCTCAAATTCAAAGTTGCATCCCAAAAAATTTAAATTTATTTTACAAAAAAGATGTGCAGTAATACACAATCTCTTCATGCACAAATGAAAAGTGCTTTAAAAAATATGAACAATCACAATAATGTTTAAAAAATATGAGAAAATAGAGTCCTTATATTATCATTTTAATACAAAATTAGATGTTACTATAGCACATTTTAGCCTTTTTTAAGGACTAACTTCCCCACAGACTTCTTCACTGAAAACTTAGTCTGCATATTTCATACAAAGTTAGGCACAATGATGCCTCTTTTTTAAACAATACTTTGTGTAATATAAGAACTAACTTTTTCATGGACTTACTATAACAAAGTGACAAATGAGTTTTTCTTTGATGGCCCTCGATCTAATGTTGGGTCCCTAAACTGGCCCTCAGTCATTCAAACTTCAAGAACCCTGTTCAAATGTTTATAACTCTGTAGGAGTTTATTTTATTCAATATAATGCAGTGAAAAGTAACATGTATTCTGTTGTTCACATTTTTATTCATACTGGCTTGACCAAAAAAAGGCATGTCTGCCATGTTTGTGGAATTCAGTGAATCCTCAGGAGTCTGCTCTCCCCCTCCCTCTCAGACTCTCTCTCTCTGCTCCTGCTGCAGGGGCGGAGTTTCTCTGTTCTGCAACCTGCACACCTGCCTCCCATCACCTCATCAACTCCCCTATTTAAGACGGCCCCTGTGAGGAACTTTGCTCAGGAGTATTGAAATCGGCTGAAATGGGCTTCCTTCACAGGGTGGCTGGGCTCTCCCTTAGAGATAGGGTGAGAAGTTCGGTCATTCAGGAGGGGCTCGGAGTAGAGCCGCTGCTCCTTCGCGTTGAGAAGAGCCAGATGAGGTGGCTTGGGCATCTGGTCAGGATGCCTCCCTGGTGAGGTGTTCCGGGCACGTCCTACCGGTAGGCGGCCCCGTGGAAGACCCAGGACACGCTGGAGAGACTATGTTTCTCGGCTGGTCTGGGAACGCCTCGGGATCACCGATCGCCCCGGGAAGAACTGGACGAGGTGGCCGGGGAAAGGGAAGTCTGGGCTTCTCTGCTTAGGCTGCTGCCCCTGCAGCTGGAAGGGGGGAAATTAAAGCCATTGCATCTGTACGTAAGGGTGCTCTTCTCATTATTTCTGCCCCTTCCCCTTAAATATTCTGAGTCTGCAACAGGTTCTAAAACAACAACAAAATAAGGTACCATATCTAGGCAGACAATATTTAAATCTACATTTCTCCTGTTTGGTTGCATTGCCACAAAAAGCTGGAGGATACTGAAACATATTAATGCATTGTGTAAACAGGTTTACCTAACTCAGATCCAACTTTTTAAACCGTCTTTAGTTTGACTGAGAGTTATTTTGAGACGGATTTCCTGACACTGTAGCCACCACAGATTGGCTGATGGTAATTAATACCTATGAATATTCCTTGGGCCAGATGGTTTCAGATACGGCTGTCAAGAAAAGAAGCATGACAAAAGGTCTGTTTCTTTTGTAAACTTCTCAAAAGACAAAAAAACAGATTTGAAAAACAAACTGATCTTTGGAGAAAGTAAAGCCCTCAGTTGTCCTTATCAAACAACTTTATTGATGTTTTTAATTAAGCAGCAGTGATCTGACACTTTGAAAAACACCATTTGACAGGTGAGACTTCACTTAGAGAGTTGTGTCTGTAATTAAAGATCCTGTTTTTCTCTTTTACTTAATACTTTAACTGATGGTTTCATTCCAGCACACACACCTTCCAGTCACGTCTAAATAAAGTCAGTGTCACGTGGTTTCAGTAACGTGGTGAAAGGATGTACAGCAACATCAGATCTTTATATGACTGCAGGGATGGAGGCTGAAGGACCTGCAGGAAGCTGAGGATGTGCTCAGATTAATGCCCTGTCTGATCGGCTAAATCTGTTTTTATACCTCTGGATGCGACTAACTCCCTCCTCAATTTGAAGCCTGTTGGAGATAAGCCCAGACGGCCACGTCTCCAGGGTCGGCTCATTTATCCACAGGCTAACAGCGTCCAGAGAGAAAACTGCTTTCCCCACCGGCGTTTTGTGTACAGGAGTTTGTTTAGAAAAGGACAGCACACTGAAGACGGCAGCAACCAGAGGGGGTGAAACATGAGAACAGCCCCAGAAAAGAGTATTACCAATAAATCTGCCGTATTACTTCATTTATTTCAAGTACCAAACGAATAAAATCTTTTAGAGGTTCTGATTTTTTTCAACAAGTTTAAACTTATCACGTGTCTCTAGTGCATATTTTGAAGTTTGTTGCCTAAAATTAATTTAGGTGTTGGATTTTGGCATGCTCATAAACCCCTCTGTTTCAGCCCTACCCAGAACAGACCGTTTCAGTCAGGACCATACTTTCACATACACAGGACTCTTGCAGGGCCTTATCACTTATAGAAGGTCTCACCCTGCCTTTTTTCCACTAATTGAACTAGAGCACAATATTGATTTTACTTTGGTAAACTGATAAGTATATTTTTAGGCTGAATTAACATATGATAAAGGAAAACACCAAATACAGTGTTTTACATTGTTCTTTATTATCCTTTATTACACTTCAAATCATTTTATTGCGTATTTAGTGAATTTCATGGTGTATTTATTTATGATGGGATTCTTAAGCTGTGCTAGGTATCAGAAACAACAGTTATAGTTAATTTTTGCTTTAAAAAGTGTATATGAAGTACAGCTATCACTTTTCCAACATATCAAAATCGATACATTTTGAGCATACAGGCTAATGTCTGAAGATGACTGAAGATTAGCCTGGTTCATGTTATGCTAGTTATGGTTAATGATGGCCTTTTTCAATGCTGGGGGGGGGGGGGGGGGTGCTCTGAGCATCTGACAAGGCATCACTGGGCTGCAGTGGGTGAAAGGTCGATAGATGGGCATGCAGATTTGCTGTACTGGGTCAACTACTTTGCACATAATCAGCACACAGAGGAATCCAAAGTGCTTCCAAATGGCCCTCGTCAGTGTTTCTGTGTTGTTATTATCCATTAAGAGTGGCTTTGCCGGTCCTCTATTACCTTCAAGTGTCTTTTTTGTCTCTCTCTGGCAGATGAGATGCAGCTGTTGTTAAGGTCAAGAGGGCATTGGCTGATCAGGTTGCACCCTCTGCCTGATCAGATGGTTCACTACTTCAGGCACTGAAATGTACTGTTCAGCTGTTTATCTTATATTTTAACGTTTATTACAGTTTAAGTGAAGATTTTTACCCCCATGCTCAAACTGATATTTGAATATTGAGTATGTGACAACCGAAATATAAGTCTATTTTTGATATAATGTTGATTAATCTGACATCTATCTCACAACAGTGTAAACAAGCATCATGATAATGATATGGGAATGATCAACTTGGTTTCAAATGGTCTGGTTGATAATTTGGGTTGTACTAAGACATTAGTGCTAACTTTACTTTGATTTCAAACCAGTTATTTACTCTTCACAGGAGTTTCAAGCCTGAAAAACATGAATGAACATAATTTTCTGTGCTAATGTACAAACTGAGAAAAAAACATGGGACAAACATCCATAGAACATATATTTAAACTTAAGATGATTAAAACATTAACATCATATATCTTTAATTTAGCTCCATAAGAAGTTTTGGTCAGAGTTGTCAATCACTCAGATCCCTCAGTATCCTGCGGCCTCTGCTGAGTACTAATGAGCAGACAACGCCCCCCTGATGAGACTGCAGCTGCTGTTCAGACACTCATTTTATGTCCTTCTTTATATGAGTGGGCACGTTTAATATCCATGTGCATCATTAAAAAGTACAAACTTAATTCAAACCAAATTCAATTAAACTATAATCCTACAGCTGGGCAATACAGACCAAAACTCAGAGCTCTGAGTCATATTCAATGAACACTGATACTTGACAGAAATCCTGTCTTTCTCTTTTAACCAATGAAAATGGCTGTTTCTATATCTAATAGCTTATCAGTCAATCACACGGCAACAACTCAGTGCATTTAGGCATGTAAACATGGTCAAAAGGACCTGCTGAAGTCCAAACTGAGTATCGGAATGGACAAGAAAGGTGACTTTAGTGAACTGAACATGGTGTAGTTGTTGGTCCCAAATGGGCTAATCTACTGGGATTTTCTCACACATCCATCTCTATGGTTTACAAAGAATGGGCTGGAGAAGAGAAATATCCATTATGCAGTTCTTGTTGATGCTAGAGGCCAGAAAGGAATAGCCTGAGGGATTCAAGATGATGGAAGGCAACAGTAACTCAAATAACCCCTTGTTACAACCATTTCAGAACACATAACACATCAAATCTAGGGCTACAGCAGCAGATCACCACACCTGGTTCCACTCCTGTCAGCTAAGAACAACAAAACCAAGGCTACAATTCACACAGGCTCACCAAAAGTGGACAACAGAAGATTGGCAAAAAAATCCTGGCGTCATATGTCTTGATTTCTGCTGTGACAGCCAGGTAATGCCAGAATTTGGTGTAAACAACATGGATCCATCCTGCCTTGTGCCAACAGTGATGTATTGGTGTTGACTATAGTTTCATGGCATCTTGGGCTTCTTAGTACCAGCTGAGAAACATTTGAAAGCCAAAGCATCATGGATGTGTAGCTGGCACTTTGTTGGATCTATGAAACGCTGCCATAAAGAATTAAGACAGTTCTGAAGGCAACAAGGATCCAACCTGGTGTACCTAATAAATGTAAATGTAAAAAGTAAATGTTCTTTATGTATGCAGCCCTTTCCAACAACCTTTCGGTGAACTAAAGTGCTTTATAACAAATAGTAAATAAAAGAAAGAAATGAAAGCAGTAAAAAGCAATAAAAGCAACAAAAATAAACCAACACTATGTAGTTTTTTCACCCTAATATAATATTTCTAGAGTCATTGTGATGGTACATCACCTTACAACAGGTTGAATGACACCTCTGTCATGGTCTGAGTGGGTCTGTATCAACTTCACTAGCACTGTATAACTTCAGTGTGGTTGGTAGGAACTCTTCCACACTGAAAACTAAAAAATTTTACTGCTTTGACAACTTAACAGTGTACATCACTTCCCCCTCGAGGCAAAAGCTAAACATTGGAAAAAGGAGAATATAAAGCAGTTTTGAATTTTGAAAACAGATTTAATGAATAGAATTTAGTTTAAAGTAAATATGCACTTATTTTCCTAATGGAAATAGGGACCTCTGGGTCACAATCCTGTATAGTGGGTGGCGGTAATGCACATCTGACACTGGATGCCACCCGCCATTAAACAAGAAGAGAGGAAAGCTAAATGTCGAGTTGCTATCATGGTGAAAGCAGCAAAAAACCCAAAGACAAGGAACATTATATCAGAGGAGATAGAGCTAAATGCCCAAACAGGGATAAATGTTGGCACGGTGTTCACTCGCTGGTGTGAGCTGAAATAGGTGTTATTGTTGGACTTGTAAGTACATGATAATTTATTGAAAAAAAAAGACTATACCGTATCAGTCCATATGGTTTTATTTGTCTCTCTTGACTCCTGTTGGCTCGTTTCTTCTCCCTCTGTATGTCAGCAAATGCACGTTGGTGTACGACAGTGCAGTTACACTCAACGACCACAGAGGCCCCTAGAGAGCTGAAAGTTGGAATCTTACATAGCTCTGCTTTAAAAGCCATGCAAAATAAATTCATTTTCAATCTAGATTTGAAAAGGCCCAGGTCAGAAATAAGACGCATTTTGGCTGGGAGCTTGTTCGAGAGCCTGGGCACAGCAATGGAAAAGGCTTGGGCACTTCAAGCAAAAGTTGGTTGGATGATCTCTGAGCTCTACCAGGCTCCCAAATGGTTAAAAGCTCAGTAAATAATAAGTTATAAGTGACAATCTGGAGTGTATGTTGGCAGTGTTGAAGAATTTCTTCATCTTTTCTGTTGTCAAACGCAAGAAATAACACAATTTCAGCTGAGTAGCACTTCTGTTTTTGCTGCTTCATATCAAAACAGGCAACCTTGAGGCTTTGAGTTTGTTACAAGACACACATCAAACCAAAATCTGCATCAGCAATAAGCGAGAAGTTAATCAAGAACAAACTGAATTGACTGGTTCTACAGTTGCCACACGTGAACCCAATATCTAACTCTGCATCCTGGTGCTTCAAGTCATCAGTCCAAATCTAAAACACCTTCGCTTTGCTGTGAAAGCAATCTTTAATCACACAGACGGTCTCCCTTGCTCTCCATGGTAACCTGGTGGCATACCGCAGGGTCTGATGGGCTTTAACAGCCCGTCAGCGGTCATGACAGCAAAACAGCAGAGTGACAGTCAGGGAACAAAGGGGGGTCGGAGCCATGTTCCTGCTTCTTATTGGTCAGGCAGCATTCATGCTCTTAATAATGAAGGAGTTTTCCTGCTGTGTGTAGAGGGAGTGTGACTGAAGAGGATATGAACCATGAGATGGTTTATAAAGGCTTAATAAAGTAGGCTTTATAAGGCTATAGGCTTTTTAATGTTTTATACCTGCATAGAGTATGCAGGTATAAAACATTATAGAGGCTTGATTATAACACATGATGTCCACACTTGTAATACTTTATAAACCTTGGTACAAGTTCTTATACATGGTTATACACCATTATAATGACACTTATGAAGCATTATACATGCATTATAACGTCTTATGCATGTGCTTCTAATGCATTATAAACTAGACCTTTAAGTAAAGTGTTACCGCTCTTTCTACTAAACTTTCAGATCGAAAACACTTCACTTTCAGGACATAAAAGCTTTGCAGTAAGATAAGAATTTTATTAAATCAACGCACGGCTCAGAGAAACACATCTAACCTGATTAATTGTGTAAAAGTGTTAATTAAAAGCCACTTACTGGATTATTGCAACATCAAGTGCAGTATTATGGTGAAAACTGTGACAGAAACTGGATCTCTGCTGCCTCCTTGTGGACTTTACAAGCATCGCACTCCCAACATAAATTTAACCCACAGCATGTCTTTCAGGACTTCAGGCACAGCAACAGGTATAAGCTGAAAACACAAGCTGTTGTCAGCTCAGTACCTCACCCTCGCTTTTGAAACACAACAGTTTAAAATGAGATTTAATTAAAAGCAGTTTAGCCCTTTTGAGATTAGTAATCTATAGTTTCTTCCATAAAAGACAATCTTATATAAGGATTGTGGGCTGAAATAGATCATGAGCCAGAATGTAACAGTATGAGAAGTTCTTATTAAGGTTATTGGGACCAAAATTATCACAGCCATAATTACCATCGGGTGTGGTTGCAATGTGCTCAAAATGTTCAAAAAGTACTTTTACACACACTTGAAATAATTTAACCCCTGTAATATTATTGTTACTACAGGTCCTTTTGTATTTTTCTCAATAAATGTGTCAGGAAATGTCCTTTGAGTAAATTTCCTCCACCAATATTTTCAAATTACGATTGATGAAATCCATGAAACATGAACTACGATAGAAAAAGATGATCAATTAAGAAATACAGCGAACACATGGCAAAAGAACAGCAAGATCACACTCCAGAATGCCATTATTTACAAGATTTATATATTGTTTACACAGAAAGTACTGATAAACCACCTATAATTCATTCAGGTATGGCTCACTGAATCCTCTCTCTCTCTCCGGCTCAGTCAGCTCACTCACTCGAGTTCTAGTAGTTTTAACCGTCTTTTTCTTTTGCTGTGTTTTAGAGAGGGTGACCGTCTTCTATTGGTATCCTTCTCAAATCCAAAATTCGACCAGACTTCAGGCTTTGCCCGTTTCAAGAGAAAAATCTCCACCATAGTGTCTGTGTAGGCAACAGCCGCCATAACTTTCAGAGGCCAACAATACAAACTGCACAATAAAAAAAAATGGTAATACTAAGTGTGGGGAATTTTACCACAGTTTAAAATTTTACCAGTAACAGTTACTAATAATCAGTGTTGTGTGTAACGTGTTAGAAAGTAACGCGTTACAGTAACGAAAATACTTTTTCGGGTAAAAAGTGAAGTAACGCGCTACTGTTGAAAATTTGGTAATGAAACGTAGTTCCTTTTTTAATGCAGCGCGACGTTACATTTCCCTCGGACAGATCTGACACTGAAGCTGCCTTCTCATCTGTTTGCACAGACACGAGCAGCGTTGCCAAGTCTGTTCGTTATAAGCATCTAAAGGCTGAAAATCTTGTGAGTCACGGCCGCAGTTTGTGGTTTTTTGGGCTTGTTTCTAGACATGAAGTTTCTTCTTGGGGATCTTAAGTCTGTGTGTATCCCCCTGATTATCTTCCAGCTCCTAACATAAAGGAAAACACGACTGTGGTAGGTAGTTTGTCCACTTCCTCGTTTCCTGGTTATATGCACGCCCCCAAACACACTCACGCACATGGCGCATGCTCCAGAGCCAAAGTTGCCAGGTCTGCTTGTTATAAGCGACGGTCTTTTCTTGAATAGATACTTAGCGCTGTGATATTGAAATGTAATGTAGACGAAAATTAACACACTTTGTGTAGACTTCTCTTTTTAAAAAGTAGTATATCACATTAGGAAAGGAAATAGCTGGAGGTTGCTTATTTTGGGCTTATTTTTATTGACCAGGTTGCTTATTTCAGAAGCAAAATGTGGAAACACTGGGCAGGAGCTCTCATTCCACAGGGTATGTGACATTTTGTAAAATAAAGAGCACAAAAAACTGTTATGTTCTCTGTAGTAGAACTTTTTGTAGGCCTTCACATTTAGGAATAGATATGGGGTTCTGTCCATGATCAACCAATGTAAAAGTAACGGAAAAGTAACTTGAGAAGTTACTCTTCAAAGAGGGTAACTAAGTAAAGACTTACTTTTTTCAGATGTAACGAGCAAACACTACTTTTTAAAAGTAACTTCCCCAACACTGCTAATAATTAGGATTTACATCAAAACACAGGGTTTGTACATCTGGTCCAAGGTCAAGTTCAAGCACTTTTCGAGCTAGCTGTGTTTGTTTTGATCGATCATCTGTGACTGATATTATTTCTCTATCCAGCCTTTATGTGCAAGCTTTACAGTCTGATATTTACTATGAGAAAATACAGTTGCACATAAAGCGACACAGCACAGAAGGAAGCTTCACAGTACGAAGGTGGCTGCTTCGTTCCCAGGTCCAGACATTTCTGTGAGTTTGCACGTTCTTCCCGTGCATTCTTTAGTTCTCTCCAGTTACCGTGTCACATATGTGGTGGCACACATATCTGAGCTAACAGGAGAACTCCTTAATTCCTTTTTAAGTACAGGATTTGATCAAGACTATCAGAGAAGTCTTGGAACCAAAATAGTCAAGATGTACTTGCTGAGAATGCTCACTAGCATCAGCTAACACAGTTAATTAAATGCTAAATAATCACATCAGTCCTCTTTATGTTCTGATTGTTATTATGATCACAGAATCATCTTTGTGTCCATGTTTGTTATTGATAAAACCCCCATAATGACTACTATTACAACTATATACTAAAAGGTGCTATGAGGAGAATCTATTTCTGAACACATAAAGATTCTGCTACCCATGAGCACGCGCGGCGTCTGTCATAATGCTGCGTTCCAGTAGCCTCGGAACTGGGAATGGCATCATCTCTGACTTATCGGCGTTCAAGTTGAAGTCGGAAAAAAACATGCCGATCTACCAGGCTATTGTTAGCTGTTGTTAGCACGCCCTGCGTTGTTGTATGAAGAATGTGATTATCACTATGGCAACATTTTTGTAAATATAAGTCTAATAATACTACATATACAGCTGATCCAGAGCGACACACCCCAGTCAGAAGTGCAAATAAATAGATTATTACAGGAGCTAAATAACTGTTCACACTGGGGGCATCCATCTTTGATTGTCAACTCGGGGGTGGCGAGGTTTCACCGAGTTCCTAGTAGGAAATTCTGACTTTGGGGGGCATTCCAGTTGCAGTTTCCTACTCAGAACTCAGAAATTCCTACTTCTGACTACAACTGGAACGCACCAAAAGACGTGACCCAAGCTAAAGCGTGTGTTTGTTGTGATGCTAATAAATGCAGCTCAGATCTTCCTCAGAACTCTGCATTGTTTTACAACTTCTTTTTCAACAACTTACAGGATGCAAAGTGATGAGGTAATGTATCTCTTTCTAGTTACGTAGCGGTAGTTTTTGATGTGTGACAACAAGCAATTTTTGGAAAACTTAGTATCATAGTTTTGTAGTCGGCTATATATCGCTACTTACAGCCCGGTGCTCTAAGAACTGTCTGAATAATATAAATTTGCTCTAGTTTTAATTGTCTTGTTCCCGAAGTTGAGTATCCAGGCCAGTCCAGCCCTGTCCGGCCCGATCGCGAAGCTAAGGAATAGCATTTATAGATAACATATTTTGATGCAATAAAGCTCATCTTAAAGTGTGTATTTCCATCAGGCATATATCTAAAAGTGAGACTGTTTTGTAATTACTTAGAAACTTCATGTTTGGTTTGGAGTTATAAAAAGGAGTATGGTACTGACCAATTCTTTTGCAAAGTGTGTGAGATTTTAAACATATATTTATTGATTTTATCACAATGATTTATCCATGAACATTATACAAACAGTGTCGATATATTATCCCCCAATCTGGCAAAAAACAAAACAAAACAAAACAAAACAAAACAAAACAAAACAAAACAAAACAAACAATCAAAAAAAAAATAAAAATAAAAACATACTGTACAAGAATTAAGTCAAATAATTTCACAGCAATGCATAAATTATAAAATTAGTCACAATTCAAGGATTTAAGCTTCCAAAAAAGTCCATGTAAGGTCTCCAAAGGTCCTCAAAGTTTTTTTCCTTCTTCTTTATAATATAAGTAAGTCTCTCCAAAGCTAGAGAGGTCATGAGTTCCTTTTTCCACATGCTGCTGGAAGGCGAGTCCACACTCCTCCATAACAATGCGATTATCCTCCTGGCTTGTAAGAGTCCGAAATCAATAAGCAATAACTGTTTCTGAGACACAACAAAATTCTCAGGATATATTCCCAATAGGCATATTTTGGCACTCAACGGAACCTCCATTCCAACTATGAGACCCACACAGTGTAAAACACTCTTCCAAAATTGGTGTATCTTCGGGCACTCCCATAAGCAATGAATTAAAGTACCTTTTGTGTCTGTGCATTTCACACAAATATCAGGTACAGAAGGGTATATGTGGTTCAACCTGCAAGGAGTAAGATAAGTGCGCATCAACCACTTATATTGTAGCAACTTAAATTTAGTATTAACAGACAGTGTCTGAGCTTTTAAACAAGCCCTTTCCCAGTCAGTTTGCTGAATATCCTCCTCTATATCAGTTATCCAAGCTTCCATCTTTTTGGAAGATGACTCTTTGGAATGTGTTAGCATTAGCTTATAGAACAATGAAAATTGTCCTTTTCCATTCATGTGGGACAAAGTTAACTGCTCAATTTTAGATAATGAAGGCACAGACAACAATTGTTTATGGGTGGATAGAATAAAATGTTTCAGTTGCAAGTATTTAAAGAAATGTTTTCTTGGAATATTATATTTATCACTCAGTTGACTAAATGACATCAAGTTGCCTTCTGCATATAAATCTGAAATTTTTGTAACACCTTTTTTAAACCACATTTTAAATCCTCCATCTGCTCTCCCCGGTATAAAACAATTATTGCCCCATATAGGGGTAAACTGTGATAATACTGGTGTGTCTCCAACATATTGGTGTGCAGAGTACCACACAGAAATAGTATTTCGAAGAAAGGGATTTTTTGTTTGCTTAACCAGCTTTCTGACACTTATGAATATAAGTAAAGCTTCAGAGGAAGCCCTAATGATGATGTCTCTTCTATCGCCACCCAGGCTGGAAGGGAACCCGCTGAAAAATAATACATTGCCGTCCTTAACTGGGCGGCCCAATAATACAGTTTTAAGTCAGGGACCTGGAGTCCCCCTCTTTCATATGGTAGATACAATAGTCTTAGCCGTAGCCTGGCCTTTTTGTTATTCCAAATGAATTGATTCAGCATGTTATTAATGTCGTGAAAAAAGGTGTTATTTAAATGAAGTGGGAGTGATTGAAATAAAAACAAGAACTTTGGTAAGATCATCATTTTAATTATGTTTATGCGCCCAATTGTAGATATAGGCATTTTGGTCCACCGGTTTAGCATTTCCCTCACTCTGTCTACCAGAGGATCATAATTTAAAGAAATCAATTGTTTTACATCAGGACTAATTTTAAGTCCTAAATATGAAAACCCTTCTTTAGTAGTTGTAAATGGTGTAGCTATAACAGGTTGCAGTCTTTCATTTTCATTTAAAATCATTAATGCAGATTTTGAATTATTTATTTCATACCCTGAAATGTCTCCAAATCTTTGAATTAAATTTACTAATTGGGGAATGCTTTCTTTTAAGTTTGTTAGGAAAAGAATTATATCATCCGCGTACAAGGATATGTGATGTTCATATCCACCAATAGTTATACCTGTGATGCTTTCATGCACTCTTATAGCCATAGCCAACGGCTCAATAGCCAACACAAAAAGCAACGGTGATAATGGACACCCTTGTCTGGTTGATCGATGTAGAGTAAATGGTTTAGAGATGTTAGAATTGGTCAATATCTCAGCAGTTGGATTTGTATACAAGAGTTTTACCCATCTCAAAAAATTTGTACCTATTCCATACCTTGGGAGCAAGTTAAACAGGAAGCCCCATTCAATCCTGTCAAAAGCTTGGCGTGCGTCCAAGGATAAAACCGCTGTGTCTTTAAAATTCTGTTTTTCATACAATACATTTAGAACACGCCGGATATTATGAAATCCGTGTCTATTTTTGACAAATCCATTTTGATCATCACCCACAAGATAAGGAAGATGCAACTCCAGTCTTCTGGCCAAAGCCTTACAGAGTATTTTTGTGTCACATCCCATCAAACTAATAGGTCTAAAAGAGGAGCATTCATTTGGTGCTTTATTTGGTTTAAAAATTAAGGTTATTATTGCAAGTCTCAAAGATGGAGGGAGTATTCCTTTTTTAAAAGATTCCTCATACATATCCAATAACGGGGCTAGAAGTTTCTCCCCAAATGTCTTATAAAATTCGATTGGAAAGCCATCTGGCCCCGGTGCTTTCCCACTCTGCATACCCTGAATAGCCTCTGCTAGTTCCTTTGTTGTTAGACAGCAATCCATTTCCTGTTGTTCATTTACTGACAAGGTCTGAAATTGAAGTTGATCCAAAAAAGAGTTTTGACTCTCTATATCATCTAAACGCTCTGATGTATACAAGGACTTGTAAAAATCCCTGAAGATGTTATTAATCTCCACTGGATCTGAAGTCATACCCCCTGCAGGTGTTTTTATGCTATTTATTGCCCTTTCTAACTGCTTTTTCTTAAGTCGCCAAGCTAGTAATTTCCCACATTTTTCTCCTTGATCATAATATTCCTGTTTTAGCCACATTAAACTTTTTGCAACTTTTTCTATTGATAACTTATTATATTTGGCTCTCATAATTTGTAGGTCCTTCACTTTCTGGTGATCATGATTATTATACACCTCTTGTTCCAGCAATCGAATTTGGTTTTCAATTATTTCCATTTCCTGATGCTGCCGCTTTTTATAACTTGTGAAACTAATAATTTCTCCTCTGATATATGTTTTGAAAGCCTCCCATCTAACACAGGCATCTGTCTGACCAAGGTTGATTTCAAAGAAATTATTAATGCGCTTCTTCAGCAAATTTTTAAACTCTACATCCTGCAGTAATTCAACTGAAATCTCCATCTCTTCGAAGTTGTGAATAATTGCATCTAAATGCAAGTTTAATGACACAGCAAGATGGTCACTAATGACAATGCTATCATACCAGCATTCTTTAATTTTTGAAAGAATTCCAAAGGACACCAAAAAATAGTCGATTCGCGAATGAGTACCATAAGTACTTGAATAACAGGAGTATTCAACTCTATCTGGGTGTAGTTCCGTCCATATTTCAACCAAATTCAGATCTTGACAGGACTGTAGCAGTATCCTCCTTGTCTGTACATGAGTTAAATCAAGGTTTGTAGAGCGATCTTTGTGGGTACTAAGGTGCAATTAAAGTCACCACCAATAATATATATACCTTGAAGGGTAGACAAAGTGAGGAAGAGATTCTGAAAAATGCTGGATTATCATCATTTGGACCGTGAAATGCAAACCAAGTTCAGTCTACATGTCAATATGTTCCCCTGAACAATTATATACCTACCATGTTGGTCACAAATAACATTATTAGTTTGAAATGGTAACATTTTATGTATAAGTATGAGCACACCTCTTGCATTATTACTGTATGGAGCACACAAAACCTGACCTGGCCATCTTTTTTGCAGTCTATCAATTTCTGTTGCCCTTAAATGTATCTCCTGCAAGAAAACTACTTGGGACTTGAGTTGTCTAATTCTGTTTAAAACTTGCTTTAATTTAGTTATTTCTCTCAGGCCCCTTACATTCCAACTGGTGATTTTTATTTTAGACATACTGTTTTTTTAATCTTATAAATAAGATGTTACTCTGTCCAACCAAACAGACCAAAGGAGTAAGCAAATGTGCTGTAAGTAGAAGCCTTGATGTGACCAAAAAAGAGATAAAAAAAAAGAGAAAAAACAAATAAACAAACAAGAAAACTGCCAGATATCCCCACCCCCCGTCCCCCACACTTCCCCAACTGAAGTGTTCAAGAACATGAACATTGTTCCCCATATCCCTATTTCTCTAAATAAATGAGGAGAACTGATCCACATGTACATGAGGAGCAATAAATTGGTCTGCGTGGGTCTTTGAGCCCCGCGCCATCCATGCATCACTCTTAAATCAAATTTTCCCCTGGATATTTAAAAAGAATGGAACTGCCACTATGTGTGTATATTTAAATGATAAATGTTACTTAAATTCAACCCTTACCTACCCCTTTTTCAGACAACTTTTCTATTTTGTATATAACGACTATCAACGTTAAACTAACAAGTATGGGGAGGGGGAGCTCAATAGAACCGCACCGAATAGTCCATAAAAGATAGAACATAAACAGTAGCAGTGAACATATAACTTCACTAGTAAACACACACAGAAAATGAAAAATATATATGTTGGGTCATTTGCAACATTATTGCCAGGCCCTTTAGTCCAGCTTACTGGTGTTACCTGTCATCAGATGTTAAGCTTGAAGAGAGTTTATCATTTAGGTTGAATCTCATGGTAAAATTCCTCTGCTTCACGCGGTGAAGAAAAGAGCAACACCTTCCCGTCATGGACAGCTCTCATCTTGCACGGGTTCAGCTGGAATCAAATTTTCCCATCTCGCCAAACAGCTTCCTGGCCGTGGTGAACTCCCGACGCTTCTCGATCGCTTTCTGCAGAAAAATCCTGCGCAAAGGTGAGCTTGGCTCCATCGTAGGATATTCCTCTGTGATGAAAGGCGATAAACAGTCTCTCTGTCCTGGAATTTCCAGAAGCGATTAAGACGGCTCTGTGTTGGTTAGGCCTCGCTGGTGCCAAGGTGCGGTGTACCTCTCCAATACCGGGCCTGGTCCGCACCGAGCCCCAGCCACTTCGTAGCATTTCTCGGATAAAATCCAGCAGCGGTTGTGTACCCTCAGCGCCTTCGGAGACCAAACATGCGCAGGTTCTTCCTCCTGCTTCGTTCTCTAAGTCATCAGTTTTCATCTCCAGATATTTCAGCCGCTTAACAGTTGAAGCCAAGTCCGCCTGCACACTTTCAAGTTCTTCCTCGCCGCCTCACTCGGACCTCTGCTTCTTCAATGCGCTTAGTGTGTTCAGACACATCCTGTTTGACTTCAGCGACCTTGCTCTCTAACGCTGTTATAGCATTGGTCATGTCTCCAAGGCGGTTATTAATGCCGTCTAGTTTTAGTCCAAACTCGGAGCGGAGTGACTTTAGCTCTTTTAGCACATCTGCTAAATTAGCCATCCTTTCGGTGTCGGCCTGCTCAGGTGATGAGGTCGCTTTCTTGTTTTGAACGGTCAATCTTCGAGCTCTGGTAAAAATGTCACATTCCTTTGACGAGTGGGGTATCGACATAGTTGACATTCAGTTGAAAAGTCAGATTTCAAGCTTCTATTCGGGGAATAAATGGATTATTGTGCATGGATGACCGGAGCCCCTCTTCTAAGCTGCCATCCTTATCGGGTCACGTGACCAACCCCCGCAAAGTGTGTGAGATAACATTAATTGATTTGGTGCTATACAATTAAAGATTGATTGATTCATTTAAAAATAAAAGCATCTGCACAGAAATTTCAACAAAATCACTGCAAGTCCAAAACTTATAACATGCTAATAAACAGCATTTACCTGCGTGTTTTGTTTTTGTTTTTTTTTGCATTTTCGTGTGGACAATTTAGAAAACTTCTCGAGGGTGGACAAGATTATTTTTGAAAACAAAAGGGGAAAACCTCCATCTTCAGAAATACTTGCCTGCATCTGATCATAGCTTGAGTTTGAACAAGAGCAAGTGACATGGTCTTTAAGCGTTCCGGGACTTTGTGAATATTCTAATTAAAAAATAAAGTGAGAGGATCATGTCCCTTTTTCTCATCACATATGCTCAACTCAGTTCTGGTTTATGTTCTGAAAACAGAGACAGAACAGGAAATCAAGTGTAAAAATATCAAATAGATTTAAAGGAGACATATCATGCTGATGCATGATTTAACACTTACATATAATAAATTTGAAAACAAGACCTTACACCCCCTTAATTTTCAAAAAATGAGATATTGTATTTTTTCTGATATCCTAGAACGAGATTTGATGCCTCTGAAAATAGGTCATTGCGAGATGTCCGCGAGATTTCAAACATCATGACGACACGAGGTACCTTTCTTTTTATTGGAGTAATCTGATAAAACACTTCCTCCTCTGTGATGTCCATTAGCCACAAAACCGTCACCGAGGAACACATCCACCAGCAGGGGTATATAGATCCCTAGCTCACATTCACTCATTACCAGCTCTGGCCTGTAGGGGGACTCAATACGCGGTCGCTGCTTTGAGCCACAAGAGAAGGACAGGCTGGCTCTATCCCGATAGAACTGACCAATCAGAGCACAAAGGGCTGTGACGTTGCAAGGTTACTGTAGGTCATCCTGACATCCGAGTGTTTCAACGAGGGCTTCATAGTGGCCTAACATGAGGATTTTGAGAACATTATTGTGGGGCAATGAAGGAACGAAATGACTTGTACTGAGGGCAGAAATGCTTTACAGGCATCCTAGTCTGGCATAGTGAAAAGGAGCAACAAGCATGATATGTCCTCTTTAAGGTTTGGAGAACAAACTTGCCGAGTGTGGAAAATACTCCCCCCTCTTCTCAGACTCTGGGGTCGTGTGTTTGACCTCTCAGTCAACAGTTGGAGCCTTTTAGCTAAAAACACAACAAAGCTCGGAGCCTAAATTAGGCCCTTAAACAGTCAGCTGTTTACACCTGTTGGATATTCACCACACACACACACACGCACACACACACGCACACACGCACACACACACACATCCACACACACTACTCCAGTGTGATTAACCAGATAATAAATGAAGCATTATGAGAACAAAAGTTTATTATAGACTGTCTTTTTTTATGGATTTAAAGGGAAACAGTATTTGATATTTTATACAGCAAGACTGAAGCGTAAAATCAATGGTTTGGACTTTAATAAAATTAAATATACAACAATGGCAGAAATAATGTCGCTTGAATCTAGTGATGTTAAAATGTGAGGAAGAAGATGATTATTACTGTTGATGGTTGAACCAGTTTCAGTCTGTTTTTAACGTTTTTTGATTGAAGACTTCACTGTCTCACTCTGCTTTACTTTGTGTCCCTCATTACATTGAAGTATTTCATTATATTCATGCATTTTTGTACCTGTGATACCTGTGATGTTATGTTTAACTATTTATATTGATGGATTATGTCAGAACTTATTTTGCTTCAAGCCTTTCGCTCCATCCTGATGTATAAACAGTGAGACCACTGAACTGCGACTTTGTTTCTGAATTGTTTTCTATGTCTACGCTCCTGCACTTTACTTGAGTGACAACTTGAATAAATAAAAAAAAGGTTTTTTCTTTTGATGTTACCTCTCCATGGTTTCATCTCGTGTGTTGCTGGCCTTTAAAATAGATCTAAATGAGTTTTTAATCTGGTTATATAAAAGGTTTCAAAAAGTGAAGACAAATTTTATTCATTAATTGGCAACAAACATTGTGTTTTTTAAGTAGTTCTTTATTTTCAAGTTGATTTTCAAATTTTTTACTCAAATGTTGGTTCTTCATTTGTCCAAAAAAATTGTTTTAACCTGGATTATTATCATGTTTTTTGTGTATAGTTTTATTCCGTATTTCTCAAGCTTTTGTGGAATTTTTTATTGTAGAGACAAACGTGTATTCAAAATAATTTGCTAACACTTTATTCATTTGTTTGCCTTGATCGCAATACTTTAAACCTGTTAAGAAAAATTAAAGGATAAAAAATGAAGTGCAATTTAATAAGAGGTAATCGCAGACAATAATTTAAAAGTAGCCCAAAGTCCTGGGATTATAACCTATTAAAATTCTGTATTATTACAAATCTATGAACCGTGGCAGGAGTTTCCAAACTTTTTAAATCCCACAACCCTAAAAATGCCATGTTAGACATTTAGGAGCCTGCTGTTCAAGTAGGCAGTCTGCATAAATAATGAAGTTCCTTATTAACTACATTCAATATATTCAAAATTTCATCAACTGACTAAAGTAAAGTTGAATTTAGCTAATTTTATGTTTTTATATTTTTCTAAATAATGTGCAAAACCATTTAGGATCATTTAAAAATAACTGGTTTATGGAAGTCTTCTAAAAACTCCTCTTTAAGTGTATTGAGTAGTTAAAATAAGGGGTATAAAGCAGTTTTGTTGTGTTTTATAGTTCACTCTTTACAACTAACAGTCTTTTATTTTCTGTCTCTTGCTTAAATGAAATACACCATGCATTTTTATGCATGAAAAAGAGCTATTTTATAAAGTTAAGTTGAATTAAAACATTTTGTTGCAATTGTATCATTATATATTTTTCCATCCTTCATGCTAATATTACGCATGGCTGATTGCATAACTGATTGCATCTCATATTAATTGAAAGGGATAGTTCTTTTTTGTGAGGTTGTATGTGGTTTATTCAAACTGTTTATACACTTACCAAAGTGATTTTGATCAGCTGTTCTCCTGTAAGGAAAGAATCGGCAAGGAAGCTAGACTATACATTGTTGTGGATAGGGCCAAGAGCTTTGTGTAATTGTCTACATTTAGCTTAACACAAACTTTAAAAGCAGCATAAGAGAGAGTGTACCCTGCACTGTACACATTTGAAGTGCTTTACTTTTATGCTAGCAAGCCCCTGTTTTGATACTATGCTTCCACACTATATAGCTCACACATCCTGCCAAAAGTGACTTAAAAATGAAACAAAAGGACTTTGGAGCATGAAAGTAAAGTACTGGAAATGTGTTCAGTCAACTTATCAATCACCCCAACACTGTGCTTTAGCTTGTTTTCACTTTAAATCCAGCCAATTACATGGAGCTCTTGGCCCCATCAGCAATGTATGGCCAGGCTGCTGTGCCTATTTTTTCTTTACAGGGACAGTGCTGATAAAATCACTGTAGCAAATGTATTTACTGTTGAAATGAACCTAATACAACTTCACTCCCTGAATACCAAACCATACCTTTAACTTAGAAACCTGTTCATTCTTTGTAGTATATATTCATATTTTAGTCCTGTATGTTGCTGCATTTTCACTCAAAACTCAAAGACTCAAAACTTTCAGCCATACTTTGGTCCAAAAACAAATAAAAACAACCACAAATTTTATCAGATTTAATGAGCTCATTTGTTGAAGACATATACCTTTGGTTTTTACATCATTGAAGATTTTTTGATCTCATGTTGGTTTAACTTCAGTCCTAAAATGGAGTCCATGCACAATCCCTTTTTCAGAGAGTCCTTTACTTCCAGGAGCCAGACTTGCCCTTGGCCCCGCGGGTTGTTTTCGCAGCTTTAGAGCCCCTCTGGTGGTCGCTGACTCTGTTCCTGAGCAAGTAGATGTCGTACTTCTGCCTCTTTAACTTCTCCCCAAGGTCGAACTTCTCGGCGTGTAGCTGGTGGAGCCACTGCCACAGATCCTGCGCCTTCTCCGCCAGCTTCTCCTGGTTCAGGTGGTCGATGTTCAACGGCTTCCTGCGCTCCATCAGCGCCTTCTTCTTCTCCTCTCGTGCCGTCAGCTTCTTCCCCTTCTTCTGGTCCACCTTCTGGAGGTAGCCGCCGAACGACTTGTTGCTGAAGATCTTCTTCTTCTTTGCCTCTTCTTCGGCGCGCAGCTTGGCAGCTTCCTCCTCCCGCCTCGCCCTCTCCTCGGCCAGGCGTGCTTGGCGTTCCCGTTCCTGCTCAGTGCGGACGCGCTGCTGCTCGGCCCGGTCGGCTCTGCGGCGTTCGATGCGGTTTCTCAGCGCCACGAGTTCTTCCTCCTCCTTCTGGCGGTTGGTGAAGTGATGCTCGATCAAAGTTTGGAGGTCGTTGAAGTCCTTCTCCACCCTCTTGCGGTGCAGGTCATCAAAGTCAACCTTCTCGCCATCAGGGAGCTTTGGCGGGGCGATGTTTGGGATGTAGGTCGTTTTGTGTTTGGGTTTGGTCTCCTCCTCATGCTCGGTTTCCTCTTTCTTCTCTTCTACATCTTCTATCTCTTCCTCTGCTTTTTCTTCTTCTTCTTCTTCTTCTTCTTCTTCTACCTCCTCCTGCACCTCTTCCTCCTGCTCCTCCTGCTCCTCCTGCTCCTCCTGCTCCTCCTGCTCGTACTCCTCCACGATCTCCTCAGTGTCAGACATGTTTGGGAGGAAAACCACCAAGACCAGCTGGTGTCAGAGCGTTTGAGGGCCTCGGCTCTTTTTGGGGGGTTTTAAAGGCTCAGTCCGCGCTGTGAGAGCAGCAGGGCGGGTCTGGAGACAGATGGAGGAGTCTATTTTCTCCACAGAGTCTTGTCAGCCCCCCTGCTCTGTAGACTCCCCCCCTCGCTCTCTACTTTGACCCTGCAGCTCCTCATTCCTTTGTAAGGACAAGATGAGAGACTATTTCAGATACACAACAGATGCGCGCACATGCTCGTGCCTTACAGTCTTAGAAAGAGGCTCAGAGCGAGGCACCATCCAAAACAAATAAAAACAGACTTCTCAAGGTCTAATGAGTCCCTCATGCCGACCGGGGGTGGGCGTTTTGAAGAAGAAATGTGAAGGAGAAAAAAGACTCAACTGGCATTTTCTCTGAAAACATTATTTTTCACGTATTTGTCAATGTCAATTTGGCTTCCTGTTTCTTTTAGAATTGATTCTAAGGTTGTTTTATTAGCTTTTAAATCCCTGAATGGTCTTGCTCCTTTTTATTCATCCGGTCTGCTTTTACCCTATGAACCTATTATAGCCCTCAGGTCTTCATGTAGCGGCCTTTTGTTAGTATCCAAAGTTAGAACGAAAACATACAGTGAAGCATCATTTCAATACTACGGCCCCTCGTCTGTGGGAGAGTGAGGACCTGAGAGCAGCACCTACTGTTCATATTTTTAAAAGCTAACTCAAGACCTACCTTTTAACTCTAACTTTTAGCTGATTTTAATTTTTTATCATCATTATTATTATTATTATTATTATTATTTAATCGTAAATTCATTTTAACCCCCTTAATATGTTTTATTTTTCAATTTCAGATGAGATTTATTGTTTTGAATTTTATCTGTTTATTGATTTCTTCCACTATGTTACTGCAGTGCATTTTATCTCATTTTACCATATTATTGGGTAACACTTTCTATGAAGCCCACATTTATAATGCATTATAATGTTATCCATAATGCAAAATAATGCATTCATAATGCTTAATAACTACACCGTAATATAAACCGTCTCCGCCCCTCCCTCACCCCTCACACCACGGCCATCCTGGTCCACAGCCTCGTCACCTCCCGGATCGACTACTGCAACTCACTCCTCTTTGGTGCCCCCCACAAATCCCTCCATAAACTCCAAATGGTTCAAAACTCTGCAGCCCGGATCATCACCAGGACCCCTCCTTTCATCACATCACCCCGCCCTCCAGCAGCTTCACTGGCTCCCCATCAAGTTCAGAATACACTTCAAAATCCTGCTGTACACTTTCAAGGCCATTCACAACCTCGCCCCTACCTGTCTGATCTCCTCCACATCGCCACCCCTCTCGCTCCCTCAGGTCGCCCTCCTCCCTCCATCTCTCTGTGCCCTCCGCCCGGCTCAGCACCATGGGTAGCAGAGCTTTCAGCCGCTCTGCTCCCAAACTCTGAACTCTCTCCCCGGACCTCAGAAACATCGACTCTTCCCACTTCAAATCAAAACTCAAAACCCATCTGTTCCAAACTGCATATTCTCTTTAATTTTCCACCCTCATTTAACTGTGTCACTCTTGGATGTTGTTTTATTTATTTTAATTGAGATTTTAATGCACTGTGTTTTTATTATGTACTGTAAATGCTTTGTAAAGTGTCCTTGGGTGCTTAGAAAGGCGCTTTTAAATAAAATGTATTATTATTATTACACTTGTAATGCTTTATGATGCACTATATCAACAGTCATAAAATATTATGATATCACCAATAGAGCTAGTCATTATAATTCATTATAACTGATATCATAATGATTTATGATAGTTGATATAGTGCATCATAAAGTGTTATGAGTGTAGTTATGAAGCATTATGAATGCCCTCATAATGCATTGTGATTGTTGGGGCCTCATACCTCATAAAGCATTATGGATGTAGTGTTCATGAGTATTCATGAGCATCCATGGAACTAGGGATGGGAATTGATAAGATTTAATCAATACCAATTCTGTTAACGATCCTGCTAATCGATCCAATTCTTTAACGATTCCCTTATCGATTCCAGCAAATTTTGCATGTGGGCAAATGGTCTGATTTTCAATGGCAACAATGCCAAACATACATCACAGTATAGATAACTGCTTCTGCAAGTTGCTGATGTTTCGACTCACTTAAGGTCGTGCAGTAGGTGTAATTAAAATTAAGCCACAATTCTGACGCTTCTGAACCCTGTCAATTGAATGGAATTGATAAGGGAATTGATTAGCAAAAAGATTAATGATATCTATTCTTTGATGGAGCTGTTAACGATTCTCAACTGGAATTGGTTTTCGATTCCCATCCCTACATGGAACAAGTCATTATAATTCATTATAAATGACATTGTAATGTTTCATGACCGTTGATCTAAAGCATCATGAAGCATTATGTTTGCTTATAAGTGTAGTTATGAGGCATTATGATTGCATTATAATGCATTATGGATGCGGTTATAATGCATTAGAAATGTGGGCTTCATAGAAAGTGTTACCTATTATTGTTTAATATTGTATTTTATTTACCTTTTTATTTTTTACCAGCATGCTTATTTATTTATTTTAATCTTAATTCTTATAAGGATTTTTTATTGTTATTTAAGTCTTCGCTCCGTTGTTACCTCAGTTTTAACGAAAGATGGTGCTTCCTCAGTCCTCTTACTCTGTTTTCTGTTAGAATTTCTTCCTCATGTCTTTTGCTGCGTTCCATTAACCTCAGAACTGGGAACAGGGAAATGTGAGTGATGTCATCTCCGACTTATCTGCATTCCCATTGAAGTCGGAAAAAAACCATGCTGATCGACCAGGCTATTGTTAGCTGTTGTTAGCACGCCCTGTGTTGTTGTATGAAGAATGTGATTATCACTATGGCAGCATTTTTGTAAATATAAGTCTAACAATACTATGTATACAGCTGATCTAGAGCGACACACCCCAGTCAGAAGTGCAAATAAATTGATTATTACAGGAGCTAAATAACTGTTCACACTGGGAGCATCCATCTTCGATTGTCAACTCGGGGTGGCGAGGTTGTATAGCACCGAGTTCCTAGTAGGAAATTCTGACCTCGGGGGACGTTCCAGATAAAATTTCCTACTCGGAACTGGGAAATTCCAACTTCAGACTACAACTTGAACACACCATTTGCATGTGTGTGTAAGTGACAGCGTGTGCTGTGTGTGGATTGCAAGGGTGGGGGGTGAGACGTGGGTGGGTTGTATTTTTAAATTGTATTCAATTTTCTACTTCTATTATTTTTTTAACTTATTTTCTTCATTTCTGTGTGAAGCACTTCGTGCTACAAACTTTTGTATGAAAAGTGTTGTACAAATAAAGTTTAATTGAATGATTGATTGAATTAAAGTCGAGACTGGAGTCAGAAAGTCTTCAAGGGACTTTCTTTCAACTTTTTGACCACATATCTATCTGGACTAAAGTATGAAGTGGTTAGATTTTAACTGCTTCACTCTTCATTTGCACAACTGCACAATAACCACACACAAACAAGCCGTGCGTTCGGACCTTAACCCTATAAAACCAATTGTATCATATTTGATACTTACTTTTATAATACCTCTGTCTACTCAATATGATCAACAAATTACAAAAAAAAATCTTAATACAAGCAGATAAATGATAAAAATGTCCTCAAATGGATTATCAGTTGCCAAAAACACCTAATTTATCAAATGAGATATGAAAAATCTATATGTTGAATTTTATGGACATTTTGATATTTTTAGGATTTTAGCGGAAAGTGAAACAAACATTTCAGCTCCCAAAAATTAGAATTTTCTGGCTATAATCTATGGTCTTGGGCCTTAAAGGGTAAAGTTGATAATATTCCCAGATGTTTGTGTCTGTTCCTTGTGTAAATTACTATAAACACTGCATTTGTTCCAACTTATTTTCATTTATATCTAAATTAATTTTAAATTAATTTCTATTTCTATATTTATTTTTTAACTTATTTTGTACTAGAGAAAACAACTGTTGGAGTTGAATTCTTTGTATGTGTCACATATTTAGCAATTAAAATCAATTCTGATTCTGATTCTGATTTTGGAGGCCGAACGTCAAAAGTCAGGGTCACAGTGCCTCGTGGAAAGACATTAGCTGTGCTCGAAACAGTCCACTCATTCACTCACTCACTCTTCCCTATGTAGTGTAAATAAAATGGTGAACTACATAGGAAATGACTAAACGAGACTTCAGACATTACAATGAAATTTTCTAAACGTCATTGCATCAGTAGATGAGCCGGACATTGTTGTGACAGAAGTGGAGGCGCCAAAAATCATATCAACCACCCGGGCACTCAGGAGGATAAGCAGCAAATTTTGCAGCTGTTGACAACCGTTAAAGGATGTAAAAAAGCTACGCTACAAACATGTTATAGACACATTCATATATTGATAAACGAAAAGCAGCACCAATATGTGGCTTAGCAGCCTTCTTTCTTTTCTTCTTCTTCTCTGGAAAAGCACGGCTGCATTTCATTGTTGTATACAGGAGTACAATATAGGGTACATCATATGTTTGCTCACATTTGCTGTGCATTGTGGCTATTTAATAGTGCACTATATAGAGAATGAAATTAACTGCTGAGAATTCGAACAAAACTAAAAAATAAACTTGTGAGTGTAATTTCTGAAAGTCCTTGCAGGGATTTCTATCAGATGTTATGTTCATTCTGATGTAAGGGTTCACTGGTTAGACCTTGGAGATCAGAGTTCAAAGATTTAAGTCACCGAGTATTTAACTATTGTTTGTAAGAGTCTTTTTATTGACCCAGGATCACAAGAATGCTCTGAGGATTTGTCTTAAATCTTTACACAAAAGTCCACCATGACTGGATCTCTTTCGTTACCAGAAAAAACGGTTATCACAGAGCTCTGGCTTCAGACAGGTGGCTCTGATGCAGACTTATTATAAATATTGTTTAACAATTACACCTTCAGGACTTACTCTGCATACTGCCTACTGCACTTGAATGTAGTATGTAGTATAACTGTTCTGTTTGGCTTATTTTGGAGTCTGCTACGCTGGTTTCCAGTTTGAGCAAAGCGGAAGTAGGCTACAGCTGATTTATTTTCCAAACTTAATTTTAAGTACATACATGTTGACATTTCAGTTATGAATCTGCAAAAATACTGCTAGAAGCAGCATTTTATATGAAACAGTCAGTGGTGGAGTATTGTGGCGTATTATTTCAGAGAGGAATTATTTTGTCAATTTTTGTGTGACAGCGTGACAACTGGGCCAATTACGTTGCAACATTAAGAGAAGTTTTCACCCGTCTTTTGACTGCTTCCTTAACTCTAAATCTTGCTAAGTGTGAATTTGGAAAAGGTACTGTGCTTTATCTTGGTCAGCAGGTTGGCCAAGGCCGAGTGTGTCCTGCAGATGCAAAAGTTGCAGAAATTGCAGCTTTTCCAGTACCAGCCACTCGAAGGGAGCTACGCCGTTTCCTAGGGATGATTGGGTACTACCGCAGGTTCTGTAAAAACTTCTCCTCAGTTGCTGCTCCACTAACTGCCTTGACAAGTCCTTCAAAGCATTTTGTTTGGTCTGATGAGTGTCAACAGTCTTTTGAGAGCCTTAAAGGTATACTGTGTTGCAGTCCTGTTCTGTGTGCCCCAGATTTCTCTGTTCCCTTCAAGCTGGAGGTTGATGCCAGTGCGGTCGGGGTTGGAGCTGTTCTCCTTCAACAAGATGACCAGGGCATCGACCATCCTGTGAGTTACTTCTCCAGAAAACTTAACAAACATCAACTCAAGTACTCCACAATTGAGAAGGAAGCTCTGGCATTGTTGTTAGCCCTACAACATTTTGAGGTTTACCTTGAGGCTAGTGTTAAACCCACTGAGGTCTTCACAGATCATAACCCTTTGGTATTCCTCTCTAGGATGTACAATCATAACCACCGCCTTATGCGATGGTCTCTTATTGCTCAGAATTTTAATCTCGAGATCAACCATAAGAAGGGTTCTGAAAATGTGATAGCTGATGCTTTATCACGGGCTATAAGGTAAGAAAAATGATTGACTGCTCCAAATATTAAATTTGGACTTGTATGGGTGGGGGTGTTACATGCCAGGCATGAAGCCAATAGCTGTAGAGGGTTTTTTTTTTTGGTGTCTTTCTGTGCCTGCCTTTCTCCCCCTCCCTTCTTGTTGCTGCAGGTTGAGCCTGATTGAGCTACACCTGGAAAGCTGTGACCTGATTGCTCTGTGAGGCTAAAATGGAGGAGCTGACCCCTGATAGGCGGAGAAGGCTTTAAAAGGAGAGGTTTTCCTGCAGCTCTTCCTCTCTTTTTGCTCTGAGACTGAGGCTGAGACGGGTTATGTTGCTTTGCTCCATGCTGCATGCAGATTGTGGTGGTGGGAGGTAGAGGCCTTTAGGTAAGTTGGGGTACCCTCTACATGCTGCACATAGAAAATCAATTGTTAGACTCACTAGATTGGTTGGTGCCACCCCCTGTATTTATATTGATTTAAGCTTGTTTTATTAGTTTAATCCTAGGATTTTTGTTTGTTGTTTTGAGATAAAGATTAAACTAAAATAGGTTGAGTTTTATTGTATTTTTGGGTTTTATTTGGCACAACCTTCTTGCCCTATCCTCCCCCCCCAAATTGTGAAAACCTATGTTGTTAATTTGTGTTCAAATAAAAAGAAATCTTTGAGTTTTGCACTTTCACTCTGACTCCTGTCAATTTATTTTTGGTTGTCGTGTTATCCTTCTTTTGGTTTTACAAAAGGGTTGTAACAAGGGTTACTTAAAAGAAAAGAAAACACAACAAGAATAAACATCACACGCACAATACAGTATTAAGAATGAGGAGAAGCGGGAAATTAAGTTACTACAGAGGAAAAATACAGAACGTAACAGTAAAAATGTCAGACTTGTCAGTGGTTTACAATAATGCGGTTGTTGATGCTCTGCTCTCATTCATTTTCACGTCAGACGCTTCGCATTGTGGGTAACAGTAGGCGAAGCAGACTGGTCTGATGCATACTGTGATTTTTTCCCGAATCAGTACATCATCCGGGTATTTTTTGCATACTGCAACTTCACTTTTGTTTGCATACTGTATACTGCCTACTACGTTTTGGGAAAACCAGTATGCACTGCTAGTATAGTAGGCAAATTTGAAAACGGACTGTGTCTTTAGCCTATGAAAAAAAGATCTTTATTCGGTCTCGTTTGTTTTGCTTGTTAATTCTGGAGTTTTTGTTTCTTCTTCCAAATGATAAAAGTTCATGGATAAAGTCTTTAAAAAATCCCCCATGAAACAGGGTAAACAGAATATGATTTTGAAGGTCATGGGTTGAAAGTCTAAATCAAGGAGCCTCTTGATCACCTTTTTTCTGAGAACACGAAATCTCAAAGAGGTTCTACGTTACTTCCATCACACTTTAAATATATACTTGGTCTTCAATATGAACTGATAGAGTCATGTGCCAAAGAACATGGATCATAACTCCCGTTATTACTCTCTGCTGGTGAACAAATTTGTTAAAGCACAATCGTTTATGGGGGTTTTCTTCTAGCATTAGTCAGCCGTCAGCATATCAATGTAGTTATTAGGGGTGGGAGAAAAAAATCGATTCACATAAGTATCAGGACTTTTTATTTGACAATTTTTAAATCAATTTTTTGTTCAAAAATCATTTTTTTCCCCAGATTTGAATGCTTCATTTCAGACTGTGTTAATAAGCCACTTTTAAATGCAATCCAGTCTTTTGAAGAGAGAGTATAAACAGCTGGTTAAAATATATTGCAGAATAAATCCTAAAAACAGACTCACATGTGATGTGTATTTTCCTGATATAGTCTGTAGGCATCATCATCGCTCACCTTTTTCACTAGTGTTTAAAAGCTAACTAAAGATTGCAAAAATCGGCAATATCGCAATTTATATCGAATCGGCACCTAAAAAATCCTAAAAAAGGGAAGTGGGAGAAAAGTGTACTGCCCAGCCCCAGTAGTTTTTGTGTTTTTGATTTTATTCACATTCAGAGCTTAAAGGTGCTATGAGGAGAATCCATTACTGGCGACATTAAGACTCTGTTACCCATGAGCACGAGCGGCGACTGTCATAATGCTGCATTCAAGTAACCTCGGAACTGGGAGTGACATCATCTCCGACTTATCGGCGTTCAAGTTGAAGTCGGAAAAAAACATGCCGATCTACCAGGCTATTGTTAGCTGTTGTTAGCATGTCCTGTGTTGTTGTATGAAGAATGTGATTATCACTATGGCAGCATTTTTGTAAATATAAGTCTAACAATACTATGTATACAGCTGATCTAGAGCGACACACCCCAGTCAGAAGTGCAGATAAATAGATTATTACAGGAGCAAAATAACTGTTCACACTGAGGGCATCCATCTTCCATTGTCTCCTCGGGGGTGGTGAGGTTTCACTGAGTCCCCAGTAGGAAATTACGACTTCAGAGGGCGTTCCAGTTGCAGTTTCCTACTCAGAACTCAGAAATTCCTACTTCTGACTACAACTGGAACGCACCAAAGACGTGACTGAAGCCAAAGCGTGTGTTTGTTGTGATGCTAATGAATGCAGCTCGGACCTTCCTCAGAACTCTGCATTGCTTTGCAACTTCTTTTTTCAACAACTTACAGGATGCAAAGCAACGTAATGTATCTCTTTCTAGTTACGTAGCGGTAGTTTTTGATGTGTGACAACAAGCAATTTTTGGAAAACTTAGTATTGTAGTTTTGTAGCCGGCTATATATCACTATTTACAGCCCGGTGCTTGAAGACGTGTCCGAATAATATTGTTTATATTGTCTTGTTCCCGAAGTTGAGTATCCAGGCCAGTCCAGCCCTGTCCGACCCGACCTAAGCTAAGGAATAGCATTTATAGATAACCTATTTTGATGCTATAAAACTCATCTTAAAGTGTGTATTTCGATCAGGCATATATCTAAAAGTGTGATATTTTCATAATTACTTAGAAACTCCTCACTGTCCCTTTTAAACATTAGTTAGACCACCCGTCAAAGCACATTAGAAAACATGAATAAATTTAGAAAGTAATTTGCAAGTTACTAACTATGTGTCATCTTAATCAATGATTAATAATAATAATAAAAGTTTACTGTTTTTTTAATCAATGGATAACAATAATAATCAAATTCCACATTAAAATATTATTTGAGTTAAAGAGCTTCTACATGCTGGTATATTAACCATAAACAGAAAATCATTTAAATTACCAATGTTGTTTATTTAGCTGTGGCAGGAGCCATACTTTAGGTAGTGGTCTAATAAATTTTTAAATTACTTTTTAATTGTAGAAATTTAAAATGTCCTCAAATACTTCCCTACTTTTTCAAAAACAGAAAAATCCTTCATTTTGCAGCACACTTGGACTAGAAAAAATATTACAACAATCTTTATCCATGGTTGTTACTGGTTATACCACCATAATAACTACATTTATAGCATATAGAGGGGAGGATTCTCTCAGAAACAAGATCCTTTATTAACCCTTTAACTTCCAGCTCAGCTGTTTGGCAGAGGTCATTAGTAAATTCAGGGTTATTTACTGTTTTAAAAAACTGAAGAAACCAAATCCTTGTTTGATACTGTTAACACTGCAGTGAACAATGAAAACTACAAATAAACCAAAAAACAAACATTTTCTTGGTTTGGGATTTAAAGGTTTTAAAAGCTAACAGTTGATTAGGTGATGAAATAAAAATGCACACAAATTTGGGACAAAATAAATTAAAAAAAAGGTCGAAATGTTTGTAAATAAAATGGCAAAAATGACTTAAAATAGGTGATATTGAGTTTGACGAACATGAAAAAGGTTTTTATGAATAACAGAATACATAAATAAATCATCATATTGGTAAATGGTTTGGATTAGTATTTAAATAATAATGATGATAATAACTTTTAGCTTTTAAAATCCAACACATAGAAAATATTTGTCCTTTTGGTTTTTTAGCAGCTATTTGTGGGTCCTAAATCACTGACAGTAACAAACTAGGTGTTATGTATTTTTAACAAATTAATTTATTGACCTCTGCCAAACAGTTGAGCTGGGAGTTGAAGGGTTAAGGAGCAAACCTCTGATGAATTTACATTCAACAGAGAAATATGAGGAGGAGAAATTTATGGTCTGGGCATCCATACATGATCACTATCATGAATTCTCATTTCGTCCCTTTGCCTCCACCTGCCTTTCTAGTCTCCCTGTATCTCTTAAAGAAATAAAGATAAAAGTGGACAATTGAAAATTAATAAAATAAAATATTAAGAAAGCGTGTGGTATTGACCTAGTTTTTTAAAAGCATCCTGAGAGAACATTTGTTGTGATTTAGCGCCACACAATAAAGATTGATTAAAAAGTTGGTATACACTATTCATATTTTTAAAAGTAAACTCAAGACCTAACTTTATAGTCTGGCGTTAGCTGATTATATTTATTATTATTCAATCTTATTTATTTATTCATTCAGCTGTTTACAGTGACACTGCACCCCGTTGGGCAGGAGACTGGGGCTAATGGAAAAGCAGCACAAGACAAGTACAGTAGAGCCGGGTAGAGTTGAGTAGGGTAGAGTAGGGCTAACGGAAAAGGGCCATAAGACAAAGCATGCGTTCCATTTAATTATGCAGGCAAGTGGCAACAGACAGCCGGGCTCATCAATAGATGGCAGTAATGAACCATAATATATTGTCGTCAGCTGCCGCTACAAACCAAAAAGAAGACAGCCGGGCTCGACTGAAGCATCCCAGTAACCAGCCAACGTTAGCTGTGTCTGTGAATGTAGGAGTGCAGGGTATGTACAGTCCATTAGGCTATTTATCACTACCATACATAAAAGCTGCACAACTTTCAAGACTCAAGCAAAGCTCATGTCTTACTGCCACCCGCTGAATAAGGTGGAGGGAGTTAGCCCCGAAGTTAGCTACAACTTCGCCTCTGTAGCAGCAAAGAAGTCCCCCTGTGTGTCCGAGGTGGAAGTAAAAGTTTAGTAGCCCCTTTTGCCCCTTTTGTTTGCTCCTGTACTCGTCTCTGGCTCTTGTCTTGTAGGTGGCCTGGAATCCTTGGTGGAGCCAGCCTGCTGCTGTGGAGTCACGAAGCCTCAAAACTACAATTATAAACATGACACATAGTTGGCCATTTTATTAGGAACACTCCATTCCCATTATCATTATAGCTGTTCATGTAGATATTAGCATGATCTCCATATCCATGATCAATACATCTACAGTATCTACTTTTTAATTACCACATAGGCATGAGGTCCCTCTGAAAATGGGATGTCACATCTCAAGAGGCCTTTAACACATTTATACTTAACGGAGACAAATATGGTTGGGATGACCTTGTGGTCTGGGCACCCATGAGTTCGTCACTACCATAAATTCTTATTTTCAGTAAGAATATTATTGGTTATACTTCCATAAAATGATCACCACAACCATTCAGACATGAGGACCCTCCTGAAAATGAGATGTAGCATCTCAAGAGGCTAACCTCTAATAAATCAGACGACAGGTCTATGGTTCATGGATCTGTCCCTAACTTTAGTTCTTACTTTAGTCCACTTGTCTCCTCTTACCTCCCTTCCTTTGCCCACACACCCAAAACAGCATCGTGTGGATTTGCTGTTCATCATGAGGCTGGGATCCACATTCAAGATTTCCTGCTGCGTTACAGAAGGTTTTTTCTTGCCGCCATGATGGAGGGATTCATGATTGGCTATATGGATTCATGTTGGGTGTTGGATGTATATATTTGTATATATATATGTATATGTGTATCTTTATATGTATATATGTATCTATGCATATATGTGTATCCATAAAATGAAGAGCTTTATGCTCTGTTGTAAAGTGTCTTGAGATAACACTTGTTATGAATTGGCGCTATATAAATAAAGATTGATTGATTGATTGATTGATTGATTGACTTCTTCTCTCCATTGTGTATGTTTGTAAACATCTGACGTCACTACGGGAAGCCATAGTGGACAAGGACAAGTCAAAATATGGTAAATGACTTTTTTCACATGAATAAGTATTTCGTGCGCATGCTTTAATATATCATGCGCATGTTTAAGCTAAACAGGCGCATGGATAAGTATTTCGAGCGCACGTTTTAATATATCATGCACACGTTTTAGTATCTCATACGCACGTTTGAGCTAAACAGGCACACGGATAAGTATTTTGTGCGCACATTTTAATATATTATGCACACGTTTTAGCTAAACAGGCGCATGGATAAGTATTTCAAGTGCACATTTTAATATATCATGCTCATGTTTTAGCATCTCATACACACGTTTTAGCTAAACAGGCGCGCGGATAAGTATTTCGAGTGCACATTTTAATATATCATGCGCACATTTTAGTATCTCAAGCGCACGTTTGAGCTAAACAGGCGCACGAATAAGTATTTCAAGCGCACCTTTTAATATATCATGCGCACATTTTAGTATCTCAAGCGCACGTTGGAGCTAAACAGGCGCATGGAGAAGTATTTCGAGTGCACGTTTTAATATATCAAGCGCATGTTTTAGTATCTCATGTGCACGTTCTAGCAAAACAGGCGCATGGATAAGTATTTTGTGCGCACGTTTTAATATATTATGCACACGTTTTAGCTAAACAGGCGCGCGGATAAGTATTTCGAGTGCACGTTTTAATATATCATTCGCACATTTTAGTATCTCATGCGCATGTTTTAGCTAAACAGGCGCATGAATAAGTATTTCGAGCGCACGTTTTAATATATCACGCGCATGTTTTAGTATCTTGTGCGCACAATATTTTTTTTTCTCCGTGGCACCTTAGGGGCTCCATACATTTCATCAGATTGTTATTGAAAATTTTATTTTATTAACCTATTTAATTATTTTCCTCTTGTATATTTTTTTGATTTTATTGTAAGTCCTAAACATGATTTTTTTTATTGTCATTTTAGTCTTGGCTCCAGGGTGGCAGTTCGGGGGTGGAGGTTGCTTTCTTCATTGTGATACATTTTTTACCTTTTATGTATTTTGATTAATTTTATTTCTTCATTTTTATGTAAAGCAAACTGTGCTACAAAACTCTGTATGAAAAGTGCTGTACAAATAAAGTTTGATTGATTAATTGGCTGATATGTGCATAAAGACTCTTTTAAAAGAACTTCATACAAAACACTCTGAATATTGAGGGCATTCATTATTTAATATCACAGCCAGCCATTTATATGTAAGGATTTTAGATCTGGCATGTGACCAAACTGGTCCTGTTGTGGAGATTTGAGTGAAATAACAGTAGCAGAGTTTAATTTAATGCATCAGCGTCTTCTGTTACAGTTACTCTTGTAACCAAACACCTTTATACTGCATTGATGAATCTATGAGCCTTCAGATGATCCTCTTATATTCAAGCATCCACCTCCCATCTGTACAAGTCTCTAAAGTTCTTACAGTTATTCCTGTAAAGTGGAGCATCACTTACAACAAAGATGAGCCCCAGAAAGAACAATGACGTCCAGGAGGAGCTTTGCTGCCCCGCCTCGTCTCCACTTTGGAATGTAATTAAAACATTCTTGCTATGGAGGCTCTGTGCTCCCAGCGCTGTGCGGATTACGGCCTAATTGCTCCCACGCTGCAACATTTAAACGCTGCTGTCAAGAATTCACGCTCCTGAGTCTTGAGTTATCACTGGAAACAAAAAAGAGTGACGCAGTTTTTAGCGGCGGATAACTGACAGGGGCGGACAGGTGCTTCGCCACGTCTGGGAATCCCAATTAAACCATCCCAGACGCTTCCTTACGACAAAAGCTTCATGTTGTTGTGCTTCATGTACGCACGAGGCAGAGTACACATTATCTCCGAGGGTTTATGTTACACTCCTAATTTAAATGAGGGAGGAGAGGCTGATGGTGGCTTTAGAAGACAGAATAATAAATGGTCATGCCTGTGGGAGCGTCCCATGTCTGTCTGTGCCATCCTGCTGCTGCTGCTCTAAAACATGAGGACGGCAGGTGGCTCCAGGATCATCACAGCTCTGTGGGTTTGTCGGTGGCAAGAGACAACTGTGTCCATCTGCAAAAGAGGCAAAGAATGGCCAAGGATATAAATAGACACACAATCCTGTAGCATGTGCTACTCAAGCATCTAAAAATGTTGGGACTATCTACATAAATGGAGATAATGCCGATGATTTTGAAAAGTTACGACTGTTTTAAAGAGTTTTACCACGCATACTAAGGGCTTCACTACCAACCAAAGAGTACAGTCTTTACTGAATGTTTGGTTCTTAGAAGCCAAACGATGTATTGCTCGGTCATGAAGGTCAGACACACTTTGTGTCACAGGACCATGGTTGAAGGAAATTACTTTTTATTTTTGGCCCTTTTCCACTAGTACGCCTTGGCCCTACTCTACTTGGCCCTACTTGATTTGCAGCGTGTTTCCACTAGCCTGGTACCTCCTAAAACAAGCTAGTTTTAGTACCTACTCCACTCTGGTTCCAAGCGAGCTGAGTCCATACTAAAAGATGACGTCTCCGACTGTCGGCTACTGATTGATCAGAAAATGTCGTCATCGATGAGTCATGAGCGCGACGACCTTGCATGCTAGCGGTAGCTACCATTAGCTTACCCTCATACGTCTTTTCTTTGCAGCTCGATTGCTCTCGTCCTCGGCTTCATTCTGTTGTATAGCTTCCAAAACTCTCCTGTGCTTCTCAAGGGGTATTTCTTATTGCCACCTGCAGCCTTCTTCTGCTTTCCTTTTTTACTCGGTTTGTGACAAAAAGCCACAGATTGTTGTGTCGCGCTCAAAATGACGCTCAACCCGTTGTACAGGCGACTGGGGCTAATGGAGAAGCAGCACAAGATGAGCAGAGTAGAGCCGGGTAGAATTGAGTAGAGTAGAGCAGGACTAATGGAAAAGGGCCAATTGCTTTGGAGAAGTTGAGCTACACAACCAAGAACAACCTTGACAAGTTGTGGAAAATGTGGAATATTTTCTATAATTTTCTAAAAAAATAACAACATTATTGTTAATGATTGGATGGATGAAAAATTAATCAGTTGGTTTTTACTTTTTATTTTACTTCATTATTATCTTTTTTATCAACCTTTTATTAACTAACTAATTAATGAACTTTTTTAAATCTTATCTTTTTTTTAATTCATTTATAACATTTGGGCTGGGACGATACGCCTTCCTATCTGTCCTATTTTTTAAGATATTTTAGGTGCCGATTAGGTTCTACAATGTTGCCAATTTTAGCAATCTTTATTTAGCTTCTTTTAACACCAGCTAGAAAGATGAACAATGATGATGCCTTCAGGCTGTATTAGGATAATGGGATTTATTCAGTAGAGGTGTAGAAAAATATCGATATCGCAATATATATCGATATTTTGACTCTCGATGTAATATCGATATCTCAAATCTTAGTATCGATATTTTTTGTAAAAATAAAAACTCATATTTTATTAGAGTAAGGAAAAAAATACAACTTATAAAGATGTATGCACGTGTGTTTTTTTTCATGCACTATTCAGTTCAGACAGTGACAAGAGAAACATGTGACTTTTTAACTTACTGTTATGTCAGTAACTCAAAGCTCTTTGTTTCTCATGAGTTTGATTACAGTTTGAACTGGACTACAGGTTAGGATGATTTCAACACTTTGTTAAAGGGAAAACAAGAACAATTTCTTTGCAACGTTAGTTTATTTGACTTGATGCACTCTGTGTTAAGTGTATGTATGTAACGCTGCATTTGACATATTTCAATAACAATAAAATGGAAAAGTTACATATTCACTGTCTCTAGGTTATTCCTAGTTTAATGTAGAATATCGCAATATATCACAATATTGTGATATATTGCGATATTCTATATATATCGTGATATTACCGTATCGTGAGCTGAATATTGTGTATCATATCGTATCGGAAAATAAGTGTATCGCTACAGCCCTATTATTCAGCAATATATTTTAACCAGCTGTCTATTCTCTCTCTTCAAAAAGCCTGGATTGCATTTAAAATTGGCTTATTAACACAGACTAAAATGAAGCATTTGAATTTGGAATAAAAATCGATTTTTTTTCACGAAAAAATTTTGATTTTAAAATGTCAAAAAAAAAAAAAAAAGATCCAGAATGTTGTGAGAATCGATTTTTTTCTCCCACCCCTAATATATATGTGGCTCATTGTGGTGTTCTGTGTCCTTAAATGAAAACTGGATAATACATTTTTGAAAAAAAAATAATTTGACTGCAAGTTTTGATGATTTAAAAGCCTTGGTTGAGTTTGGTACTTAGGACTTATCTTAGGCTGTTTTTACAGGATTTGTTAACATTAAAAGATGCCTTAGTTTTCCTCATTTTTATCAAAAGCTCTGATAAGAATGTCTGAAAAGCCATGACGGAGGGTTGAATATTAAAAAAATAAAAGACCTATAATAGGTATTTAGCACCGCTGTTATGTTGCTGTGGTGTAAATCAGCAATTTGTATAAATTTATTTACCTTTCTTGTATTTATTTATCATTATTTTATTCAACAATAAGTGCACACAACAGGCAATACGTGCATAGCAAGTTAAAGCATTGATTTACAAAATTTTATACATTTAACAAAAATTTAAAGGACAAATAAATTCACATTAAAGAAAACAACAGCAACAAAATAACAAAACAAGAGGAGGGTGAGAAAACACAAAAAAATAAAGAGATAAGAGCAGAAAGACACAGAAAAGGGAGAAACAAGGCAAAACAGTGTAGCTACCAAATGATCTTAAATGAAACAGGGTGGTACATTTGTCAGGAGTTTCATGAGTGAGTTATGATCATTTTCCTTGAGATTCAAACTCCTTATTCCTCCTATGAACAAGACTTTAAACACTCTTGGTGTGGCATTAAGTCATTAATCTGATTTTAGTCATAATACTGAGTCTCCTTAATAAACGAGATGAACCTGAGTCATAATTCCAGGTCATAAAGGTCAACGTCTACTGTTAGTTTAGGAAAAGGCATACAGGAATTCCCACAGGGATTTAAAATGCTATTTTTCTTTTATGGTGGGTGAGCAAAAAACAATCATATCAACTGCTCTGTCACATCAATTTTTCATAATTTCAGGACAAAATATAATTTCTGTGAAGCAGCTCTGAGCAGCGGCAGTCAAACTTTGAGGCAGTCGTGTGTCTACAGTGACCTCTTGTGGACAAAAGGATCAACTGCAGCAAACGGGCTCTTACAGTCTTACAGAGCAAAATAAAAGACAGTTAAACATTATGCTTTTATCATTTTGCCCTGCTGAGATCAGTGTTAATATTTTTTTTATTAATTTCATCATATTTTTCGTCAACAACCTTTTTTTCCGCAACGAAACCTGGATTGTAAATAATAAAAACTAGACTAACATGAGTGACAGAGTCCAATCAGACCTGATTTGATTGTGCAAGAAGTATGGAGAAGTTAGGAAAATATCCAATCACAGCTAAATTGCTTTTGTGGAAAGTTTGGATGAGTTAAGAGGGACATCCAATCACATTGGTGGTAATAGGATAAACTGGGAAGTGATCCAATCAGAGCTACTCTCCTTATGAATTAATGTATTCATGTAGAGCAGGTTCACTGTTTGTTGTCAGTTCTGGTATTGTAACTGAGATGCTCTGCCAGGTAGCCTAAATAAAGGTGAATGCATTTCACACAAAAGTTTAATTTGTTTCAGTTCATTCATACATTCAAACTTTACTAGTATTTATTGAAGGGTTATTGGATGTTTCAGTTTATCCAACTGTAAATTTAGTCGACTAAAATATGAAATGTAAAGTGTAAGGCATTTTTATGTTTCCTTGAATTTCTGAAGTCATATTTTACGGTTGCTAAGGAAAACTAAAGACTGGTAAAATACACAATAAATATTGAAGATGTTTCAGCTAAAATTACATTCAGCTGATATGTATATTTTCTAATAAATAGGCAGTGTTGTGTGTAATGCGTTAGAAAGTAGCGCATTACAGTAACAAAACTACTTTTTCGAGTAAAAAGTGAAGTAACGCGCTACTGTTGAAAATTTGGTAACGAAACATAGTTCCTTTTTTAATGCAGCGCGATGTTACATTTCCCTCGGACAGATCTGACACTGAAGCTGCCTTCTCAGCTGCTCGCACAGACACGAGCAGCGTTGCCAAGTCCGCTCGTTATAAGCCTCTAAAGGCTGAAAATCTCGTGAGTCACGGCCGCAGGTCTTGGTTTTTTGGGCTTGTTTCCAGACGTGAAGTTGCTTCTTGGGGCTCTTAAGTCTGTGTGTATCCCCCTGATTATCTTCCAGCTCCTAACATGAAGGAAAACACGACTGCAGTAGGCAGTTTGTCCACTTCCTTGTTTCCTGGCTATATGCACGCCCCCAAACACACTCACGCACATGGCGCATGCTCCAGAGCCAAAGTTGCCAGGTCTGCTTGTTATAAGCGACGGTCTTTTCTTGAATAGACACTTAGCACTGTGATATTGAAATGTAATGTAGACGAAAATTAACACACTTTGTGTAGACTTCTCTTTTTAAAAAGTAGTATATCACTTTAGGAAAGGAAATAGCTGGAGGTTGCTTATTTTGGGCTTATTTTTATTGACCAGGTTGCTTATTTCAGAAGCAAAATGTGGAAACACTGGGCAGGACCTCTCATTCCACAGGGTATGTGACATTTTGTAAAATAAAGAGCACAAAAAAATGTTATGTTCTCTGTAGTAGAACTTTTTGTAGGCCTTCACATTTAGGAATAGATATGGGGTTCTGTCCATAATCAAGCAATGTAAAAGTAACGGAAAAGTAACTTGAGAAGTTACTCTTCATAGAGGGTAACTAAGTAAAGTAAAGAGTTACTTTTTGAAGATGTAACGAGTAACGAGCAAACACTACTTTTTAAAAGTAACTTCCCCAACACTGTAAATAGGTGATAAAAAAACAACTGATTATGACAGAAGAACAACAACAATAATAAAAACAGTATTTAGCTACATACGAATGAACATACAGAGAGCTTCACAAATTAAAAAAATGTAACACCTTTGTAAAAATTTTTTAAAATGCTTAAACTATTTCCCATTTTAGTCAACTAAATTTACATCTTTTTTGACTAAAATGTGAAATTTTATCAACTTAAACTAGACTAAAATCGAAACAATTAGGATGACTACATTATGGCTGAAACTTTGACGTTTCAGACAAAGCATAATTAAATATAGAATAAAAAGTAATGTCAAAATGAACGCTGGTTCAGACATAATATTTGCAGTATTAAGAGCCAAACTATCCTCTTGTGTTGTTGCACTTGGTTTATGTATGATTCTGTTTTTCTATAAAATTGGTGGATCTTGTATTCTGCACCAAAACTTGTAAGTATATGAAAAACATCTGTTAGTTTGCTGGTTTGACAACCTCAAAATGTCGACAAAAGCAGGATAGTTCAGGACAGTCACTCAGAGGCGACGACTTCAGGAAGACCCTCACCAACCTCCTCATGCAAAGTTTAGACCTTTTTCTTCAGAGAAGTAAATACAAGGTAGAATAAATCAAACATCTTTGGGCATTTCCAATATTGCCATTACACATGTACTATGGGCTATAGAACTCAGTGTTTCATATCAAGCTGCATGTCTATCATGATGACACTCAGGACTTGGTTATGTACTGTATGTGTGTTCTGTGGCTATTTATGTCTCAATGTATTTGTTAAAGGGGACATATCATGCTTGTTTCTCCTTTTCACTATGCCAGACTAGGGTGCCTGTAAAGCATTTCTGCCCTCAGTACAAGTCATTTAGTTCCTTCATTGCCCTCCAATAGTGTTCTAAAAATCCTCATTTTAGGCCATTATGAAGCTCTCGTTGAAACGCTTGGTCTCAAGGATGACCTAAAGTTACCTCGCAACGTCACAGCCCTTTGTGCTCTGATTGGTCAGTTCTATCGGGGGTAGAGCCAGCTTATCCTTCTTCTTCTACTGTATTTTCCGGCAGGCTCAAAGCAGCGACCGCGTATTGAGTCCCCCTACAGGCCAGAGCTGGTAATGAGTGAGTGTGAGCTAGGGATCTATATACTGCTGCTGGACGGATGTGTTCCTCGGTGACGGTTTTGTGGCTAACGGACATCACAGAGGAGGAAGTGTTTTTATCAGATTACTCCAATAAAAAGAAAGGTACCTCGTGTCGTCACGACGATTCAAATCTCGCGGACATCTCGCAATGACCTATTTTCAGAGGCATCAAATCTCGTTCTAGGATATCAGAAAAAATACAATATCTCATTTTTTGAAAATTAAGGGGGTGTAAGGTCTTGTTTTCAAATTTATTATATTATATGTAAGTATTAAATCATGCATCAGCATGATATGTCTCTTTTAATGTGACATGTACAGCATGTGTGACCCTGTGATACAAACAAAACCCCATTTTGATCTACACTAATCCAAACATATACTAAGTTATAGTTCATGGTTGAACCAGAACATTGAAATGTATCTTGTTTTTCAAGTGTATTTCCTTTTTTATTTATTTACTTTTAAACGGGTTAGACCAGTGGTTCACAGCTCATGAGGCAGAGCATGCTAGTGTGCAGGTCTTGGTGCATCCTTTTGAATTTTGCACAACTTTAAGCCATTACACACATTAACAACAACTAATAAATCAGTTATGATTTTACTCAGAACATACGTTGAATTGATTTGTTTAAAAAATATATTTTACTGTTACGAAGTTATTTTCATATTTAATTTGAAATTTGTAGATATTGTGCTGTGATATGCTGAATTCAAAAACAAACGATAAACTCACTGTAATATCCTGATAAAATATAGTTTTCTCTATTTTGATATCTTCTTTTTTTAGGGAGTGCCTGACCAAGCCCAGAACTCCATACCTACCTAAACTAAAGAACCTTTAGAGGAAGATTTGCAGTTTTCAAAGCAAAACTAGACATGGCCTAAATCAGATCAGTGTTGCAATCACTAACATTTATATGCTTCATACCATTTATTTGTCACAGTGTACTTTTTATATTAACAGTATTTTCTATCTAATGGTGATGTTTTATACTGTTCACATTTATATTGAGGGATTTATTTGGATGTCCTCTGAAGTGTCAGTTAGATGAAAAATAACTTTTAACATAGTCTTTAATTATATATCCATTATTTCCTGCTATGTATAAATTATCTACCTGCCCAGGGACAACAGGTGCACATTAGCTAAAAGCAAACCTTGGTGCAATTACATTAACCTGTGCACTGTCCCTGTAAAAATAAACGATAAATTAAAAAATATGTACATGCATCGTCATAAGATACTATAAAAACAGTAAATGGTCTAGCTTGTTTGAATATGAACAAGGTGAGCCTGGACTGGCTTTAGGTGTGCCTTGGGCCAAACTAGTCTAAGCCACTGAGTTAAGGTGCGTTCACACCGGACGCTACTTGTACTACCTCGGCGATCACTCTCCATTCAAAGTCAATGTACAGCCGAGATGGGGCGGGGCTAACCCTCCCGCGATGCGACAGCCACGTACAAGACGACCACTTCACTCGTCGTGCGATGTCAAAGTTAAAAAAGTTGATCTATTCAGGCGATGTCATGTGTGGCTGTGCGGCAACAGCCAATCAGAGGTGTGTGTATGTGTGACGGTACCCAAGACAGAAAGTTATTCATCCGGACTACAGGGCGGATGAGCTCCATCTAGGCGGAACCAATGTCAGTGAGGACATTAGTTCCGCCTAGACGGACCGCGGTAAACTGACAGATAATGCTGCTGCAGGGCATCAGCTGCAGTGTTTTGTGTTTGATAAGTGAGTGAAAAGGATACAGCTGGAATAATGTCCGCTTATACATCCTATTATATGATATATGATATGATCGCGCTGAAACTCAAACGGACGTGACGTCACCGAGCGACGGCCGACGGCAGCGGTTACCAAACTGAGGTATTTATGGACGCGCAACGCTATGTCAGTGGGAGATGCGATTTTGGTAGCTGGGTCGCTTGCGGTGTGAACGCAGCATTAGACAGAAACTCATGTTGTTCAAGGCATTTCACTAAGTAAACCAAAGACATGGTAAAAATACACACAAAAAAAATAAAAGATGTGGTCTAAACTAAAAATTACATTCAGCTGATATGTATATTTCCAAATAAAAGCTACTGATGATAACAAGACAATAACAATAATAATAAAATCAGCATTTATACAAATGAACACACAATGTGCTTCACAAATGCAAAATACTGTTAAAATATTTAAATTACTCCCAAAATCAAAGAAAAAAAATAGAGAAATTGGGTGTTCAAACGCCAGAAAAATCACATTTCTTGTTATTGTGGTGTGATGCTTTCAAATGTTACCATGTCAACCGGTGACTTCAATGGCGTTTGCGGTTACTAAAAATCAGTAAAATAGAAAAAGTCCGCACGGCTGCCCTATTCTTTCTTCAGTGATAAATCAGACCTCTTCTAGTATCTTCTATTATCCGAGACATGTGTACATATTGTTTGATAACACAAAGGGGAGCAGGGAACGGCTGTCCAGTTTTCAACAGTCCACCGGAAGTCATCATTTGATAAGGTCACATATGACACCATTACACCCAATGTTGGGAAAATGCTACATTTGCTGAAAACTACGCCAAAAATGATTGAGAGCTATGCTTAAATATTAAGCTTTAGCTATGATAGCTTACTTACCTTCTTTATGTTTTTAGGTCACTGTCTGGAACTGACTTTTCTGTTTACTTTTCACTGGGCAGCTGACTAAAACGGTTTAATTACTTATGTTAGCTTTACTATGCTAATTGAGTGACTCGGACAAAACACTGAGGTGGCGTTGAAGAGGACAGAATGTGTCGAGTGCAAAATTTTTACAATTTTGTGTCTATTAAGAGTAAGACAATACTAGGTCAAAACAGTGTCAATATACCTTCCCATTTCTTCAAGACGCCTCCGGATTACCATGACGATGCGTGCGCGTGCCTCTGCCGTATATGGTATGAGGGGCGGGACCGTGTGACATAACGCGGGAGGCGCGAACTCCGTGGGTGCTTCCCAATGTGCCAAAAAGCAGTCTCCTCTCTCCTCTCTCCTCTCTCCTCCGCGACACCGGAAGTACTTTGTGAGCAGCCATATTGAAGGACGTTCCAAAGCGCCAAAAGCGCTCGGAGGAGAGAGGAGAGAGGAGAGAGGAGACTGATCTGGAGGAGGCATAATCGAGGAAACACAAGTGCAGGCTTCGCGGAAGTCTTTTCACTGACAGACACGCCCCTTTGTGACGTATCTGCAGCCGGCTGTAAAGCGTCAGCTGCCCACATGTGTGAAATGAAAACATCACGGAGCAAAAGAAAGTGATAAAGTAAAATTAGCAACTTTTTGGGAGTCATTTTAATGAGTATATCCACATTTCACACAGAGTAGCCGATGTGGGAGCCTGATGTTCCCTCAAATGTGAGCAGTTACTACATTTCAGTGTCTCTCTTATCTCTTTTTTATTTTCTTCACTGTGCAAAGAAATATTTGACTTATCATTTAAAAGAATTCTTAGCTGGTCATATTGATATCACAGAAAATGTTGAACACTATCATGGGACAGTTCTTTCAGGTTTTCCATCTGTTGTCTGTCCTGATTTATCTGTGTTGTTTGTGTTTATGTCTGTAACTGTGAGGCTGCTACAGCAGACAGGTCTGTTCAGGAAAACACATTTTAGGTCAGACAATTTTATTTATCCCAAAGGACAATTCAGTTTTTACAGTCTACTCAGACCATACGTACATTTACAAACAGCAAACATGGACAATAATAAACAATAAAAAAAGGGATTCTTATTGACAAATATCAGCACCCAGTAGACCATGGTCAGGCAGATTATAATGCACATTAATAAAAAGCATGTTTTATGTAGTTCCTGCTGTAAACAAGCATAAATAAGGAGAGAAAGTAGTGAATTGTACATTTTTACACTCAGGCCTTTACATTTTTTCTATATAAATGCGCAGAGAGGGTCTTTTTAGTGCTGATAGCAGAATAAACACATTATTTATGAACACAAAGTGGCTGCAAATAACAATTTAAAACTCCTTTCATTCTGTGCCTGGGAAAATGTGACATTTTTCTTTTTCATTCATGAACATATTCATGTTAAACTGATGTAAAAGTGGATATGAATTTACCGCGGTCGAGCGCCCTGGAGTTTACTTTATTTTCCTTAATTCAGTTTCTCCTGTGCGCTCAGACCGGTTAATTCAGCTGTGACTCCGTCATCATTAAAAGACGTCGCTTCATGTGATGCTCCGGAGGAGAGGACATCTCAATGCTCATAAAATGAACCTCCTCGTCTCCTCTCTCCTCTGTTCGTTTCCTCGCGTCTCTGGCATGCATCTCTGCTGGGCGGGACTAAGACGCAAGTGGAGGAGTCGAGTGGAGGAGGCGAGGGTGCAACTTTGGAGCTTTGGGAAGCACCCCGTGTATGGCTTCTTCTTCTTCTTCTTGTTTAAAGGCGGCTGGCGTCCGTTTCTTCGGTGCATTACCGCCACCATCTGTTTACAGAGTCCTTGGCTCTGTTCATTTCAGCTGCGTCTCATCCAAAAAAAAAAAAAAAACACTATACCTGACCCACATCTGTACCTCAACTTATATATATATATATATATATGTATATATATATATATATATCTATATATATCTATATATATATATATATATATATATATATATATATATATATATATATATGTATATATGTGTATATGTGTATGTATATGTATGTATATACATATATATACATACATATATATGTATATATATATATATATATATATATATGTGTGTGTGTGTGTGTGTGTATATATATATATATATATATACACACACACATATATATATATATATGTGTGTGTGTGTATATATATATATATATATATATATATATATAGATATATATATATATATATATATATATATATATATATATATATATCTCGTAACCAAAACGTATCAATCTATGCATGGTCTCCGGAGGGCTCCGGCCCACTTTAATCTTTGCTTCTCATATGGTTCCACATTATTACATGTTCAATTGTTTCCTCTTCTTCACATCCTTCACATAGTCCAGTATCATGTTTTCCAACTAATTTTAACGTACTATTCAGTGAACAATGCCCGAATCTCAGCCTTACAATTACCACTTCATCTCACCTTTCTTTCTCTTCTGCTTCTTCTGCTTGAACCTTTTACACTCTTTTGCACTTGATTAAAATGCCTTCCTGTTCTCTCTGAACCCCATCTTTTTTGCCACATTTGATAGATATTTCCTTTGATTATGTTCTTTACCTCTGAATTAGATATACTTTTATTCATCTCTACCTCTCCTTGTATGGCAGGCAAATAGGGTCATAATTGTTCCACTCATTTTACACCACTAAAACAAATACAACAATACATTTATTTCAATGAAAGGAGAGAGTAACATAACGTGATGAAAATAGAGTTGATAATGTATATGATTAAAAAATGTCTAAAAATACATTTGATATGAAAACTGCTTTAAGTGATTTGATCAATTTGATGGTGAATATGAAACAATATGGGTGAATCATTTTTTAAAAAAAAAGGTAAATGGATTATTTAGATTGTCTTATATTTATCATTGACAACTAAGTTTTTCATTCACCATTTGAAGGAGAAAAACACAAAGAAGAAAGTAACTAAATGTGATGACAAAAAAATGGATGTCATGAGAAAGCGAGCTAATTTAAAGGTGCATTGTGTAGAATTTGGCATTTTATACATCCACCACATTTCGCAAAACAGAAACGGTGAATATAGGATATATATGTCTCAATTTGTATGCAAAGTCTGTGAAATAGGAGTACAATCATCCTCATTAAACGTTTATTTTATTTTTATTTAGTTAGAAAAAGCTTAAACAAATTTTTACATTACCGCGGGCCGCGTTCATGTAGGCCAACATAACTACATGTTGTCTAGGGTTTTTAGGGACCAAAAGAACGAAACGTGAATCTGTCCACTGGTTCTGAAATCTACCTGGAATGCAGGCGAAGAAGAGGAGAGGACGGCGGTGGATGTATAGACAGTTGCTACTCTGTACTAGGGGATTTGAATTGTGTGTATAAACATACACACAACATAAATTGTGTGCCGTGTTCAAAATCCCTTTTGGTCTTCACAGTGTTCCGTTGCTCAGTGACTTGACGTTTTGGTTACGATTCGGCTCATTCTAGAATCTGAACGCTAGTTGTCGCTAAAATGCCAAATTCTACACACTGCACCTTGAATCTTACAGCAATGAAAATATCAGTATCAAACTAACTCACATAGTGCACCTTAACCCCAATTAAAGGGCAATTCTTGAGCACTCGCTCTGTATTTATTTGCTGCTTAAGTTGGCTGACGGTCACCTGCTGACACAGTAAATAATTTAACCACTACACCTTCTAAGCGTGGAGGAAAATCTAAAATGATGTCCACTGATCAACAATCCATACTGATCTGATGTTTCTATTGATTATTGATGGTTATGTTATTAGTTCATACGATGCAACCCAGTTGATCTAGAAAGTGGGATTTTCCAAATTGCAAATTAGATACGCCACTGGGAATGCCCCTTCTAGTCATAATTTCTGACAGGGAAGTCAGACAATCTTCACGTACCCTGACTTTATCATCTCATAACTTGAACACATTCAAATGGAGTGTGACATAATTTCCACTCCCCGTGTCATTGTTTTAAAGTAAATGAAATATATCATTACTTCTGAATCGGATACTTCCTCATTAGGAAGTTGAACACTTTTGTGTTTTTGTGTCCTCCAGTCACACTCACAGTCTGATGTTTGTACAGCCACATCCAGATCACAGGTGGCAGAGCACATGACCAAAAGATTTTCCCATTGTATTTATTTACTTTTTGATTCGTCACAGTGGTGACAGAGGGTCAGAGGGCCTGAATGTAAAGTTCACAAAGTCATACTGAAAGCAGAAATGTGAGTATTCATCATTCTCAAAAGTTAAAACACCCTTTGGACCCTGTTATTCAACAAAAGGTGATGAAATTGTTTTTGTTTTTGTTTCTCTGAGGCTCAGTATAAAGTTTTCTATGGTCTGGTACTAGCTGAGGACCTGAGGACCTCTGATCTACAGAATATATACAGTGGCTGTGTCCGAAATGGTATACTAACGTCCTACTCATACTAAGTGTGACGTCAAAATGAGAATGTAGTGTGTTCACATTAGATAGTATGAAAAGATTGAGAGTGTGAGAAATACCCGGATGTATTCTATATCGGAAAAAATTTAAGTATGCGAGGTGGGCATACTAGTCACACTCAAACGCCCCATAATGCATTATGCCATGCAAGACCGACCAGCATTCAGCTAAAAATCGGCCACTAGCAAACTTCCCGTTTTCAAAATAAACATATCTTTTATTATCTCCTTTTAGTTCTTTAATGCTTTTGTAAATGGGCTCTTGTTTTGGAGCAAACCGGAAGTTTCTCTGATAGCATAATGGCGCACATAGCAGAATGTCCGAAATGCCGAAATGAAATTTGTATCTGTGCGTTTTATGGTTCAAATGACCACATTTTGGTATTCTACGTGGTGACTTTCTCACCTAAAATGCTCTCCTAACTTTCAAATGTGGCGAATCAACAGATATTTGATAACCTGGTGTGCTTCTGATTTTTGTCGTCGAAGGTTTGAAATGCATTATGGGAAACTTAGTAGTATACTACAGTGTGAACAGTTAGCATCCTAATCATGCTTACAGTATGTAGTATACACTATACACATGAGTTTGTAGTATGTAGTACGTTAGTATGCCATTTTGGACACAGCCTGTATGTGCCTGAACAGGTGCATCATTTCCCCAGTTTATGTGTGATTTTATGACAGCATTAGAAATTTCTGTTTTCTACATCATCAGACATCCTCGTGGATCCCACCCCTTAACGCCTGAGCGGACAATGAATTTGAACCAGCGTGTCTTTTCTTATTCCATCTCATTTTTACTTTCTTTGGGGCATTTCAAACTCCGGCATGAAGGCGAGTTTTGACCCTTTTGGACTCCCATACCTTAGAGCGTTGCCTCTCTGACTCCGCCCCCTCCGTCTCTCTAGTTATGAAAGCTGAACAGTGGGTGTGTTGTAACACAGTCTTGCTGGATTCAAGAACGAGGGAAGGTAAGAAAATCTTTTTTATTCTTATTCCACAGATACATTGGTCCTTGTATTTTTCTATATGTTACGAAAGGACATGATTATATATAGACGGGATTTAACCCCATGGTGTCAAGTGCTTTGTGCATGAATGGGCTCTTGTGTTGCAGTGCCTGTGCCATACAATGAACGTATGTGCCATCACATGCTGCTGTCAGGACAGAGTGTTCTCAGTATTTGTTCCGACTGGAGATACTCATCATGCATGAATTTGGGGATGAAACTTAATCTAGCTGAGTCACAAAGACAGTCTACTGTTATGAAGGAGCCTTATACAACGAGTTTGTCAGAGTTCAACCTGAAGGTTATGGAACTTTGCTTGAGATTTTATGCAGCCTAAAATGCTTTCCACATTCAACATTCAAAGGCAGGTGATCCAGATTACACATCTGTAAAAACATATAAATAGCATTATTTAGCATTTATGGTCATGTTTTTTCTTATTTACTAAATCTAGCTCTTAAATAAGTCTTTAAAGGGCTTTTCTTTAGCCATAAAATGCGTTATCATAAATCTGAATATGTTTGCACATGTACCCCATATTTATGTAGGTTACTGCAGTCGTTATAGGTGTAGGCACAGACATCACCCATGTAGTGAGTTCAGTGACATAATGACCTACAAACTCCTACACATGATCCGTTTGCACAAAATAACCTGACAGCCAAGTCCATATGTTGTTATGTCAGACCCTGCTGTGTCCTGAGCTGCTCTAACTGCTGGTAACTAGAGACTAAACCTCTGCATGTTTGTATAGATGAAGCTGGTGCAAAAAGACATGAAACAGACACAAAACAAAACCTTCTTATGAAATGAAAAAATCTCAATGAGATTCGGGCAAAGCGACACAAAATGTTTATTCGTTTTTTTAGTCCCGTGCAAAACTCAAGTAAAGATCAATGTTTGACAAATTTGTCCCAAGTAAAGTGGCATTGAAATACTTGGATAAAAGTACAGATAAGCTCTATCAGATGTTATGAAATGTAATATTATTCAGGTTATCATAGTTTTAACTAGAAGGAGTTCATTCCTTCAAGTTTTGCACGGTTCTTTTGGATAAAGGGTATGTTAAAGACTAGGGACGGGATGAAATATCGTTTGGCAAAATATCGCGATACAGAACTTGACGAAATGCATCGAGTTTGAAAAAATGGATTGCGGAATAAAGACGTCACATCTGGTAACAGCGCATGTGACCAGTAGTGATGACAGCAAACATAAGCACCAACCAACTTGCCTCCAAAAAGTCTAATGATGGAGTCGAATGAAGTCGAAATTGAGGGCGCTCCGCCTGGATACAAGTCATCTGTCTGGCAGCATTTTGGCTTTCTTATTAAAAAAAAAGAAGACGACAATAGAGTAACTGACAAGACTAAGACTTTGTGTAAACTTTGCTATGCTGTCATTCCGTACACCGCCTCCACCACCTTCAGCGTCACCATAAAAATGTGAAGACGAGCCTACCGCTCGTTAGCATACACTCTCTGTAACCTCTCTAGGGTTAGAGAGATTGTTATTGTTTGTGTTTGGCCTGTTAGGCATAGTGTTTTCCTGTACAACTCTAACAAAAATCAGTTGTAATTACACAGTCAAATTTTTTCTTTTTTACTTTTTTGATATTGTATCATGACGTATTGTATCGTGAACTGGGCATATAGAGGTGCAGTGTGTTGTGAGTTTAAGTGTATCGTCCCATCCCTATGAAAGACATGGCTCTGTATTTTTAAGTGAGGTATATGATGCTCATTTTAATTGTAAGTACATTTGCCTCAGTGATTTTGATCAGCTCTGCTCTTGTAAAGAAAAACTAACACTTAAGTTATATGTTGCTGTGGATGTGGCCAAGCACTCAGAGAAGTTTGCTGCCCTTAAGGTTGGAATAAACTAAAATTATGGGATGACTGTTCACTGTACTGGACACATTAACAAAGCTTTGTTCTCCACTAGCTAGCCCCTTTAATTTTAACATAACTTTGCAGGCTGTATGGCCCTCATGCCCTTCTGCCTGAAGTGAATAGAACTGAAACAAAACAGCTCGCTATGCACTCAATACATTGAAAAGTCAACTTTATGTTGGTTGTAGGCTTCTATTCATCTAAAGTTTAATTAGTTACAGAAAGCCGTTGGCCCCATCTGTAGCCACGTATAGCCTAGCTCCAATGCTGGTTCCCTCCTACGGGGGCAGAACTGGTCAAAATCACTGTAGCTAGTGTGCTGTAGACATTCAAACAACCCCACTTACAAATATTTAAAATACTAGAAATAAAAAAAAACAACTATAAAAGAATTATCTACATATTCACAAAGTCATGGCATATAGGAATATTGTATGTTGTTGGAGAACTGCACAGTTGCTGGTTGTACATTCTGGCAGCAGGAAGGAAGGCAGCACCTGCGGTAACACTTCTTCACACAGTTTGGGCGACGCAGCCTCTCACTGAAGGAGCTGCACAGGGCTGCCAGAGTATCCCACTATGGGTGGGAGATCTGCTATAGCGTGCATTAGTATAATAATGACATCACCACGATTCTGAGTGCTAGGTGTGGGTTTTCAGGGTCAAGAAATCATATTATGATGGTAACTTTATGGAACTATTGCTTATTGATGTAACAACAATATGTGAGCTACCTTTGGTGGAGATTTGCATTCTCCAGGAGCTTTCAATCAATCTGTCAATCAATCAAACTTAATTCATGTAGCACTTTTCCTACAACATATGTAACTCAAAGTGCTTGCAGCAAAGAAAACAAGAGGAAGGGGAGGGGTAAAAAAAACAACTCCAAACTAGGCACCTGTCAGGGGAGCACAGTGTGGCATTGGGAAAAAAAACACCTCAACACATTAGCTTTATAGTTTTAAAGTAGCAAAACTTTGCAAAGGTCCACCCACCTAAAAAATATCCCTTTGACTGGCATTGTGACCACACGGTTGACTTTTTTGGAACTGTATGCTGTATTTAAAACTCTGTAAACCTGCCTTTGGCTTTTTATTCACACTCACCAATTTGAATAATGTATGTTACACAAATACCCCTTTCAGACTGGCCAAGAACCTGTTTAAACCCTGTAACAATCCGTTCCTGTCGGCAGTTTGAAAGGGTTTGATCAGCATTTCAACCGGGTCGACCGACCCTGCAAGCGACACAGGTTTTTATCGGCTAGACTCGGATCAGCTTCAGGGGGAACATCACACCCAGGTCAACTCGCCAGTTTATGGATGACATTGGCGTAACGTGACCTCGGCATAATATCATGCCCACCCCCTTCGTCTTTAACTTACAGGACTCTTTACTGTCTCTGCAACAGATTCCATCTTCCTTCGTATCTTCAGTGCAGAGTTTGTTCATTTTTAAAGAGGGACAAAAGTACAAAGTAAAGAAAAACCTGTCAACGTCTTCCATGATCCCTTCCATGGTTTACGTGGTCGTGTTTTGATGTGTTTCATGTGTGTACCTGCGTTTAAAACCCCTGTTGACCCGGTATTAATTCTGAAAGTGGTACAGCTATATCCACTGGGTAGTGCTGCTAGACTTTCATACCATTGTCTAAAAATTGTGGAAAAAATGGAAGTGACTCTGTGCTGCACAGATCCTCAGAAAACTCACAGAGTAAGAGCAAGGTTAAAGGTTATTTTAAAAAATCTGCTCGCTGTGATGTCTGTATACAAAACAAGATTACATTTTTGAAAAAATTGAAGAAATTCATCCATGCCCAGGAACTAGAAAAGGACTCAGAGAGCACAGACCTCCGCTGGCGGCACAGTCCTTAGCCATATTGTTATTTTGACCATAAATATTAGTTCTACCTTTATTTCATCTAAATATTTAGATTCCTTGACCATGAAAACATGTGGATTCATAATGATATCTATTTTAGTTCAGTAGTTATTAACAGAAATCACATTTTTTCGCCATGGCGGACAGACGTTGATCTGAATCAACACCAAAATCGAATCATTTCTTCCTTTTCCCATGCTGAACATTTCCTGAAAATTTCATCCAAATCCATCCATTACTTTTTGAGTTATTTTGTTCACAGACGGACGGACGGACAGACAGACAAACTCTCCCGAAAACATAACCTCCTTGGCGGAGGTAATAACCCTGAACAGACAAGCCAACCTGCGGGTTGACCTGCATATCTGCTTCCTCATTAATTGATCTGAAAAATAAAACCGAAATTATTGCTAAATGAAGAGGTAAGAACACAATTTTACCAACAGATACATTTTTTTACCTTCGCCAAGGAGGTTATGTTTTCGGGAGAGTTTGTCTGTCTGTCCGTCCGACTGTGAACAAAATAACTCAAAAATTGGATTTGATGTAGTGCATGATGACAGTTATTTTCTGTACTCACTTTTATTCAATATAAAAAAATCAGAGTTTCTTTGAAAGTTTCATAATGTTCTTTACTTTTGTGTTCCTTTCCCAACAATACAAATTTCGCCATTTCCCCAAGGGAAAAAAAATGTGTAAAGGTTACAGGTTCAAACCAAACCTTTATAATATCTAAATTAACTTAGGAGCTAGACCAAATGAATTTTTACATCAATTAGTCCACTCAAAACGGTCATTTAAATAATTTTGTCTCAATAATTTTGGCTGCTTTTCCCCCCGTCTGTTCGCAACAAAAAAAACAGTAATCTGACTCAAAAAGGAAAGTACAGCAAACAAATAAAGAGCGATTGATTGACAAAAAAACACTCATATAACAGAAAAAAAACAACAGTTGGGGGGATAATCCGCTTTGGGTCCGGTCTGATCAGAGCTTATTTCACACTTTCAGTATTTTTCTTAGAAACTACTTTACATTATAAGCCTTGGATCGGTTATATATTTTCATTAAACTACTCTTTTCACCGACTTGACCGTCTTGTTTCTCCCTCTCACACCATGTCTCCCCCCTTGCCTCTACGCCATATCCTCCTTAAATAACCTTTGTTTCTGATATTTAAAAATTAATATTTTGGCCACTCTTCCCTATTAATTAATAGTACAGGGGATATCAACATGTTCAAAGATCCTAAAACTTTTCTTTTAGTTTTCCACATAGTATTTTATGCCATACCTGTCAAGTTTTGGATTTGAAAATAAAGGGAATTTTCCAGCGCTTGCTGTGAGCTGTCCCACCACCCCAACCAAGCTCCAGTATCCCTTACATTTTAAGACAGGAGTACAAGTAGGCCTATCAAGATAACAAATTTTGCTGGAAGATAATTGTCCAAAAAATTATTGCCGATAAATGATATAATTGTCAATATTAATTTGATTTTTTTTTCATTTTTTCCATTGATGTAAATATAATATATGGCATAATAAAGTGAGTGCACGATATCAAAAGCAAGAAACTTTAATTTCTTAAGAATATTTAACTGTAATTGGAAGGTCAGGATATTTTAAATAAAATAAATTAAACAAAAAATATTGTAAATTTAACAAACAAAAAAGATAAAAAAACAATGACAATGAAATGGACTCTCTTTTAGGAAAATTGCATGTAAATAAAAATAATTATACTTGTCAAAAAAACAATAAAAAATAGACCCTGTCTCTGTAAAGAAAAAACAAAACTCACACAACAATAAAAACTATGGCCTAAAAAAAATGGAGTTTATACAGTTCAGGAATTGTTTGTGACATGTACTTTCTCCCAGTCAATTAGTTAGGAGCAGTTAGGAGCAGAGGAATGTTTTTTTTTTAATACGGGAGAATTATGGGAAAATATTAATACGGGAGGACGGCGGGAAAGAGGGGTAAAATACGGTAGTTTCCCGGCCAAAATGGGAGACTTAACAGCTATGTTTTATGCACCGTATTCACTTATTCATTTTTTGTTTGTTTTTTCCCCTTTCTTATGCTTTAATCACTTTGGTGACGGCGTCACAAAGTCAAAGGGATATCATGATGTGATTTTGGTTGATATCACCCAGCCCTACCTCCAAGATGACTTATTTGTTTTTGTCCTCTTTTCAGATCCAGGACACTCTTCAAAATGCTTCGTGTCACGACGGCCTCTCTGTGCTCCTACTGTCACAGGATGAGGCTCTTCCTCCCTCCATCTGCGTCCGCCTCTACTGTCCCGTCTCCAAACAGACGCCTGGAGAACCAACAAACCGTGGACTCCCTCTACGAGCTCTCTGTGGACATCAGAAAGGTGCGCAAGTTCAAAGGCTGGGTTCTGTCTGAGAACTCGGCGTACGTTACTGAAACTGCTGAGCTGCTGAAGAACATGGGCGCAGACTCCTCGGCGATCGCACGCATCCTTGAGAGCCACCCTGAGGCGGTTCTTTGTCTTCCAGAGGAGGTTGAAGCACAGCGGGAGCTCTGGGTGTCAGTGTGTCCAAACAAACGCGAGCTGGTGGGCATCATTGAGAAGTTCCCAGCGTCCTTCTTCACCTTAACTCACCACAACAACCAGAGAGCAAACATCCTCTACCTCCAGCGTCTCCACCTCAGTAAACGGATCATCGGGAAGCTCATGGCCAGCGCTCCTCAGAGCTTCAGCCGTCCTGTGGAGAGGAACCAAGAGGTGATTCACACTCTGAGGGAGACCTATCTGGATCTAGGAGGGGATGAGGGGAACCTGCGTCTCTGGTTGCAGAAGCTCCTCAGTCAGAATCCGTACATCTTGCTACGCCCTGCCGAGGCCTGGAGGGACAGTCTGGGCTTCTTAAGGGAGCAGGGGTTCACCACGGAGGAGCTCCTCCAGCTGGTCTCCAGCCTCAGAGCGTCCATCGCCGAGCTGCAGCCGGACAGCATGGAGCAGGCGCTTGCGTACGTTGAAGGCGCTCTCTGCTGCACCAAAGACGAACTCAAACAAATCGTAATGCAGTGCCCGGCAGTGTTGTACTACTCTTTACCCACGCTGATGGGACGATTCCAGGGGCTGATGGACGCTGGAATGACCATGGAGCAGGTCAAGGAGGCTCCAAATGTTCTGGAGCTGACCACACAGATCGTACTGTACCGTATCCAGAAGCTGGCGTCTTATGGGTATGATGTCCGCTGCGGCAGCCTGGACGTTATTGTCGGGACAAAGAAGGACTTTGAGATGACTTATGGAAAGCTGCAGCTCAGACAGCAGCGCCCACTTTTTAACCCTGTTGCTCCCCTACGATCTGCTGAGGAGTAACTCTTCAAATGCTGCTTTTTTGTTATATTTGGACAATTATGGCCCTTTTCCACTAGCACGCCTTGGCCCTACTTTACTCGGCTCTACTCGATTTGCAGCGTGTTTCCACTAGCCTGGTACCTCCTAAAACAAGCTAGTTTTAGTACCTACTCCGCTCTGGTTCCAAGCGAGCTGAGTTGATACTAAAAGATGACGTCACCGACTGCCAGCTACTGATTGGTCAGACAATGTGGTCATCGATGAGTCATGAGCGCGACAACCTAGCATGCTAGCGGTAGCTACCAGTAGCTTACCCTCATACGTCTTTTTGGTGCAGCTGGATTGCTCTCGTCCTCGGCTTCATTCTGTTGTATAGCTTCCAAAACTCTCCTGTGCTTCTCAAGGGGTATTTCTTCTTGCCACCTGCAGCCTTCTTCTGCTTTCCTTTTTTACTCTGTATGTGACAAAAAGCCACAGATTGTTGTGTCGTGCTCAAAATGACGTCACCGCAGTGCCGCTCAGCTGTTTACAGCGACACTGCACCCTGTTGGGCAGGCGACTGGGGCTGATGGAAAAGCAGCACAAGGCGGGTAGAGAAGAGCCGGGTCGAGTCGAGTAGGGTAAAGTAGGGCTCATGGAAAAGGGCCTTTAGAGGAGAATTAATGATAGCTGAATTGTGTTCATTATGTCTTCATTTTCTTAGAAAAAGTTTTCTTTTTTCTTTTATCTCAGACTTGTATACTTTTCACAGACCTTGATATGTTTTAGCAGAAACTTCCATCAGAAGTGTCACTTGGTGGTTAGTGCGACGTGTCCTATCAGCTGGTGTCACTTCTGGCGAAAGGCAAAAGTTTCTGCTGAAAAATGTCAAGGTACATGAAAAGTAAACATGTCTGAGATAAAAAATAAAAGAAAACTATTTCTGAGAATTAATGATTTAATCTGTTGCCTTGGGAAAGTCAGCAGCTTCAACTTTTATGCAAAAGCCATGCTGAAGGATGGCAGTGTCAATACAGCAACAAAAGGAAATAATCTTTTTGTTTGAATGTGAAGAAAGAGCTATAAACACATGAAAACATGACTGTTAGACAAACCATCAAAGTAGTGTATTTAATACACAAAATATGAACATTCAGTGGGGGCGTTATCGGCATGGTATTAATAACAATTGCAACATCTTTTAATTTTATCAACATTTATTCAGATATTTGTGTATCTGTTCGTTTTTTTTAGTAACAAAAGAGACTAATAGTCAAATTCCAGGTCCTCATATTTGGCATTTTCCGTTTGTCTTGTTTCAGAAGACTCGGTATCATTGAGTTGTAAAAAGAAACAACATGTATGACCTTCATAGTGGTACTTGAGATCCTGTAGAGTAGGGCCACTAGAACTGTTTTGAAAAATCAAGTCATGGCAGAATTGTGATCCTTAGTGATCTCTGAGATTCAGAACCAATTTAAAAGTTTTCAAATTAATTTAAACAAAGTTCCTCATCCTGTTACAAGCGCCAACAAACTCACTGCTTCTCTTCTCGAGCTTTCATCGTATATGATTGTAGCAAAATAAATGCTAGTACTAGAGACTAGCCTGTTAGCTGACTGTGATATTTTGGTAAGGAGCTGCAAAAAAATCCATCCCATCCCTCTTTTTTTTTTAAATTAAATGTGACAGACAGAGCTTGGCGTGATGTATCCAATCTGCAGACTCTGCAAAATGAAAGTTAAGAACTCATCTTAGCCACTGTTCAAAAAATTGAACAGCATCCAAAAATCAAAGGTTTGAATTGAAAACCTTGAGGATTGATAACATCTCCCTTAAGGAGTCAATATAACACGGCTTACTGCTCATCAAGTCCCCTATCAGTTCCTTCCACTTTCTTACAAGGGATGCACAATATTATCAGCACAGTACCAGTATTGGCAGATATCAAAATTTCTATACAGCAGATATTTTGGCCATATAAATTTGAGATACAAATATCTGCTGTAATACCCACAGAATGTATAAATGTAGCCCACCGTTGCACCCTATGATTACTGAATGATGACATTTTAAAAACAATAATGTTTAAAGTTAAAAAGATTAATGTTTCTTTTGGTAAACATCAATTTCTAGCACAAGGACGCCTCCAAAATGAGAAGAACAGCAATGAAAAGTTTGGAAATAGCAATAATCAAATACTGTGCATCCCTACTTTTAATCGTATCTAATAGACACCATTTTCTACATTTTTTCATGGTTACAAGACAACTGTAACTGGCAGATCAATAAACAATGAAAATGACCCCAAGTTCAGGGTGTCCCCCACCTCTTGATGGGTTAAACTGCAAAGCCCTATTAACACCTGCACAGAAAAATGCTCCTGGATTTACCTGCATTCATGAGGCTTGGTCACATAATGATGCCATTATACCTCCTTCTCTTAGAAAATGAGTTTACAAACAGAGTGGTGAAGCAAGAGAGATGTTCTTAGAAAATGTAGTAGATTACTCTTCTAAAGTTTTCATTTTAAATATTTGTATTCATATTCTTGCTTTGTCAAAGATATTTTTTCATTTAAAAGATTCGACGTGGTAATGACTGCATGTTAAAGCCTATGTTAACTTAGCTCCATTATTGTCTGAATTCCCTTATTGAACACTAATAAGAACATTAACACTGCCAAAAAAAAATATATAAACAACTATGTACAGATATAAAGAATATATGGGAGAAAACAGTCATATGTACAGACAGTTATGGTGTGGTGCAATGGTTCATAGTGGAAATGGTGCTTCCTGCGTACAGTATGATTAAGCATGTAATAATGTAACGGGTTGTGTGCTCATGTGGTTTGAGTGAATATGATACTGAGTGTTGATCAATTACAAGACTGTAAAAATCCCATTTATAGCCCAGGCTTTGGCTCGCGTAGTCTGCCTTTATGTTGGAGGAATAATTTTTCCCCACAAAACAGGCCCCAAAAACAACATGTTGTTTTCTGTTTAGTGAACTTTGGCTCCCTCCAAAGGCTTCTGAGTGCTATTGGATTTTTGTAAAGACAAAAGCATCTATGCTTCCCTTAAACCAACAAGTTGACAGATAAGGTCGTGATGCAGGGAAGAAGTTGTGAGAGCCCAACTTTTGTGTAGAAAGTTAGTTGTTCAAAACTTTATTGACATATTTAAAATTTTGTTTCTATGTTTTCAAAATGTTTTCCAAGATTTAAAATGGGATTTAATATAGTTTAATGCTCAGGTGTCAAACTGATCCAGTGAAGGGCCACTGTGGCTGCAGGTTTTCAATTCAACCAAGCAAGAACACACCTGATCCAACAAATCAGCTGTGTAAAGACAGTCCAGTTGATTGAATAATTTGCGTCAGGTGTGTCCTTACTCTGTTGGAAGGAAAACCTGCAGTCACAGTGGTCCTTCCCTGGATCAGTTTGACACCACTGGTTTAAAGGATAAGTTCGGTTTCTACAGCTTTCACATTGTTTATAGAATGAAGTAGAACAATATACTCACCCAGAAGGCTTTCCTGATCCAAACAGTGCTTCGGGAGATATTTAGATCCAAAATCGAGCGGGGGACATCCATATAATGGTAGCACACGGGGCATACAGCGCCGCTCCTAAAACTGCATTAATCGTCCAAAAACTCATTAGTTTCACCAATATTTCATCATGGTCCACTTGGACTACTCCTCCATGACAGTCAGTGTCACTCCAGACATGTTTTGTGGCTGTGCTGACCTCTGAACTGAAGAAGAAGAATGCTTGCCTCTGTGCATGCACAGTACTCTCTGGAGAGCTGTTCTTCTCTTTGCCTCCACGTCCTCCTTTCGATGGGCTCCTCATCTGTAAACTCTGGCTCAAAACCGTAAGAACATCCATCATATTCAAAGTTCTCCTCCACAACATCTTCATTCAATAGATATTCGTCCATTTTACACAAAACTGGAAGAAGAAAGTCGTTGTGTAGCCGGCTGTCTTCCCCTGAAACAATGAGCCGTACTGCGCATGTGCGGAGGCAAACGTTCTTCTTCTTCAGTTCAAAGGTCAGCATAGTCACAAAACATGTCTGGAGTGACACACACTGTAATGGAGGAGTAGCCTGAGTGGACCATGATGAAATATTGGTGAAACTAATGAGTTTTTGGACGATTAATGCAGTTTCAGGAGCGGCGCTGTATGCCCTATGTGCTACCATTACACGGATGTCCGCTGCTCAATTTTGGATCTAAATATCTCCCGAAGCACTGTTTGGATCAGGAAAGCCTTCTGGGTGAGTATATTGTTCTACTTCATTCTATAAACAATGTGAAGCTGTAGGAACCGAACTTATCCTTTAATGGATTTATACGGTATGATTTACAGGTTTGGCAGATGTTTGTGACTGTGGGAAAGATTGTTTTTGTATCTTTTTACTTTAGAACATCCACAGATTGAAGCACTTGACAGAGGTCACAGATTTGTCTTCAGATTTGTCTCTCAGTTGAAGTGTGCTGCGTCCTCTTTAGTCTTCCACTACAAACCATAAAAGAAACAGACTGAGGAGCTGCAGCAGCACAATGCATCAGCAACTGTTAAGAAAGGATGAACTTCCTAAACTGATGTTGAATGTTCATCTTATGCCTTCTCAACCAATCAATGCAGATATTATGAAGCCTGGGAACAAGTCCCTACTTCTTCCTGTTTGTATCAATGATGAGTTACTATTGTAACAAATAATCATGGTGACTTACTAAGAATAAATACCATGTGCAATTTGTACTTTTTTGTCGCTTTTTCTTATGCAAGTTCTGGAAGATCCTGCCTATATACAAGAGTAGGTAGAACGACACTTAAAATATGGAAAACTTGGGCTGTGTCCGAAATGACATACTAACGTCCTACTCATACTACGTGTGACGTCAAAATGAGTATGTAGCGTGTTCACATTAGATAGTATGAAAAGATTGAGTGTGCGAGAAATACCCGGATGTATACTATATCGGAAAAAATGTTAAGTAAGCGAGGTGGGCATACTAGTCACACTCAAACGCCCCATAATGCATTGCGAGCCCCATAATGCATTGCGCCGTGCAAGACCGACCAGCGTTCAGCTAAAAATCAGCCACTAGCAAACTTCCCGTTTTCAAAATAAATGCTTCTTTTATTATCTCCTTGTAGTTCTTTAACGCTTTTGTAAATGGGTTCTTGTTTTGGAGCCGACCGGAAGTTTCTCTGATAGCATAATGGCGTGCTATTATGCTATGTCCGAAATGCCGAAATCAAATTTGTATCCGTGCGTTTTATGGCTCAAATGACCACATTTTGGTATTCTACGTGGCGACTTTCTCGCCTAAAATGCTCTCTGAACTTTCAAATGTGGCGAATCAACAGAGATATTTGATAGCCTGGTGTGCTTCCGATTTTTTGTCGTCGGAGGTTTGAAATGCATCATGGGAAACTTAGTACTATACTACAGTGTGAACGGTTGGCATCCTAATTATACTTATAGTAGAATGCAGTATATACACGAGTTTGTAGTATGTAGTATGTTAGTATGCCATTTCGGACACAGCCTTGGTCTTACTTAAAGCAGCACTATGCAAAATTCCAGCCTTCAGCTCTCTAGTGATCTCTGTGGTCATTGAGTGTAACTGCACTGTCGTACACCAATGTGCATTTGTTGACATACAGAGGGAGGAGAATCATGCAGGACGTCCCAAGAGACAAATAAACCATGTGTACTGATAGGGTACAGTCTGATCATGTTTCCATTCAAATAAATCATGTTCTTCCAAGTCCAACAATAACAGGACCAATCAACATCGGTCAGACATCCCTCCTCATCTTTCAGCTCACGCCGGCAAAAGTTTATCCCTGTACGAAATTTAGCCTGTTACTCTCTCGCTTTCTTTTATTCGTCTCCTTTTCTTCTCTTTGGGTTTTTTGCCGCTTCCGCCATGATAACTCTACATTTAGCTTTCTTCTTCTTGTTCAATAGCAGGTGCCATTCAACGTCAGAGGAGCATTACCTCCACCTACTAAGCAGGAGTGTGAGCCAGAGGTCCCTATTTCCATTAGGAAAATAAGTGCATATTTACTTTAACTGAAGTCTTTTCATTGAATCTGTTTTTAAAATTCAAAAACTGCTTTATATTCCCCCTTTACCAACGATTAGTTTTCGCCTCGAGGGGGAAGTGACGTATGCCGTGAAGCAGTAAAAGCAGTAAAAATTTGTAGTTTTTCAGTATAGAAGTGTTCCCATGATCCACAATGAAGTTACATAGTGCAAGTGAAGGTGATACAGATCATCACAAATGACTCCAGGAATGTGATATTAGTGTGGAAAAATGACATAGTGTTGGTTTCAATAATAGTCCGGTGGCTTAGTGAAAGGATTGTGCACTTGTGGATAAAAGCGCCATTTTTTGCATGATGATTCCTTAGGGTCAGCTATTGAATTTTGGGATAGGAGCCCTTGACAAATATCTATTTAAAGTATCAAAATGTAAGACTATTAATATCAATGAAATATATTAAAATCGGCCTAGTGCTTTTCAGACTATATGCATCATTCAATGATCAGATTACTTCCAAATGTGATCAAGTTGACTTACTTTGACATCGTCAAAGTCACAGAACATGAAATTTTATATAACATCTTTATTGCCACAATGAATAAAAATGAATGTGCATTACAGTGTGAAAACATGTTATAGAGCTGTGCATTCTGACTATCCGTCACAATTACTCAGTCTCAGAGAGATGGCAGTGCATTATGAATATTTCATCACAAAAAATTAGAGAAAAAAAGGCAGAAGGTAGATATAAGAATTACAAAAATTAGTTTGTTTGGATAATAGAAAACAAAAAAAAAACAATACTTTAGTGAATTACTAAAGAAAAGTAGTAAAAATATAAAGACTACATGGGGAATAATACATTGTGTAATTAAGAAAGATTTTCCCAACTATTTTGTGAAAGAATATAAAGACATATGTGAAAAATATAGGCGTAAATTATATATATATATATACACACACATAAGGGCAGTTAGAGTAACCCATAAAATAAGGGAGTAAGGGAAGGTAGAGCAGCTCAAAAATAAGGGAATAAAGGAAACAAAGCAACACTTGAACTAGGGGTGGGCGATATGGCAAAAATATCATGTCACGATTTTTTAAAATAAAATCACGATTACGATTTTATCAGGATTCTTTTTTACGTTGATTTTTCTAGACTAATTGTGTAAACATTGCATGTTAGGACATTTTTTCCCTATGTTTAACATATAAAACATGTAAAACCCAAAAAGAAAAAAAAAATTACAATATAAGCCAAAGAAACTTTCTGAAGAGGTTTTAATTTAAATAGTTCAGTTTTTATAAAAATGTGCAATAAATGTGAACATAAAAGGTAATGAACAACAATAAAGTGCACTTTTGTAACATAAAAACTAAACACACCAAATAGCTTAATGAAAAGGGTCAAATATAAATGCAAACTTAAGTAACTGGTTATCTCTTAAAGTGCAACAATTTAAAACAAATGTTATCTAACTGCAATGTCTATAATCTGAGTGAATAATACAGCTGCTTTAGAACAGAGTTTTGTTCAGACATCTTCAAGCTTTTATCTCCTTTTCTTTTTCTGCCATGGCTTCACACTACATAACCAAACAGGAGATCCCACCATGCACTGCCCGTAATGTGCTACGATTGGCTAGTCGGGTGCGCGTCAAAGTCTCTGCGCCCACACAGACGATCTGATGATCTTTCTGCTTTATGAGATCATCCCCACGTTACAATCCTTAACAATTTAATATTGTCATATCGCACACCACTAACTTGAATATAAGGAAACAGGGAAGTTAAAGAAATCAGAAAAACAGGACGAGGAAGGTCGAGCAACACTTGAAATGTGGGGCTGGAGGAGAGTGGAATGTATTTTTTAAAGACAAAAAGTCAAACATTTCTAATTATATTTCAAGGGGCATATGCCAAAAATCACTTTTTGAAGGCTTTTGAACAGATTTGCGGGTCTTTGACCTTCCTCCAAGCCCACAGCATGAGAGTGGGACAACAAAACCTGTATTAAACAAGCTGCATAAATGTTAACTCATGGTATTTGGCAGGCTGTCGACTCTGTGGTTATACAGGTAACGTAACAAGTATTTTGTTTTCTTAAGCCTACCTCTATCTGAGTATCCCCAGTCCCAGCTTGAGATATTTGTTTGCAAAGTGCTGCCATTGTTGTTTTCACTGTAACCAAGAGTTCGGCAAACACAATATCTACACTCAAAACCCATCACTGCTCAGTTTTTGGCAATAAACAGCCACATATACCTTTACGTATAGTTTACCTTTACATTTATAAATAAATGGAGGTAGAGAAAAACTAAAATACAGAAATACAACTTGTTAAAATAGCTAGAATTCAGGCATTATAGGAGAGCAGTGTTTAAAAAGCAAATCTTTTCTAAATGTATTTTGATAAAAGAATCATTTTTGATTTTGTGTGATGTAATGTTACACGGTCAAAGAAAAGCCAGTGACAGTTTGTATATTTAAACCAGTTTTAATCAAACAAGCACAATGAGATAAACAAGAAGCAGGTGAATAATTGCTCTTCAGTGGTACATTTATTTGGGATTATACAGAGGAGGGGGAGGGGTACCATGATATGAAGTTGCCTTTTCTTAATAACCATCAACACAGCCAATAACTGGATAGATAACGTCGTACTGATATCGCCTCTACAGTGAGAAGGAACAAAACAAGCACTGAGGAAGAGCGAGGAAATAATCAAACACGTCTGTTACAGCCGATGGCTCAATAAGGGGAAAAGTGGGAAGAATAAACGAGCAGACAGGCGGCTGGAATTGAATAGATACAAGATTTATCACCTTTTTTTTGAACGGACGGTCTATAAATGCTTTATTTTATTGAAAATTCTCCAAAAAGAAACAAAAAGCAAGATCCATCCACAATGATTTCTTATATCAAAAATATATCAATGGGTCTATGGCTACACAAAGAGAGAAAACACACATACAATATCCAAATATGTACAAGTTTGTATGTGAGCTGAGATTAGCAAATTCTTTATATACACAAAGACCGTTTGTCACTGCGATTGTGGAGCGCAGTGAGCAGCTGCTGCAGCCGGAGACGTTCGGTCCACATGAGAATATACAGTCCAGAAAGTGTGACAGAAAGTGTTTAATGGTGTGTCCTCCTGCAGGTGAGCTCATGCGACAGTGTAGTAATGTAACAAAAAGTCCAAGCTTCCTTTTCAATCCGATGTTTTTTCCTGTTGACTGACAGCAGGTCTGCAGGCGCTCCTGTAGGAAAGAGAAAAAATACAAATTCACTGACGACAGAAATACAATAAAGGTCATTTTAACAAACAGCTCCTCATTCACACATGGATGCAGCAAAATCGACTGATAAAAGACCCTCTTCATGTTTGTGAGCAGGGTCACTTGCCTTACTGGGTGGGGCTTAGTTGACCTTTAACCCCTGCCAAGGTAGCTTACATATTGCTGTTAGTTCTACAAGCAAGAGTTCCATTATAAAGCTACAATCATAATAGATTCTATCAACCTAAAAACTAGGACTGGGTTAAAAAAATTGATTTAAATCGATTTTCCTTTAAGTGGTTCATAATCGATCCATAAAATCCAAAGATTGATCTTTTAACTTGAGTAGTTTTTTCTTCTTTGGATGTGCAGAGAAGCAGCCTGTGGTATCAACCCTGTTAGTCTGGTGTGATCAGCGTTTAGCGTTGCTTTCCACTGAAAAAGATCTCATGAGATGTTACTGCAAACTAACATGGTGGAAGCACTATATGGGCACCACTGGCAAGTTTTAAAGCTAATGTTTGGATGTACAGTATTTTAGATTTAACAAGTACAAAGGAAAATACGAGTTGGACAAAAACAAGTAATATGCAGAATATGCATGAATGCATATCATTAAAATATGATTAATGTAACTGCTTTGGGTTTAGTTCTTTATGTTAAAACAATTTATAATGATGTACCAGGTCAAAAGGTTGCTTTTTAAATGTACAGCACTATTTACCAAAGATATCCCAGACTGAATAAATATTGAATTGAATCAAATCGATTTGAGACCTTGTAATATCAAATCGAATCGATCCAGAAAATCTGAATCAATACCCAGCCCTACTAAAAACCCACGCCTAGTGCTCAGAATCATGTTGAAATCATTATAAGTTACACACTTATTTAACAAAAACTAATAATTGCTAATGGCAGTTATCTGAATCGCCACCAAAATCTAATCATTTTGTACTTGTGCCTTTACCAACATCTCCTGAAAATATCAGCAAAATCCGTCCAGTAGTTTTTGCTTAATCTTGCTAACAAACAAACAGCAAACACATAACCTCCTTGGCAGAGGTAAGTAGGGATGGGGACTGGTAAGGCTGGATTGAAAAAGATGCCATCAGTAACAATCCGATTCCCTTATCGATTCCTGTGAATTTTCTTTGTGGATATATGTTGATTTATGCAAGTTTTTAGTGACTTTATGCTAAGTTCCACTTGTGCTGGGAAGTCGGGATTTTCAAGTTCTGAGTGGGAAATTTTGAACTGAAACGCCCCCCATAAACGCTTTTTTTAAGTCTATGAAGATACCAACTGTATGTACTTTTTTGTCTATTGCTGTGGATATTTGTTCTATGAGCTCTATGACTGCCAGTGATGCAGATTGTTTGATCTGAAGCCATATTTATGTTCATTCAGTAAGTTATGTTTCTCTATGAAGTTGTCAAGTCTATTGACAAAGAGTTTTTCTAAGATTTTAGGGAACTGTGGAAGTAAAGACATGGGTCTATAGTTGGAGAGGGAATGACTGTCTCCACTTTTATAAATGAGTATGACCTTGGCTATTTTGACTGGGAAATATGCCTGTTTGTAGTGATTGGTTAAAGATATGGGTTAATGGTTTGGCCATGGTATTTTTAATATTTTTAACCAATTTCAATGCAATTAACAGATGTCTTCATTTTAAACTTAACTACATTAATGACCTCTGTTTCACTAATTCTTTTCACGAAAATAGAATTGGGGTTTATCTCTATGATGTTCTCATTTACATCGTATTTTAATAGTGGATCAGAAGAAGAAGAAGTCTTTAGCTAAACTATAGCCAACAGTATCAAAATACTCATTGAATTTAATGACGGCCTCTGTGGTTTCAGTTTTAATGGACTGGTTGCTAAAATTCAAGTAATCTGCATAACCAGATTCCTCTGTTCTCTAGGATTGTGACTAGCAGGGTTCAAATCGAGCTGAGCTGAGACTATACTTGACGTGGAGACACTGCAGACCTCTGAATGGACAGAGTATCAATAGTTGGGGTATCGATGCAGAAATGAAACATGAAATGCCTCCTGTTGTCAGCTCTGGGATGCTGTCTGACTTCCCAAACTCTCCTCGGATTAAACAACACGTTGCTTTGCTGCTTACAACCAGCTTCAAAACAAATTCAATCTCTTAACTGTGACAAAAATCCAAAAACTGGGGGAATGGGCTTTTAATTATGCCGCTCCCACAGCCTGGAATACTATACAGACTGCACTGAAAATGTCAGAACTGGTGTCATTTACAGCTTTTTGTTCTGTTTTACTCACAAGGCAGCGAGAATCCTATGAGCAATACCTGTGTTATTTATATTTAAATTGTTACTGTTCCTTAAAACTTATTTAGTGAGTGCCTTGCCTTATTTATATTGTTGTGATTTGCGATTTATTGCCTTAAACTTTATCATGACCTTGTACCTGATCTCAATGGGTTTTATCTGGTTAAATAAAGGTTAAATAAAAATAAAAATAAATAAATTAAAAAAGGGGGAGGCAGCTAACAACTTTTGATGGTTTCATTGCGATTCAAGGTAACTTTCAAAAGTGATTTTTATAAGCTTGGTAACTTCTGATACGTTCGGTCATTGGAGAAAACAGAGACTGGATGGTTTTATAACATGTAGCATTTCATTATTTTAAATATTAGACATTTTAAGAACCTTTAGTGCCATTTTTACAAGCACTCATATCCCTTTGCCATGGTAAGATAGGAAAATGGACTGAATGATGGGACAAAAACTCCTCTCTGCTTCAGGAGCGTTTATTGTTGTATGCCACTTGATCTTCAGGAAGCTACACTCTTACTTATAATAACAGCAGTGGTTTATTATATAATTTGAGGTATATAATGAAGTAGGTTGCGTTCATTTCCAGCCTACCTCTTTAGTGAGTGCTCTGTCTCTGGACCTTGGAGGATTTTCCGTTCCCAGAGTCCTCGCTGTGTCGTTTAACACTGGTTTGAGCGGTGCTGTGGTGCTCCAGTCCTAAAAATAACAACAACAGTTTAAAAACAACCCTGAACACAGAGTTTTTCTTCAATTCCAGATGAGGGTAATGAGCTTAAATTGGCTGCTTTCAGGGCCGACAGACTGTTTTCATCAAAACAAAGACGGTTCGTCAACCAAATAACACTCATTAAGTTATGTAAGTTGGCTATGGTAACTATTTTAGTTCAGAAAAAGATGGAATTGTTACCTTTCTGGATTGCAGGACCAGGAATCTGCTGTGTGCTTTGAGAATAACACATCACACCAGCGCTGGTGCCGGCTGCATAACCTGAAATTTAAATATTTCAAGGATTAGAGAAGAAACTGTGCAGTACAGCAGACACAAATACAAAACGACATGTTATGTAAATAGGAAAGTGGGGATAAGTCCGTTGGGCTTGTTGAATTTAAAACAAAAAATAAAAACTGAATACATAAAAGGAGAGAAAACCCACCCTGCTGGTGTGAGCCCATGCTGGTCTGTGGATTCCCCTGGAGGTACATCATGACACCACTCTGCCAGTCTTCCTGGGGGTGAACTGGAACCTGATAGCCTGAAAATATAACAATGAATGTACCTCTAGGTTAAAAATGTGGAGCCCTGGACAGGTAGAGCAACAATTATATGGGAGCAGGGGAGAGTTGAGCAACATTTGAAATTAATAGAGTAGGGAAGAGGTTGAGAAACACTACAAAGTGGGGGTGTAGGGGGAAGTGCAGTAGCATTGGAAGAGACAGAGAAGGAGGAGGTAGAGCTACACTTCAAAATAAACAAGTGAAGGAATGTAGAGTAGCACTTGGAAATATAGGAGTAAGGGGAAGAAGACCAAGGATTGAAAGTGAGAGAGTGTGGGGAGATACAGAAACACCTATATCTATATCACACTAAAACTAGTGGGTCAACGCGATATTTTTCAACACGACTTAACCCAGCAACAATCAACAAGTGACTCCATCCCACTGCCAGTCTGTCATGTTGATGACATCATCCACGTGCTGAAACATGTCCACGCAAACGATGAGAAGGAGCATTGGAAGCTGTGGACAAGTTGGACAGCTGTTTTCTGTACTTAGTACTTTTGTCCCTCTTTGTGGAGCTTTAAGCAGAATTTCAGGAGGGGACCACACTTCAACCACGCCTCTTCCTGTGTTCCTATAAATTCTAACCGACCATTTCCCTCTTGTTTTGCACACTCGACGCACCCTCCCTCCCTCCCCTTATTTAAAACTTCTTTCTTCCTTCCTTCCTCAGGGCCTTAAAGAGGGGGTTCGTCGTGCCTGGGAGCTACGGCGAATTCCCCATGAAGTTTCCCCAAACCGTTATCCGCTTCACCTACCTACTATGTTGTTTGTTATCCACTGTACGCAATAAATAATTGTCAAATTCATCCTGTTGATGGTGTGGTCCTTACTCGTGAAAAAAATGTACAAACTTGGCGTGGACTGAATGAAAATCGAGCACTGATGAGGCAAAGACAGATTGAATTTGTTGCTTTGACAGCATAGTGTCACAAAAGTTACAGATGGACAGGACGGGCGAGGTCTAATGTTGTGGGCATGTTATGCCGACATCATAACATAAATGGGGGGCGTTTATCCGGGGGTGATGTTCTCACTGATGTTGATCTGAGGCAAGCCGATAAAAATGGGTCAAAATGCCGATTAGACCCTTTCAAACTGCAGACAGGAGCTGATTGTTACCGGGTTTAAACAAGTTGTGAAAGGGGTATTAAAAAGTAAGGGAGTTGGGGTAACATCAAAACAAGGGTGTAGGGGGAAGGGCAGTAGCATTGGAAAGTGATAGAGTGGGAGGAGGTAGAGCTACACTTCAAAAATAAGGGAGCAAGTTTGTAGGGAAACACTTGAAGGAATGTAGAGCAACATTTACGAATGAAGGAAAATCAAAGACAGAACAACGCTTCAAAAGTAAGAGGGTAGGAAGAGGGAGAGCAACACTTCCAAACTAGGGAGTAGGGAGAGGCTGTGCTGTTTGTACAGATCCTGGTTATGTAAAAGGGCCCAAACAGGCTGTTATGGTTGTAGCCGAGTGGGTTAGATAAAGGAGGTCTGCGTGTTGGTGCTGTTGTTGGTGAGAGTTGAAGAGGTTTGGCTATGGGACACCACACCTTACTCTGTCTGCCAGTTTACATACTGGGCTGCAGTGTTAGCAAAGAGACATGTGGTGGGTTACAATATTTGTAGTAGCACATGGGGGCACATTTGTGTTTAGGGGCTTTTTGTCTATTTGCGGTTCCTCTCATTACAGCAGCAGTATCTTGTGTTTCTTCTAAAACTTGGAGTGACCTCTTAAACTAAAATGGTTATACTGCCAGTGTGGTGCTGCTCACCTGATGTACCTGCAGAGTCATGTGTGGACTCCACAGAGTAGCCAACGACGTCTGAGGACGTCTCAGTGTTCCCGTTACCGTTGGAGTTGGATGGGACTGTCGCCAAAAGGCCTGAGGACACATTTAACAGAAGAAGGCTTAGAACAGGTACAGACACACTAAGTGAGAAGAGGCGTTTCAGCCCAACAGATACAACACAATGTTTTTGTTTTCTGATATCTGATATGCTGATACTTCAAAACTAAATTCAGCTGATATTGCTACTGTTGGACACAAACCTCCCATCTCCTTTTTCATGATTTTGTTTTGGCCTTATTTTTAATACAGTGCATTTGGTCACCATCCATGTTAGTGACTGGGTTTATAAACCGTGAACCAAGTTAAAGAACAAAAAGCAAATTTGTAATCAGGACAATAAAGTTTCATTAACTCATTAATGGAGTTTTTTTTGTTTCCTGAAAAGGAGATAGGAGGTTTGTGCCTCACAGCAACAATATAGACAAAACTTAAGTATTTTCTTCATTTTTTATCAAACCAACATTATATATTAAATGTATGTATGGATGGATGTACATTAACAGCAAAAGTTAGCTTCATTTGCCCTTTAAAGAGCAAACTGAAGCAAGTGATTCACCAATTTGCTAAAAAAAAAGGACTCTATTTTTTAGATCTCATGTTTTCAGATAAAATTTGTCAGAAAAAACTCCACAAACTTGATGTTAATATTAGGGGTGGGAGAAAAAAAACTATTAACATAAGTGATTTTTTTTTTTGATGATTTTTAAATTGATTTTTTTGTTAAAAAAGCCATTTTTTCCCCCAAAATTTTAATGCTTCATTTTGGTCTGTGTTGATAAGCCACTTTTAAATGCAGTCCAGTCTTTTGAAGAGAGAGAATATAAACAGCTGGTTAAAATATATTGCTGAATAAATCCTATAAACGGGCTCACATGTGATGAGTATTTTTCCTGATATAGCGGCTGGTGTTAAAAAAGCTAACTAAAGATTGAAAAAATTGGCAATATCGTAGAATCGCAACTTAAATCGAATCGGCATCTAAAAAAATTGAATTGGTAGAAAAGCGTATTGTCCCAGCCCTAGTTAATATGTATATGACTGTAGATGTTTTCATATCTGCTGACAGCAGTATTTAGCTTTTCATCAGGTTACTTGCCAACCCTGATATCATAATGATGATGTTGTGAATCAAATTCAATTCCACCTAACCTTTGCTCTCTCTTAGACAATAACCACTCAGCTGGCTCGGTGTGGTTCTTTAGTCAATCAGAAACTAAAAAAATCTGATGCTGATAAGAAAAAGCAAGACCTGGAGTCTACCCTGAGAGATGAAACTTGTTAAACTTGTTTTGCCTCTTAACTTCCTCATACCCACGATTGAAGGAGCAGTGGGTCAGTTTCATTTCACGCTGCACATCTTCTCCCTTCATATTAAATAAGTCCATAAAAATGGCTTGTGTCTGTCGTTGGTGTGTTCTTACCGAGGCCCCTGTAACACGAGAGCTGCTGGTAGATCTGTTTCATCCTCTCGATGTTGAGGCGGCTGGCCTCGGCGTGGTGCACCATGGGCTTGGGGTAATGCACCCCGATGATGCACTTGGCTGCCTTCTGCACGCTCTCCGGGGCGTTCCAGGGGTCATAAATATACTTGGCTGGAAACCCTCTCAGAATTGGCAGGTAGCGCCTGAGGGCAGAGATAAGGGGGAGTAATAAGCATGCTGGGAGGTGTCACTTATTGTCAGGATGAACAAAAACAAGTCAAGATGACATTAAAGGACTGAAAGAGTCAAACTCGCTGCTTCTGAACTCAATGGAAGCCACAGTCAAATGCACTTTTTCCCCAAAAAAACTCTACTTTATCAAACCTATCATATAATAAGTAGAAGGAATATATTTTTAGCACTGCAGACACTCAAAGGTAACCACTTTTTATGATGAGTGGAGGATATTTTGATCCTATAATACTGTAAAAACACCTTTTCCAACTTCCTAAAAAGACAAAAATTGAATAAATTACAAAGATTCAAGCTTTGCAACAAGTCTTGACTCACTAAATTAACATATAAGCATAAAGAACTCAGGCTACAGCATCACTTCATACCAATACCTCCTCCTGTGTTGTCAAAATCTTGCCACCAAATTCTCAAATTCATTGCTGGAAAATCCTAAAATGTAAGAACTCTGAAATGAGGGCGTACCGTATGTAGTCTCCGTTGGGGTCTGTGCGTCGACCGAAGCCCACTGGGCAGTAGCAGTGGAAGAACTGCTGGAAGAAAGAGCTGCAGGAGAGCCACATCCAGCTGCCTGCATTTACACTCCAGTCTGCATCTAGCAGCAGCTCTTCAAACACCTAAAGACACAAAAACATGTTTAAGCTCATGAAGAAGAGTGTTTATTATGGACATGCTCAGCAGAAGATGGTTCCTCTAACAAGAGGGCGAAAGAAGAGGAAGTGGAGTCCACAACCGGACTTTTGGCTTGGATCTCCCCCTCCGATCAAACCGGACAAAAGCCAGATCGTCTGGAGGTCCTGAAGATTGTGTTACCTCGTTACCCTGCAGTGTGACGTGATCAGAGTCATTTCATCCTCGAGGAAAAGGATCGGCCACCCTGACTTGACATTGTAAATATTCAGCATGTTCATTATTTATGATCAGAAGTCCTGATGAGTGACTGAGGACGGCCGAGCACGTCCTCAGTGTTTGTCCCAAGGACCAGAGCAAAGCCAAGCACTGTGAACAAAAGTCTATTTTATGTTTCTGTAAAGGTTAATACACCAGCATGTGGAACTTTTTAATGCTGAAATATAACTATTACTCTTCACCGATAATTTTTAAATAAACTGTTAAAAAAACAGAAAATTGTAGAGCACATAGTTGTTTCTTGATTATGATGTTACATTGTAGTTATTTACTTCATCCCTGAAGTAAATATTATGTTTTTATAAATATATATAGATCCGTATACATATTATAGAATTAGTTGATTTCGGTAAAAAAGGATAAATGTCAAATTTCCTACATAGTTTATGTTTAACGTGGTGATTTCACATCTAACTGCACTGTTCAATGTTGGAATCTTTAGTTTTACCTGTTTAATTGCTCTTAAGTGCACACCCTCCTGTTTTTAAATCCAAGAATGTCACATTTAGTAAATATTAAACCAATGTACGATTTTTTTTAGCCACTTCCAAAATCCATCATTAGCTGTGTAAGTAACCTCAATGACTTGAAGAGAATTATGTAACAGTGTCTAGAGGACCTCTTTACGCTAAACTGATGCACAATTGAAGAGAAACCAAAATCACTAAAACTGTTTTGAATTTGGATTTTTAAGTCAGAAAGTCTGTAAATCTGGACAGAAACTTTAAGAAACTAGAAAGCATTTTAAAGTCACATGTCAGAGAGGAAAAAAAATGTGATCAAGATACTTTTAGTCAACAAACTGCCATTTTGATATTATATAAAAAATAAAGAAACAATATTTCCAAGAGTTGGAAACAATAATGTGAAAAAACATCCCATACCTGCATAATATTCAAGTTAAGTCGAGTGAATTACTCTACAATATAAACCAAGAAACAATCTTTCCCCTGTTGTACCTTCATGCCCTCCTCCCAGCCGATCCACAGGTCTCCTCTGGTCAGGAAACACGCCACGGCGTGGCGGGCCAGGTGGTGGATCCAGCCCTCCTGCCTCAGCTGGGTCATGATGGCGTCAATCCAGGGGAAACCGGTCCGACCCTCGGCCCACTTGGCCAGCGCCTCAGGGTTGCGGTCCCAGGGGATCTGCACGCAAATGGGGTTGCTCTCCATCTTGTCGAAGCAGGGGTTGTTGGTGGCCGCCGTGTAGAAGAACTCGCGCCACAGCAGCTGACCGTAGAGCGAGAGCGGAGGAGAGCTGTTCTTCTTTACCTGGAGGAAACAGAAAGGACATCATGTTGTTTTTTTTTCATTTCTATCATGATGAAGTGATACCAAACTCTGAGGTCCAAGACTTTATTGGTCTAAATTAGCATTTGTGTTTTCAACAGTATTATGTTGTGTTTCAGACTTGTCAACTTTTGTATTGGTTTTACTTGAATATTCTCCTCTGAATATTTGACCACTCTTATTACAGATATTTTTTTTTTTATCACAGTAGTTCTTTAGTCTTTCATTCCACTCCTTTGGGCTAGGAGAGTGGCAACTTGTATTTTATATAAGCATGTGAGGACAATCACAGAAAGAACCTGAAACATTATTTCACAAAATACATGTTAGATTTAAAGAAAGATGGACTTTAGATCGTTGTGCCATCTTTTAATAAAATTTAGAACTTACTTAGCAGTGGTTAAAATAAAGATTTATCAATGCATGACAATATTTTCCCTTAAAATTCAACATCAACCAGCAAAATCCTCTGAATCGATTCACCTCCCGGCCAGCGGGGGGCGCTGTGCACTTCTTCAGTGTTTATCCAGCTGCCGCAGGTGACAGAAGAAGACATGCACGCTTCAAACTACCGTAACTCCCCGAGTTTTCACGCTAATCAAACAATTCCAAAGCACTGTGAAAGCTTAGAAAAGGACCTTTCCGCTGATATGCGTCGACATTACGGTAGAAGCTGCCTGGACGGGTTAAGTCCGCTCAGGTGAACGGCGAAGTGAGTGGATAATGAGCTGAATATGTGAGTGATTTAGGGATGGTTTGTCAGTACTTTCTGTGTTACTAATGTAAAATATATTTAACAATGCCATTAGTATCATTCTGTAGTCTTTTATGACCGTTTTTTGCCGAATTTCTTTGTGTATTACCGTATTTCCGACGTATGCCCCCCGTGTTTTACCGCCTTTTGTCATAGGTCTTTTCATCAGAGGTCCTTGTCATGGATTCCAAAAAGGTAATTTTGTAAATATTGTGGGAAGAAATGTTTACATCTGTCTTTATCTGGATAGGAACTGCTTCAGGGACTACCATTAGTAAAACAAACAAACAAAAGCCTAATATAACAGGCTGTAACCTGGACACTAACTTCTGTAGGCAAAGGAAAATGTTTGACTTTATGTAAAATATGATAAGTTAATTTTTGGATATCTCAGAATATTTCTACATGTTCATTTACAAATGTTTGTGAAGAGACTCTTGTTGAAAATCCAATTCCATTTTTATTTTCTTGGAATTACACACTGTTTTGAGCTTGTAATTTATATTGATAAATACCTGCCAGAATTGCTTACCTTTATTTCTCATGAGAAAAAAAAAGATGAAAACAAAGCACAATTCCTGAAACATTTGTTAACAAAAAAGACCAGGTGGACATTTGTAATTATAGTATTTATACAGTCATTTATATAGTATAGTAACTGCCATGTTTTTACTTTTGTACTTCATATATGCACAAATAACTTATTATTGTTTACATTTACATTTTCACGTTTAATTGCTTAAATATGTGAGGCGACATACCACATATGTTCACATTGGCATCAAAATAAAAGTTAAAAACTGTCAACAGGTACTCCAATTATTTGTGTATTTCAACTTCTTACTGGATTGTTATTGATTCGAATCACCACTCAAGAATCTAAATCAAATTATGAGGTTCTTAACGATACTCAGTCCTAAATACAATATATCTACATACTCAAGTCTCCAGAAATACTCCAAAAGTATGGATTTGGCATGTAAAAAACTCATACAAACAAGTTCATACAGGTAGTAATCACAAAGAATGAAAAATGTAGTCCAAGTGCAGTTGTCACTGCTGTTTGACTTTATGTAATTGTCCAAAAAATGAGCTGGGAGATGTACAAATCTGTAAATCCTACCTGCTCTTAGTTTCAGTATTCAGTAAATGCCTATCTTTCATTATGTAAGTCTGCATTGGAGCCTGAAGTTACTTCATCACAACACAAGGGGGAGCCACAGCAACAACCACCACAGCTGCAGACCATTGACCTCGTTTTGTAACACCCTGGGAACCTGTTGGTGGTGGATCATCTCACTGACAAAAATCCCTGTTTCACAGACAATGGAGGAATTGAACATCAGGAAAATAGATTTTAACTTTTATAACAAATGTGGCAAAAGGTTCCTAAACCTTAATGACCCATTTAGATCTTAGAGACTAAAGTAGGAGTAAGAGTTTGGACTCAAACAGTCTCTGAGGAGCGGGTCTGTAATTAAAGCTGATGCTCCCACCTGTTACTTTCCTGTCAGCACTTTTAGAAGAGTCTCTACTGGACTTTCTCCACATGTAAGGTTTTTTTTTGGTCAAACTCTCATTTAACTTTTCATCACACTGAAATTCTTCAGTTAATACAATTGTAGCTGTGGCAGTGTGACAAAGTCTGAAGCCCACAGTCAGCTCTATTTCTTGAGAAGTTTAATGACATAATTTCTACTTATTAGAAGGCATCTAGAAAAACAACTGATCAGTGATTACAGTGTTTAAGATGAAGAAATTGAAAAACTGTTATGATTCAAAATAGCTGATAAGGGATTTCAGTGTTAAAAAAGAAAAAAAAAGAAAAATGGATACAATTCAGCTTCTTCCAGTTGACCTTACTCTCATCTTTGGAGCAGTAAACCAGTGGAGACAAAGCAACCTTTATAGCTTTGTAAATAAAGTCTATATACTCAGTTTTTGGTTTAAATGTGAACTTCCAATCCTGCTCGAGGTCATCTCCAAAGGCATTAAAACAGTACAGCTTCTGCTAGGTTTAGCGTTTAGGTTGGTCAACTCTAGCTAAATATGATCTAATTTGGTACTTTTTAGAACGTTTATCAATATTGAGACCTGTTGGCATCTAACTGGTCATGTTAGCCATACAATTTAGTATGTTGAGATTAAGATTAGCTACAGTATAGAATTTTAGCTGTGATAAGACTTTACCTTTGCAGTGTCATTCGAATTTTGAGAAGAGTATAAAGTAAGAAAAATGAGTTAAAAGGCACGAGAAATCAGCGCCGGAGCAACATATAACCAACCAAAAAATAAGTATGAAGCCTGCAAAAATAACTGAGAATGCGCACGTTTTTTCATAGTTGCTATTTGCATGAAATGACTATTTGCATTTTGGACAAAACAAGAAAAAATGTTACCAGGAGTAGAGGAGAAAATCAAAGCTGTAAACAAGCTGTCCAGTGTAATACCTCATTTTCATATATAATGACATTTTAATACTTTTTAAAAGCCTTACTTTTACCAGAGGGATTTCTTTAACTTTTTACACCTTAAAGATCCTGTCGACATCCTGAACTTCATGGTCAAAGCCTTCATGTAAACTGTTCTGCATGCACTGAGCATCTAGGCCAATCTGAGGGTGAGTAAATCAATCTCAAACCGTGTTGTCCCGAGGTGCCAAACGGACTGTAAATTGTAGATTGATTAGGATTGAATCGGTCAGTTTTATGGCTTGACCTGGTTGTTCTCAGTTTTTATTAGATATCCTACCATTTCCTCTCAACTCGGGGGTATCCAACACAGGAATAAAAGCCCCCCCATGTTGCCTAGTGATGCTGTATGACTTCCAAAACTCTTGAGGGATGTCGTTTTGCTTCTTGCAACCCTCTCTGATACGAACTCATCTCCTTGCTGTGACAAAAGCCACAAACTGATGACCCAGCCTACCTTAAAGACATACTAAAAAAGTTTTAACTGTAAGAAAAAAACGGGTAGTATGTGAGTTGTACAGTCGAGCCAAATTAGAGATACCACTGAAGAAAAAAGCACCATTAAACTGTGTTTGATCAACTGTTTTTCTTCAAATGTATTTTATTATTGAATATGCTGTACTTAAAGTATGCTATGGTTTGTCATGCTGTAAAATGGCATTGTTCAAAATTAGGGGTTTTCCAACTAAACTACACAACGATGCCCAAATAACATCCAATGGTTATCTATGACTTTCCACATAATACTGTGAGTAATCGGCAACATTTTGATTTAATATCAGATATGTCCTTGAAAGATTTGACACATCCATGGCTCTAAAACTTTGCTGTGAAAGTGATTTAATTTAGTTCTGAGAATCTGTATGAAAAAAAAACATTAAAATAATTCCTCGTTAGTGACCACGACTTGACTGTTTACCAAAGCTTTGGGTCGGGCATTGAAAGACTTACCTTCCTGTAGAGGTCGGTGAGTTTGAAGTAGAAGAGTCGACAGGAGAGGCAGCCGAAGCGCAGGTACGGGCTGAGGCCTGTCGGGCTCGCCAGCAGAGAGTTGGCGTTCATTCTCGGACGCTCAAAGTTGGCAACCCACGCCTGATGGTGACAGATATTAAGAAGGGTGTCAGGTATGGAAATGCAGAATGGCATGGTGTCATGTGACAGGGTTTTCTCAAAGCTGTCACACTGCAAAAGGAAGGGAAGCTGATAGAAAACTTAAAGCCTTAAAGGTAGTGTTGTGGCGTTTAAGGACCAAGGAGTTTTGTTTTCTTGGGACATCTGATGAAAACATGCTATACAATTGTTTTTTTGAAGATAGGAGATTTAGAAGTTTCTTATTACAAGATCCCACTCTTTTCTAAAACTAATTGTCCAGGACTCTTAAAGGACGCCACCCCATCCCACCCCCGTGCAACACACACACACACACTATAGTGTCCTTTTTCTACAGTTGTACTTTACATTTTGTACATTTACTCAGATTACTATGCTTATGCCTCTTGAGGTCTGATTACAAGATGTGCAGTCTATGGCAGTAATATATCTATGAAATAACCTTTAACATTCTCAGAAATTACGACACATTCATCCCAGCACAATCACACCCACATGTACCAGTGACACATAACCAACTTCATACCATAGCTTTTTCATCTTTATATTCTATGTATTATACAACATACATACATACAAAGGCTATGCACACATTTTTATCCATTTTCGTTCACTAGCAAGGTGGAGAGAAGCAGGAGGAGGGTAAATAATTTTCCAGGACAATTCAAACTTGCAGGACACTTTATTCTTTTCTCATTTTTCATATATTTTCAATAACAGTAAAATGTGTCAATCATCTTCCAGGTTTTTCAGGAGGTGTGGGAACCCTGAATTATCAGGGTGCTTGTGTTAATTTTTTTGATTTATAATCTGGTATCTGTCTGGACTTTTTTTATGTCAAAAAGGCCATTTTCACTGTAGATTTGGCAAATTTATTGGCTGGTACGCAGATGTCAGTTTTTCAAAGGATTTACCTGTGGATTGACTTTTCTATAATACATTATTATTTAATTTACTCTTGTTTTCGACTATTAGAGCAGAAATGCAAAGTTTCAAAAGCTGCTTGTGCAACATGTCGAACTTTTTGTGTACTTTGTTGGGTCAAATCTTTTGAAAAGCTCCTATGAGAGCTAAATTTTCAATTAATTTATAGATTTTGTTGCAACTTCTTTACCTCCTCGAGGAAGCATGTATTTCTGCTTTGTCCAATTGTTGATTTGTTTGTCTGTGGAAAGATAACTCAAAAGTTCTAGATGGATTTTGTTCAAATTTTCAAGGAATGTCTGTCATGGCAAAAGGGTGAAGTGATTAGATTTTGGTGGTGATGCAAATCTGGCTGAAGATCGAGGAATCTTTTTAAGGATAAGTTAACCTTGCGAGAGAACAGTTTGACCCATTTTCACAAATATTCCAATCTAAAACGACTACGAGTGAACCAAGGCAATAGCCCAATCAGAGTCCGTCAGAGAAGGAAGAGGAGGGAGCTATAAGAGAGACAACAGGAAGTGACTGTTCATAAAGATAGAAGCAGAGATGCTAACAGCTTCAGCAGCAGTTTTGTCAGATCTGGACAGCATTTTTTTTATTAAATGAAAAACAACACAGGTCAACGACACTACAAATTATCCATAGAAATAATATTCTTGCTCCACTTCCAAAACATTTTGGTAATAGTTTACATACTTTTATTCGATAAATAGAAGTGGAAGGGATGGCTGAGGATTTGTTTAAATAAGTGAAACTTAGCTTAAGGATACTGGAGCTTTAATGTGGACAGTACAGTCCTAGAACTACTTTACAAAAGCTTCATGAAGAGTTTTTTAATTTTTTATATTCAGTGCTGGAGAGACACATCATCGTCATATAAAAGAACAAACTGGATGTAATTGAACTGGGGAACAAATGAGCAGCCGTTCCCAATAAACTAGCACACACTTTGGCAAACAAGGGCACAGCACGACACACTAACACCTTTGGTCTGAATTCGAGCTTTCAGGTACAGAACGCCCAGGATGAGGCTAAAATAGGCGTCACATCCTTTGTGCTGCGGGCCATTCAGCTGCTGAAGAGGCTCTGATCACACGATGTGAACTTGGCACTCTGCTCTCTAATGAAGACGACATTTGAGATTTCTTACATGGAATCAAACAATGAAGTATTTGACCTATCCTTTGGTAGTTTCTATTTTTTATGTTCTCTCTGCTAAGTTAATTTCTGCAAGTTCAACAAATGTTTCATTCAAACTTTCATGGAAAACATGTTTTGATTGTTGATGAAAGTGGACATGAAGGGTCCACAGAGGTAAAAATACCAGAGGATAATAGCAAAACTGCAAAGGACACTTCTTTTTAAATTTACTTCTGATTGGACTGACCTTCCTCTCTAAATGCCTCTCTAGTCGAGTGAGTGCTTCTGTCTCTCCCCCGGGCCACACAGCTGAGGACAGACCCTCAGTGTCAAAACCTGCAGGGATAAGATAAGGAGAAAATATTAAACTCAAGTTTGAGATACTACATGTTATTCTTCTTAATATGGATTGTTTCTGGCTTGACTCACCCAGCTCCTCCAGGGATGGGACCCCGAACTTATCATCGTGGTCTTCGGACAGCGGCGTCGTACATTTCCCCATGATGTCAGCCGTGATGGACTCTGCTGGTCCCTCCACCGCCTCCATACGACTGATGAGGGTCTGGAACCGCTTATAGGTGAGAGGGGACTGGCCCCCATTTAACTCTATGATCCTGCAGGTTGCAGAGAGACAGTTAAGATGTTTTAACTTCTAATAGTTGATCTGCTTTGTTCCAAAGTACATTATGAAGTTATTCAGTGTTATATCTCTTCTTTGACTTGTTTTGTATTTCTGGTAAACAGTTTTACAGCAGGGCAAAGTTCACATAAATGCAGGACTGTCCCTACGTTATTACATCACAGCCTACTCCACAAACTAGGTAAACAAATGCCATTCATATTTGTCGCACTTTACTTTGTGGGGCAGGTCTACAACAATAGTTAGACAGGTCACCTATAAAAAAAAAGACCTGGTTTGACTTGTTTGGTGTCTGACTTGTTTGACTCTAGTAAGCCAGTGAAAAGTGGCCAAGAAAAACCTCTCAAAATGGTCCAGGTGTATATTTAGAGCTGTGATGAACACAAATGTTGACAGAGCTGATGGGTACTCACTTGTCCAGGTCATAGAGAGTGTGGGAGATGCGAACTGTCACCTCCACTCCGGCCTCAGAGGCCAGTTTCTTGATAGCTGCATCTCGCTCTTTCCCAAATGGCTCGGAGTCGTACTCATAAGACAAACGAGAGATCTTCCATTCCTGAAGAAAGAAGGACACATTTAGATTAAAAAAAAAAACAGAACACCCTGAAGATACCTTCGGACTAGTGGTCTGTTCCTTCTATATATGACTATATAGTCATAGTGTGATATGACGATATTAATTCGTGAAGGATTATAACGGATTATAAAGCAGAAAGACTGTCTGTGTGGGCGCAGGGACTTTGACGCGCACCCGACTAGCCAATCGTTGCACATTACGTGCAGTGCATGGTGGGATCTCCTGTTTGGTTATGTAGCGTGAAGCCATGACAGAAAGAGAAAAGGAGATAAAAGCTTGAAGATGTCTGAACAAAAATCTGTTCTAAAGCAGCTGTATTATTCACTCAGATTATAGACATTGGAGTTAGATAACATTTGTTCTAAATTGTTGCACTTTAGGAGATAACCAGTTACTTAAGTTTGCATTTATATTTGACCCTTTTCAATAAGCTATTTGGTGTGTTTAGTTTTTATGTTACAAAAGTGCACTTTATTGTTGTTCATTCCCTTTAATGTTTACATGTATTGCACATTTTTATAAAAACTGCATTATTTAAATTTAAACCCGTTCAGAAAGTTTGTTTGGCTTAAATTGTATTTTTTTTCTTTCAGGGTTTTACATGTTTTATATGTTAAAGGAGACATATCATGCTGATGCATAATTTAATACTTACATATAATATAATAAATTTGAAAACAAGACCTTACACCCCCTTAATTTTCAAAAAATGAGATATTGTATTTTTTCTGATATCCTAGAACGAGATTTGATGCCTCTGAAAATAGGTCATTGCGAGATGTCCGCAAGATTTCAATCTGATAAAACACTTCCTCCGCTGTGATGTCCGTTAGCCACAAAACCGTCACCGAGAAACACATCCACCAGCAGGGGTATATATATGTCCCTGGCTCACATTCACTCATTACCAGCTCTGGCCTGTAGGGGGACTCAATACGCGGTCACTGCTGTGAGCCTGCTGGAAAATACAATATAAGAAGAAGGACAGGCTGGCTCTACCCCCGATAGAACTGACCAATCAGAGCACAAAGGGCTGTGATGTTGCGAGGTAACTTTAGGTCAGCCTTGAGACCGAGTGTTTCAACGAGGGCTTGATAATGGCCTAAAATGAGGATGTTGAGAACGGTATTGTGGGGCAATGAAGGAACTAAATGACTTGTACTGAAGGCAGAAATGCTTTACAGGCATCCTAGTCTGGCATAGTGAAAAGGAGAAACAAGCATGATATGTCCTCTTTAAGCATAGAGAAAAAATGTTCAAACATGCAAATTAGTCTAGAAAAATTAACGTAAAAAAAGAATCGTGATAAAATCGTGATTGCGATTTTATTTAAAAAAAAAAAAAAACGTGATATAATATTTCTGCCATATCGCCCACCCCTACTTCGGACTAAACGTTATGTTGGTTCACCATGTGCCTTTGTGCAATGATTGCATTGTCGTTTTATCAAAACAAAAAACAAAAAAAAAATCTCATCTTAATGACATGTTTTCAGTAAAAGTCTGTCTCATATCACTATCACTAATCAGAGTGGATCACTGTATAGTTCTTATCACTCCTGTTTGCTCTTTCAGGCTCAATATTATGCTTCTCTAGTCACAGGGACACTGACATGTTGCACAAGGCAGATGCTCACAATGCTGATCTTAAATGAGTGTTTGCACCACTGTTTGCAGTCCCTCTTCCCAGAGCTTTTAGAAGGGGATGCATGATATTGGACTTCTGCAGATACTTTCAATTTCTTCTCTTTATAACTTGCCATTGCTGATCCAGATACTGATATTTTTTGGCAAGGGCACAAGGTATCCCCTCGACTAGAACTGGCCTGTTCTTCTCATTTTGGCAGCTATTTGTATTAGAAATTGATGCTGATCAAGGAAAACATTATTTTATTCTCTTACAATCTAAAAACTCAGGAATGAAAGGGTGAAGATTTGAGCTACATTCATACATTATGTGAGCATTACAGTCAACATATGTGACATATATCGGCAGAAATATTCTTACCCGTCAATACCGATATTCCAATTTTTTGGCTAATATCTGCTGATACCATTATCAGACCAATAATATCAGGCAGACTCTTACATAAATGCTGTGTGCTTGTCTTTGGGGGGCAAGGGATGGGAATTTGATATGGTGCTGTTCTTGATTCTGCTTTCCAATTAAACTCTTGATCCATTCATTTATTGATTCATGTAGATTTTCTGTATAATCTCAGCATTGCAAAACCCTGCTATTCTTGTGTTTGATGTGCTGCGTAGATGAATACGTCAGCACGCTTCTGGTGTTTCCACCTTTTGCTAATCATCATACAGTTACAGGAACTGGATGTGGTGTAATTACAATTAAATTGTGTCAAATTAAGCCACAATTTCGACCACTTCTATCCGCTGACTGCTGATCACATCTCTGACATCCATGTTGTTTCCGCTGACTGCCTTTGATTAGAGCATTTTATAACTGATTTTCAAAGCATAAAAAGTTAGAAAGAATTGATAAGGGATTTGTTAAGCACAAGGACTAAATATACTGATTCCTTCCTTGATTCTTAGCTGAACCTGGTTTTTGATTCTCATTCCTATTAAAGGCAGATGAGCTGTTGGTTGTGTATTATTCATCTGTAGGTGCATATTACAATGAGAGTCACAGTGAGCTTGATGCAGTGAGTTGTTGCCTCATTTCAAAATAATGGATTATGTTATGATTAAGTAACTAATCCATGGACAACAAGATCATTTGTAATGTTCCGTCTATGAGGACATGTGATGCTCTCCTTTATGGGTGAGTAATGCTTATTATGTGGACACCTACCTACTGCCACGGACTCATGACACAGGAATGCACAGTGTTTTTAAGCTCTGTGCAGCTTTCTTGCTGCAGACCAATATTTTTCCAAACCTCTTGGCTATCATATGGTTGAACTGGAGATAGTGAGAAAGATGACTTTTTTTTCAACATGGAAAACCATGAGAAGAAGTTGTGTTTACTCGTGTCACTGAGATAAATAAAAGAGATGAGATAATCTGAGGGTGTAGTCAATCAAGAGGGAACGAGACATGGAAGAGTATTAAACACCATAGGAAAAATGCAGGGGAAAGATGAAGCATTATTCTAAATGTAGCTTTATTTGTCAAACTTGGCGGTATTGTTTTCTCCTGGGGCCTCCCTGCTCTTCCACACGCATTCATGGAAAGCCTTAAGTAGGAGCAGCTTACATTCCCGCATTCCTCCTGCGTGAGGCAGGGAGAGAAGAAGCAAAATCCTAACAGGGCAAGAAGAAAGGAAGAGCTGGAGAGGAGGAGGGTTCCAAAGCAGCTTGCGGTGGGAGCAGTGAAGAGTAGGGAGGCTGGGTGCAGTCAATGGGAGCTTGGAGGCAAATCTGTCAGCTAAAGCAGGTGTGCTTGGTATCAACTGTTTGTCAATTACACGCTGACATGAAAGTGATCTTGGCTTTGTATCCGGCTTGTACAAATGCTTTTCTCAATTTGTTTGCAAATTACAAGCATCAAAATAGTACAAAGTTTTCTTTTTTTATTATTAAGTTGTGATATATATTTCACAAGTAAAAAAACTGTCATCTTGTTCTAATGTTATGAATCCCTTATGAAGTTTAAACATGACGTCTTGGTCACCTTGAAAAGTCTGGGAAAGACATCAGTGGGTTGGCCTCGAATCACAAACAGTCGGGAGTTGAGCTTACGAAGGCTGGAGTCCAAGTCCTCGAGACTCTGCAGTAAAAACCTGGTGGACAGAAAAGAAAGAGTGTTAAAAATGTACAGTAGCAACACGCTCTCGATTTAGACACATTTTAGACTCAAAAACTGACAGGATTTTTGAGGTTTTAAAGCAGTTGTAATTGTTCTCGCCTGGAGAAAGAATTAATTCCGTCGTTATCAGTCAGATGTTGATCTGATAGTTTTGAGCGGGCATGTGATGCTGACACCGTGAAATTCTCTCATGTTTGAGGATGTGAAGTGGTGACCTCATTTAACAAATCGTCTCACTTCATGGAGAGGACAGAGAGAAGGAACAGACAAATGTTTGCTTCTGTCATAAATCAGCCACTGTCGTTGGCCTAGTTTTTAAAAGGTAAATATTCTGATGTGTTGACCCAAGGATGAAGCGATTTCCTGCTTGATAACTGAAATTAAATTGCTTACAAAAACAGGCTTTGACATAACATCAAAGAAAGTACCTTTTACTTTTTTTTTTTTTAACACTTTATTTATAGTGATTTTTCAATGAAATTACAACAGATATGAGAAAACAAACAAGACAGTGATCAATACATAGACAGCAAAAGGAAGAAAAAAAAAGGTGACAAAGACATGTGGGTTTCAATAAAATAGAATGAAAATCAAAGAAGGGGGCAATAGCTACACTAACCACATGCTCCACTGTACAACCATCTGCGAGCGGGGTAAGTGATAAAAGAAGGTATCACTGGTCATTCAGTTTCCCAAGCACCGGGTTCCATATCTTGAAAAATTTCAAGCTGTTACCAGAAAGTTCACATCTCATTCTCTCCACATGGAGAACGCTGATGAGTTCCCTCAACCAAGTCTCAAATTTAGGAGATGAAGCGGACTTCCACAGTTTCAGAATACATCTCTTAGCAATCATCATACCATGAATCAAAGCAGTCTGTGAATTACAGTCCAGGCTTTTCAAAGTGTTGGAGTGTCCCAGCAGAGCAGTTTCAGGGTCAGGTGTTAGAGTGACATTAAGGGCAGAAGAGAACCATTGAAAAATGACGGACCAAAAGTTATGTAAACTTGGGCAGGACCAGAAGTGGTGTGCAAGAGTACCTTCTGCAGCATTACATTTATTACACAGTGGAGAGAGACTGGGAAAGGTTTTATTTAATCTGACTAGAGTAATGTAATCTATGAACTATTTTATACTGGATCAATTGGAGTCTAGTATTAATTAAGCAAGATTTAATATTGGCTAGTACAGCCTCCCATGATTCATCCTCAATCTCAATACCAAGCTCACCCTCCCAGGCTTGTTTTATCTTAGTAGTTGATGAATCCAGAGTGCTTGAAAGTAACCGACTAACCACCTTTTTACTTTTAAACTTTATGATAAAACATGGATTTAATTATCTTTTGTCTCTCCTCTCAGGACTGTTGTGTTCTTCTGTATGCACAACAGTTGGCTCCAAAGTGACAAAGGTTTGGATACAAGAGCCAAAGGTCCAACAATCAAAGTGGAGCAGGCGTTTATGAGTCAGCAGAAACTTGTGATGGCAGTAACACTCCACTTAATGGCAATAAACTTGCCCATTGCTGCTCAACTGTCCTGTTGGCGGTTTACTGATAGGATAGGCAAAGCAACTAGACTATTAGGTACATTTTGTTACTTCTTACAGTCAATGCTCTCCACAGCCTTTCTTCTCCAAACCTCTCTGGTCTTTTCCATCCATATCTGTTCCTATATCTCTATGCTACTCTTCATAACCCTGCGCTCTTACTTTCCATTGGGTCTCTTGCACTCAACCAAGCTGCCCGATCTTCCCCGAGCCATCTGGGACATTGACTCTTGACATAGTTTCGCATCCGGACTGAAAACTCGCCTCTAGAGAGTCAACTATTGGCTATGTTTATGTTCTTTTATGTCTTGCAGTTCTGTCATTATGATGTGTTTTATAACTGGGTGCTGTTGCCTTTTATAACTGTGTTGTTTTTCTATTGTGGGTGACCTTGAGTGTCTTTAAAGACGGCCATAAATAAATGCATTATTATTACTATGATAAATCCTAATCACGCTCCTGTTTCCACAATCCAGCTGTACTCTTACTGAAGGGCAGGATGTAAGATGTTAGTTAATAGTGAGGCCTGCTTCACAACTGTGCAACATCACAGCAGAAAAGATCACTTTGTTCCCCTTCCACCACAGGGTATCAGTTCAACTTTTCCACTAAGCCTAATACCTGCCACATTTTTGTACCGTTTCCAGCAGGGTTCCAAACAAGCTAAGTCAACACTAAATATGGCGTGGTGACACTGCTGACCTCTCAGAGTATTGCCACAAGTCCAGGGTATCAAAATTGAGTGAAACACAACCCGTTATCTGCTCCATAATGCTACATGACTCCCAAAACTTTTCTCTGCTTCATGCTGGGTGTTTTGCTTCTTGCGGCCATCTCTAAAACAAAACTCCCCTCCTCACTATGACAAAACAACACATAGTGAGTGGACGCTAGGGCTGGGTATCGATTCAGATTTTCTGAATCGATTCGATTCACGATTCGACTCGATATTTATTCAGTCTGGGATATCTTAGTTAAAGTAGTGCTGTAAATTTAAAAACTGACCTTTTGACCTGGTACATCACAAAAAATTGTTTTAACATAAAGAACTAAACCCAAAGTAGTTACATTAATCCTATTTTAATGATATCCATTAATGCATATTCTGTATATTATTTGTTTTTTGCCCAACTCGTACTTTCCTTTGTACTTGTTAAATCTAAAATACTGTACATCCAAACATCAGCTTTTAAACTTGCCAGTGGGGCCCATATAGAGCTTCCACCATGTTTGTTTGGAGTAACATCTCATGAGATCTTGTTCAGTAGAAAGCAACGCTAAACGCTGATCACACCAGACTAGCAGGGTTGATACCACAGGCTTAGGGATGCAAACAATTAAGCGATTATCGATTAATTGTTGATAAGAAATTACTCGATTAAAGTAAATTAATTGCAATTAATCGAAGAAGAAGAAGAAGACGACAACAACAACAAGACAAACCAGAAGTGGTAAGCTGGCAGGATGAAGAGTACAAGATGGTATGGAACCACTTTAAGTTGGTTAATGACGACAAAGACGCCAAATGCACCATCTGTGGAAGTATTTTAAAGTACAACTCCTCCACAACTTTGCTAAATTATCACCTCAATACGTCACATTCTGTTAGGAATAAATCTTTTATTAAGGAATGCGATTTGCATTTTCTCTTTCATAAGAAAGACAGCATTTTCGTAGAAAGGAACCTTTTGATTCAGAGGGGAATTCAGCTTAGCAGAAAACTTGCCGCTCATCAATTAATTGATCATCGATCGATAAGATAAAACAACTATCGATTAATGAATTACTCGATAATTTGCATCCCTACACAGGCTGCTTCTCTGCACATCCAAAGAAGAAAAAACTACTCAAGTTAAAAGACAGATCTTTGGATTTTATGGATCAATTATGAACCACTTAAGGGGAAATCGATTTAAATCGATTACATTTTTTTAACCCAGCCCTAGTAGACGCTCTATCGTCTTTGGTTCCCTCTATGTTGGGAGGATGCAATGTTTGGTTTCCACTCCAAACACATTAGAACCATTAAAACACAAAATATTTTGTCACTATGAAGCCAAAATTACAATAATGAAAGAGACCACACAACTCCAACAAGTTAAATTAGATTTCAAAACAAGATTTAAAAGTGGGTAGGGTGGACAGTCTGACTTCATGAGGTACGTTGTTCCATAATTAGGGCCAACCACAGAAAATCCCAGTCACCTCAGGCTTTTGGCCTGGTCTTCCAAACAACAACAAGAAGCTGCCCTTGCAGACTTCAAAGATTTCTATGGTTTTAAAAGAGGCTAAAATCCATTGGAAGATCTAAAAAGCAACTATAGAACCTTAAAATGACTTATAAGATGAACAGGGAGCTTGAATCTATTCTGGGTAGTATTTAAACCATGCAGGTTTGATCCAAGTTAAGAAGACCCCACATCTGCAAAAAGCATCATAACAGATGGGCGGCAAAAATGTGTGATAGTACTGGGGTTGGGTTTAAAAGATCAATTTAATCAATTTTAATCGATTTCCCTCTAAATGGTTGGTAATTGATCCATAAAACCAAAGATCGATCTTTTAACTTGGGTAGTTTTTTCTTCATTGGACGTACAGAGACGCAGCCTGTGGTATCAACCCTGATAGTCTCGCGTGATCAGCGTTTAGCGCTGCTTTCCATTGAACAAGATCTTGTGAGATGTTACTGCAAGCAGTTGAACAAACATAGTGGAAGCGAGTAGCACTATAAGGGCACCACCAGCGAGTTTAAAAGCTGATGTTTCGGATTTAACAAGCAAGAAGGAAAAGACAAGTTGGACAAAAACCAAGTAATATGTAGAATATGCATTAATGTATATCATTAAAACATGATTAATGCAACTGCTTTGGGTTCAGTTCTTAATGTAAAACCAGTTTTTAATTAATAATGTGCAAGGTCAAAAGGTTCCCTTTTAAATTTACAGCAATATCTTAACTGAGATATCCCAGATTGAATAAATATCAAATTGAATCATGAATCGAATCGATTTGTGACCTTGTAATATCAAATTGGATCGATCCAGAAGATCTGAATCAATACCTAGCCCTAGATAGTACAGACCACATTTCTTGGTACCTTCCCCAGCATCTGATGGTGAGAAACACCAATAATTGCGTATTCTAGCAAAGCACACTAAACCAGACTGCTTGGTGGAGATCATCATATACCAACTCTGGAGATGGGGCAAAGGCTGTCTCCACAGCATTCACAGTGAAAACCTCAGGGGCTGCAAATGTTCTTGTGGACAAGGTTGTAAATAATTAATACATCTAATTAAAGTACATCTTAAATGTAACAAACTCCTGTGGGCTGTTAGGGAGACTTGTTTCTAACTTGAAAAATAAAAATGAAACCAGACTTTAATGTAAAATCTAGAGTAAAGCACGGCTCTATTTGTCACTCTCTTCTTATAACAACAAAACCTTATTACATAAAGTCACCATAAGACCTCTTGACCTGCATTTTCCTCTGAGCCACAGGATGAAATGAAACCATTATCCTGGATGACACTAATTTTCCTCTTTGTAACCCTGGCGGCATTATTCCTCTTCCAATGTCCCAATTTAACCTCCATTTAGCCCAAATAAAAAAACTGAACTGAGGCAATGGAAAAGCATACTGTAAATCTAACTCCATCTTCTGACATAACTGATGATGATGATACATCATTAATTTCAAATGGAGGGGCCTTGAACTCATCCCGAAGGCTGAATCATGCAGACTGAGGGTGAGTCAACCATCCCGCATCCACATGAGTTTAATCAACTCTGAATGTGACGTCAGTGAATCTACAGACGCCAAACATACTGACCCTGCAGGAGAAAATTACTGAAAAATCTTTTCTCTCCCACAGGAAAGGTGTTTAGTGGTTATTTCACTCTGCTTCAGTGTTCCTCTTGTCTGTAAAAACACTGAGTGTAAACAGTGCACACCCACGGCCACACATGTGTGCAGGCTGAGCGGCAGTAATGTGGTGCTTCCCGTGTTGTTGCTGTAGTTACCAAAGTTCGTAGGTGGAGGCTTCCTGTTTCATCCGTCTAATCATGTCTGATATGAAAAACAGGTGGGGCTGCGGTCATTGTCCTGTGATACAACTCTCACCTCTGCACAAACATTTTCTGTTTGAGCAGCCTGAGTAAATGTCCATTTTAGTTAAGCTATTGTTTAAACAAGATGTCAACAAGTACCTATCTTTTACACAGCATCAATCAAGCTACTTAGAAAAGCTTTTGGACCCATTTGGGTAAGTGCGGTGATTATTTTAGCTGCTGTGTTCCATTATATTTCAAGTACTGCCCCCTCAAATGCATCTAAATTCATTTTTACTATTTATCAATTGATGCACAGTACTTAGAGAGCCTCAGTTTTGCTCTAGTCAAGAAAAATGAAGAAGATTCTTGAGATTAATTTTTTTTTGAGTAAAGTGCAAAACATTAAGTGGTGGCTGGTCCAGCTACCAGACTTTAAATTGATTTTATTTCATTGACGTACAATTCAATCTACTGATACCTATGATAGTGCCATGGCAACAAAATGAGAGACTGAAGACCCCATATATCAGTTTATTTTATATTCCAATCACTAAGACACGACATAAGCAGGTGTTTTTTAAGATGAGGTTTTCCTCATTTTTATGTGTCTACAAACATTGAGTTTTCAATTCCATCTCCACATTGAACCCATTAACATCTTTACAGGATGTCAAAAGCATTGAGAGTCCATTCCAAATTATAATAAGGCATCACAACAACCCAACATCTTAACCATGTACAACTGAACTTGAATGTAAACTGGTGTTAACGTTCAGTTTATGCATGTTTTTTCAGATCTTAGTTTAATTTAATGGTCCCTAATGCAAAAAATGAAGAAAAAAAAACCTATTTTTATTATTTTTGTTGTTCTATATGCCTCTTAGTGTATTTTACCTGTCTCTCCTGCATGATAGAGTGCCTCTGTATGCAGGGCAGCAAAGTCTGTGGCGTCAGAACTTCTCCCTCTGCTCCTGTGAGCAGCACAGTTAGCTTCCTGAAACTGCTGATTCTTCCATCCCCCTGAACAAACCTACCACTGTGACATCCTACAGGAGTTTTGTCAGTAGCTTCAGCCTAATAGTTTGGAGTTAAAGAGTGCAGAGCAGATGAAAACATTTGCTGTGCTGATCCGACCAATTATTACAGAGTGGGGTGGTGAGAATACGGCTGGATCAGGGATACCAAGTACTGATGGAGCCACTTTAATTTTCCTGAATTTCCGATGCAGAGTCTTGACTAGTGCTGGAACCTGCCACATAACTAAAATAAGTTCCCTATGATTAGCATGTAACCATTACTGCTCATATTTCACCAGATATTTCAATACACTTTTTGATTAGCATGGAAAAATCCACCAACTACAGAACCTGAGGGCAAAACAACACAACACATGAGACTCTAAATGGCTGGAAGAAGGCAAGTAATGGTCTGGAACTTGGCTGGCATTTGACTGGGAGGGGGAAATTATGTGGCTGCATCTGTTTGTGAAAAGTAGAAGGAATTTTGAATATTAGCCACTATAAACATACTCTAACAAATCTATCTTATTTATCTATCTTATGGTCCTGAGTCCAGGCATAATATGACCACATTATGGTTTTAGAAAATATGTGTTGATAGCCCATCTAGAAAGCCCACAACATGGGAAAAATCTCTTTTTTCCTCAGTTGCTTGCTTGACCGGACAGAAACTCTGTGCTATAACAGTCAGTTTGAAAAATTTCCTCTAATAATATCATTAGGGGAAACAGCCTCTTTCCTACAGGGCTAGGTATCATCCAAACTAAAAACATAAGGGTGGATAAGGAAAAAAATATCCAAAACTCGAGTTGTTTTGTAGGCAGAAATGTCAAAATGTATGTTTTTGGGACATCTGGGACTAGTGTTTACTAGTTGAAAAGGATTGAAATAGGTTCCCTTTTCAAGTATTTGATTTAAAGATCAAAATAAGGCAAAAAAAACCTGTCATAATTATGTAATGTCTTAATAGTCACAAGAGAACTAGTGCAGGTGCACATTCCTGCATGTATGCAGTTCTGCACAGTCAAGCCACAGAGCAGAAATGTCGACTGCTGCTTTTCTTCTCTCCAGACCATAAAGCTGAGGTAGCGGAGGTTTTCCTCTGTTTAACTTTCAGTGAACTTCCCATACACCATGTACAGTAGCAGAGTGTACATTCACATCTGTACGCTGTCCTCTGATGCATACCGCAGATCTACCTTGTCTTGATATTGAGTCCAGTCACTGTCTACGCTGTGCTCAGCCACTTCTCACCTTCAAGGTCAACAAGAAGACCAATTCAAACCATGTGACTCCAGACTAACTCAGTTAGCTTTATCTTCATGTCTATCACAAGGATTAGCGAAAACTGTGCCACAATGCACAAACGCGTTCATCTGTGTCTGGTTTTGACTGTTCCATTTTTCAGTCTTCTTACAAACACACTTTCAAGAAGCAGCTGCACACTAATCACATCCTCATTCCCAGACAGAAAAATACATTTCGTGCTCATGGGCCAGTGTGAATAACTGTCGGATGTCCCTAACAATTTGAGGCATCAAACGTTCACATATCTATCAGACAGAAGCAGCTTTGTTGGGATTAGGTTTTACTGTTGACTGCAGATAGCCAGGGTCTCCTGCAGGAGAGCAGAAGTAGGTCAAAAACAAGAAGGGCCAAACGTCTACTACTAACACACTGACCTACTTGCACCAAGCGAGGAAATGTTGGGGGGGGGGGAGTTATTATGATTATGTCATCAGACACTGACCCTCCTGATAGACATAGGATTACCCCCCAGGATCTCAAGGACAAGGCTGTTCAGGGCTCATTTCCACAGAAGCTATTAAAATGATGACATGAGTGGGCTGGTGGTGCAGGGACAAAAGCAAATAACAGCAGGGGAAGGCTGTTTCGCAATTTTTAGAGCTTCCGGCACATTTCTTCCTGTGCTTTGACATTATTCTAAGACTAATCGCCTGCAGAATAACACGATCCAACACAAAATCACAGAATATGATGATCAAGAGAAATAAGCAGATCACTGTAGTGCAATAGAGCCATTATTTATTATGTTATAACTGACTTCACTTTGACTGAAGCAAGGGTTTTGTTTCTGTACAGCAAGGCTGAACTTAACAGTGCCACCTTCGAAAGGTTCTTAAAATAATTCAGTTTTTATGATAATACATATCATGGCAACTATTGACATTATCACTCCTTCACACTGCCTTGAAGCAAACGCGCCACAGTAAAGCTCCAAGGTCATTACGCTTGGAGTCCCGGTATCCATCGGCTGCTTCAGTGGGAACATCACACCTGAGTCAACCCGCTAATTTATGGATGACGTCAGCGAAACGTCCCCACGGCATTACATCCTCCCCCATCCCCACCCCCAGTCAGTAACTTTCGTGACTCTGCCGTCTCAGCAACAAATTCCATGCGACTTAGTATCATCAGCTCTGAGTTTGTTCATTTTTAAAGAGGGACAAAAGTACAAAGTACAGAAAACATCAACCACCGTGTCCACGGCTTCTACCCTCCTTTGCATTGTTTACATGGTCGTATTTCAGTGCGCTGGTGATGTCATCAACGTGATGACATCAGCTTGATGCACCAGAGGAAAAAAACAGCCACACAGCCTGTCTGCTGCCGATTAGACTTAGGTCAGCCGCATTGAAAAAAACACTGCATCGACCCGCTAACTTTAGTGTGAAAGCGGTATATGGAGCATTGTTTCATTCAGGCATTTGTTACAGCAGCAGCTGAGAATAAATCTCTCTAAATCCACAGCTTATTTGAATGTGATGAAGTATGCATTTGCATTTTAGCTGCTGTCACATCAGAACTGATGATTTTTGTGACCAATCAACAAACTGCAACACTTCTGGCTCCATCCTTTAGGGCCGTTTTGGTACTCTAGCTTTTAAGAGGGCAGAAGGAGCTTGGTTTTTCTGTATCTGCAAAAACGATTTACAGGTGAAATAAGTGTAATCTAAGGAGATCTTCCTTTAGTATTATATATAGGCATCAATATCAGTATCAGCCATAATAAGTTTGGCAATGGTGACATGTCAGATATTGGCAAAATCCATTATTGTGCGTCCATAATTTACCTGATGCTCTAAATGCAAGCTTACTAAAATAAAGTATATTTTGGATCCAGCTTTTTGTACACATTAATTGAGCTTTTTACTTTAAGATGAGTATGTTTGAAAAGAAAAAAAAAAAAACACTTTGGGGGGACAAGCTGATTCTCTCTGTGCCAGCTTTGAAGGTCGTAGAGCTCTCCCTGGTTAAATACACACTTATCAAAAACTGTAGCTTGTTGTCTGTTAAGTCTGGACCCAACTCTTTTGCAGACATAACAATGACTATTTTACTTGCAGAAATGCATGATTAAACAGGCGTAAAGTGCACTGTTTGGGCTGTAAGAGATTTAGCCCTCTCAGTGTTTTTTTTCTCAGTGTAGAACTACTAATGAAGGGTTTCTCTTCATGCACATGTCCTTTATGTGCTCAAAAATTACCATGAAGGGAATGAATCAAAGCGGACTGTGCGTTCTGCTTGTGAGCCCTGCGTCATTCCATGCCACTGTTACATAACTGTGGAAGCATAACATGGATGCTCCATAAACAAGCGCGCCTGCTACTCCTGCTGCTGCCCCACACACAGCTGGTGACGGCATGGGACCAAACCAGAGTGCACAGTGGGAGAGAAAACTAAAACATCCAGAGAGACTCCTACTGTACGGTCAACCTCAGGAGCTCTTTCATTCAGCAGCTGCATGTGCAAACTGTTATACCTGCCAACCGGGACGCTTTTGTTTGCAGACAGAAGCGGCTAGCTGCAATAAATAAAAGTCTAGGTCACTGATCCAGCTGGGTGTGGAAACAAAGCCCACTGTTTGTTTAGCGAGGGTAAACTTTCCGCGGAATGGAGGTTAGCTTGGGTCGCCTGCTGCTGGGTAGTTATGAAGGTAGAAAAAAGTAAATTAGAGGAGAAAAAAACACTCCAGTATCCATAACACTCCTCGCTCTTATCTCTGTCACATAAGCCTTTAAAGCCTCACATGCTTATTTGTGTCACCAGGTTCAATTATCCTGCTCTTATCTCGCTTAGACACAAGCACACACACTCTCGCTGGCTGTTCGGACCGCAGAGAATGTGGGTTATGTAAAATCTTCAATATTAAATGATGCATTACAGCGTCTCCGCCAATGAAAAAAAAGGGGAAATGATTTAGGAAACGTTGCGAAATTGGCAGTAAACTGAACCAAAACAACCCCGGATTTCTCATTTACAATATCAAAACATTTTTTTTGTGTTTAGCCCTGCCAAATACAAGAACAGTTGAGCCTTCAGATGGGACAGTTTACATTAATAAAGAAGATTTTATTCCCTTTGGACATTGTGAATTCTCTTTTATGCTTCTGCCAAGTCTTTAATCCCAGTGGAAGAACTAATTAATCATTAGAATGCCGGCACAATAAAGGCAAACAGAGCAAACCGAGGGCTGCAAAACACTCGGTGCATGAGAGCAGCAGACAGCAGACCATTTTTAGAAAATAATTATTGTCTAGATGGGAGTCTGGGATCAGCTTGCTTAAGTACTGTTTGCCACTACAGCGTCTTAGTCAGATTTTCTAAGAAATGCAGACAGGTTGAATCACTGATGAAGTATTTTGAGAATTATATAATGCATCTACAGAGTCAACTCAAAACTGGCATTGAAACTAAACATGTAATAAAACATGGTTTCAATTTCAGTCATCCTGCCTTTAAGAACAAAAAAGGTCTTTAAGAGAATTTTAATTATATAACAAGTCATCTTATATATTTAACAGGAATAAATATAGCCTTTGTGACCAAACAAACAAATTATACAGTCTTAAGTCTCTAATGTTTACTGTGGCTGCACATACATGCCAGGACACTACAGTGTACATTTGCAAGAATCTGGACATGCAGTGTGTATTGTAACATAGGGGTGACTTTGAGATATATTGAGCATTATTACAATACTATATGCATGAAAATATTGTTCACTGCTCTTTAATAAGTGGTCTTTTTTAGCATTTTTTTGTATTAAGAGCTTATACTTGAATACACAGAAAATCACAGTTTCTTCTATGTGTTATTACATAAAGCAAGGCCCCTGCAACACAAATAAACTTTTTCATGTGACAGATATAATACCAATATGTGTAAGTGGGAAACAGTGAGGCAAAAGGCTAAATTCCTTCTGCCAACAAGGGTTGCAGAAGGAATTTAGTACATTTAGATCCAATATGGCCCCTCAAAATGTAAAATAAGTATGTAAACATATATTGATATTTTAGTAAACCCCGACTACACATTGGGGGGGGGGTGTCTCTCATGATATGGTAAGGGGAGGAGTTGATGTAAAGAAGTCATGGACATGATCTGACACATTTCCCCAAAACAGTCTGTTCTGAGCAGGGCTAAAACAGAGGGGTTTACAAGCATGTCTGAAAGGATTCTTGGGCAGGAAAGTTTCAAGATATGTTTTGTCAAATTCTTGGACCTGCGTAACTATTTGGAAAGGTGTAAAATCTAGGTCAGACAAATTTGGATGTTATTGTTTTTTGCGATAAACTACAAAGGTCACAAAAAACAGCCCAAGCTAGTGGAGAGTCGTCACAATTTTAGATCAATTCTTGTCTCATATTTTTCAAGTTTTCTACTTCTCTTCTAACTTTCTATATTGTACAAATGTTTTACTCCAACAAGAAAATATATGGCAATGTAATTTTCCCCAGCATTGTTCATCCTGAATGTCAACAACATTGATACAGAATAAACTGTTAAATCTCTTATCTCGTTAATACTTCTACTACCACTAATAATAATAATATTAATAATTTTGTTTATTGAACACCTTCAAAATCAAAAGTTGTTGAAAGTGATACATCTTTAAAATAATGTTATATTACTATGCCATATCTGGTATCCATGTCTTAGAAAGCAAACCTGTGTGGTTGTGAAAAAATGAAACTAAAAAATAAGGTTTTGCATGAATGAATGACAAACTTAGTACAACATACAGACCCCTGTATCACTCAATGCTGCTTTAAAGTTCATTTTAATAAAGGAAATTGTAAAAATAAAACACACACACACAGATCTGTCATGTTATTTCAACCTGAGCTGCTACCACAGCACCGAGCACAGAGACTGAGAGCATGCTTACTTTAGCAGCACACAAATAATAACATAACTACTAGTATGTGGTCTGGCTTGGCAATGAATCCAACGTCAGTTTCAATTATAATTATGACTTCCTCCAACTTTTGAAGACATTTAATTGACCCTTAAGGGCACTTGAAATGTACAATGACATTGAAAATTTAAGACATTTCTGGGAATGTTAGTTATGGCACAAGGAGGATTTTTTCAAGGATTTGTGACCAAAAGACAAATAGTGTGTCAATAACATGTTTATCTTAAATAAACTGACACGTAATATGAACCGCATGGTGGTGCAGCAGATGGCTGGTGCCTCACAGCAAGAACAGGGGGGTGTAGACCCTCTGGTTGGACGGGCTTCTTTGTATGAGGTTTACATGTTCTGGTTGTGCTTGCATGTTTTTTCTCCTGGCACTATGGATATTGACCAGAAACATGATTGTTAGGTTAAATGGTGACACTAGAAAAACCCTGAAAATACTGCAGGGACAGGGCTATTTTATGACCCCATCTGATTTCATACTTCTATCCCCTCCTCTCTTAATATGCCTTAACAATTATTGAGTTGTGTTGGCAAAATACGTTTTAATGGCATTTACATGCATCAGTGTGTTGTGTCACATTGATGATGGCAAAACCAGTGCATCCCCAAGAGATCTTATTTGAAAAAATACCACTAATCTACCACTACTTAGGCAAAAAGGCTTCTCAAGCAAAAAGATCCTAGTGTTTAGATGCTACAGTATTGTCTAAATTAATATTTTGAGTTATGTTTATGCACAAATATTTGTGATGCACTGACTGTGAAAAACACGGCCGATGCTCATACAGACATCGATGGTTTCCTAGAAAAATCTTTTGTCGATATCCTCCCACAGTGCCAGTATTTTCTATCATATTTGATCCTAAAAACAGATTCCACTTTGTCCAACAGGTCATTCTTACTGTCCTATGAAAATAATCCTAATTAAATAAGTAAGCAAGATATGATTGAATTGGACAACACAACAAATGAACATCTAAAATCTGATATTTGTGTTCCATTTACTTCCAGACTTTGACATAATAAGTGTGACTATATCACTTCCCATTCAAAGTGTTCAAGTTACAACCTGGTAAAGTTGGGGTATTTTAGGATCCTCTGAGTTCCCAGGAAGAAATTCCAACCAAAAGGGACGTCCCTGGAGGGCATGCCAAATTTGCAACTCATAGAATCAGACTCCCAAGAATGACTGGAACGCACCGCAATTTGTAGATTGCCAATGTTTGTAAAAAGAACCAAAACCAGCTGATGTGGATCTCCTACAAATACCATTTCAAAGTCAAAAAAGCCAAAATGGGACCAAATGAAAAGCCATCTGGACGAGCTAAATGACCCACATCACAAAACAGAACCGAACTTCCCATCTCCTTGCATAAGTTTCCCATCCCTATTGTTGGATGCAAACTTTAGGCAGCAGCACTCACACTATAAGTTTTGTGATTGCACATGTTGGACCATGCACTGCAGGAAAAAAAAGACAGGTCGGATGCTCACCTCCACCTGTTGATCCCAACGTTGGAAGAGCCCGCAAACCAGGGGTCGAGGATGTAGACGCAGCGGACAGTATCCGCTCCCAGCAGAGATTCCTTGAGCGACGGGTTGTCGTGGAGCCGCAAGCCCTTCCTGAACCAGTGGATCGTATTAATGACCATTACTCAACTGGACGAGTCCTTATATTTGTTTTTGAATGATGAAGAGAGTCCTTTTATGCGCTCAATCCTCGTTTATTCCCTCTCTCTGGCTGTGTTTAAAAGTATGTCCAAGAAAAAAGTCCACAAGAAAATCCAGAAGTGTGACGAAATAGAGCTCGCACACAAAATCCTCAGCACTGCAGTCCGATATCTTTATCCTTGCTCTAACAGAACCTTTTCCATTATGGTGAAGAATTTAGAAGCCGATGGCTGCTGAACCATTTGGGCCGCAGACAGAGAGCGCTCCCCAGCAATGTGACAGTGACAAACACGGCGGGCGTTAGGACCACGCTGGCTCTCGGGCGGCAGAATTGCTTGTTGTATAACTTGTTTTTCTGAATAATGAAAAATGGATATATAAATGTACATGTACTAAAACGCGTTGGAGGGTACGCATTTAAGAAACATTATTCAGGCTTTGTTTAATGACAGAGTTATTAACTCGCCTGTAATTTGAAGCAGTTGGCGCGGCTAACGGCCACAAGACTGGAAGGCAAGACCCGGCTGCCGTGAATAGCGAGAAAGCTGGTTATGTAAATACAAACTCTTACTGAAATATCGCCAAAATCGTCGATTAATTTCCACCTAGAGAGTCACTTAGCTTGTAAAAATCCGTCTCTGTTCCCAGTGTGTCGTCTCCTCAACGTCCGGGTGGTTGTTTTGAGTTGCTATATCGGACAAAAATTTCCTCCAACGTCTACGAATAGCTGCTCAACCTCCTCACCGCACCTACAGCCGTGACTCCGCCCACGGCAGACGCACGCAGTTCTAAGCGTTCTGATTGGCCGAGAGGGGTGAGAGCGTTTCCCAGCGTGGTCACGTTTCTGCAGCGTGCTCTCCCTGACCTAAAAGCAGGCGAGACAGCCCGTAGAAATGTACAGTAGATGCTGCCTGTAAAGCTACTGTTCACAGGGGCAGTACGTCAGCGCAGGCGCCATTTTGGAGAGGGATAGTAGTGGATTAAACTGAAAGACGATTAATGGCGGTGAGAGGTCAAATCATTGTTTACTGGTGCATGGCACTGTGTCTGCTTCAAAAAGCTGTGGAGGGACTTAGAAGAGTTATTACTGATAATATTGGCCCTGATTTTACTTTGTGTTTAGAGTGTGTTGGTTGGTTTCCATAAAGGCGATTTTTAAAATTAAGAACATTACATGCTTTATATGCAAATTGCCTTACCAATACTTTATATACAAATCAGATTCATTAAATGTAAGGAATCTTTTCTGCTTTTATTTCCCTCACAAAACAGTTTTTAAAACTGCAGCTCTTTGGTTTTGTATCTTTAGAATATTTCTTCTGGTACCTGTTTCTCTGTTTGTGTTACTTAATTGTACAATAACGAGAGGAGGGCAAAACTGTATCATGGTGCAGGAATTAGTCCAAAAACAAAGAAGTGAGTTAGCATTTAGCACTTCTTGGTTTCAAGGAGCTGCATGGTGGTGCAGCAGGTAGTACGCATGCCACGCAGCAAGAAGGTTACCGCTAGCTGTTTTCCTCCCATGGACCAAAAACATGCTCATTAGGTTGACTTCAGATTCCCCTTGGATGTGGTTGAGAATGGTTGTCTGTCTTTTTGTGGGGTTACGATTCACTGGGGACTGGTTCATGGCTTGCCCCACCTCTTGACAGTTAATCAGGATAGTCTCCAACCCCCACAACTCCGAAAGAGACAAGCAGTGTAGAGGATGGATGGATGAATGGATGGTTTCCAAGGCCAAAACTAAATTTGAGAAAAACAGCTTTGGATAAACGCTGAAATAAGGTCTGTGATGTGCACAAGCAAATTAGACTTTAATCTTTACTCTGAATTAATAACATACATCTGATATTGCACAATTTCAAACTATAAAGCATTGTTTTAGGATCAAAAGGATAGTTGCTAAAGAACCGCTGACAACGGCTTCAAAAGTGTCCAGAAACCCAAATGCGTTTGTGATAACTTTTTAACAAACAATCATACATACGCTGTTGCCACAGTAATGACGGCCAACTTGGACAGGTCATTTGATTAAAAGGAAATTCTCAAACAAGAGGAAATATGTTGGAAATACAGTAATTGCTTCTAATTTGTATCACCATGTTGTAGTTCTAGTAGCTCAAAATAGCTTTTGACTTTTTAGCTTTAAAGATTTTTTTAAAGTAGGTTCATTGATCAATATAATCATTAAGTCTGATATTTTTTTGTTGGATGTGCCTTCAGAGAAACTTAGGAGTGCCTTTAGGAACTGTGCAGCCTGTTGTTTTTGAAACTGTAGAACAACTAATCAGTAAATTTTGAACTTACTGAACTAGGAATATAGGCAACTTAATATTAAAAAAAACTCAAATAGAACCTTAAATGTTATCCTTATTTTGTTGTTTTGCAATTCATGGATTTTTTGTTGTGTCATTTTACCTGTGAAGTTAAAATGTGAATTACTGTTTGAACATGACTGTACAAAATATTTAATGAATTTAAATAGTAAAAATCTAGTTCAGTGATACTGTTTGTGTCATATGGTTGATGTTTATTAACAGTACATACAAATGAACAAGCCTGACTGACAGGATAAATCAGTGTTTGTAACATTTTAAGGAGCTTAGTTTGGTATATGAATACGATCTTTATTGACTTTGTGTTTCATTTTTTGTGTGCCTTGGCAAATATAATTAGAAAACTGCGAACTACTACTGCTAAATACATTAAACGCCTCAGCTACCCCTCTTCAAAATGGCGCCGGTGCAGACGTACGTCAGACGTTTGATAGTGGCTTCTACGCGTACGTGTCTACGGTGACATCCCGCCGTGCTCGGTTAGCGTACTTGTGGAAATGCTTCATATGGTCGACTGTTTATATTTAGAATGTTGTTTGAGAGTTTGTAAAGTAATATTTTTAATATGATAACCAAAAAAGGGGGGTTTGAATCCACTGCTGTGTTTTCTGGATGATTTTGCCCAACTAAATCAAGTTTTTTTTTCTGACAAAAAGGGAAGAAAGTTAGAAATTATGTTTTTATTCACATACTGTTGGCATACATAATAGCAGTAGTACATTAAAAAAATAGTAACAAAAACATATACTAAAACAGACTGACTCCCTTGGTCGATGGCAGCTTGTTTACGTCGAAAGAACCCGGATGAGCACATGAAACCGGGCATGATTGGTAAGTCTTCACCTCACGCGCCACCCTGCGTGCTCCTGTATATCTGCGGTCTAGTAGCCTGCTCTGCTGTAGTAGTTCAGTGTGACGCATCTGATTGGCTGCTGTTTTAGACGTTTCATAATGTTAATATTCAAAGTTTCTTATATTCAAATTACGGCTCAACTGTGGGGACGTGAAGTATGTAATTTTTTTATCTACTTTCTAATTTAAGTATGTATATATAATGTAACTTTAATTACCAAAACACGTGACATACATTTGGATGTGGAATTATTTTAACTATACATAGGGCTGGGTAATCACCTGACTTTCATTTTGACTTACAGTTATACTTTTCTACAATTAAACAAAATTATGTGCCACATTCAGTATTGTGCTTGGTTTGCCCGCAAGTTTTTCATGTGAAGTGAAAACATTTGTGTTTGTGTTTTTATTTTAGGAACAAGAGTACGTCACTTTTGCCTCAAATACAAATTTAATGTATTTGTATTTACTAAACTATTTTAAATTGTATAAATATTCATTTAGAAGTTATTATGAGCAAACATTTTTATGTTGTCAGTCTAGTAGTGACAAAGGTCAACGGTCACAAATAATGTTGGTATGAGTAAGTTAATGAGTAAGTGTATTAAATTGCTATTGATATAACCAAGATATATTAAGACATACTTAAGTACAAAGCCTAATTCTTGATTTGATCAGCTAAACACAGAGCTATTGCCAACTCTGGCTTTTTTATTTGTGCTATCAATAGATATTATTCAAATCTTAAATTTTGTTTGCATACATTTAGCAACACACTTTAACACATTAAGAGTGTTTTAAAGATATTTTGATTAGCTGTGAGGCTTTATCATTGGGAGTCAAAACACAGAAAATGCTTGACATATTTTACTTATGTAAAATTCATTTAAGATGCTACTTATGTGTCCCTTTTTAAAAAAAATATAACTCTTTTCACATTTATACCTTCATAACAATAAGAATATGCCTCCAAATTTGCATAAATGTAAATGTTATCATGACTAACAGAGGATATAGCTGAATAAACAATCCCACATTAACTCATTTTACCATATTATGGTTGTTATTTAACTTCTGAATAAGAGATGCGTCACAAAATTCTCTTATATAAAATGGTTTGTAATTATGCAATAGATCCAATGTACGGCCATGCACTGTGGTGGCAGTACTGCATGTCAGCCTCTAGAGGGCAGCATAATATCATTCCTGCAATGCCATGCCTCCACTGAGAACTTTGTTCAGTGCATTTAAACATGATAATACATTGCTTGTGTCTCTTATTCAGAAGATTCATGGTGAGCTCGGTGTACATTTTTGTTTGTTATTATTTTTGTAAATATGAGAGATAAATAAAATAAAATCACATTTGTCACAGGTTATGACAAATTCATCAAGTCATTTCAGAAACACTGCAAAATACCTGCACTATATTAACATGTCTGAGCAAAAGGCTCAGAACCATGCGTAGTAAACTCATGACAGATCAGATCGCCTCCCACAAAAACACAAAACCTACATTTAAAGAAGACACAGCTCCAAAAGAAAAATCGTGACGTGCAGCATGACTGAGGAGGCATGTTTACATGACACACACACTGCTGGCAAAACACTAACAATCTTTCATCTTGCCGGGAAAATCATGATCATTTTTGCTGTTACCAGGCAACCAACGCTTAATATGTGAGGACAAGCTTTGGAGGACCACAGAGCATGTAGAGAAGCAGCTGACAGCTGCCCACCTCCACCCGCTCTCACCTTAGTTAGTCAGCAAGATGTGCTGCAATGCAGACTGCAGGAGATAAACTCGGTTACTGTCACAGCGTGGAGGATTGGAGCAGCAAACTGTTAGATCTGCTGACAGAAACAAACAGGGCTTTGTGCTGGTAGATGCTTATTTGACTGTTGTACAACTATTTAAACAATTTCCAGAGTTATAATTAATCTAACCTGTTGAATTGGTCTTCACATGATTGAAACTAGAATAGCACTCAGAGAGCTACTAGCGCCACAGTCCTCGCCCATATTGTGATTTTCACTATAAATATTAGTCCTACCTTTATCTCATCTAAATATTTAGATTCTTTGACCATGAAAACATGCATCAGCAATTGTATTCATAATGATATCTATTTTAGTTCAGTAGTTATTCATGAAAATCACATTTTTCGTCATGGTGGTTTTCTTCTGGATCTAGCTCCAAAGTTTTTGAAGATACAACAAATCCGATTGAACACTCCAGATTCCACAGTATCTTGGCTATATTTTGGTGTTTGTTGCAAGTCTATGCCTTTATTTCTTTCCTTGCTATGACGAAAATTCCAAGAAAAAAATCTAAATTTTTCTTGTTCTTGACCAGAGAATCTGGAATTTTGTCGGGATCCAGATCAGTCTTTGATATCTTGTAGAACCTGTTGGAAACTTTTCCTGTGTTTTTTTCCAAATGCTCTGACTATTTTTGGTGGAGTAATATGCACAAATGCCGAAAATGGTCCTATCTCGCAATGTTAAAGAACCCTTTAAAAATTTTTGCTGAAGATTGAATAACTGAAATTCAAGACCCTTACACCTAATCTTATTAAAGTTGTTACAATGTTTTAAAAACAAATCCTATAAATGTACAGTTTTCATTGTGGTAGGTTTTTGCACACGCACATGTTTTGGCTTGTATTTGTTTTCTAAATGAGATTAATTATTGATAAGAGAGCTTCTTGTTAATGTGCTATGAAAATAGATTTTAGTGTTCATGTAGACCAGCGGTAGTCAGCATGGTGCCTTTGAGTACCTTGTAGCCCTCAGGGATCCTCTGGGGGTTCTAAAAAAGGCAACTTAACACCATATTTGAAGTAAAAAGGCACTTTTTATTTCAATGTATCTGTTTTTTTAATTGATTTTACATCTAGGGATAGGAATTGATCCGATTTTAGCGATACCAATGCTATTAAAGGTGTAGTCAGCGATGTGGGAGAAAACGAGTGGAGAGGTTGTTGATAAACAAATTTAGACCCGCCTCCCAAAAGCTGATGGACGTGCATCGTCATGGAAACGGCTGTAGAGACTGCGTAGCTGACCAACGTAGCTAAGGTAACCCTGACTCGTCAGACTGCCATTATTGATAACATCACAACAACAGTAGGTTTTGGCAAATTAGACAATAACATGAATGCCCGGCGGCTGTTACTTTTCTGTGTTCTGCGTGGGCAAATATTGGTCTGTAGATTTTCAGTGTCAACAATGTCAAACACATGTCACAGCATAGATAACTGCTTCTGCAAGTTGCTGGTGTTTCCACTCACTTAAAGGTGCAGTGTGTAGAGTTTGGCAGCATTTCGCCGAACTAAGCGGTGAATATAGGATATAATATTATATATCTAGGAGCACGATCATCTCCATAAAATGTTTGTTTTATTTTTATTTAGTTAGAAAAAGCTTTCAAAAATTTACATCACTGTGGGCAGCGTACATGTAGGCCGACATTATGATCCGCTGTGTTGTCTATGGGTGGGTTTGGGGGACAAAAAGAGCGAAACATGATTTTTGAATACGAGTCTACAAAAGTTTACTAAACTTATAATCATCATAAAAACTGACCTACAATCTATCAGAATAATAGTTTCAAATATGAATGAAAAAAACCCCCACCTCGTAATTGTTGTAAATGATGCCCTGTTTTCCTTTTTGGTCTTCAACGGCTCTTGTCGCTTAGTGGTGTGATGTTTAAGAAACTGACAGGCTCATTCCAAAATCTGAACACTAGATGTTGCTAAATTGCCAATTTCTACACATTGCACCTTTAAGGTTGTGCAGTAGGTTGTAAAAAATTAAGCCAAAATTCGGATGCTTATGAACCCTGTGAGTGGCAGGGATTGACAAGGGAATTGATAAGCAAAAAAGCTCATGATGTTGATTCTGAAATTGAGCTGTTAACGATTCTCAAGTGAATTTGGTTTTCGATTCCCATCCCTAGTGACTGTTGTACATCAGTTAAGTTTAACTGAAATATTAGAGATGCTTGCAAATATATAGGTGTCATAGTGGTTATTAATCATTATTACTAATTATTGTTAGGAACCATTGAAAGTAAAAAGTAAACACACAGTGCCTTGTGTAGACTGTTAAATGTGAAGTAATTGTTCTGTAATAATTCATAATAACAATTATTAATAATTATTACACTGGATCATTCAATCAAACAAGTGGCCCTCCATAATACTCCTCATCTTTTGGATTCCTACCAGGCTCTAAAAGATTACTTCCCCCTGATGTAGACAAACTTATCTACGTTCAAACTACATTATCAACATTTTCTGAAAAAAGAAAAGCACAACTTCACTCTAAGAGGGAAATTCTGTTTAGTTTCAGAATATTTTTAGAACGCGAAAGCAAAACTTAAGTCTCGTATTTTTAGGTCACTGGAAGTTTTTTTTCCCTTGAGAGGGAGAGAATTAATTAAAAATGTAAAGCGGGTTCTGTGAAAAAAGAAGACGAATAAATGGATTTTATTATCAGGCCGAATCACCCAGCCCTAACCAGAATGCTGGTTTGTTAGCATTCTCATTCTTGACAGACCTTTTTCTTTTTTATAATAATTTAATCTTTATTTAACCAGAGAAATCCACTTGAGATTAGGATGTCATTTACAAGAGTGACCTGGCCAAGAGGTCAGCAACGCACGTCAAAATAAATACAAATTCATGACCTGCCTGATTCTGAAATCCTGCATGTCCGTCTTGCCAACCCCCATTGCCCAACGACTTCGCTCGGCTAAAGGCTTAACGGCCCAAACAGGGAAGAGAGGCGGGAGCTGCGGACGTGACGACGACAGGAAGTGACTGTGTGTTTGAAACAATGGCGGTTTCTGAAGCAATCTCATTAACTGTTTTTTTTTTAAAATCAGAAATGGACTCAAATTTCCTGACAGGATCACTGCTGGGAAACTGGGAGAGAACACGGAAATCCTCCGCGGACATGCTGGTTAGCCTATGGTCGTCTAGTTACTTAGTGATACTCAGCGAAATATGCTCTCCGTAGAAACTCATCGGGAAAACTTGGTAGGGCTTGTCTTTGATGAGGTTCATGTTATATATAAGAGTTAAAGCAGCACAACGGAAGATCCCCGCTTGACCGCAATGAGAACTCAACTACCCATGAGCTCTAGCGCGCGCCTACTGTCGTAAGGATACAGATCTGCCAGTCGCATGCGTTTGTTTTGTAGGCGAATCACAGAAGCCAGGACTTCGCTCAACAGTATTCTTCTGTCTTCAGCGGCTGTTTGCAGGATGGATAGCGACGAGGTAATGTATTTATTTTTGACTAAATGACGATGTTAAAAATCGCTAAGTTCAACTTGGTTTTATTATTGTGAAGTCGCCCCCACCCCCGTCAGATTGAAGCGATAAAGTGAATAAAAGTAAAGACAACGACGAGCTGGTGATATCACACACTTGAAATAGGTCTAAACAAAACTATGTACTGGTACGTCCTGGATTTGTTGTGCTATACTTTTTTCCTGTCAAGTTTTTTTGAGGAACTTCGTCATAAATTCGTCGACCAACATACCTGATAGTAGTCCGACATCCCTCCTCGTCTTTTACTTCACGCCGTGAACGCCGAACCGATGTTTACTCTGGTCCGAGCATTCAGCTTGTTTTCTCTCGCTTTCTTTGTTTTGTATCCTCCGACAAAACTTTTCTCTTCCTGACGTTGTTGCCTCCGCCATGGTTACAGCTACGCGTTTGGCTTTCGCCGAGACTTCCATGTTTTAAACGAATCGGGAATCAGGGGAAGTGACGTATGCCGTAAAGCAGTCCAAACATGTAGTTTTTAGTGTGGCAGGGTTCCCACCATCCATCTCGAAGTTACATAGCGCCAGTTAAAGGGATACAGACCACTCCAGACCACTCCAGAGGTGTCATTCAACTCATTGTAAAGTGGTGGACCATCACAATGAGTATCGAAGGATTATATTATGTTTGAAAAACTACATAGTGTTGGTTTAAATAATACATCTGTGTGGTATAATTTAACATAAGACGCTAGGCTAAGGTAGTTTAAGCTAACTGCTCACGGCCGTGCAAGCTATGTCATACGATGTGATTGGTCCGTGTTGAGTGTAACCATTGTCCAATCACAAGCTGCTGTTGTTTTTGAAGGTTCTGCCTCTGGAAACATTTTCGAATGGCTCTTGCTCAGATGGATTAGTGAAATATTTCTGAGACGGATATGTGGAGCTGTCTGTCCGTCGTGTCGGGTTGGCGGAGCGGTAAGAAACCAGACAGGACCCATATTTACGTTTCTGCCGGCCTGGATTAAAATCCAGCTTGTGGCCACTTTGCAGAGTGTCTGCCTGCTTTCACAAGCCTATCCACTGTCTCTCTCTATCCTGTCAATAAGAGGCCTAAAATGTCCAAAAATAGTCTTTAAAAAACACCAAGACATTACAACAGACAAATAACAATGGGAAAAAAGCAGCTCAACACTCGAGCAGCATTTTGAATTTCCTCCCTATAAGCTGCCCTTTAATTATGGTGAATTTGGTCAAAATATTTCCACCTTCAGCTGCAGAACAAACATTATGCTGCGCTGTAGAGCCATTGTGAACATTTGTCAGCCAAACAATGACACTGAGAGCCTGCCATTATTTATTCATCACTTCTCCTTGTCACTCACTCCTCAGCAGTGGGTGTCTCATCATCTCTCAACAGATTCCGATGAAGCATGTTCTTCTGTGTTGGCATGCCGAGTGCAGCGTCATGCTAAGAAAATATGAAAGGGCCTCTGGCGCGGCAGGCGGCGTGGACAGATGGTTGGTCCGGCTCCGACGTACAAGGAGGAGCCCCGGCAGAAAGGATGAATCATGATTCCACCAACTGTTCCTCCGGGCACCTTCTCTGAATTCAGCTCGCTTGCTCTTTGTTTTTATAATCTGATGAAAAATGTTGGATTGTTGAGAAAAAAAAAAGATCAAACCGCGTCATGTTAGAGCGATGTTTAACTTCAAGGAGGGTTGATTTTAACACAGGATGGTTGATGTATCTGTGATCCTAAAAACTCTGGGCTCTGTGTGCTCAGGCTGTGCTGTCACTCAGGATTATTATATTGTTAGACGAAAGCCAAAAAGGAACAAAAAACTACAGGTAGCAATGAAGCGGCGGGGAAAGGTAATAGAGGTAATAGCAAGGCCGAATGGTACAATGTGACGAAATAACGAAATCAACTATGTCATTGCGTGTGACTGTGGCTAAGCAGACTAAGGCTGTCACTTTTCCCAAAAACCATCTCAATCATGCACCCACATAATCGAAGACATTCGATTACCCCCCCCCCCCAGTAAGGGACAGAGACTCTCTTATCCACCCTGCTGAAAAAACAAAGTCACACGGGGTTAAACTCTTGACGAAGCGCCGCTGCGCTCGGCCGTATAGCTTGGATGAAAAGCCTATGATGGAGCCCGCAAAGGAGGACGACTTACTAAACTGTATTTCACAGAACACACAGCCTGGTCTTCGATTTTAAGTTTGCCATCAATGGTGTAGAACCAAAACTACTTCCACACAGCTCTCCTCAGATGATTCGGAGCTGTTAATGTCCGCTCGGAGTGGAAACTCTTTGTTTACTGAGGTCAAGAGAGCAGCTGATGTGACTGACGTTCAAGCTGAGCTAACAGTGCCCTCTGTTGGACAGTACGGTCCACTGCTCCAGGCCTGATGTGTCGCCACACTCAATATTTTACATTTAAATATTTATTTACTATTCGGTTATGGATATTTATTCCCATATTTGATTGGTTATTCAAATATCGAATATAAGGTGACAGCCTTAAAGCAGTATTATGTCAAAAGGACAATTTATTTGTTGGTATTATTGGTTTATTTGTATATATCCATCAATGCATATTAATATTTTTTTAATGCATGTTTTGTTTTGTTTGAAGGCTTAATATGAATGAAAAACTTTGTTGGGCTTTTTTTTTAAATGCAAGGCTACTGGAATATAAAAAAATGTCATAATATTCAATAAACAATTACTTTCTTTTAAAAACGTGTCTAAAAATGTACTCTAAGCTATTAATGCACTATTAAAAAATATAGTGAACTACTTTGCCTCAGCACTGGACATTCGGTATTCAGCCAAGCGTTTATATTTTCTTCGGCTTCAGCCACAAATTTTCATTTCGGTGCATCCCTACTTTTTATCTGTAATAATCAACTGCTACTGATCCTAAGGCCTGACCCTGAGGGAGTTGATGCCCGATCTAATCAGGACTCCTATTCTAGCTACTAGCAGAGGATTTTCCATTTACTCTGGGCAACATTATTTCAAATATTTTTCAGTCATTTTAGTGTTATTAATCAAACCACCTGACTGACTTTCCATTTAGAGACTTGAGGCTTGACTTAGACTTGCAACAAGTCACTTGTCCTCATCTCTGACTTGCACATGATTATTTAAACAGTGCAGCACTCGCAGTCTTCTTTTGACAGACTGTTTATTAGAGTCTTCAGTGTTAAAGTGAAATCACAAAAGTGTGCCAGTGCACAAGCGCAAAAGCTCCAGTGTCACTGAGCAACATTTTTCCCACACTGTCAGAATTACATTCATATTTCCACCATGTGTTACCTCTGTGGGAATCCACCTCCCGTTCTGGCACAGTGATCATTTCACTGCAGCTACAGGACAGCAAACAGCAGACTGGTTAGCACAGCATTTGGTGTATGTGAATCTCATTTTGCAGTTCTGTTTCATTTTCGCTTCAGTATCTTCTCAAAGGTGTTGCAAGGACGTTGTCTGTGTCAGCTGATGGAAAAGTGGATTGGTTGGTGTCAGCCTGGAGCTCCGGACTCCACCTTTACGTCAAATGTATGGAAAGCTCAGTGTGCCAGTATTATGGGTATTTTTGTGAGGTGTATATCCTTTTTCATGTAACTTGAAACTCACCCTTTACTATTTCCTTTCGTGTGTGTAACATTCCTCCTTAACTTAATAGAGCACTTCAGTGAATGAAGCAAAAAGTCTGTGGTGTCCATACTTCTTCTTCTCATCTGCTTTATGGCACCAGCAACTACCAAAAATGTCTTCTAGAATGTACTACCATAATTTTGTCACCAGCTCAAGCCATTGGCTCACTGCAGGAAGTCGATTGCAGAACAGAGACGATGGAAAGAATGCAGAATTGTTGACAACACAGTACTAAGCAGTGCTGAATAAATTAACCCAGTTAAGGCAAATACGGCCTCTTTAAGAGCTGCATTTTTGCACCTTTTTTTTTTCAATAGTAGTACCATGACAAATGTTTCCAGTAAAAACAAGGAATTTTATCCAGCTGTACTTTGTAAAAAAAAATCCCAATTCATTAGCAAAATGTCTTGTGCACCACTATTGTGAAATGCATAATTGGCAAAATTGGGTTGCATATTGGCTCCTTTTAGGAGATAAACTTTATATTTTGCCTTTTAAAAAGATCATTGCCTATACAGTATTTCAGACTAATAGTGCTCATACCCACCATGCATCTGTCAGATGACATCTTCAGGTTGCAATGCTATTTGCAAGAGGCAAAGGACAGCCCCCCTTAGGCTTTATGGACCATCAGACAGATTTAACATTCTGAGTAGTCACAGAGAATTATGGCATGTTTGGCTTGCCATACACTGTGATTTTGGTAGTAAGACTTTGTGCATGCGAAATATCAAGTTATTTAACAAGAAGACAGTTAAGACATTGGGACATTTGACCAGAGAAATGCAATTAAACCCCTGAGAAAGAGACAGAGGAGAATAAATTTAGATAATTAAACCGTCATCTTGAAATGTAGTCAATAATGATGCTGAGGGAAACAAAGAGGTTGAGTATCATTTTGCCCAAATTAAGAGATTTATAGCCCTCTTGACATACCCTATATGAACATTCCTAGCATTTGCTTTGTTCTTGCATCTGTACAACTTTGTTTAGAGAACATCTCCAACCAGAAACTTCAAATGATTAATGTTATGTCTTTACAGTCTATCATAGGGTTTAGTGAGCAATTACTTGTGGGTGCCACTGGTTATTCACACCATATATTGATTGGGCAAAACCTGCACTTGTGTTTTCATACTAAGCAGTGGAGATGAATTATGACAAGTTTGGCCTTCCATACTGCTGAGCTTGTTGCAGTGTGTGCAAAGGAATTTGTGCATCTTTTTATCTGAAGTTACTCACCAATAAGAGGCTAAGTAATAACTAATGTTTTCATGCGTTTCAATAAAATAAAGCCAGCAGAACAGGCCTGGTTTTAGTAAAGCCACAGACTTGAACAGACCATGATTATTTGTCCATGGTGTGAAGTCATATTGTCTTATAACCTAATATATATATAGGGATCCACATTTTGGTTATATTGCATCTGCACTTCTGTAACTAAATAATGTGTTTTTTTCCTAAAATATTTATAGCAATTAACACTTTGCAAAATTCAACATACATAGTTGTTTGTGTTTGAAAATTAGTGTTAAGGACCTTAATTAGAAATATTTAAAATAAAACAAAACTCTAATGTAATGCATATGCATGCCGTTGTGTGAACAAGGAGAATTAGAGACTGAAAACATCCAGACAATTTAAGGTGGAGGAAAGTGAAGGCTGTTTTCTGTCACTTTAATCTTTATGCTGAGAAATACAAGTGAGTGCTTTGGACGGAGCCACAAAATGGTTCAGGACGGACGGAGTGTTACAGAAAATGTAATGTTTTCCTCAACTCCAATCTTTAAACTGTGTAATCCTTAAAGAAAACAATTAGTTTGAGCATCATTTGACTCAAAATGAAGAGAAATTTTGCTAAGGTTTCCTAATGAGAACATTATATCTTAGCTTTATTAAGTTTGTATCACTATTTTGATGCCTCCAAATAAGCATCACAGCTTCCTTAATTTTCCCCTTAAAAAATTCGGGGTCATCAACGGCTTGATGCCTGTGGGTATTCAAGACGTGTGAGAATTATGGCACGTTTGCCCTTCCATACAGCTGCGCTTGTTGCAGTGAGCGCGGAGGGTTTGTGCGCTCTCGGGTTACGCATCTGAAGTTGTGGACAAGAGGATACTGAAGACATCCAGACACTTTAAGGAGGAGGAAAGTGAAGGCTCATTTCTGTGCTTTAATCTTTACGCTGGGAAATACAAATAAGTCTCTTGGACGGAGGCTTTGGGGAAACGAAAGGAAAACGAGTTTGTGGCTTTTAATTGGGAGACCAAGCATACCCAACAGTATGCGGTGCAGTTATGGCAGGCAAGGGTAAGACAGTCGTAAGGACGCTGGAGGATTTAACGCTTGATTCTGGTTATGGTGGAGCCGCGGACTCGGTCAGGTCGTCCAGCGTGTCGCTGTGCTGCTCTGACACGCATCAGTCCGTCTCGCATGGGGGAAACTGCTGGCATCTGACGGAGTCCATGCACAGCAGACAGAACAGTTTGGACACAGTGAACACCGTCCTGGCGGAGGACACGGAGATACTGGAGTGCTCGGGTCAGTGCGCCAAGCTGCCCGAGCTGGAGGACGTGCCATGGAGCTTGGGCGAGGTGGAGGGCGCACTGAGGAGAGACGAGGAGCTCATGGTGGGAGACCCTCCACCCGAGGTCCTGGCGAGGCTGTCTGCGCTCGTCAGCCGCGCTTTGGTGAGGGTGGCCCGGGAGGCGCAGCGGCTGTCCCTGCGCTACGCCAAATGCACCAAACATGAGATCCAGAGCGCCATAAAGGTGGTGCTCTCATGGACCATCTCGGTGAACTGCATCACGGCGGCCCTGAGCGCGCTGTCCCTCTACAACATGAGCACCGGGGACAAGTTCAGCCGGGGGAAGTCGGAGCGCTGCGGGCTGGTTTTCTCCGTGGGGAAGTTCTTCAGGTGGATGGTGGATAGTCGGGTAGCCCTGAGGATCCACGAGCACGCGGCTATATACCTCACGGCATGCATGGAGAGTCTGTTCAGAGAGGTGTTCAGCCGCGTCCTGCGCAGCGCGCTGCTGGAGAGGGACAACGGGATCCCCAAGTTTACGCCGGAGTCTCTGGAGCAAGCCATCAGCACGGACTCGGAGATCTGGGGGCTGCTGCAGCCCTACCAGCACCTCATCTGCGGCAAGAACTCAAGTGGTAAGAAAATCCTCCACTGGCGTCAGTGATAGGCTTTTGTCACCTTGGTGCTCCATGCTGGGGGCTCAGGTGTTCGCTCTTGACCCTCCATCCAATGTTCCTTGGTGTAAAAGGTTCCTCATCAGTTCCTTCAGGGCAGCATCAGTCTTCAGGGGACCATTTATAATGCAGCAATACACAAGCTGACAATCAATAGACTACAGAGTAACCCCCAACCCACATTACCCTGTATCATTCTTCCCCTTCAAAACCTCAACCTTCAGAGCTCATTACTCAATATCAAAGTCAGGGAAGAGTGAGTGCTTTTGTTTTCTTCTGTCAGTTATCATACACTTAAACCTGAAATATGGGGCAAATATCATCCATCCACTTGATCCACCTGCTCTGGAAAACCTCTAGAATCACAACACTGCATCTTTGAGCAGGATGCAGTCATGAATCAACTTGGAATGAGCCTCAAGTTGAAGTAAATCAGAGTAGAGTGAGTTTCCCTCCAAAAAACAAACATGTTCGCCCAGTGCCAGAATCTGTTCAGTTCTTTTTATTTCACTGAAAAAACAGTAATCATTTCATAATTAGCATTTTGTTGGATACTAGGTGATTTTTTTTAACTTGAATTCATGTTCAAATGAAGCCCCACAAAATTGATAGGGATGCACGATATTCTTGAAATCATATTGATATCAGGAAATAATTGTCTAAAAAGTTAATGCTGATATTACAGCTGATATTTTGGTTGTACTTTTGGCTGTATTTATCAATCAATCAATCAAACTTTATTTGTATGGCACTAATCATACAAAAATTTATAGCACAAAGTACTTCACATTATCAATGAAAGTACAATAAATTACATAAAAAGTAGAAAATTGCGTATAATGAAATTGAAAAGGCCCCATCAACCTTCACAATTCACATACCACACACACTAAATTAATCAAATGAACAAAGACATAAAAAGGAAATTCTAAATAGAAAACAGAATTAGAACACTGAGGAAATGCTATCATGAATTAAAAATGCATATATCCCATATATTGGGGGAATGTACAAATGTACTCCAACTCTTCTCTGTAATGCCATTGACTGTCATCTTTATACATCAAAAGTATAATATATTAAAGAAAATTAAATAACAGCTGACACAAATAGGCTGTCAACATGAAAAAACAGACCAATAGTTAAATCAGTAACAGTTTTGGTGAAAATGAAGATGAAATATCATTATATTGGATATAGGCAAAAATCCAATATGTTGTATCCCTACCAGAAATTGTACTGAAACTAAAGAAACACAGTGATTTTCTGCAACTTAACCAAAAGCAAGTCCTCTCCTATGTAGGGATGGGTACCTTTCACATTTGAACCGATACCATACCGATGCCCGGTACCTGGGAATCCGTATCGGTCGTCAACGGTACCAATTTTTACCAATTTTATGCTATTGCTGTGCTGCGTTCAAGTCCGGTATGGAAATTCACCTACTCTACCCAATAGTGTTCCTGCTTCTTCCACTCCCGCATAGTCACAAGGATGCGTTTAGGTACCCAAACATGGCACCTTTTATTTTTACATGAATCGGTACTCGGTAGTACCTACAAAATTCGGTCGATACCTCTTAAAGTACCAAATTTGGTACCCATCCCTGCTCCTATGCATATTTTAAATGAACAAATGTATTTTGTAACTTTGGGTACTTTTATTATTAATCAAAATAACTGCGAATGTGCCATGCTACTGAAGAGAATGAAATTATTTAGCATATTGACAGCCTTACCTGATAAATAAATAACACACAAGGGTGTAAAGCTGCAGATATACTTGCAGTTTGTCCTTTTGTTCCTGTTTGCATATGTTGGCGTTGTGAGTGTTTTTGTTCATATACTTGACGCTCGTATTACTGGAGGACACAGAAGACCTCAGGCTGTGTGTAACTATCTGTTGTGTTAGAGCTGTACTGCAAACATGGCAGTAATTCTGAGAGAAAAAGTAACAAAATGAACACAACTTAATACTATCCTCATATATTGGTAGAGAGCTGATGACCAGTGGTCAAACCTCATCATCAGCATCATCTGAGCTCTGTTTGGATGATATTTTCCTCTATACACTGTGGGAACTGTCTCAGTGTAATAGTGTAATGAGCTACCGGATTATCTGATGACTTGCTGCTGACCGCACTGATAGATGTTGCAGTCAAAGCACCAGAAAAAGGAAAGAGTTTTCCCTTCAATGCTTCACTTTCATTAATTATAGTATCAAAGAATACTTCATTAGTTTATATGCAAAAACAGCCAAGGAAACCAAGCTAACACAAACAAAATCATCAGTGGTGTCAGCTCCATCACTAACTGCACTGTCCCAGTTGAATTCTTACACTAAACTTATTTGCTTGTTTCCTGCCCTCTAAAGTAGAGTTTATTGGTCACCAGGCAAATGAACTGTCAGGTCTGTATCTGTACAGTCTCACACATTATTCAGATGTCGATGATTGTTGTCTTCATTTATCAGTTTGTCTTCCAAACATTCTGTGATAGCTGTTTCTGCTGTGATCAATCTCTCATCTCTCTTCTGCCGCTACACTGATCCTACTGGTGACATGTAGATGGCAGCTTGTGTCCTTTGTGATCTTTTTTTTTTTTGTATTTTATCCAATAGCCAGGGCTTGTGAGGACCATATTGAGATTAGAAAGAGCTTGTTTGTAATATGTCCATGTTTGATTTGTGCAAAGTAATGTGGAAATCAAATTTATTTTTTATTTTTTTAGTTTGTAATGTGTCTCTGTGAATATCTAACAATAGGCATAAATATTTTGATGGTCCAGGTTGTCCTGAAAAAGACCATCTCTTCTTACCTGCGCTTTGAGGTTTGGCATGCATTATTACAAAAACATATTCAGGCAGACTACAAGAAGCAGAAAATGGAGTTGCAAGCATTAACTCTGACCTCGACACCAAACATTTAAAGGGACATGCCAACATTTTTTCTTTTTGTGTCTTGCCTCACTCCCGAGTCCATGACAGGCAGATCGACACCATTCTTTTGACTGTGTGTGCAGCAGAGGGCAGAGCTCAATAATGGCTAAGTAGCTTAGCTCAACACTGAGAGTCAATGGGTAGTTTTAGCCTGCCTCAGCCTACAGTCATCAAATAAACTCTCCAGCAACTCTACTCTACTTTCTCATGTAAGTAGGCCAACAAGCACTTTTGTTGTGATTTGCACCCTGTGGTTTAGTTTTCTATGTATTTCTATCAAAAATTACATAAAGTGCTAATCTTAGTCTAAAAATAGATAACGTGGCAACAAAACAAGTCACAACAAGCACACAGGACCGTTAATGCTGTGTTCACACCGCAAGCGACCCAGCTACCAAAATCGTGTCGCCCCCTGACATAACGCTGCTCGTCCATGAATACCTCATTTTAGTCACCGTTGCCTTCGGCCGTCGCTCAGTAACGTCACGTCCGCTCGAATTTCACCGTGATCATATATATCATATAATAGGATGTATAAGGGGACATTATTCCAGCTGTATCCTTTTCACTCTCTTATCAAACACAAAACACTGCAGCTGATGCCCTGCAGCAGTATTATCTGTGAGTTTACCGTGGTCCGTCTAGGCGGAACTAATGTCCTCACTGGCTAATGTTTCCCACACGGACATGGATTGTTACTCTGTAGTCCTGATGAATAATTGCCTGTCTAGGGTACCGTCACACGTGCACACCGCTGGTTGATCAACTTTTTTTTACTTTGACATCGCGCGACAAGCTATGTGGCAGTGTGAAAAGCGGCTGTCGCATCGCGGGAGGGTTAGCCCCACCCCATCGCGGCTGTTCATTGACTGCATGGAGAGTGATCGCCGAGGTAGTACAAGTAGCCTGCGGTGTGAACGCACCTTTAGAGTTGGTCAAGAGCTGAAATGAAGATTGTAGGCAGAGGCAGGCTAACACTACCCACTGACGCCCAGTGTTTGAGCTAAGCTAATTAGCAGTGATCAAGCTTTGCCCATCTCTTTCTTGTGACTGCATGCCCAGTTGTAAGAATAGTGTCTACCTGCTTTTAATGGACTCAGAAGTGAGGCAAGCCATGAAAAGAAAAAAAAGTTGGCCTATCCCTTTAACTCCTCCCAATTTGCTGAATACAGCCTTTTTACTTTTTTTAGGAGATGCTTCCTTTTTAAGCAAACACCATCAATGGAGAATTTTGACCCTCTTCCTGTGTGATTCTGCTGCTGCCCCTTTCTCAAACAAAATGATGTGTCAGTGCTGAATATTTGTCGCTCCCAGCTCAGACTGTAAGACCCACCCTCGAAACACAAACACTTATTATCAACGCCCCAAACCCAAATGAGTGTTTATGCCTTAAAAGATCAAACCGTCTCCACTTTCTGTTTCTTTGGAGCGATCAGGTTCTCAGACATCCATCACAGTCTCTCATGTAGATGTAAATGATAGTTTGTGGCTGTGTGGGGGAGTGTGCGGCGTGGATTGTGAGTCGTGATTTTGCAGCAGCAGGATTTGTGTTTATATTGTGCTTGCTGCCCTTGTTGCTAATGCTATTACTGTCTCACTCCAGAAGGTGTAAGCTGTCAGTGTGGGCCGGCCCTGCTCAGCCGGGCCCCTCAATGAGTTGGCTGAAGCTGTAAAACAGAAGGGATTCGAAGTTGTTGTTCTTTATCTTCGAGCCAAACTGGGCCACGCAGAAGTGACCCACAAACTAAAATCATGATCTTCAGTTTTTGTGGATAATTGTTGCAGCGTGATTGTTTTCTTCAAGCACTCAAGAGAAAAGTTTGAGGAGATGAGATTGGATGCCTACACGTTTGGTGGATGAGTCGTTCATCTAAAACAGCAGAGATGATTGTTCCAGAGGAAAAATGGATTTGAAATCACTCTCATAGGCTCCCTGGTGATGTGGTGTGGAAATTCAATAATCGTGGATGCAGCTTGAAATCGGATCCTATAGCCTCTGTCCAGTGTCACACATACAACCTGTAATCATATCACACCCACTGCGAGGGAATGTCTAGAAAATTCCAATTTCAGGTGCTTTAAAGCTGTAGTGTGCAGAAGTAGGCAGCGTTTTGCCGAACAGAAATGGTGAATATTGGATATAATATTTCAATTTGTATGTAAAGTCTTTAAAAATAGGTGTACAATCATCCTCTTATAACTTTGGTTTTATTTTTATTCAGTTAGAAAAAGCTTTTCCCATTTATTTTCATCAAGTCTCTCCTCTGTGGAGGCTGACATAATGATTCGCCATGTTGTCTACGGGTGGGTTTTGGGGACAAAAGAGCAAAATTTGATTTTTGAATATGAGTCTACAAAATTTTACAAAACCTAAAACAGTTTCCACCAGAATTTAACTGAGTAAACAGCTACGAGCCTCCTATTGGAGAATTACTGCATGGATGATTATCTTTCAACTGGCAACAAGCCCAGCTGATGCAATGAGCAGCTTCTCATTTCCTAAACAACCATGTCAAAGACACATCCTGTGGATTGTGGAAAAGATGTTAGACTGTCTAAGAAGGGTCAAATCATTGGCTTCAAGCAGAGAAAACATCTAAGGACATTGCAGAAACTACTAAATTGTGTTTAGAACTGCCCAACACATTATTAAACACTGGAAGGATAGTGGGGAACCATCGTTTTCGAGGAAGGAATGTGGTCAAAAAGAAATGCTGAATGATTGTGGTTGGCGATCACTTAGACGTTTGGTCAAATCACATGGAAGAAAAACAACATCAGAACATAGGGGAATGTTTAATAGTGAAAGTAAAGCATTTCCACATGCACAATGTGAAGGGAACTCAAGGGATTGGGACTGAACAGCTGTGTAGCCTTAAGAAAACCACTAATCAGTAAGGCTAACCAGAAAAAAGGCTCCAGTTTGCTAGGGAGCATAAATATTGGACTTTGGAGGACTGGAAGAAGGTCATGTGGTATGATGAGTCCAGATTTTCTCTGTTCCAGAGTGATGGTAGCATCAGAGTAAGAAGAGAGGCAGGTGAAGTGATGCACCCATCATGCCTAGTGCCTACTGTACAAGCCTGTGGGGGCAGTGCTGTGATATGGGACAGATCTTGTGACATTGCAAGAGCTTATTGATACACACCACAGTGAATGTGTGCTGTAATCGAAGCTAAAGGCGGTCCAACCAAATATTAGAGTGTGTGATCCTTTTTTGTTGGCGTATTTTTTATTTATTTTTTGGCCAGGCAGTGTAGATTGGTAGTAATTGACTCAGTCTGGTAAAACGTGGTACCAACATCTGTAAGGTTGCTCGTTTGTGTCCACGTCTGGCTGTCACTTGTTGATGTGTCCTTGAGCACCATACTTAAACCTCAAACTCAGAGTTGCTCCCACTGCTGTGTCAGTGGCATGTAAATGTTTGATCACATAAGTTAAATCAACACTGGTCTATGATAATAATGACTTCCTTTTTTTTTAATCCAAAGAGAACTGAGATCAGAGTTAAATAGAAAGCTCGTCCGTCTGTCCTCACATTACATCATAATGACCTGAAAATATGACTTTAATACTTGTCTGATGGGTGAGAAATTGCTCCTAAATAGCATCAAAAGATAGTAACAGACGAAAATCTGTCTGATTTTGATCTTTTTATGTCGTATGATTTGTAATTCAAGTCATGGCAGCATGTTTTTCTCACACAGCCGAATCTTCCCCTTATAAATCTGTCCCTTTTTTACTCTGTTATGTGTGAACCTGCAAAGCAACTGTCTAAATACACTGGAACGTGGCATACATTAGAGCAAAAGGCCAAAATAATATTGACTAGGGGTGTACATCACCAGTTTCATGACGATACGATGCAATATCGATTCTTTGGACAGCGATAAGATATTTGGCGATATCACAAAGTTTGCCACAATCGATTCCGATTCGATGCGATTCAGGGGCCTTCGATTGATTTAAGACGATAATATGTACTCACTGAACACAATCAGCTACATTTCACTCGAAGCAATACAAAAATACAAAGCAATTTTAATAGTTTTATTACTGAAATGAGAAACGATGTGCTGACCTTTGGGTATGATAGTTTATAGAGGATTTTAACCATCTGTATGATCTAATCATGTTTAAAATTAAAACTGGTTTAATGCAGGTAAGGTGCTTTTCTTGCCCCCACAGTTACCTGATGGGTCTTATTGTTACATTGTAATGTTTGTACATTATATCAAGTAATGATGCAACATGAAAATACAAATTATTGAATTATTATTTTAATTTTATTATTATTGACCTCCAACATTTGACCATGCTCCATCAAACTAAAAATGTGTGGTTTTGATTTTAATTAAATCATAAAATTTTTCATGGTCAAAACTAGAACTGTTAATTTAACTAACTCCCCATTGACATGATGTTGTTTACTGTGATGCCTGGTTACCACAGTCAGTGTGATCAGACTTTGTTTTACTGTTTAATGGTCGATGTGGAGGAAGCATGACACTAAACCGTCTCCGTTTTGCTATCTAACATTATGAAATTTCATTAAGCAGTGCGCTACAAAATCAAATGATGAGATAACTCAGTGCACTCTTGTGATAACGCTCTCCTGTCGTGTGTGCAGCATTCGTCCTCTGCGGTCAGATCGACCGTATCTTACCTGGATACAGCAGAGCTATTTAATGATTGGCTGATATGTCAAACTTCTTGCTACACATTTGCATACATTCGTGTTACTCCTTGAGCGCTACAGAATCGATTTTAAAGCATGAGAAATACCAGGTGTAATTGGATTATTGCTGAACCAATCGATGTATCGATCCAGATTGATGAATCATTACACCCCTACTACTGATTGGATTGCATCTGTGTCATATTAAATGCAAAGTTGCCTCAAAGACCGACCAAATTACACAACCAAATATGCACAACTTCAGCCTTTTCTTGTTCCTCTGCAATCTTGAGGCTCTGTGACCTTGACCTTTGACCTCCAAAATCTGCTTGGTCCATCCTTGAACTCAAGTTGACTTTTGATTTAAGTTTAAAGTAAATGTGTCAAGGAATTTCAGAAAGATGTCATCCAGAAGAATCAACCTGTAAGGACATCTGTATGGATGGCCTTTGGATAGACATCTTGAAAACAGGTCTGGAGTGTTCGCGGGAGAGGACGGTGAGTGTTCGCTGCAGCTCTTTGGACATGAGAGACGTTACATGAAATTTAATCTAGGCCGGAGCTACTACCTTTATGGATTTATCTGTCAATAATGGAGTCGATTCATCTTCTTTTTCTTTCCACCTACTTTATTTATAAAAACGCTGATCACAGCTCTTCCAGAACTCAGAACAATAATTTATGCGTGACAAATGATTCAAACTCCACATTTACTCAATCTAAAATGACACCAAAGAATAAAAGCAGAAGGTTCTTACATTTAGAGCCCGGCACTAGATTATATTTTTCACTCTTGGCCTTGAGATACCCGGGACAATTAATAGATGATCAAAAAATCCATTCATTTATTGATTCAGCTCAAAATTGATGTGGCAGATCTCCTCCTCCGCGTCTCTCCCTCCCTCATTTATCTCCTTCTACCTCATTGTTTGCATCGATATTCAGTCTGAGTGAAGATGCAGCACTTGTCTGAAAAATTGCTTCTGAGCAGAGAAGCAGGTATTTCTCTGTAGATGGGCCACAGAAATGAAAGCCCACCCCCTCCAATTCCACTCCCACCCAAGAAACGAATCACGTCTGTGGTGGTGCAGAGGAGGATCCGTCTGTGTGTCACAGTTAGGAGGAAGAAGGAGGACAGGGAGAGTGGACCAAAAATCATTTCTTGATATTTTTAGCTGGATGGTGATGCATGACACACTTTAATATTTGTCTCTATAAAGAAAAACAAATGTCTTTCAATAAAATATCACAACAAACAGAACAAATCAACACATTTTGATACCAGTTTGATTAAAAAAACAGCAAAAAACGTATTTATATTCACATGTATATTCATGTTTATATTTACCATTGATATTTATATTGATAATATCTCATTTTCCATCGGTATGATATCAAACATGGACACAGCCACTGTAAATACCACTTATTTATATATTGTATTTAATTCTTCATTTGTAAGTTTCCTTGTTATGCTTCTTTTTTGTATTCTGCAGCTGCTGTAAACTTGGAACTTCCTCCTGTGAGACTAATAAAGGAATATCTTATCGTATTGTCACCTTGCATCACGTCACATAGGATTACGTTGTGTAGGCCTGTCACGATAATCAATAAATCAATTAACAGCACAACAAATAAAAATGTCCTCGGTAAGTTTGCCGGCCTCGATAAATTGACACATGCATGCTTGTTTGTTTTCCTCCTCTCTTTCTACCAAACAGGCTGGATGAGAAGATGTGTCACTCTGTGCAACTGTCTTAACACCTGGGTGTGTTGGTTATGTATTGGATTTATAACAGAGTAAGCATCTGTCAGTGATTCAATCTTCAAAGCCACTCGCGCGTAAACACACAGACATCATAAATCATATCATATCGTATCGTATTGTATCTAAAAATAAAATCCAACGACCAAATTAAAGCAGAAGTTTGTTCTTAAGTGATTAAAAATAACAGAGAAGCTCCTACACACTGTCCAAATTTTTCAAAAAAATTGGCAACATTTCTGTAAATTGATGTCAAAACATTGAATACTCTTAAATTTCAAGTGCTTAGATAACATGTTCATTATTTTAAGAGAGAGAGAGGAGTTTTCAACACCTACAGCTCAGTTCACTCTGACTTTACCCGGGTAATTGCCTCCCCCTTCTGGATCTAAAGGTGCTACTCCTCCTTGATCCAATCACAGGCTGTTTCCATCTGTAGTTTATAAAAAAGAAAAGTGTTTCAGACTCATCTAACCTGTAGCCAACTGATGAAGCATGCTTAATCATGCATTAATCAAACATCGACTCATGCGTCTGTACTTCCACCTTTCTCTTGCGTATTTCTGAGCAAGCACAGCTCCTGATAAGAACAAGCTCAGTCAGCGAGGAGCCCTTCTGGTTAGAAACACGGCCTCCTGTAAAGAATTTCACCTGGGGAACAAAAGCAGCGCGGCACATAATGACTGAGCCCACATTGCCGCGCGCTCCGGCTGCCTGTGTATGTGACAGGCTCTCTGCTCTGACTAATGAGAACGGCCAAATGGAGGCTGCTTACTTTGTTTTCAGAGGGGCTTGCTGCTGCTGAAACCTCTGCTGTGTGATTATTTTTAGAAAAGTTGTATCATTAACCTTGATAGAGTGGGGGAAGAGTGTGATTTGTCTTGTCCTCATTCCTGAGTCCATGACAAGCAGGTAAACACCATTCTTTAAACTGTGCAGTAAAAAGGAAGAGACAGACAGAGCTTGTCCACCGCTAATTAGCTTAGCTTACCACTGAGAGTCAATGGGTATTGTTAGCCTGCCTCTTCCTACAGTAATCAGATTAACATTTTAGTGACTCTAAACAGTCCTGTGCTTGTTCTGACTCTTCTTTAACCATGATATGTTACATTATCTGTTATTAGACTAAAATTAGCACTCTATGTAATTTTCCGTAAGAAACACACATGAAAATAATCTACAGGGCGCATGCACAAACCACAGACGTGCTTGTAAGTAGGCCAACAAAACAAAGTCTCTGTTTACGAGGAGAAAAATGATACTAATGATTTAGGATCTTTAAATCTTTTTCTAACAATAGTCTGCACATATCTTAAATTCTATTGATCTTGTTTCTATTTTACAAAATGTTGATGTTTTTGTGTGTCCTTTGCTGCCACTGAGGATGCCAAACTATGTTCACTGTACAAATTCTGGTGCCAAACAAGTGTTTACACAGTGACAGTAAAGACCTTTTCTATTCTTTTCTACTCTTCTATTTATAGCTGACCTTGTAAGAGAGGACTAAGATAATATCTTCAGGATTGACGAAGATCAACAGCCTTACCTTTTTAAACCAGAATATACAGAGGAGGAACTACATGTTTTGGAAGCTGGGCATGCAGGAGGAGAAGCAGTGGAACAGTTAGTTTCGACGTGGCAGTGAGGCAAGATATGAAAACACTAAAATTGTTTGGCATATCCCTTTAAATTCTTTGACAACTCCCTGATCTAAACTTGACTTAAGCTGTTAGTTATCCATTCAGATCACATTCCTTATTATCCATCAATCATATGTGTAGGTCAGAGTTCTCTCAACAGGATTTGACAGCCAAGCAAAACCAGAACCTCAGCATCAGCGATCAATCGACAAAGATTCCTTGAATTGTGTCCTTGAACGGGAAGTGAGCCATTAATCAGTCAGTAAACACTTTTATTGATCAGAAGTCTAGACTCGGACCTCCAAATGCATCCAAACAGGCCAACAAATGAAATCCCTGCAGTGCTTACGCCTCTCCACAGATTTCCTCTGCCCGGTCATGCTAAACCTCTGAATGTCATGTGACGTCAGAAACACTGAGCACGCTCATCATCTCCATTACCTGTCGGGGTCGTGTTTAGATTTGAGGTCCCCGATGACTTGATTGCACCTGATTATGTCCGCCGTTCGCTGTGACCTTCCCCCAAGGAACAGGGCCCACCTTTGCAGCAAAGATGACACGACATAATGGAATTTTATGTCCCTGCTATAGTCAGTCTATTAGATTAGCAGCAGGGTGTCAGACTCTCCGTCTTTCACGCCATATTTTATTGTGTTTGCTGCGAGAGGGTGGGCTCGGAGTTTGCATATTTATTTTCCTCCGTGGTTTTTAATAAGCTTGACTCATAACTGCACGATTCTGGCGAAGGCTTTTGTTGTCCAGTCTGTTATTATTTTCCGCTCCTTTGGGATGGGCTCGCAGATGAGCAGACAGATTGCTGAAGCCCTGATGGAGAAGCGAGCAAGCAGGCGGGAAAGATGGTCGAGATGGATCTTTATGTTGTGGTGATTTTAGAAGGCCAATGGCTGAACCCAGGACACAAATCTGGTTTTATATTCATGCCTCAAGGCTGGCAGGAGCAAAAGATGGAGGCCATATTATAGTTCTTTCAGGATTTTCATAAAACTCTGCTCAAACGTTTGCTCTGTCTCAAAGGTAAACAGATTAGCGTTTGGAGGACAAATTTCCACCTGGAATAAAATTTTAAGGTCCAAGGAGTCTATGGGTATCTTGATCAATACCTCAAGGACTGAGGAGACTTTTTCAACCATGTAAAAATGTCCTTTCTGTCTGAGGAATGAGCTGATTACCAGAGGAGCTCAAAGGGCAATTTCATTTGGCCGTAGATCATCCCAGGGTTGTGAGTGGTTACAATATGTCAAGCTCCGAGTCAAAATTTCATCAGAAACCCCTGTGTTGTTAGATCTCTAACTGGGAAAGTCAGAATAATCTCACCAAGCTGACATGGAATTCATGATATCTGCTACTTACATAAACAGCAGTTACATGTTTCGTTGTATGTCTGGAAGGCTGGGAACATTGAGCTTGAGGTTGCATTAAAGGTGTAGTCAGCGATCTTCTAATCTTCTAATCTAATGCACTATTTTTCAAAATCACCGTATTTCTCCTCTCCATCCACAAGACGTCACCACTGACAGCATGTTGAAAAAAAAAAGTCCGGTTTCAATACACAGCCTTGGCTCTGAATTTCAACAGGTAAATACTGTGGCTCGGGCCGAGTTACCAAAACAGGGTACGCCCCCCCACATCCAGGTGATCATACTCATGCGCAGATCAGACAGAGGGGGGAGGGGGAGTAGTAGGTTGCGTAGCGTGTGCAGTTAGCGTAAGAGAGTGATACAACAGGTGCAGTAGCAATGGCTGAAAAACTGTCCACTGAGGGGACAGTGATTTTAAACTGTTTAACAAGCTGCCCACTCACTGTTGTACACTGTATCAAAGTGTCATTACGTCACTGCTGTCCCATGGAAAGATATCTTAAAATATTTGGAGAAATGTGAGGGGTGTACTCACTTTTGTGAGACACTGTATATTGCTGAATAAATCCTAAAAACTGACTCACATGTGATGTGTATTTTTCCTGATATAGTCTGTAGGCATCATCATTGTTCAGCTTTTTCCCTGGTGTTAAAAAAAACTAACTAAAGATTACAAAAATCGGCAACATCGTAGAATCACAATTTAAATCGAATCAGCGCCTAAAAAATCGAATTGGGAGAAAAGTGAATCATCCCAGCTCTACTCTCTGCCAGTGACTAAGTCCACTGTGACCTCAAATATTATTACAAAGCAAGAAATAAGATTTCCATCAACTACAAACCGCCACAGCCCTTCTCCTGGACCCTCCAAAAGTACTTTCACTGTAAAATGCAGCAGCATATTATTATGTGGCGATAATTCTAGTTAACAATGACAAATAGCTGTGAAATTACAGAGTCTGTTTTATGAAACCAAGTTATATTTAATGAGCTGTATCCATTTCTGGATTTGCTCATTTCAGTAGTGTGAGTGGGATTATTGACTTTTATTTGCAGGGAACCCAAAAACATCAATAACTTCAGCTCAGGGCAAGTGGGACCAGCCCCAAAAAATGTTGTGGTTTTTATTACTTCCATGTCATTGAAGCGTGGATCCCCTTCCATTTTCAGAAAGTAGGTGAAAGCAGTGGGTCAGAGATGAGATAATGAGAGGAGTGAGAGAGCGCGCTGAATGCTTGATGCTGTGAGGGAGGAGGAGGAGAGAGCCGGCTGGAGTGTCAGCTGGAGGAGGAGGTGGTGGTGGTGGAGGTGGTGGTGGTGAGGGGGCACTGGCGCAGGTCCCTGCGAGATATAATTATGCAGCCCTCTTTAATTAACACTCGTGCTTATCTGGTAGTCATTAAGATTAGGAATTAGCTATGGGAAACACCAGGGAGCCAGGGAGAACAAAGATGATAATTCTTCTCATTCATTTATAATACTCGGTGTGCAGGTCTGTGCCGGTATGCTTGATCTGATCAAGATGTGTGGCCGTGAAAATATATCTGCCAGAGATTCAGACTTTCTCTGAAGTGAATCTGTGCGGAACAAAGACATCCAGTGCTCATCTGTCCTTGATGTGGACACCTTTTTAACCCTTCATGATAGCACATTTTGCACATCTTCAAAAAGTAAAAACTTGTCCAGGATGTCCCTAGAATATTTTCTTGAAGTTCACTGTGGAAAAACCCTCACAGATATTTGATCTTGATTTGCCTTTAAACCACTTAGTTTCAGCCCTGATCAGATCAAGCTGTTTTGGAGTAAATCTTGTTTTTCTCAAGAAGCGGATGATTCAGCTTTCTGGTGCTGTGCTCTAATATTTACAGTGGTCTGCTCAGCACTGTATTTTTACTGCCATATTTTCAACATTTGTAATTTTGTTTATGATGCTTATCACTAGGTATAGGATAAGGCTGTCACTTTTCCTAAAAATGAAACTCATAGTCACACGGGGTTAAACTCTTGAGGAAGCGCCACTGCACTTGGCCGTATAGCTTGGATGAAAAGCCGACAGCTGAACCCGCAAATAAGTGGAGGACAAGTGACTAAACTGTATTTCACATAACACACAGCCTGGTCTTTCATTTTAAGTTTGCCATCAACGGTGTAGAACGAAAACTACTCCCACACTGCTCTCCTCGGATGATTCAGAGCTGTTAATGTCCGCTCGTAGTGGAAACTCTTTGTTTTCTGAGGTCAAGAGAGCAGCTGGTGTGACTGACGGTCAAGCTGTGCTCAGAGCGCTCTCTGTTGGACGGAACGGTCCACTGCTTCAGGCGCCCTGATGTGCCACCACACTCAATATTTTACATTTAAATATTTGTTTACTCTTCGGTTATGGATGATTATCCCCATATTCGATCGGTTATTCGAATATCGAATATAAAGTGGCAGCTCTAGTATAGGACCGGGGGAGCTAGCCACTTCAAGCAGGCACTACTGGTGCCGCAAACATGAGGAGAGAAAGGAGTTCCAATGCTACTGACCGATCCCCCGCAATTCCTTACCTTAATGATGGGCAAAGTTTGAGTTACTGAAGACAGAACTGTATGGTAGCTTTGTGCCATGATGTTGATACCTGTTTGACGCCACACTGTTACTCAATAATTTACGATGTAGTAATTTGATATCTCTTAGTGCTTATTAGCTTTCCTTCTTCATATAATGTTGGACAAACAGTTGCTGTTTTTCAGTCCATAGAGGAATTGATGACACACATGTCTACATAAAACATTAAAAAGATATATCTGTGCAAACAGTGGTAAGCTAAGCTAGCTTGTAAGCTATTTAGTTCTTCAGGGTTACAAACATTGCCTTTCATATTGTGATTTTAGATACAAAAACAAATTTGAAGAGCCCATATTTTACCTCAATTAATGTTTTTATATTTGTTCTTGATGTCTTTTAGAGTATGTTGCCAATTGATAATGACCAAAAACATTCTAGTTTTCATAATGCATTAAAGAGATAATTCACGTCTTTTTTAAATGGGTATGTTGGAGGCCCATGGCACTTGTAAATATAATTGCCAATAAAGTAGCTTACCATCTTTAGATAGGCGGGTATGTATGCTAGCTGACATAAAGTAGCTATAGACCTCAAACAACCCTTCTTCAAAAAACCCAAACCATCCCTTTAAAGGACAAATAAATTAGCATTTAGCTCTACATTAATTTGATCCCAAGAATATAAAAACTAATAAATGCAGAAATATATTTCCAGGATTCAAAAAGTTTTACTTATATACCTGGTTGATAGGGGGGTAGCATTTTAGCTAACACACTGTTAGCAATCAAATGCATCATTCTTTAACTCTTCATCTCATTAATATCATTTTTTAGGTAGGTAGGAAGGTAAAAAAAACAGTTTTAAAGCTGGGGTTGGCGATTTTGGAAAACTAGCATGAATTTGAAAGTAGCATCTCCTCAGGGCTCCGCCTAGCCCCACCCCCTGCTCACATGCACGCGCGCAGCCGCTATATCCAGAAGACTGATTCAACTCCAAACCCTCAGCACAATGTGTTTGTTTCACACTACACCAAGTCATGTCTCAGTCAGCACGAAGAAAACACCAAACAAACATGTAAAGTCAGTCAGTACTCACAGCCGATGTTGATCGGGGTATAGGTAGTTCCTCTGACATTCTCCACATAGCTGTCAAATCTCCTGTTTTGGCCATGAAACTACTGTATTTTCCGTATTTTCTCCTCTTTTGCGCCGTCCTCCTGTATCAGTATTCTCCGTAATGCGGATTGAGAACTGCCACCTGCAGTAGCATGGATGGCAGTTCTTGCGAGATTAGAGCAGCAGAACGAACTTAGAAAAATAAAGAGTTTATTTTAGATTTCTTGTACACGTGTCTTAAATGTGAGGGATACTGGAGCTTGGTTGGTGTTGTGGGGCGGCTCACAGCGGACTTCCCTTATTTTCAAAGACAAAACTTGAAAGGTAAGCATTCTCTGGCGGAGTCTTTTCCCTACACGCTACATGCTACATGCTACATGCTACACGCACTGTCTGTGCATGCTGTCTGTGCACGGGAAAATGCACGCGCAGCAGGCACCCAGAATGGCGACGGGATTTGATTGGTGTAAAAAAAGGTATCCCTGCAAGATTATTGGTTGGTGTTTTCCCTGTTTTACTCCTGCTGTAGATAGGGGGATACTTTTTAGCTAACACACTGTTAGCAATCAAATGCATTATGAGTTGATTACCATCGGGTCATAAAGACCATTTTAACCAGTATTACAAAAAGTGTATCTAAATCAGATCGCCAACCCCAGCTTTAATGAGATACCAAAGCATCCTGAATGTCCAGTAGCTTCATCTTTTTGTTTCTTCACCCTGTCCTCCATTTTGTTTCTCACATTCTTGTCATGGTCATATTGAACAACCTAACCAGTAATCTGCTCCATCTGCTGACCTCTGACCCCTGTTTTGAGCGTGAAGTTCATTTAACAGGTGTTTTGTGTTGTGTTGGAGTGAGGCATGTTTATGACTGCACTCCACGCTCACACCTCAGCAGGCGGCTGAGGAATCAATGAAAACAACACTTCCTTGTCAAACTGACCTGATTGTCACGGTCCCGAGCTCAGTGATTAAAAAACACTCCCTCTCATCTGAGTTTCGATGACACAGATCCTAAAGTCTTTCAGGATGAGACACACAGCAACACTTTGATGTCAGCACAGTTCGTGTGACAGCTATTGTCAGAACACCCTGTGTTGTTTGTTGTTATCCATCAGTGGTACACAACTTAAGTCGACAGCTTCAGCCTTACGGGACGTCTGAAACAGCAGAAGCAAACATGACGCTTCTTTTATCTCCACCTCACGAAACAAATACTGTCTGTTTAATACCTTTGAAAGTAAAAGGACTTACTCTGTGTAGTTTGTTCAGTTAAAAGCGTCACAGAAACGCCAGAGGACGAAGTCAACAGCCTCAAAAGGCACATCAGGGTTCAGTTCACACAAATTACAAAAGCACACATTTTTTTGTGCTTATCCCAGATGGTCTCCAGCCAGGCAGAAACTCTGGTTTCACTTCTGATTTAAGATCACAGAGGGCATTTTCTACAATTTGTTTTCCTCTCTTGTACTTCCTGTACTCTCCCCTGCATTAGAATATGACCTCAAGTTGGGGTGCTGGTTTGGTAGAGTGGTTGGCGGTCATGCACGTCCCATATGCATGCTTCTGCTGGTCCGGGTTCGAATCCAGCCTGTGGCCAGTTCGCAGAGTGTCTTCCCTACTCTCTCTCACCCTTTCACACGCCTATCCACTGTCTTTCTACTATCAATAAAGGCACAAAATGCCCAAAAAATACATTAAAAAAAAAAAAATATGACCTCAAGTTGACTTAAGAGTATTATAAGTGCCATTTTGATTTAAAGATCTCATGTCCTGGTGTGTTTGACCACTTGCATAATATCTTGGCTGTTTTTGAACAAGGATTTAATTCAAGTTGAATTAACAATTTGAAAATTTAGTTTCCATGGAGCAGGGCTGTTGAATTAGAAATTCAGTCGGGCCAGATTTTCAGACTTAGGACATGAGCTGGGCCAGACATTTCTGGCAGACAGTGAGCAAAGTTAACCACTTAAAAGATAACAAACACACTGGATGTTTTTTATTAATTTATTGCCACATCCAAAAGGGCATAAACTCAATAAAGAGCAAAAACTAAATCTGCTGAAATACTGTTTCTATAAATTCTAGACTTCCAACAGATAACTTCAACACGTTTGACAGGTAAATACAAGCACATATTAAGGTGCGAATGAACAAAGTGCAGATTAAAAACACAGTTTTTTTGGTCACATTTGAGGCTGCATTTGAAGTAACTGGCTTAACAGCAATCTTTCAGAATGTGTTGCATTCAATGTCTGTAATAGTGTTGGAATTTTTGTAAGACCTTGACTGTGTTTGTAAAAGTTTTTTCTATTTTTTGTGCCGTGCCTAAGCCCCAATCACGTTGATTTCTTGCCACTCGAGGGTTGCTTACGGGCCGCATGTGGCTGCTAATTGAGTAGGGCTGCCATAGAGGATCATGCCCAGCTCTTTTTCCCTCCCCTTTGAAAATACTCAGATCTGAGGGGGCAGGGAAGCCACGGGACACTAAAGCCTTGCTTTCACTGAGTGGTTTGCTTTGGTTCTGTACAGTTCAGTATGGTTTGGAGCAGTAAACCCTGGTCTTGTCTGCTTGAGGGCAGGGATGTGAGCTGGGAGGAGGGGGCTTGGCTGGCTATGTAAATGTGTGATGTCATAGCAGTGCGACACAATGCAGCAGTCTGGAGTATTTTTGTGTGTTCCTCTTCACTGCAGTTGGTTTGGTTCATATGGCAGCCTTTTAAGAGTGGGGCCAAAAAGTGGGACAGCACAGGTTGGTTATTTGTGCCCCTTTTCTGCTAATCTAACAGTGGAAAGATCAGTAATTGTGTTCCAAACTGAACCAGACTACTTAGTGGAAATGCAATAATGATAATGAGCTTGGGCTGATTGAGTGTTCAAACAATGCCTGATGGGAGGAGGGAAGGAGAGCGGACTTTCAATACAACCATTTGCCTGTAACAAGCAGAAAACAACCATGTAGGTGTAGCCAGTATAGCTATTACATCATAAACCTCCGGAAGCAAAAACAGATTATTTTCAGGGAGTTTTCTTTAAAGTTTTAAAGGTGTTCTTTTACTTCCCAAACCCCTTCCAACAGCATTAAAAACAAAGGAAATGATTTTGCAGGACATGAGACCTCCCATTAACATACACTTTGCATTAACTCAGTGAATCGAATTTGAAGTGTTTGCTGATCTTGTGATCTTTAAAAACCAACACATGCTGTAAGAACAACTAAAAAGGTAGTACTTTACAGTAACAGTGGGGTCTGACTGTATTTTCTGTGTTTTTGTAGTGTGTCAGTGTAATTTTGTGATTTTGTATGATGTGTTTTTTCTGTTTTATTTTATCTTTCTATTTTATTTTCATCTGTTTTTGTCTTTTTTGTGGGAAGCATGAGGTATGAGATTTATGTATGTACATTCCCTTTACTTCTGTTTGTAAAAAATGAATAAATAAAGAAAATGCAGTACATTTCCTTGAAAACAATCCAAAGCTACTTTTATTCTGAAATTTTAAAACACTGTTAAACGAATGCCCTCAAAATCTCAATTTCTCTCATATTTAGGTTACTATAGAACAATAGAGAAGCAAATATTGAAACCAAAAGTATCTATTTAAATGTCGGTAAACCTGAAAGGAGAAGTAAAAAAAAGAAGTGATTTAAAACCAAAACTAGGACACTCTTCTTCTGCTGCTGTTTTTCAGCCATGTTTGCAGAGGCGCGTGCTCAGTCTCACTGTTTGCATTTGTGGTTCGACCGCAGTGTAACTTGTCAGCTTCACTGTATGTTTGCCTCCTTGTTGTTGCCTCTTATGATTTCCTTTATCTCAGCGAACATTGCTTTACCCTGGGCTTGTGGTTTATCTATAAACTATGTGAACATGCTTTAAGAACACATATATTACTTTTGGATATTTATTCTCACGGTCTATAAAACCGTTCTCTGCAGTACTTTGCCTCAGGGCTGGGAAGTATGCCATGATCGTATAGATAAAGCAGCATAATTGAATTATGAAGTTGATACTTGTCTGACACTTAACTAATGTTAGTGTCACTGAGCATCAGCAAGCTATTGTCTTTTTTGTTGAAAAATTTGTTGGTGTATTCTGGTATATGGAGACACCAGTGACCCATCCATCTACATGAAATATTAACAAGCAATGACTTAGCTAACAGTGGTAAGCTAGGCTAACATGTAAACTGTTTAGTTTTATAGCATGCTAATGAAGCCTTAAAGGAATATTACACCCAAAGAATGATATGCCTTAATTTTCTACTCACCCTCATGCTGAGCAACACTCTGGAGCACTTTTTTGATGTCTCAAATGCAGCTGGAGGTCCGGGGTGATTTTCGCTGTGAACAAACGTCCATCTAACAGGGGACGACGGAGCCCAAAGAAAAAGGTCCATAAAAGTCCACAAAAACGTGCTTATTTTCCTTCATACTGCTCGTATGATACGCACTCCATGCACTACGTAAGCCGCGGCAGACCAATCCAGACGGCTTACGTAGTGCAGGGAGCGCGCGTAGACGTGCACTGCGGAAGTACGATATAGCACTGTTTAGGCTCGAAAAATGTACTAAATGACCTCGTTTCGAATTAATTATGGATGTTACCCGCTCAGGACACTTGGATTACAGCGGACGAGCAGTATGAAGGAAAATAGGCACGTTTTTGTGGACTTTTATGGACCTTTTTCTTCGGGCTCCGTTGTCCCCTGTTAGATGGACGTTTGTTCACAGCGAAAATCACCCCGGACCTCCAGCTGCATTTGAGACATCAAAAAAGTGCTCCAGAGTGTTGCTCAGCATGAGGGTGAGTAGAAAATTAAGGCATATCATTCTTTGGGTGTAATATTCCTTTAAATGTTAGATTTTGACACTAATACTAATTTAAATTCAGCATTTGACACTTGGGCACCTGATTTACTTATATATTTATAACCGAGGTCACACCATACCCATGTTTTATGTTTTAAGCAAATAAAAATATGGAGTCCCTTCAAAAACACACAAAAAAAAATCAGACTGGTGCCAGACAAATAATGACGAAAAGAAAAACACAACTCAGCACTCAAAAATGCCTTTTTATAGAGTCCTTTTTTATGGGGCTAAGGCAAGAGACAGTTAACAACAAATGCATTGCAGCACTTCAGTATTGTAAACAATCATCAGAAAGAGGCCTCTTGCATAGGGAAGTATCATCTTACAAAGTCAGTCCACACTGTGGTCTATGCTCACTCTCTTTTACCCTCAGCCCGACATGCTGGTCATATAACTGAAAGCTATAAATCAATGGTGCCTTGATGTGCAAGTTACCCAGGCCATGGGCACTACTATACCAAAACATCAGTGCAGAAAGATGCTGCTTTGGAACTTTGCAATGTTACCAATATGGATTGTCCTTTTTCTTTTTATTCTGGAGAACTATAACCTTGGAGTGCAGACTGATCTGTCTGATTATTGAATCAGACAGATCCGTCTTGCCAAGCTCCAATTCAAGATTGTTAGCAGGCCAAAGTAGGACGCCCCAATCAGCATCCTTTGGGGTAGGAAGAGGTGGGACCTATGTGCGAGACTACAGCAGGAACTGCCTTTAAAAAGTGTAGACGCTAACAGCCTTATAGAAAGAAAGGAAAATGGATAGTTGGGGAGATAAATACTTTATGATTTCTCTTGAGGAGATTCAGGATCTTACAGAACTATAGCAGTTCTGTAAATTCTGGACCACTTTTTCCATTAAATGAAAATGACATGTTAAGGCCTGAGTGTTTTTATTATTATTTTTATAAAGTAGTTTACATTCTGCCCTTTACACTGCATTATCTGGTTGACCAGTAATGAATGTGATTGACAAAACAGTTGTTCAATCACCTGATGGATATGCTTTTAAAAGGTTAGAAAAAAAAAACACTTTCCATGGGCTCTTTCCCAGATGAACTAGTGAAACATATTAAACATTCCATCCAGGGTGTCATGTTAGGAGAACTAGACAGCCATTACATACAAATTATAATTAAAAAACCCCACCAAAAGTATTGACTTCTTTGGCCACACCCCCTTTTTCCCTTTTTTTATTCTAGGTTGGATATTGTTGAGATATGACACTTGTGTTTAGCACGGTTTAAGAACTGAATTATTTGTCTTTGTGCTGTATTGAACTGAGTATAGGTCGAAAAGAATTAGCAAATCACTGAATTCTGTTCTTATTTTTATTTTACATAACATCCCAACTCTTTTGGAACCATTATCATTAGCAGAAAACATATAACATCCAATATTTTGGGCAAAATTGGACTGAGCTGTATTTTTGTCATCAGCTGGTCTCCCAGCAACAGCTTCTCGGCTCTGTCAATCAATCACCGCCATGGGATTCAGCCACCCAGGCGCCAAGCTCAACAGTCTCCACAAATAAATCCAAAAGCAGCTTCTTCCACTGTGGGAAATAACTGAGAAATATGCTTATGAGCACCACTCTTATTCCAGCTTTTATTTTTTTTACATAAAAACCGTCACAGAGGATGAAACGGTCGAATTTGCGTTGGATTTTAAAGGGCGTTTGAGGAGGGATAAAGCGGAGAGAAATGCGTCAGTGGAGATAAGCATCCATCACTTTCATTCATTTTGAAGTACAGTCGGCGAAGACGGCGTTGAGATCTGCATACAAAGTCAGCTGGAGCACTAAGAACAAAAGAGATTTCACATAGTTTGTTTCTTTTAAATGTATTCCTACTCGCAGAGAGAATTTAAGCCCTGGGAGGCTGTAGTAAGTGCGTGAAATAATGGCAGGGAGAGGATAATGAACACGTGGGTGAGCTCTGATTGATGCTTACTGCTTTTTAAAAAACAACTCACACAGAGCTGGAACAATGAAAGCCATCTAGCCCGCTGCATGATTCAAAAACACCAGAGCCGGGTTGTAATGAGTAACCCAACAAGGCCTGGAAATGTTGTTGAATTGATATGATTACAGTACATCCTACAGAATTAATTTAAGGAAATTCAAAGAGGCAATCAGGCAGAAGTTGATTTAGTGCTTTTATTGGGAAAAATCAGATAAGAGGTTTAAGCAAAAACACACTTCAATGCTCTTGATTAAAGCTTTCTGGTTTACATTATCAAAAATAACCACGAATATTTTAAGTTTTCCTCCTTTGTGACTGGTTTATATTGAAAAAACATCCCTAACTAAGCGTCAGACGTAAATAAGGATTGTTTTTATGCCTCAGAAGTGGCGAGATTCAAGGCCAAGAATTATATTTTTGAATTGCCAAAATGTATGAATGTTGTTTTATTGGGTTTATCTTGTCAACGCAGCATCTCAAAAAGTCTTCAAGGTTTTTCTTATCAAACATAGCACAAATGTCCATGTAGATTTAAGGAAGATTTGGATGTATTTTTTATGTCACAGTTCAGTGTTCAAGGTCTTGGTAACTGTGGTAATCTTTTGTTTTCAAAGGCTGAATCATCTGAAAGCTTCAAGATGTTTTCATGAAGTTTGCTCAAATGTCTGCACTGAAAATAAAATATCTTGAATGTGCATGTCACAGTTCAAAGACCAATATCACTGTGATTTAAGGTCACCTTTGGATCAGAAGGGCTATGACTTTTGAGGTCATAGTCCCAATTTCAAGGTCATGGTGACTTGTGGTCATCTTTTTTTCAAAAAAAGCAATTTCAATAGAACGCTTGAAATTAATTTCTTCAAACTTTAAAGGAGACATATCATGCTTGTTTCTCCTTTTCACTATGCCAGACTAGGATGCCTGTAAAGCATTTCTGCCCTCAGTACAAGTCATTTAGTTCCTTCATTGCCCCACAATAGCATTCTCAAAATCCTCATTTTAGGCCGTTATGAAGCGCTTGTTGAAACACTCAGTTCTCAGGCTGACCTCCAGTTACCTCGCAGTGTCACAGCCCTTTGTGCTCTGATTGGTCAGTTCTGTCAGAGCTGCCGAGAGGGCTGAGCCAGCCTGTCCTTCTTCTACTATATTTTCCGGCAGGCTCAATGCAGCGACCGTGTATTGAGTCCCCCTACAGGCCAGAGCTGGTAATGAGTGAGTGTGAGCTAGGGAGCTATATACTGCTGCTGGGTGGATGTGTTCCTGACTGATTGTTGTGGGGCTAACGGACATCACAGAGGAGGAGCTGTTTTATCAGATTACTGCAATAAAAAGAAAAGTACCTTGTGTCGTCACGACGATTTAAATCTTGCAGTCATCTCGCAATGACCTATTTCCAGAGGCATCAAATCTCGTTCTAGGATATCAGAAAAAATACAATATCTCATTTTTTGAAAATTAAGGGAGTGTAAGGTCTTGTTTTCAAATTTATTATATTATATGTAAGTATTAAATCATGCATCAGCATGATATGTCTCCTTTAAACAAACTGACTCAAAGAGGCCAAAAGATAAGATTAAAGTCCTGTGGTCATTTTTAGCTTGAAAATACCTTTTCTCCAAAAAGCTCTATGAAAATTTCTTCATCAATCTTTGCACAATGTCCACGCTGAATTAAGAATTGTCTGTTTTTTTGTTTGTTAGTTAGCTACTTGGTTACTTAGTTAGTTAGTTTGTTTCTCTGTTGGCAAGATAACTCAAAAAGTCATGGACGGATTTTAATGAAATTTTCTGGAAATATCCAGATTGGGAACAAATGATTCGATTTTGGGACTGATCCGGATCACCGTCTTGGTCCACCATGACGAAAAATGCCCTTTTCGTGAATAACTACTGAACTAAAATAGATATCATTATGAATCCAATTGCTAATGGTATGTTTTCATTGTCAAGGAATCTAAATATTTTGATGAAATAAAGGTTGGACTAATATTTATGGGGAAAATCACAATATGGTTGAGGAGTGTGGCACTGGGGGAGGTCTGTGCTTTCGGAGTGCTTTTCTAGTTTTGAAATTTAATGGACAAAAGCCAAATGTAAGGTCATGGTGTCTGATTGAAAAGGCAATGTCTCCTGAACTCCAGATTATTTCTGCGGTCTTGGCACCTGCGTTAATTCAAACTGAATTGTTTGGAATTTGGGGGGCACATGTTGAATTCAAGTTTATGGTGTCTTGAGGACAGTCTTTGTTTGTAAAGGCTATATCTATATCTATATCTATATTTCTATATCCTCGGTCCTCTAATTCTGTTTTCCGTAATAATTTGCATTTCATGTCTGTGTGTGTTTGAGTATGTGAGTTTGTGTACTGTATGTGGATTGAGAGGTTGGGTGGGGGGTTTTATATTTGTATTGTATGCAGTTTTCTACTTTGTATTTCATTATTGTTATTTTATGGTTAGTATATTTATTTTATGTACGGCACTCTGGGCTACATGGTCTTGTATGAAAAGTGCTATCCAAATTAATAGAAATTGATTGATTGATATTTACTGAACACTTTGAAGGACTTACATTAGACCTTTCTCACATGCCTAGAATTAATCAAATGTAAGTTATTTAGAGTTTGGAAGTGATAGAACAAAGTTCAAGGTCATATTCCTTTGTGGTCATCCTTTTCTTGACAAGGCTATATCTCCTGAGTGCTTTAAGGGATTTTCAATGGCCGTTTTGTAAATGTCCATGATGACACAGAGATGGAGATATTTTGAAGGTCAAAAGTCAAGGCCATGGATCCTCTTGGTCATCCCTTGCTTGTAAACCGATGACCAAACAAGTCTCATCATCGCTTTGCCTTTTTACACAACATCGTAAACATAATATCACAAGAAAGCTTTGCAGATTTTTTAGAAAATGTGGCACAGTTGTTCACTCTGATTCATGAATAAATTATCAAGACTTTGGAGGTCATATAACAGAGCCATGGGTTTCTCCTTACCTGTGATTACTATTTTGTGAACATGACATCACAGGAATGCTTCCACACTTCACCGACAAGATATTTGTGACACACCAAAGGTCGAGGTCAGGGAGTGTCTTGGATCATTCTTTGCTTGTGAACTTCAAATCTCTAGAAAGTTCATCCAGAGTTTAATCAAACATTGCACAATTCTTCACCCTGACTCTGAAATTAAATACTTAAATTTTGGACATCATAGGTTTAAGGTCAGTACTTTGAGGCCCACAACAATTTTTAAGCTTTTTTGACATTACTTCAAGACTTTTTTTGTCAGACTTTGCACAAATGTCTACCATAACACAGGTGTGAGCTGATTAAATTTTGGAAGTTATAGTTCAAGGGTAGAAGAGTCTTGTCCACCAATGTCTTGTAAATGCAGTCAAAAAGGCTTTGAAGGTTTTTCTTTAAAATTTGACAAGTGTCATCCTAGTATTTTTATTTTTAATTTTTAATAGTCAATCACAGTACCCCAAAAATGACCCAAGTCCTTCCTCTTGACCCACTGTTGAAATTTCATTCTGCGGGGAAAGAGGCATGTTGCAATTCTTCTTTGTCTTCAGTTGTTGTTTTGTTCAGCTACATCCTCATTCCTTATCCTTGGATCATATCAGATTTACCGCAAGTCAAGCCTTTCACAACCTCTGATGGCCACACTCACACATCTGAGACTCATTATCATTATTTTTATTTTTATTATTATTACTAATCAGTATCTTTGGTTATCAAAGTGTATGAGCTCATGATTTTTTAGAGTCAATGGACTGTACGACCTTAACTTTGGTTCAAGTATTCATATTTAATGACTGCCAGAGTATGTTTGAAAAACCGTCTAGTTTCTTGATAATTGATACTAGAGCCCGACCGATTTATCTGCTGGCCGATTTAATCGGCCGATAAAAGCCCTTTTGAAAGTATTCAACATCCGCCAGAGTTTTGCCGATGTTATTCTTAATTTCTCATAAAACAGTAAGCGCTGTTCGATGTCCAAGCCGCGCAGAATGATGACGTGGAAGATGGCGTCGCGCGTTGGTGGCGGCTCTTGTTAGCTCTCTGCTGATGCTGAGTGTGTGGATGACTCGCCTACTCTCACACGGAGTTGTTCTTTTAAGCCTGAAAGTCCGACATGACGAGCCACTTTCAGCGGTGCTGCGTGCACAAAGTTCCGCTGCTGCTGGACACAGAGATCACCAGTCTCTCTGCTAGTTCGGCTACCAAAGCAGCTTCACAGACAGACTGGGCACCGCCGAACAGTTTTCTGACCGACGCAACCTCTGTCGTTGTCAATACTGATGAACTGGACCTTCTGGTGGCAGGGATTAGTTTAGCCGTGACTGTTCTATTGTGATGGAAAGGAAGGAAATCTGGCTTTATCCGCTCGTTCCCGACACGGCAGCTAAGCTAACTAGCTAGCGAGCTATCTGTGCTAGCATTAGCTACCTGACGTCACAGACGTCATCAGCAGACTCATCTAAAGGGAGACTTCATCGTAGCTGGGGACTTTAATCAGGCTGTTTAAATAAGTTTGTGAAATATGTGCGATGTCCCACAAAATCTTTTGATTTCCTCACGCACATTACCTCATGTTGATAATAAAAAAGTGGTTTTACCTGAACTAAAACCTGCTTCTGATGAACTAATGAGGACTAAAAGGCAGATGTGACAAATAGTTCATGAACAATCTCTATATTTACATTTTTAAAAAGGTAATTTGTTTTATTTTGCAGGAATTTTTTCTCAGTTTAACACACTTTTTGATATTGTACTTGAAAGCTGCAGAGAAGGAAAATAAAAGATGCCTATGAAAAGAATGTTACCTAAAGTGTTTTTGTTTCTTTCCTGTTTACAACCTTTTAAAAAGTTGTTCTATTTTAACTATAATCTTCCTCTAATTTTCATCAACAAGAAGTACAAGATACAGAATGACTCTTTTAAGGTAAAGTATAACAAATACTAAAGGACAAAGTATTGTGTGTGTGTGTGTATATATATATGTACATATATATATATATATATATATATATATATAATTTATTTTTATATATATATATATATATATATAATTTATTTTTATATATCGGCCAAGTAATCGGTAATCAGTATTTTTTTCTGAGAAATATCGGTATCGGCATCAGCCTCAAAAAATCCATATCGGTCGGGCCCTGATAGATACCCTGATCCACCTGTATTCCCACTCTGTCTTTAAGGCAACCTGTCCTATATAGGCCCAGTTCACTCTGATTCGTCTATTGTGTTATAAATGCCAAACATTAAGGATGAGACTCGGTGTTATTGTTCTGCAAGTGATTGTGCTAATGTATGTCGATGACCACATGCATTTGTGGTTTCCATGGTGACAGCAGATGTTGAAACCAACAAGAGTATCACATACTGCATCAAATACAAGAACCTGCTACACACATACAAAGCCATCCACAACCTCATCCCCCCCCCCCATCTTTCTTACTTCATTAACATTTCTGTACCTACCTGTACCCTCCAATCCTCTTCGAGGATTCAGCCGCTTGGCTCCCCAGTTATGGAACTCTCTCCCCTCTGACCTCCGCAACACTGAGTTCTTACCCCTCTTTAAAATAAGACTCAAAACTCATCTGTTCAAGCTCTCCTACTCCCTCAGATCTCTTGCCATGTCTGTTGTATTGTATTGTATTGTTTGTTTTTATACCTTTTTTATGACTATTTTTACACCTATTTTAATGCACTTTTTTATTTGTACACTTGTGCGGTAACCTTTAGTGTAATGAAAGGTGCCCTTAAATAAACTGTATTATTGTTATTAATATTAAGAGTACCCATGAAACTTTTTGGCAGCAGAATCTGATATATCTGAAGTATAAACAAAGAAATATTTACTCGATACACATGCTAACACCAGTTATCATAGCCACAATTTAACCCCTAACTCATGTCCGACTTGTTGTTTGAAAAGATTTGAAAATAAAGCTGGCTTTACTTATAAATGGGGAAAATTGTCCAGCTTTCATTAGACAAAACTTGGAGGCTCCAAAGAAAAAGGTCAAACCCCTGCGTTAGTGTAGGGACAGCACAAAGGTACTGTCCAAAGTGGCCCAATCAGACATATCTTTATAGATGTGGCCCTCGGTGAACAGTGCATAAACATCCCTGCACAAGCCCGTCTGCCCCTGCTGCAGCCGACATGACATTTCTTCTCTGCTGCAGATCTGCCTTCCTGTATATTTTATGAGAAGTTCTCACAGAAACAGGAAGTCTTTTATGTCTGTCGCCCGGTCACAAAGTCTTTTATGCTCTGTACTCAGGGTGTCTTCAGTTGACCTCTGGTTGTTTGCGGCTCGGAGTTGACGCCTTCCTGTGGTGCTGCACGCCGGCAAGTCACATTTTATCTCAATGTGAACGCTTATGCTCGGCTCACGTCTCCCAGCAGCCTCGATAAGCACAGATTACTGCAAACTATGACATGATTACTTGGCTTCCATGTGTCAGTCTGACATATTCAAGCCAGAGTGATTAAAGTCTTTAGTCAAGTCAACAAGAAATGGTTTTGATTTTACGTTTCTTGTCATGCATTTCCATATTTGTAGAGAAACAAATCCAGAGACGAACTCACTGTTCCTCTCATGTGTTTTAGTTTAATTCTCATTTCAACTAATAAGAGGAAACCAATCCAAGCAAAGGCCAGTGGTCTCTTCGTTCAGCTGCAGTTTAAGCATGGCTGAGCTGAAAATAAGTTGGTTTTAAAGGATCAGAGAGAGATTAGAAGCAGATTTCTACCAATTGGATAATTTCATGAAAAAATGTTTCATGTAAGACGTCAGCTGGACTCCAGTAATGGTGCATCTTCGGAGTCTTAAAGAATTTGTCAGCCTGTGTTTGGGTCTGGAATGATTGTGTAATACCTCTGAGTTATGAAACAAATGAAGAATCTTTATGGGAAACAATGACTCTGTTCCAGCAAAGGTTAACCCCCATTATCTTGAGTCAGTGGTACATTTCTATGAGGACATTATATCAACATCCTGTGTTTGGCAGGAGTTTGTATTATTACAACCAGGTTGTTCACTTTTCACGATTTACTTTGCTTTTTTACATGGATGAGCATGTGGTGTACCTTGAAATATTGGCCTGGACTTGAGCATGTCTTAGACAAAAATGGGTCTATTTACACAGTTAACTAAAAGACACAAGTTAACATAGTTACTTAATAATCCATACCACTAAATCTTGAGATATACCACCCTGCATTTGTGTCTGTTAGCATTATGAGCATTTTTTGTTTACATTTTTGGCAGTTTGTTACTGGAGGACACACTACAGTTACACTACAATTATAAACATGACACATAGTTGGCCATTTTATTAGGAACACTCCATTCTCATTATCATTATAGCTGTTCATGTAGATATTAGCATGATCTCCATATCCATGATCGTTACATCTACAGTATCTATTTTTTAGCACCACATAGTCATGAAGTCCCTCTTGAAAATGGGATGTCACATCTCAAGAGGCCTTTAACACATTTATACTTAACGGAGACAAATATGGTTGGGATGCACTTGTGGTCTGGGCACCCATGAGTTCGTCACTACCATAAATTCTTATTTTCAGTAAGAATATCTAAGATTATACTTCTAGAAAATGATCACCACAACCATTCAGAAATGAGGACCCTCCTGAAAATGAGATGCAGCATCTCAAGAGGCTAACCTCTAATAAATCAGACGACAGGTCTATGGTACATGAACCTGTCCCAAACTTTAGTTCTTACTTTAGTCCACTTGTCTCCTCTTACCTCCCTTCCTTTGCCCACACACCCATCACAGCATCGTGTGGATTTGCTGTTCATCATGAGACTGGGATCCACATTCAAGATTTCCTGCTGCTTAACAGAAGGTTTTTGTCTTGCCGCCATAATGGAGGGATCCATGATTGGCTATATGGATTCATGTTGGTGTTGACTGTATATATTTGTATATATATGTACATGTGTATCTTTATATGCATATATGTATCTATGCATATATGTGTATCCATAAAATGAAGAGCTTTATGCTCTATTGTATAGTGTCTTGAGATAACACTTGTTATGAACTGGCGCTATACAGATAAAGATTGATTGATTGACTACAGGGCACAAAAGACCTCAGACTGTGTGTAACTGCCAGTTGTGTCAGAGCTGAACTGCAAACATGGTGGTAACTCTGAGAGTAAAAGCAACATAATAACACTGTAAATCAAGCTGGCAACTGATGATCAGTGGTCAGACCTCACCATCAGTATTGTCTGATTTCTGTTTCTACAATATTTTCATCTGCACCCCCAGAACTGTCTTGGGGTAATTGTGTAAAGAGTTACCGTGTTAACTGATGACTTACTGTCATCTGTGCTCATAGATGTTGTCGTCGATGCGCTGAATAACAGGGGATGTCTTCTTCAACACTTTACTTTATTAACTTTAGGATGAGTTTTATAGCATCAAAATAGGTTATCTATAAATGCTATTCCTTAGCTTTCCGGTCGGGTCGGACAGGGCTGGACTGGCCTGGATACTCAACTTCGGGAACAAGACAATTAAACCTAGAGCAAATTTATTTTATTCGGACACGTCTTAGAGCACCGGGCTGTAAGCAGAGATATATAGCCGGCTACAAGACTATGATACTAAGTTTTCAAAAATTGCTTGTTGTCACACATCAAAAACTACCACTACGTAACTAGAAAGAGATACATTACCTCGTCGCTTTGCATCCTGTAAGTTGTTGGAAAAAAGAAGTTGTAAAGCAATGCAGAGTTCTGAGGAAGGTCCGAGCTGCATTTTTATTAGCATCACAACAAACACACTCACGTCTTTTGGTGTGTTCAAGTTGTAGTCAGAAGTAGGAATTTCCGAGTTCCAAGTAGGAAACTGCAACTGGATCGCCCCTCGAAGTCGGAAATTCCTACTGGGAACTCAGTGAAACCTCGCCTCCCCTGAGTTGACAATCGAAGATGGATGCCCCCAGTGTGAACAGTTATTTAGCTCCTGTAATAATCAATTTATTTACACTTCTGACTGGGGTGTGTCGCTCTAGATCAGCTGTATACATAGTATTGTTAGGCTTATATTTACAAAAATGCTGCCATAGTGACAATCACATTCTTCATACAACAACACAGGGCGTGCGAACAACAGCTAACAACAGCTAACAATAGCCAGGTAGACCGGCATGTTTTTTTTCAACTTCAACTGGAACACAGTTAAGTCGGAGATGATGTCACTCCCAGTTCCGAGGTTACTGGAACGCAGCATTACGACAGTCACCGCACGTGCTCATGGGTAGCAGAGTCTTTATTTCGCCAGAAACAGGTTCTCCTCATAGTCTCTTTAAACATTGTATCAAAGAATACTTCATTAGGTCTTATGTGAGAAAATACAGCCAAGAACACTAAACTAATTCAAAAATATCGACTGATAAATTCAAGTATAGCAACAACTACACACACTCACCAGTTACATTCTTACACCAATCTTATTTTCTGATCTCCCAACTTCTAAAACAGAATTTATCCACCATTAGCTGAAGGTTTTTATTTAGGCAGTCTCACTGTACAGATGTTGATGACTGTGATCTTAAATTAATCCACTCTCATAGTTGATTCTGCCGCTGTGATCAGTCTGTCATCTCTACTTCTACCTCTCCACTGCTCCTACTGGTGATTTGAACAGTGCGCACAAGTGAACTGACACAGGAAAAGCTACCATCGGTACAGGTTACAGTTAACAACAAGTAGTGTTCAGCTTCAGACAGCGATGTTACATGAAGGAAACTGAGTGCAGTGTTGTGGTCTGTCCATCAGGCATCACTTTTCTACATTTTCATGATTTTGACATCAATATTTTTTCCAGTACTTTTACTCTCAGAATTGACATAATCGTTGTCATGTTTGTGGTTTACTCCTCACACAAAGGGTAGTGGTATGCAGCCTGAGCGCACAGAGAGCTCATAAAACAAACAGCGACTTAATGATGAATCAAAGGGCTAAGCTAGCTTCTTTTTAACGTTTCATTTCAAACAATGGTGATTTCTGTCTTAGATTTTGCTCATGAATGGATTGGTTTCTTTTGGATTTAACTCAGCATGGTTATAAATTTGACGGTTGAGTGACTGGCTGATTTTTGATTATACGCACCTGAACAAATGTATTACATCAACCTGTTGGGGACTACAGATGGAAACTAGCCTGTCGCTATAATCTGGCACATTTACATGCCAGTGTTCATTAATGTGCGCTGTCCTCTAATCAAATAAATAAATAAATAGAACTGTGTGCTGCAGGGAATGGCAGTGATTGATGACAAGCTACCTTTTTTGAGAGCTTTTTGATAATATGGGTCTGTTTTGCAACATAGTTTCCTAAATCATACATAAGATGTTAAAACCACCAGAGCTCATATTAAACCCAGTTAGGGCCTCATTTGCCAAGGCTTTAGCCAGAGGATTCAGTTCTGCTTTGAGTCTGACCCTCAATATTAGTAACATGTCATTGCACTGTCCTGCCTCTCAACAAATTATGCCTTTCCTCTCCATCTTGAGTCAAAATGCTCCCAAATTATCTCAGAGATCATATGAGCAGATGGACAGAATGTTTGCTAGCATGTCTAACCATTTAATGCTGCAAGCAGAGATATCTTGGATCTATGTTTTTTTGCAAAAATGGCAGAAGAATGCTTGATTTAGATCCTCCCTCAGGTGTTACATTGTGTCAAAACAAACGGTTTGGTGTCCTTTGGACTTGCATTTGGCCAGTATGATTAAATTGTGCGTTATCGTACTCCAACATAAAGCTGTTTTGATAAGAGCAAAAAGAAATTAAATGGAAAGTAACACAATAAGTCAATTCATTTTCAGCCAAAGCTTTATCTTATAATTAAAAAGTTCTGACAATGGTAGAATGACTAACAAGAGCAACAGGTGAGTGCTAACATGCAGAGGGTCTTTGTTTTTTTTTACTGCAGTCACGTCCACCAGAAAGAAAAGGACAGAATGACTCGAGTGCATGTCTATGGTCAGTAAGTGGACACGGATAAATTGAGTCTTGTCCTTGTGTTCACTGAGCAGCAGGGTTGCACTGTCGTGTGTCACATCCCCACAGGTCAGAGCGCCTCCGCTGCTCGCCGTTACAGCTTTTAATTAATGATGGGTGACTGTCGGATCACTTTCTGGCCGCTCCCAGGTGGTGATGGGAAATTAGGCTCCTTGCCTCCGGGGAGAACCATCTGGTGCCACCGAGATACAAAACAGCAATAAAGACGTAGAGCATTCTGGGTACTGCAGTTTGGGTGAATAATGGGCAGTGCAACACAAAGAAGCCCGTCAAACAGCTTGCTTTTAGTGCATTGGCATGCAGCACAAGTGTCTTTCCTATTATACACCTGATACAGTTGTCATTTGTCAGATTGCTTAAATATGCTCTTATTAAATCACTAAGGTGATGGTCTTAAGTCGTGGGTTGGTACAAAGCTTGCACATTTTAATCATAAAGATGCAGAAGACTACAGCACCTTGAACAACCTTAAACTGGGTCAAAGTCTTAAAGGTGTAGTCAGCGATGTGGGAGAAAACGAGTGGAAAGGTTGTTTATAAACAAATTTAGACCCACCTCCCCTTCATACCTCACCCCTGGCTCCACCCCCGAATGCTGATGGACGTGCATCGTCATGGAAACGGCCATAGAAACTGCGTAGCTGACCAACGTAGCTGAAGTAACCCTGACTCGTCAGACAACTCGACTGACAATATTGATAACATCACAACAACAGTACATTCTGTCAGATTAGACAATAAGATGAATGCCCGACGGCTGTTACTGTTATGTGAAGCACCACAAAGCTAATGTTGCTTACCTATCCAGCAGACAGACGGCGACATCCGCGTCCGTTTTCAGGTCTTTCAATTGGCGGAGTTCCCTCCATCGTCGGAAAGAAACACCAATGTTGATTCGGGTCTTCGCTCTTTCATGGTCATAGCCCTTCTTTTTCACTTTTCACCCCTCTGAACTTTTTCTTTTGGGCTGTTTTTCAGCCATTGCTACTGCACATATTGTTTCTCTTTCTTACGCTAACTGCGCACGCTACGCAACCTACGACTCCCCCTCCCCCCTCTGTCTGATCTGCGCATGAGTATGATTGCCCCCTGTATGTAGGGGGGAGTTGTACTCTGTTTTGGTCACTCGGCCCGAGCCACAGTATTTACCCGTTGAAATTCAGAGCCAAGGCTGTGTATTGAAACCAGACTTTTTTTCCAACATGCTGTCAGTGGTGACATCTTGTGGATGGAGAGAAGAAATACGGTGAATTTGACAAATAGTGCCTTAGATTAGAAGATTAGAAGATCGCTGACTACACCTTTAAGACTGATGATATTTAGAGTATGTATTAAAGATTGGCTTTTAAAAGTAACAAAACATCAATTAAAATTAACAACATAAAGCATATCAAACTAGAAAACAGAATATAAAATAAATGCTTTGTGTTTGTTTTCATATGTTTTAACAGTATTCATTTCTACTTCTTTTATTTATTAGTTACGGGGTTTATTTGTGCTGCTTTGTAGTTCTGTCATTTTTATTTTATTGTTGTTTCTCATTGTAGTTTTTATCATTACGTTTATTTATGCTCTTTCGCTCTGTGCCTAGATTTGCACTGGGATTGTGCACCTTCTAGATAAAGCAATTTAGTTGAGCAAACCCTAATGTGTGCTCAATGTGCTTTTAGGCAACACACCTCATGTCTTGTATTATAATTAAGGGTTAGTACCTACAGAACCAGGATGTTCAGTTTATGAAACTACCATAAACTAAGACAACAGCCAGAGATTCTGAGCCTTCTCTGCCTTTTTTGACCATCTGGAGACAAACTGAGGATGTATAGAGTAACGTCTGCAGTGCTCCTGCTGTCCTCTGTTAACAGTGATACAGCTAAATAAAGGTCTGTATTTTCAACAGTCAAATTCCAGGTCTTCTGCTCTGATGATTCGACTTTCAGGCGGCAGCTCCTGGGAAAACCCTTTGTGATTCATCCCACACTTCTACTAAAAATTGCTCTTGAACACATCCTCCTCCCCCTGTTCTCCTTTATTTGTACCGACTACTCCACTTAATCCCGACTTGACGAGCGCCAACGCCAACTCAAACACAGCCTGCGATTGTTTTTAAAGCCCACGGTTACATAAGCTGTTTCTCAATGGCCGCCCATTGAGAAACAGCGGCGGTGACTGTGACACAGTCTCACTACAGTATGACTGATGACCTGCAGTGGCTGTAAACCTGACTCATGTAGGAATGGAGAAATTTGTGCTCTGCATTTGCGTAGGCAGGAACACCTCCGGCCACTTATAAGAAGGGTTTCATAACCACTGGTAGATGTTAAAAAGTAATGCTGCAAGTGGAAGTTCTGCCCAATGTGATCAATGCATGGGAACTTTATTCTACAAGCTGTGTATTTCTGTTCTACTTCCAAAATGGTTGGGGCACTGTAACACACAGAAAACAGGAATTTGTAAATACTGGATCTTAGTCTAAAAAATGTTCTTAGAATTACTCAAACATGCCAAATATGATACCTGCAGAGTATTCCAAAAGTTGGAATGGAGCAAGGAAAGACTGGAAGAGTTGTGAAATGCTCTATAGGGGTGGGCGATACTGGGAATTTTGGTATTGATCCGATACCAAGTAAATACAGGGCTAGTATCGCCGATACCGATACCGATACTTTTTACATGAAATGTAATGATCATTGAATAATTTTGTAATTTTGCCTTAAGTTGGTTGATTATGAGTATGGTAAAACACAGCACAAAGAATTTAGGCAATAAAAATGCTCTATATTACTGAACCACAACAATAGAACACAATTGTAACTGTATAAAAGTAATAAATTATTCCACGTTTAAGAAAAAAAATCACAAGTGCAAAATAACAAAAAAAGCAGTATGTAAAAAATTTTTATAAATATAACAATATCAACATCACAACAAAAAATACCTTCCATTGCACAATAAAGTGTAAACTACATTTAACCTTAACCTTTGGCTTTCTGCTCACAAAGCCCTCTCTTGGGTTGCCCTTTGTGCTCTCTGTGTAAAGTTAAGTAAAGGCGACATAAGAGAAACTGCAGTATCCATCTCATCACGCTAGTGTCGATCCGAGACCAACACTCAGTTTGGTATCAATACTACCGATACGCCCACCCCTAATGCTCTATAAGATTGCTTGATGTTTTTCACTTTGAAGCAGACCATGGTGTCCCTCAACATGCAAAAGTAACAAATTTGAGGTTTTCACAATCCCAAGTCCAAAATATCATCACAATTTAACACTGAATGCCCATGACCTTTAATCCCTCAGGCACCACTGTATTAAAAACATCCGTCATTCTGTAATAAGACTTAACAAATAAGAATGTTCCTTTTTTTTAAACTGGTCTTTGTTTGATACAAAACTCAGAAAATCGTTTAAAGGAGACATATCATGCTGATGCATGATTTAATACTTACATATAATATAATAAATTTGAAGACAAGGCCTTACACCCCCTTAATTTTCAAAAAATGAGATATTGTATTTTTTCTGATATCCTAGAACAAGATTTGATGCCTCTGAAAATAGGTCATTGCGAGATGTCCGCGAGATTTCAAACGTCGTGACGACACGAGGTACCTTTCTTTTTATTGGAGTAATTTGATAAAATACTTCCTCCTCTGTGATGTCCGTTAGCCACAAAACCGTCAACTTGATCTTGATCTATAATCAAGAAATGATATATAGATCCCTAGCTCACATTCACTCATTACCAGCTCTGGCCTGTAGGGGGACTCAATATGCGGTCGCTGCATTGAGCCTGCTGGAAAATACAGTAGAAGAAGAAGGACAGGCTGGCTCAACCCCCGATAGAATTGACCAATCAGACCACAAAGGGCTGTGACGTTGCGAGGTAACTTTAGGTCATCCTCAGATCCGAGTGTTTCAACGAGAGCTTGATAATGGCCTAAAATGAGGATATTGAGAACGCTATTGTGGGGCAATGAAGGAACTAAATGACTTGTACTGAGGGCAGAAATGCTTTACAGGCATCCTAGTCTGGCATAGTGAAAAGGAGAAACAAGCATGATATGTCCTCTTTAAACTGAGTGTGGCTAATGCTAGCAGTGCTGATACCACTAACTGTCAGTCCAACCTTTTGTTTTGATGTAAATTTCTTCACTGAATATGGGTACTCACTTCATTTTGCAATTTTGAATATCACCTAAAACAGCTTACACACAACTCAAACACTTTCTTGGCATTTTATACTAAATAAACATGCTTTTTCTACTGGACACTTGCCGAAATTACATTTTCTTTTGAGGAATGCAAGTACATAATTATAATTTGAAATCTTAATCAAGAAATGATATTTTCTTTTGGTAAACAGTACATTTAAAAATAAATGGACAGCAAAAAAATTAAACTTTAGAATTTGAAATATCACAGCATCAACATGTTGGTGTATTAACTATTACAGACACATAAATATGATTATGGTAAATAACAATACTGTAAATTTATGGCAGCTGTGGCATAAACCTTACATTGGCTTTTGGTCTAATACATTTGTTAAGCACCATTTTTACTCAGGGGAATTTTTGGAAATTTTTTCTCATTTTACACAATGTCCCAAATATTTTGGAATCATGAATTCCTCTTTACTAAAATTTTCCCATCTTGATGATGCATCTTTATTTTCAGACATGGACAAGTTCAACAGCTCTATTCTAACCATAAATCTTAAAAGTATGCAGCCAAATCTGTATCTGTGTGGGAGGTTTAATTTGAAGTGGAGGGTCTTTTTTTTCTTCTGTTAAAGTGACGGCCGTGGGTGATTTGAGGGGGACCTCTAAGAATAACCCTCCGTCTTATGAATATGTGGTTAATCACTGGAGCTGGCTTCAAAGAAATACCTGGCTGCTGTAGCTTCTCTCAGGCACTGACAATTTTATTTGATAAAACACAAAAATGGTTTTATTTGTATGTGTTGCTGGTTTATTTTGAAAAGTGGTGATTTGGCCTGAACTACACTTGATTTGCTTTTTCTCTGTTGAATGTTGGAGTGTTGCTTGAGTCACAGATTACCCATGTGGGGCACAACTTTGTGCCAAGAGCAACCCTTGAATATATGGTAACAACATACCAACCACACTACGGCTGTCGCAGTATATGTTTTTAAAAAGCATTGGTCATATCGGGGCTTGCAATCGAGCGAACCAACACGATGCTAACTTCTGCATTGGCCTACAAAAACACGTAATGCCTGCACCACTCTATAAAAACTACAACTTGACTGTTTGACTTATAATCAGATACAATATTTCCAACTTTAAATGTCATGTTGTAGATTCTTCTTTGAGAATATCATAATTCTATGACCCGATAGATTCTGGCCTTGGGGACCAGGTTGTCCTGTATGCTATCAAACAACTGTTCGGACTCATTCCTTCACCACTCAATAAAGACTTGGTACAGTCAGATATTGACCTATTGTTTGTTGCCTTTTACGGGAAGAGAGCTTCTGACAAGCCCCACCCTCTTCAGTTACTGTTACTAGGTTGGACAAGATCTGTAATTGCTGAACATTTAATACCCATTGAAATTACTTCACTCTAGACTGCCTACCTGCGTAACCTGACACCAGTTAACCAATTAGAAAGCCAACAAAGGGGAAATTGTTTTGGTTATATTTTTCATTATTTTAAAAGAAGGGTAGTTATGTTTTATTCCTTTGGCTTGGTTATAATTGAAAGTAGAATAAACTAAAATTAATATTACTATTACCAAATCAGTCACTGGTGCGTGCGCTTGGAAGAAGTTCACTTCTTTGAAAGGGTGGGGCTTGCCAAAGAGTCTTCAGATTCAGGTGGAAGAGAGGCCAGCAACAGCAGGGGTGTTTCTCAATTCAAACTTCACAAGGTCGAACTTGCCAAATTCAGAGTTTGGAATTCAGGGGTAAGGGAGTCCACAGAATGATCTTACAACTATTTAACAGCAGCGTACTTTGCTAGCTTCCATAGCTCTGCTAGCATCTGCCTTCCATGTACCTACACCTCAGGTTTCAAACACAGGTCATCACAAAAAAGTATCATTCATAATTTTACACAGCATCAGTGGTTACTTACAATTGTGCGACTTCTCTTCCGACATGTTGTAGTTTCCCGCTGAACGTTGTTAATTGCATTGTGAGATTGTAGCTGTGAGAAATCCGCTTAAGATATGTTTATTTTTTTATTTTTTTTTCATGTATTTTTTGGGCATTTTGTGCCTTTATTGATAGGAGAGAGACAGTGGATAGGCTTGTGAAAGGGGGAGAGAGAGTAGGGGAAGACACTCTGCAAACTGGTCACAGGCGGAATTCGAACCTGGACCGGCAGAAGCAAGTACATGGGGTGCCTGGTTGCTAACCACTCCGCCAAACCAGCACCCTGAACTTGTTTTGATGTGAACTATGAATTGGAGCAGAACTTCGCCTGTGATTGGTGATGTATCACAAGTCCAGAAGTCTAGAGGTATGCTGAAGTACACATTTTGGCTGTGTCCGAAGTGGCATACTAACGTACTATATACTACATACTCATGTGTATATGCTGTATACTACATACTATAAGTACCATTAGAATGCCAACCCTTCACACTGTTGTATACTTCTAAGTTTCCCATGATGCATTCAAACCTTCGGCACCAGGCTATCAAATATCTCTGTTGATTCGCCACATTTGAAAGTTGAAAGAGCATTTTGGGTGAGAAAGTCACCACATAGAATACCGAAAATGTGGTCATTTGAGCCATAAAACGCACAGATACAAATTTCATTTCGGCATTTTGGACATTCTGTTATGCGCGCCATTATGCTATCGTAGAAACTTACAGTTGGCTCGCGATGCATTAGAGGGCTCGCAATGCATTATGGGGCGTTTGTGTGACTGGTATGTCCACCTTGCATACTTAAATTTTTTCTGATATAGTTTACATCAGGGTATTTCTCGCACACTCAATCTTTTTTGTATTATCTAATGTGAATGCACTACATACTCATTTTGACGTCACACTTAGTATGAGTAGTGTGTTAGTATGCCATTTCAGACACAGCCTTTAAGAAGCAGCCTAGATTTTGTCCAACCTAGTAACAGTATCTAAGGAGGGTGGGGCTTAGAAGATCCCAACCTGGAAAAGGCGGAGCTTGACAAAGGATCAATTTTGTAATTAAAGGTCATTTTTTTCCAATTATGTGCACAGCAACAAGGGTGCACTGTTTTCAAGTAAAATCTAAAGCTCTGAGCTCGTTTATCCATCAGAGTTACAGGACATGGCAAATGCAGCCTAGTCCAAATGGATGTGGCAGCAGATGAAGACCAGGACTAAATCTGTTAATACATTTTGATGTAATGTTTCCTAGATTTTGTTGTGGAAAGAAGACGTTTTGTAATTTACTGCCAAATTTGTTCCTACTGACAAAATTCTAACCTTGTTGAAGCCTCTGTTTCTCGAATCAGATCCAAGTGTTCTGTATTTTGTAAGGAAGGAGAACTTATTAAGGAGAGAGCGAGGATTATAAAATCAATACGCAGCAGTGATCTGTGAGACAAAATGCAAACAAGGAGAAACACTCCACCCCCACAGAGACTAAAACAGATCCAAGGATGCAGAGTTTTTAAGAAGCAAAACTGAATCATTGATTTGATGGAACATAAAGTGATGTCAAGCAAATATTTTCTTACTGTTGGTTTGACTCATCTGTCAGTATTCTGTCTATCATGTCTCCTCGTACATGTGTTCACCTGTAGCTTTCACACGATTCATAAAACAGCAGTACCCCCCTCTCCCACCCTTCATGTTTATTTACTCCACTACGCCTCAAGTCTGGTTGAACCTGCTTTGCGTCATCCCACGGCCCTTTCGGCCAGCGCGACAGACGTGTAGAGGCACGGCGCAGCTCGTCGACAGGTTGCATCACAGTCTATGTTTACCAGATCCTCACGCTCTATTTACAGAAAAGCAGCTTTATCGAAGGCGTGCACGATCCACACACTAACAGGTGTCTGGACAGAGATCGACGCTCATGCGTGTGGCTGTGGGAATGTTTGGTTTTGCAAAAATGAACCCCAAAGACATGAATATTTCAGCCTTATTGAGGCTTTAATCATACGAAAATCTCAGGTACTGATTTAAATTCATTCTATGAGAAGTAAAGGTAGATTTTCCGATCTTTGAAAGCCTCTAAAGCAAATGTGTTTTCACTTTCTTTTACTAAATGCATTAACCAGCCACACAATCAAAAGGTACATTTAGCAGTAATGGCCTCGCTTTTATACTAATGTATGGAAATCACAAATGCACTGTTCATTTAACTGTGAATAAGGGAGCTTGTATATAATCAAACCATAGATTCACGCAGAGCTTCACAGATCTGCCTCTTATCACACACTGAAAGAAACAAGAACTGCCTGATGGTAAATGCATCTGCAAGGTAGATAAAAGCTGGGCAGTGGAAGCACAGATGCGGTTCAAGAAGAAGCACTTAAGAATGTTTATATGGTAGTTTATTTAGTCAAAATCTTTTAAAAAAGGTATGTACATGAAGCCTAAAAACCTTGACATTTGACCTTCAAAATTGAATCAGTTTAGCCTCAAGTCGGAGTGAACATTTGGGTGAATTTTGACAAAAGCCTTGAAATCTTTCTTGAAATATTATGTATAAAAAGGGATAACAATGAGGCTCTGAGATCTATGACCAACAAAATTCAACCTTGACTTGTGATTTCCAAATATGAATCAGTTTATCCACGAGTCACACTAGACATTTAGGCAAAGTTTGTAAAAAAAAATCCCTTAAAGCATACTTTAATCATTATCATATAAGACATAACTTGGGCACAATGACCTTGACCTTTTTGCCTTTGATTTCCAAAGTCTTATCAAATAATCCATTGGTCAAAATTTGAGGAATATTTTTAAGTTTTCTTGTAAAATGGCCTGCAAAGCAAAGGATAAACATGGGACCCCAATGACCTTGGCCTTAGACCTTTACATGCCAAAACCTCATGCCTTTACCCTTTATTATTATCAAGCTAACACAAAAACTGCTGGGCGGATTTTGCTGAAATTTTCAGGAGATGATGGGAATGGTCCAACTGAAAAATGATTAGATTTTGGTGGTGATCTGGGTAACCAACAATAGTGAACAGTGTTTTTTGCTCAATAACTGGCAAACTAATATTGATATCAACATGATTCTGAGTGCTCGTTGTGGGTTTTCCGTGTCAAATAATCATAATACGATACTAAGTTTATTTTGGAACTATCGTCTACAGAAGTAACAGCAGTATGTGAGCTAACTTGGTGGAGGCTTACACTCTGAGTTCTTTTGGGTTTATGTTGATTTTTATGTTGGTTGTAAAACTGGGTTCTTATGAAGCAAGAGCAGGCTCTATTGTAGAGAGAGTGTCAGGGACCCAGGGAGAACATATAATAATTAGCATTCCTTCGAAATTACATTCAAAAGCAGGTGATGAAAGTAGGACTTATTAACCTTGATGTTTGACCTATGGCATTCAAAAGCCACCAAGTCTCCACTAAGTGGTCCAGTATGGATCAGCATAGTTTAGCTCAGGTCTAGAGCTGCAACTACCGAGTACTTTTGGAATCGAGTACTCTGTCAATTATTTCTTCGAGTAATCGAGTACTCTAACAAAATATACTTTTTTGTTTTTAAACAAATAAATCAATTGTACACAATGCAACATGTTAGGGCTTTCAAAATGAGCAACCAAATGCCGTTTATTCCTCAGAAAAGGGTTTTTATTTTAACAACTTTCAAAGTTTAAACCAGTACTGGCTTAAAACAAAGCTAATACAATACTGATTTACAAAGCAGTAATATAATTCTGCAATTATATTTGTGAAGTGTGTTCTGGAGGGCATTATGTAGTTTGGATTGAAATCCTTGATCATGTTCTTAAATCCTGTGTCCTCCACCATGGAAAGAGGACGCATGTCTGTGATGAGCATATTTAAAATGCTGTAATAGTAATAGTTGCAGCCCCAACGACATATACCGTTAGGGCTGCTAAGCTATGTGCTAAGCTCACTCCGTTTGACATCAGACACACTGCACTGTGTTTTCTTTTCGTCCCTTCTTGTATTGACCACACACTTGGGACACTCTCTGCTCTTTCTCCTGCGGACTCTCTCCTTTCTGTTCCTCTCTTTTCTCTTCCTTCATGATTTTACAAGCCGCGCAGCAGCGGAGGTAGCAGGCGAGGTGTGCCACAGGGATTACCGTCCGTGTCAAACACCGTGTACTGTATAGTAGTCCAGATATATATTTTATATGTATAATTATATATTAAACGAGGCTTCGAGGCACAAAATTTAATTCGAGGATATTTTGTAATCGAGTACTCGCGAATATTCGAGGAATCGTTTCAGCCCTACTCAGGTCGATGGCAAAGCCTGATCCTGTTTGCGTTTCCACAGCTAACCCAACTCTACTTGGTGAGCAGCTTATAAGCCGGATGCCGATAGCATGACGTCATAGCAGCGTGACACAGTGTACCCGGCTATTAACTACAACGAAGAAGAAAACACGACACAGACAAAAGAGCAACAATGGAAGACATCCAGCTATTCTTCTTTTTTGTGATCAGCATGTGGCTTTTTTGTTACGAAGCACAACCATCTTTGTTTTAGAGAAAGCTGTTTGCTGTGAGAGTTATCTTCACGAAGACGAGTGGAGATTTAAACATGGCGGGGTTATGTGTTGTTCCGCTGTTGCACAGGAGGTGACGTCTCCTTCGACAGATCAACGGACTGCAGTGTTTCTAGCTCCACCTTCTGGGGTCGGATCTGTATGCTTGGCACCCCAACATAATGGTCCTAAAAAGTAGGACAGTGCTGTTGGCTTGTAAGGGGTCCTGTCCCGGTTTTAGGCTACGGAAATGCCACAGAAAGCGAGCCGTACCGAGGCGAACCGAACTGAACGCTCTGGTGGAAACAGGGCTAAAGTCTTTTCAAAACTACGATACTAAGTCGTCCAAAAATTGCTTGTTGTCACACATCAAAAACTACCGCTATGTAACTAGAAAGAGATACATTACCTCGTCGCTTTGCATCCTGTAAGTTGTTGAGAAAAGAAGTTGTAAAGCAATGCAGAGTCCTGAGGAAGGTCCGAGCTGCATTCATTAGCATCACAACAAACACGCTTTGGATTGGGTCACGTCTTTACGACAGTCGCCGCGCGTGCTCATGGGTAGCAGAGTCTTTATGTCGCCGGAAATAGATTCTCCTCATAGCACCTTTAAAGTATTCTTTGGATATTGGTGTCACTATGTTTGTTTAATCATTTTTTTAATGCATTAAAGCCTCCATGCTTCTTTTCATCCCTATAAATAAGCATCAGGCAGGAAACCATCATGTTGTTCCAGCATTTCTTCTTCTTCTCTGTAAATCTTCAGCTCTAACAACAGTGGCTGCTCTGGTGGATCAAAACGTCTGTGAACAATGCTGCTTTGTCACTCACCTGCTGCTGCACCCACCTGTAACAAAGACGGCTTGTGTAACTGCAGTGTTTATGTTGGCTGTATCTCCACAAAGCAGCCTTTTTACATTACAATTTCATAATATGTAAATGTAAGCCCTCAGAAAAACTCTCCTAATGCCTTCAAGAGCGTCAATTTCGCCGCCCAGCCATCATCCAGAGCTCAAATTTCAGCATTTGTGACGCCAAGTTTATTCAGCCAAGAACTCATCCACCTATGCTAATGCACACCTACACAGCATGATACCGTCTCTGCTCGCCCTCCGCTCATACAAAGTACATAATCCTGCGGCCTCCAGGCTGCACATTTTTCCCACACTCCCCCCCACCGCCACCCCTAAAAAAGACAAGTGCTCAATCTCATCTGTACCCACAATCCATCACTGTGTCCCAGAGGCTGCGTGGTGCCGTCATCAGAATACAGTTTGTGTGTGCGTGTTGTTTTTGGCTTGTTTTGGCCCGTGAATGCATCATCAGGGGGGTGGCAGCATCTATCTCCCTGACCTGCATTTTTCTCTGTAAAAGCTGCGTTTAAATGTGTGAGTCAGACCGAAGCAATGTGAGTGTGCTGAAAATGGAGCTGTGAAATATTAGGGGTGTTTTTATGTCTTTAACTAAAACAGAAAAATCACAGAATAAACATGAAAATTTGGTTGTTTCACGTTTGTCCAAAAAAACATTTTTAATATGCAAGAAATTTAGTGTGTTATTTTTACATGACTGAGATTGTAGGAGGAGTTAACCCTCTAATGCATGAATTATTAAATTCAAATCAATGCTTTTAAAATATTTTATTTTTAAACACGCTGAAAATCATAGTCGTTTTTTTCATGGTTGCATTTTGAGGGAGTTGCATCAATGGGATAAAAAGTAATATAGTAGATCTTAATAAAGATCCACAAACACATATTTCACAAACATTTACTAAGAGCAAATTAAAGGAACAGTAAAATCTGAAGTATATGTATTGTTTAGGGATGTAACGATATGAAAATTTTGTATCACGGTTATTGTAACCAAAATTATCACCGTTATACAATTGCGATATTGTTGCAGTGTGCTCAAAATGTTCTAAAAGTACTTTTACACAGAATTGAAATCGTTTAACCCCTTTATTATTATATTCATAACAGTTCTTTTGTCTTTTTTGTCAATAAATGTGTCAGACTCAGAGGCCAAACAATGCAAACTGCGCATGTGCACCTCGCGTGAGGCTCCTTAATCGAGGACAGATACATAGTTCCGGCTTTTCCAGGCAAAGAGAAGCATCACCGTGCGTTACTGAGGCAGTGTGGTGATCAAGCACGATATAACGGCAATTTTAATTGGACACGGTAACGATTACCGTGGGAAATTTTATCGCGGTTTACCATTTTACCGGTAACCGTTACATCCCTAGTATTGTTGCTGTGTAACCAAGCTGTTTACTTGTGAATTACACCAAAATTTAAAATGAAAACACAATTATGTGAAATCTGAATACAGGCATAATACCCAATATGTTGTTCTTCGGGCATTTTGAATTTATGATGTAATATGTTGACATGGTAAAAATGTGCAATAAAAATATTATTACAAAAATCAAGACATGTGTTTGTGAATTTTCCCCCCTGATAGTTGAACATGGTACTGCAACCTAAAGTGTGTAAAATTTATTCCAAATACCTGTCTCCATGTAGTGGACACCAGGCATGAAAGGGATAATTTGCTGCATTTTTTATTCGTTGATGCTTTTTTGTTTGTTGTTCATATTAATGTGGAGGGAGGAAATTGAATATGTATTTGACCAGTCGTTCTGAATTGATGGGTAAGGACCAAAAATCGAGTAAGGAAGCTGTAGGTCACATAACACATGCTGGACTATATGTTACTGAAGAAGATAGCATGCACCTTAAAACAACATATTTGAGTGTTAGACACAGTAAACATCTGCAAAAGGAGAAAAAAGATCTGTGTTTATTGAAGGTCAGAAGCACAGATATGAGTTTTTGGGTCCTAGCCTTTCATCAGACATGAAACAAATGAGGACATGCAAATCCATTTCTACAAAGGTGGGTCACCTGTCAAGCCTTATGATGCATGATATTGTTATTGTGCATCATACCAAGCTCCAAACTACAACAGTTGTGAATGGACCAAAGCGGTATGGCCCAGTCAATGTTGTAATAGCATAGATGCTAACAGCTTTGGTAGCAGTTTTGTAAGATCAGAACTGTAGTTATTTATAAATGAAAAACAAACAAATCCACTCTTTGTTTATCTTAGGGACATTTATCCTTCTAACGTGTGGTTTGACATTGAAATTCCCATTGTAAAGTCAAAATAGACTTTGTTGTTTTGTGGATTAAAAAATCTGAAGAGAATAAACCAAAAATTTAGAATGCAAACCAGACTGTTGGAGATCTATTTAATACACTTTATTTTTACATTTGCAAATGATTAACAACTGAATCCACAAATGAGGACTTAGAAACCCTCTATCTGTCTTGTTTGCCTCTCTTTACCTCCATTAGCTCCTCAGTCATTATCGTTAATTAAATCATTGAGCATTCATGCTTTATGATTCAATACATTAGCATACTTAATATTTTAATTAGGCTCTTTAATGTATCTTCTTGTCTGGATCTGATCACTTTCCAAGCTGTGCTCCAGGGTTTACAGAAAAGTAAATACCCTTTCTGTGCTTTACTCAAATCCTCCCCTCGTTTATTTTAGTCGCTATCTCCCCGCTTGTTTCTCTAAAACGCTCACGTAAAACCACATTAATTGATTTTTTGGGGGGCAATTGGGAGCTGCAGATACAAACAGTAGCCCATACACCCTAACACTGACATATTGTAGCTCATAAAGCCGACATGGTGGACTTGTTAGCAAACATTTCTCTGTTTAAACACCAAGCTAACACCGGGGGGAACATTAGTATTCATTTGGAGCGGTGTTTCTGCTCGCCTGATGAATGTAAGTCCAGCATTCATTCTCTTCTTTAGCTCTCTTTGTGATCTTTACCAACGCCTGGGGGAATGTGTGGCTCTGCTAAAAGCTCCATTATAATGAGCTGGGAGCTAACTTTGACTGTTCGTTGGGTATTGTTAGCAAAGTGGCTGCGCTCTGCTGCAAATTAGATTGATTAGAGGATGGAAAGTCAAATAGAAGGGAAAGATAAATGTTTTTAGGGGCAAGACCGAGTTTAAACATGTTTGGAAGGTCATGTAGTTGAACAGGACAAACAGTCATGGATTTTGTGGAGCATTTAGGCTACACAAAATCTAACTTCTTTTTAAATGTGAGTATCTATGATGCTTTTATTTCCAAAAGTAGTCTTCTCTAACTATTTTATGTACTCATCACAATATGGTCACCTATTTTTCATCTCGGTATTAAGAGCTTTTGCCAGCACACTGTCCTATTAGCAAAAAAAAATCCTGCCTGCTTTGTGCTGAGGTTGTCATTAGCGCCATCATAGGCTGTTTTTTCGTTTTGAAATGACTTAAAGCATGGTAGTGGTAGCAGGACCAAACAAAGTGCTTCTTAAAGGGAACATATCATGCTGATGCATGATTTAATGCTTACATATAATATGATAAATTTGAAAACAAGACCCTACTCCCCCTTAATTTTCAAAAAATGAGATATTGCATTTTTTCTGATATCCTAGAACGAGATTTGATGCCTCTGAAAATAGGTCATTGCGAGATGTCCGCAAGATTTCAAACGTCGTGACGACACGAGGTACCTTTCTTTTTATTGGAGTAATCTGATAAAACACTTCCTCCTCTGTGATGTCCGTTAGCCACAAAACCGTCACCGAGGAACACATCCACCAGCAGGGGTATATAGATCCCTAGCTCACATTCACTCATTACCAGATCTGGCCTGTAGGGGGACTCAATACGCGGTCGCTGCATTGAGCCTGCCGGAAAATACAGTAGAAGAAGAAGGACAGGCTGGCTATACCCCCGATAGAACTGACCAATCAGAGCACAAAGGGCTGTGACGTTGCGAAGTAACTTTAGGTCATCCTCAGATCCTCGTGTTTCAACGAGGGCTTCATAATGGCCTAAAATGAGGATTTTGAGAACGCTATTGTGGGGCAATGAAGAAACTAAATGACTTGTACTGAGGGCAGAAATGCTTTACAGGCATCCTAGTCTGGCATAGTGAAAAGGAGAAACAAGCATGATATGTCTCCTTGAAGCTGTTTATTTTGGTTTTGGTACTATTTTGGTTGACTAGGGACAAAAACTTAAAATTATATGGCATAGCTGAGCTTGGTGTGCTTACTCATGCTAACACGTAGGCTAGCACCTCAGCTGTTTTGACCTAAGCCATTAAAACTAATGCTGCAGTGAAAATAAAAGGTTTTTAAAAGAAGAATGAGGTAAAATAGTCTGTACAGCTGCTGTCAGATGCTATCTTGTTTGGTTTTAGGCCGAGCTAACATCTTTGAAATCTGACTGAATTTGGCCTATCTTGGTTTGTCGTAAAAAGTTATTTTTAACCAAACAATTTATTTTACATTTCTTAAACAGCCTTAGGCTAACTACTCAAAAGACAAAGCTTTTAGAGAGCACTATCAAAGAATATTTGCCTCTTTCATGCTAGCTTTAGCGTTAGTACTAACAAGCCCTGATTTTTTTTCCCTCTTTGGGCTTCTCCTGCCACAGAAGAACCGAGAAGTAGAAAGGACATAATCATTAAGCAAGTAGACATTGCCTCTTTGTTTTTGGCCTGTATTTTGTTTCTATTTGTGATTAAAACTAAGAAAAATATTACATATTCACCTGAGCATTGCAATGCTAACTCCTGCTGACTCATGCTAGGATTGTTGTTAGCACTGCAGCAAATCCTTATCACATTATTTTGTCCTTGTTGATGAAGTATGGTTCTTATGTCCTAACTTTGATTTATTTTCTTGACTTTTGGCCAATACACCTGAAAATATTGAAATATTAAGGTTATGGAGAATAAGTAGGATTGTTGATTGTTGATAGCAGCTTCTTAAAGCAGCACTACGGAAGATCTCCGCTTGACCAGATAGGGAACTCAGCTACCCATGAGCTCTAGCGCCCGCATACTGTCGTAAGAATACAGATCTGCCGGTCGCGTGCATTTGTTTTGTAGGTGAATCACAGAAGCCAGGACTTCGCTAAAAGTATTCTTCTGTCTTTAGCGGCTGTTTGCGGGATGGATAGCGACGAGGTAATGTATTTATTTTTGACTAAATGACGATGTTAAAACTCGCTAAGTTCAACTTGGTTTTATTACCGTGAAGTCGCCCCCGTCCTATTGAAACGATAAAGTGAATAAAAGTAAAGTCAACGACGAGCTGGCGATATCACACACTTGAAATAGGTCTAAACAAAACTACATACTGGTACGTTCTGGATTTGTTGTGCTGTACTTTTTTCCTGTCAAGTTTTTTGAGGAACTTCGTCATAAATTAGTCTGATAGTAGTCGGACATCCCTCCTCGTCTTTTATTTCACGCAGCAAGTGAACGCCGAACCGATGATTATTCCTGTCCGAGCATTCAGCTTGTTTTTCTCTCACTTTCTTTGTTTTGTATCCTCCGACAAAACTTTTCTCTTCCTAACATTGTTGCCTCCGCCATGGTTACAGCTCCGCGATTGGCTTTCGCTGAGACTTCCATGTTGTAAACGAATCGGGGGAAGTGACGTATGCCGTAAAGCAGTCCAAACGTGTAGTTTTCTAGTGTGGCAGGGTTCCCACCATCCACCTCGAAGTTACATAGCGCCAGTTAAAGGGATACAGACCACTCCAGACCACGACAGAGGTTTCAGTGAAGTCCTTGTAAAGTGGTGGACCATCACAATGAATATCGAAGGATTATATTATGTTTGAAAAGCTACATAGTGTTTGTTTAAAGTGATATCTTGATGCTAATGAACACATAATAAATATTTACATTTATACACTAACTGGTTTTGCATTAAGAATGTATTTAAAACAAGATTTTTCTTTAAATCAAAAGATGCAAAGCTAGACTGTTGGCACTTTTACAGTTTTTTTGTATATTTTGGAAGAATCTTCTGTGCAATGACAGTGACAGCTTTCAGATTAGCTTCAGTTTGCTGATAGGTGCTGCCATTGTAACATAGCTAATTAGGTCCGGATTAACTTCTAAAGCTTATACCAAGAATACTTTTAAGAACAGCGAAGACAATTCAATTTATAAGTATTTTATCTGATTCTGTAAAAAATAGCTAAAATGATAGGCATTTTTTGTTCTTATTGTATTAACTTAGAGTCTGTTAGTGAAATGTATATAAAAAATAATTATCTATCATATAATCACGTTACTGTGACATGTAAAATTCACACATTCTCATGTATTATATAGCGAATTCTTCACAGCTCCAAGAAACAACAGGCCAGTGTGTGTTCTGTTACCTAAGAAATACCATTCTACTCTTTTTGTCTTGTTTTCACTCCCCCTTGATCAATTTATAGCCATTTTTGATGTTGTTGTCATTCTAATTATTATTTCCCATCAGAACACCCTGACAAAGATAAATTCAGCCAACTCAAAATCCCTTCTCCTTGGATATTGTTGTGAACAGCTGTCCCTTCTCTCTCTGTCTTTCTGTCTCTCTGCATGAAGTCAACGGCTGTGAAATTGACCAGGAAACATCAATCACGCCTTCGTTTTCCGGACGATTCCCTCTCCCCCTCCTCCTCCCTGCCCCTCCTCTGGTCTTTTCTCTCTTGTCTGTTTTATTCTGAACATATTCTCCTCTTTTTAAATCCCTCCGTCCTCGTGGGAATCACTGAGGTTGATGGTGTTTTTATATCCATGTCTTAGAGCAGAGCGGTGCCGTTGTGTTTGAGTATTCCACATGTTAGGCCGTGCCACAGAGCAGAGAGATGAGGAGGATATATCAGGGATTTACCTGCTGAGAGAGGAGTGGATGTCAGAGTTTATTCTTCTGTTTATTCTCACTAAAGCATGTCAGGCTATAAATATTGTGGTATATGTGGCTTTAGCAAATGTTTGTGCCTTTTTTGGCAGTAAAAGAAAAACTAACATGACCTTGAAAATGAATGATTTTTCTGTCAACAGTAAAGGAAAATAATAAATCTTTTACAAATGTTACATTTAGAGTACACAATAAAATGTTAACCACCATGAAATAAATTTGGTAAAAATTTAAGATATTTCACTAAAATGCTAAACTGTCTATAAAAACAGGGAATAGAGGCATTACTGTGTAAACTACAAAAATACATGGGACATGTTTTTGCTATGGGAATGTTATTTAATACAGACTTTCTACTGAGCATCTCAGTCAACAGGGACACCAGCAGTGTGCCCTCGAGGACCAGGTAGCCCACAGGCAGCCAACAAGGTGCCCTAAGGGACATTTTAAAAACACCACTGAGCTTGATGTAAAGAATACCTCATTTTTATTTTCAATGTCATGTTTTGCCAGTAAACCATACTAAATAAATACAAAAATAACGAAAAGTAACATCTACATTACATTTTAAAAACACCTATTTTACCCTAAACTTTGACCTGCATTGGGTCAAGTTCACAGTGATGCTGGCAGCAAAGTTTAACAGGGAAATAAATAATTCATGATACTTCTAAGAATGATGTTTTGATATTATTTCAAAGTCTGTTGCAACAGTTATTGTTAGAAATGATTAAGAGTAAATGGAAACATACAGTTTATAGATGCATAATTTTTACTATTTTAAGGTAAACTATAACATTTTTGTATCTAAAAACAATAAAACCATCAAGTAGCCCTACATAATATGTACTCTTTGTTTTTAGGGTAGTCCCAGGCTCAAAATGGTTGTGGACCCCTGTCCTACACCTTAGCCGTGAAACGGGTGTAGGTTTTAGTCTTTAGTTTGAAATTTCTGTGGCTAATGATAATGAAAATAACATAGGGTTATACAATATTGGATTATTTTGCCGATATCAAATATGCAATTTTTGAAAAATTCATTTTAACTGATACTCATACAGATATTTCTGGTCAAGAGCCCAAGCTCTGTACTCAACAAAAATTGACGTATTTCTATCAGAGTCACAGTATATTTTTGTGAGGAACAGATGGAAAAATAGCATTTAGCTCTTGCAAAAATGAAACCCTTGATTTCTGAATGTACCCATGCAGTTACCAGACAGTGTATCAATATTGGTCATTTGTGTAATTTGCCCATATTTCAGCCAATATATGTGGCCAATATATCAACTGTAAATATCTGCCAAAATTCAATATCGGCCAATACTGTTATCAAACCGATAATATTGTGCAACTCTCTAACAGACTGACTTGAAAGAAGCATGTGACACTGAAAATATGCACAAAATCACTGTGCTTTGACAGCAAAATAAATCAGCAAAATAAACATGCTGATTTTTTTGTCAAGCTTTGAAGTCGAACCTACCGCAGAAACATAATGAGATTCAGTAGATTGTGTTCTATGCAGATGACTCTTTGTTGTATATTTGAAAAGAGGGGATGGAAATTCTTATTTTGTGAAGTCCATTCTGCCCAGTTTTTGGTCTTGGAAGCATAATTTGTGCCTCCTTTAGTCCCTGACATCACATCTCAACATCCAGAACTTTCCCATGTCATCACTTTGTCTGTGCAGCATCTTTAGCATGACAACAGGAGACCAATTTGTGCATTTATTGTCAGACTGCCCTGAGTGCCGGCAGCTCTCTCTTGTCATTATTGTGCGCGCTCATCTGAGCGTGAGCCACCACAGATCAACATGTTGGATCTGACACTGTTAATCACTCAAGTATACACACAGAAACATCCGGATGTGTCGGCCCGTCAGGGGAAATGAGCGGCTTTAACTCTTTTCTGATGAAAATTCAGGCAAGTGCGTGAAGTGTTCTTCTGGGGTTTCTCTGCTGCTTGAAGGTTTGATTGAAAACACTTCTGAAGTGTTTAAGGCTTTTTTCAGCTTAAATTGTTCTTATTTTTGAGCCAAACAGCAAACACAAGTCTGCCTATTGTCTTGCATAAATTCTTACTTAGCATTTTTGTTTAAGACGGAAGTTAAAGAGGAAATTGTGTTGTTTTTTTTGCTGTTTCAGTCGCATTTTGTGGCTGCAGCTCTGTGTTTATGCATCACCCAGAAATGTCAGTCACTTGCTGCTTGTAGCTCGTGGGATTTGGCAGCTTTTTTCAGTTTTTATCAGCACTAGTTGAATATTTCAGGGGTTTTTGGACAGTTTGTTGGAAGCATGTAGTCATTCTAATTCAGCGTGTGGGCTTTGGCAAGTTATGATTGACATATTTTAGATATTTTTGACATTTTGCAGACCCATTTCTGTAGTTATCCAGAGTGGAGAGAAAAAGCAAATTTGTGTTGGGCGGATATTTAGATCATTTACATAAGTTAAAGTAGTGAATTGAACCGTGCATCAATACAAATTATTGGTTTGGGCAGAAGTAATTTGGCCAGAATTTTGAAAATACACCAAAGCCTGCCAAATAACACATTGTTATTTTGCAAAACAACATTTGAATTATTATGACATTGCAGTGGTGCTCGATTATGTTTTGTTGTGCTCCCCAACAAGGTGAATATCATTTGTGCTCCCCACTTTACAACAAACACCTGCAAAGTTACTTATTTATTACCCTCTCAAAAAGAATAAGAACTGTGAATGACATAGAAATTACATAAAGCAAGTTTTGCCTTAATTTTACCTCAATATCTTGCCAGGCAGGTTTGTAGTTCTCAGCTCTAGGTTAACACAGTCAGGACAGAACTTTCTTGAGCTTGTTTTTATGTGGTTTAGGACCTTAAATGTGTTTAAATTCATATTTTTCTCATTCCGTGACCTTTCCTAGCTGAGCCAAAATGACCCTGTATACAGGCGGACAGCACATCCATGTCCTTTGTTTTACTGCTGTGAAGCCAAAAAAAAAAAAAAAAAGTATGGTGCCGCGATATTGTTCTGGTGTTTTTTTTGTTTTGTTTTTTTGTCTAAATTAGTAAAAAAAAAAGAGTGGGTTGACTAAACCATTGAATTGGTACCACTGAAATGAAAGTCCAGTTGATGACCAAGGTGTCTGTTCACAGCTCCAATTTTTTGTGCTGCAGGCACTATGCAAAATTTTCAGTGCTCAATACACATGTCAGCTTTTGGAACAATGCTCCAATATCTCGAGGACAGTAAAATATCAACCTAAAGGAATAATTTTAAACAGATGGTGCAGAGTTTATGTAGGTCTTCAGTTATTTAAGTAATTGTTATCCAGCTCTGATTCAAGTGACAACTGGACTGGTTCAGATTCTTGAAGACATGCTGCTCTTTTCCAAAAGCATTAAGCCGCCTACACACCGAACGCGACTTTGCGACCTGGGCGACCACTCTCCATGTAAAGTCAATGTACAGCCGTAATGGGGCAGGGCAAACCCTCTCATGATGCCACAGACGGGCTCTATGCGACCATGTTGCTTGTCGCTTGATCGCCAAAGTTGAAAAGACTGAACTCTTCAGGCGATATCGTGTGTGGCTGTATGGCAACAATCAAGCAGCATTGTGAGTTGCGATGATACCTATGTCAGACTGGTTTTATTCACGAAGTAGCAGTCCATGTCCGTGTGGGAAACATTAGTTAGTGAGAGCATTAGTTCTGCCTAGATGAGCCGTAGAGAAGTCACAGACGATGCTGCTACAGGGCCGTCAGCTGCAGTGTTTTGTGGTTGGTAGGTGAATAAAAAGGATACAGTTGGAACAATGTTAGCCAAAACTTCCTATTGTTATGGAGCCATTAGCCAAAGAGAAATCATGAAGTAATCTGTGCATATTCATGAACAAATTAATTTTAATTAGAATGATTAGAGCAGTTGTTTAACCTGAGCCCAGTTAGCTCAACTCTAACTGGTAAAACTATGGAGCCTGTCTCTGTGATGCATTAAGACAGAATATGAGCACACTTGTCATGCATTATAATCTGTCACAGTATTAAATCAAAGTATATGCACTGGTTAATGATGCCTAAAAACATACTCATGATTTATCTGATCTACTTGTATGATATGATATGGTTGCATTGAAACTCGACGTGGCTTCACTAAGCAACGGTGACCAAATGAGGTGTTGATGGACAGGTGACACTACTTGGGTGGCTGGCGCAATTTCAGTCATATAGCTTCATTTGGTGTGAACGCAACTTTATCTGTGATAGTACAAGGGAATAACAGGAGTCAACTTTTGCAGCCTAGCAACATTAAGCATTGAAACTGAGGCAGACCACCATCTGACGTTGAATAAGGCCCTAACTCATAAAATATCCTACATGATTGATTTTGACCTCATAGTTTGACCCACATCCCATCTATTGATATAAGGCAGTAAAAGCTATACAAACTCTGGCTTCACTCCTAGGCAGTTGATGCTCTGTCCATCCTAATATAGGGGTTACTGCTTAGTACAAAAGCATGGTTAAGCTAAAATGCAGTGGGAAAAGTTTCAGTGAGATTGCATATTTCATTTTCTGTGCAAAATGTATTTTTTATTCTCAAATATATGCGTCCATTAACTTTTGATAATAGAATTCTGTAGTTTCTAAATGATTCTTGTTCCTCTAAATGATAGTAAACAAACAGAGTCACAGGCTGCTGCGTGATACAATATCTGATGATTTATTTCCACTCTGACTCGGCACCACGGGGCTGTTGACAGTCATGGGTTTGTTTGAGGATGTTTACTTTTAAAAATAATGCTCATGTTTCTTTAAGAATCACTCCTGCCTTGCGGATCTTTTTATTTCTGCAGTCTTAGTTTTTGAAAACAGTGAGACGAAAAAGAAAATTCACATTTACTGCTAATATTTCACAGTCAAATGGGTCATTAATCTTAGTCAGTGCATTTTTAACCATCAGTAACTCTTTTTAATCCGGCCCCCTGTTGTTTTTTCCTGTTTCCTCTGAGTTCATGCTGGCTTTCTGTTGTAGCCTTATTTCTCCTCACAGTTTAAAGACAAGCTGTAAACTGAAGGCTTGAAATGTTCAATTCTTTAAATGAGAAAGTGTTTCTCTGGTGTGTCCATCCTGTAATAGACTGCCTTTACTTTCCCCCTGCCGTCTGCACAGTGCATTGTGGGATTACACCCCCCCTGTGATGAATAGATTGGCTGGGATCAAACTAAATTAGATTTCCAATAGACTTCCTCCTTTATCTGAGAGAGGCAGTTCAAACAGCCTCCAGATTTTCCTCCGCTTGCTCTCTGATTCTCTAAATTTACTTTTCAGATCTCCTGTTTCCTCGCAGCCCCTCTCTAAAAATCTGTGGCCCTTACATAATGACGCCCTGAGGTGAAAAACTGCTATCTAATGCACAAATTGACGGCCTCCAAAATAATAACCTCTCTGTTGAGCTGGCTCATTTGTAAGTGTGGCTGTGATGAGCTGCAAATGTTGGTGATGTTCATGAGTCAGCTGTGCAGTAATGGGAGTGGGCTAATGGGAGGCTCCATGCAAAAGTTTGTTAGAAAAGTACTCGGGACAAAATATTTGCTTTAGCATCAGTTTACGCCTTTTAATTAAAGAGGACATATCATGCTTGTTTCTCCTTTTCACTATGCCAGACTAGGATGCTTGTAAAGCATTTCTGCCCTCAGTACAAGTCATTTAGTTCCTTCATTGCCCCACAATAGCGTTCTCAAAATCCTCATTTTGGGCCATTATGAAGGTCTCGTTGAAACGCTTGGTCTCAAGGATGACCTAAAGTTACCTTGCAACGTCTCAGCCCTTTGTGCTCTGATTGGTCAGTTCTATCGGGGGTAGAGCCAGCCTGTCCTTCTTCTTCTACTGTATTTTCCGGCAGGCTCAAAGCAGCGGCCGTGTATTGAGTCCCCCTACAGGCCAGAGCTGGTAATGAGGGAGAGTGAGCGAGGGAGCTTTATACCCCTGCTGCTGGATGTGTTCCTCGGTGGGGCTAACAGACATCACAGAGGAGGAAGTGTTTTATCAGATTACTCCAATAAAAAGAAAGGTACCTTGTGTCGTCACGACGTTTGAAATCCTGCGGACATCTCGCAATGACCTATTTTCAGAGGCATCAAATCTCATTCTAGGATATCAGAAAAAATACAATATCTAGTTTTTTGAAAATTAAGGGGGTGTAAGGTCTTGTTTCCAAATTTATTATATTATATGTAAGTATTAAATCATGCATCAGCATGATATGTCTCCTTTAAGTTATTTACACTGTAAAAACACAACTTAATTAAACAGGCAGAGGAACAAACAACTCAGAATCAGGCAAGATTTTTGTGGTCACAATATCTTCGAAACTTTCGAGGTGTTGTCTTTAAACCAACAGCAAATCTCCATCTATTTGATTGTTAAAGGTGTAGTGTGTAGAAGTTGGCAGCACAACAGAAACGGTGAATATAGGATATAATGTTTCTATCTGTATGTAAAATCGTCAAAATAGGTGGACAATCATCCTCTTAAAAATTTGGTTTTCCTTTTATTAAGTTAGAAAAAGCTTTCTATATCTATGTACCCCGGGTCTCCCCTCTGTGGAGGCTGACATAACAACCCAACATGTCGTCTACGGGTGGGTTTTGGGGCCAAAAAGAGCAAAACACGTTTTTGAATATGAGTCTACAAAAGTTTACAAAACCTATAGTCATCATCTTAATTGACCTATAACCTATCAAATTATAGTTCCAAATATGAAAGAAAAAGCCTCACCATGTAACTGTTGTAAATGATGCCCTGTTCATGATCCTTTTGGTGTTCACCGGCTCTCGTTGCTTAGTGATGTTATGTTTTAGAAACAGACGGGCTCATTCCAAAATCTGAACACTAGATGTCACTAAAATGCCAATTTCTACACACTGCACCTTTAATGTAACATCAAAAGCAAACTCGGCCATCTTTTGATTTTTGATGCAGTATTCTTTAAGAGCTTTACAGAGTTTTTATTCAACTTTTCAACCAGTATCATATGTAATTTAATATAGACCTGATTAGTTTTTAAATTCATTGGTCAAATGTCAAGGTCATTGAATTAAATGAGCATCTCATGCTTGTAGATGCAGTTGTAATTGTAATACCACATGAATGACAAGGGATCTCAATTAAACAACACAAGTATGATTAGACATTAGAGGTCATTGGTCAAAGTTGTAGGGTTTCTGGGTCATCTTATGCATGTGAATATGATTTCAAGGGAAGCAGCCATTTATGATTTCTGTGACCATAACAAAACTTCAGTTCAGTTGGAGATTTTGACGCAAAGAAGCAATGCTTTTTAATTCTTTACACATTTCGTTTCTCGAGCTTAAAGATTAACTGTTGGATTCTAGGGACAGGAGAAAAAAACTGTTCACACAGGTATCGGGATTTTTTGTTTGACGATTCCTTTTTGTTAAAAAAAAAAATGTTTTTTTTCCAAATTTAAATGCTTCATTTTAGTCTGTGTTAATAAGCCACTTTTAAATGCAGTCCAAGCTTTTGAAGAGAGAGAATAAACAGCTGGTTAAAATATATTGCTGAATAAATCCTAAAAATGAACTCACATGTGATGTGTATTTTTCCTGATATAGTCTGTAGGCATCATCATTGTTCATCTTTTTCACTGGTGTTAAAAAAAGCTAACTAAAGATTGCAAAAGTTGCAGTATCGTAGAATTGAAATTTAAATTGAATCGGCACCTAAAAAATTGTAAAAAATCGAATCGGTAGAAAAGCGTATCGTCCCTACGGAGCCCCTAAGGTGCCATGGAGAAAAAAAATATACATTGTGCGCACGAGATACTAAAACATACACATGATGTATTAAAACGTGCGCACGAAATTCTTATTGGTGTGTACGTTTTAGCTAAAACGTGTGCTCGAAATAAAGTTATTTACCACATTTTGACTTGTCCTTGTCCACTATGGCTTCCCGTAATGACGTCAGATGTTTACAAACACACACAATGGAGAGAGTTCCACCTCGGAATGTCGTATCATGACATTCATGCTGCTCTTGCCATGAGAGATGGAATAATCTTAAAGCTGTGGTCTACGATTTGAAACCGCAGCCTGCCCCCCCTTCCCTCACCCCTCCCCTCAGTGTTCCAAGATCCCGCCCCCAGCTCGTGTCGCCTCATAACGACAAGCCCCCTCGGACAGAGCTACGAGCGACTAGCATAATATATCAGCAGCAAACTCAATCAAAAACAGCTCAGCTCAACTGAAAGTATCAAACACGACAGACATCCCCCTTGTAACACACAGCAGTAGCCATTTCAATTGGACAGGCGGCAATGCAGGTCTGGCGCCGCCAGAGCGGAGCCGATTGTGGGGGAGGATTTATCTTTCTCGGCGTGTCCTCCCCAGCTCAGCTCACAGTGCAAACGATTAGTGGTTAACAGGCTAACCCGCTCCGCTACAAGTCATTAGCCAGGACAGGCACAGACTAACCAGAGTTATTCAGCAGACATCTCCCACTGTAGTAAACAAAGCCATTACCTGATCAACCAGCGGCCGATGCTGAAGGTCTGACGGCCGACTGAGGCCATTCGTTAGCCGTTAGCCCGCTAACAGGCCTCAACGGCAGAGCTCCGAGGCTTTTCCGGCTCCATGATAGTTCAGTAGCTAACACTGCTAGCTGCTCACCGGAGGTAGAGGGGAGGAGGCGGGACCATGGGCATGACGCTGCGTAGTGAGGGAGACAGGGGATTGGATGGACTCACGGACCAACTCACGGACCAATCAAACTCTACTGCCATCAAGGCTTGATTGGTCAGCTAGTATGCAGCTTTGCAGCGGATATACTGAATGGATTTTTTTCATTCTTTTTGGTCTTTATACTGTGTAGATAGGACCATAGGACCATAACAGCCTTATAAACGGTGTTATTAAGATGTACAAAGCTTCCAAATCGTAGACCATAGCTTTAAGTAGGAGAGTTTGGCTGTGCATACCAGAAGACAACAGGCTCAGCCGGCGGAAGGAGTACTCAGATTTGGGCCGTGTCATTTATTTCATTCAGGAACAATTACAGGCTCCTGTGAAGATGTGTTTTAGTCTATCATGCGCACGTTTTAGTATCTCGTGCTCACAATTTATATATATATTTTTTTCTCCGTGGCACCTTAGGGGCTCCATACATCCCAGTTCTATTGGAACTCAATTTTACCCTTCCCATACATAACTATTTTTGCTTCTCTTTGACATTATTCCTTCTTTTCAGTTCACAATTAGCAGACAGAATCATCCCAGCTGCAGACAAAACATCGCATAAATCAGACTTTACGTCCTCCATGCAGCAGCTGGATGTTTGAAAAAGAAAGAAACATGTCAGGATTTCTCTGACAGCCCTCGACAAGAGACTTTAAAAGTGAATCTGTGTCGAGCAGCTCAAACTCCTCTGTCACACACCCACTCAGTCACCTCATCACGCCCACATGTCAGAGCACAAAAACAAGCTCGTCTTTTTTCTCTGCAGACTAGTCTAAAGTTCAAAAACTCAATTTCAGCTTGTAAAAAACAAACCTTCTGCTTCTTTTCTCTGTCTGTGTAAGAATTCACAAAACAGAATATCTGCAGTCTTAAGATCGCTCTGTCTTGTCTTTGGGAAAATCTCCTCAGCAGCATCTTCCACCTTCTCCTGCAGCATCATGAGATACTCCCAATGCATGCTGGGATACGCGTGTGTGTTTTGGGTTTACCCGAGGATGTCCTCCCAGTCGGACGTGCCCAGAAAAGCTCCAGCAGCAGAGAAGAATAGTAATCAGACTTGAACCTCCTCCGCAGATTTTTCTCAATGTCAAAAGATGCAGCAGCTGAAGAGAAGAAGAAAAAATCCTCTTATAAACTTTTTCTTTGTTTATTTTGCCTTGAGTTTTCTCCTGTGAAGGCTGGAATATGAATTTAGATAAAATAGAAAAAGCTTGAAAGCCTACTGGGACATTCCTCAAAAAAACTTTTAAAATATATTTTTTTCTCCTTCATTAAAGAAAGAATTATATAATTTGTTTTTTAACTATATCATGCTTGTTTATAGTCCAAAATGCCCAACACTATGTTGAATCTCATATAGAATCAGACTTAAGACTTAAAAGAAAAAAAAAAAACGCATTTCTCTAACTTTTTATGCAATCCAGGCCACACATAAAACTCAGTTTGCAGATGTGTGAGTAGTCCTGTCCCGATAATCAATAGATCAATTAACCGAACGATAAATAAAAACATCCATGGTAAGTTTGCTGGCCTCGATAAACTGACAAGTTCATGTGTGTTTGTTTTCCTCCTCTCTCTCGACCAAAGAGGTTGAATGAGAAGATGGCTCACTCTGTCCATCTTTCTTAACGCCAGGGTGCTTCAGTTCCATAGCGGATTTGGCGAATTTTTAGCGGAGTGAGCATCTGTCAGACATCAAATCTTTGGGAGGGGTGGTGGGGCCGCTCGCGTGTACACAAGGATAGAGCTGAAGTGAGCGTCCTGAGGAGTAACGAGGAAACAAACGCCAATATGAATGATGGCACGAAAGATACGGTTCTTAAGCCAGCTGCCACAGTTTTTGTTTTACACAGAATGAACAAGGTGTGAGCTCATGAACATGACGAACCGATATGTCGCATATGTTTGAAAGTAGTGACGACGAAGAAGGGGAGGTTCAGCGGAGCCTTCGTCCAGACAGTCAGCACTTACTGAGGCATTTGGTCGGCAAAGGAAATATAAAAGCGCAAAATGTTGCACTCACGGATAGTGTTGTTCGCTACATTGCAAAAGAAATGCAGCCCTTCACCATGGTTGAAAGACAGACAGACGTTACGAATTGACTGGGAGAACGCACATGTTACAAACAATTCAGGAACTGTATAAACTACATTTTATTTATTGTTTTTATTTTTGTGTGTTTTTATTGGAGTTTCATTTTTTCTTTACAGAGACAGGGTCTATTTTTATTGTTTTTGATTAGTATGATTAGTTTTATTTACATGGAATTTTTCCTGAAAGAGAGTCCATTTCATTTTAATTTTTTTTCCTCTTTTTTGTTTGTTAAATTTGTTATATTGTTTGTTTAATTGATTTAATGTAAAAGATCTTGACCTTCCAATTACAGTTAAATACTCTTAAGAAATTTAAGTTTATTTATTTTGATATGATACTTTATTATGACATATATCATAATTACATTAATGAAAAAAAAAAAAATCAAAATAATATTGACATTAATATCTTTTATCGGCAATAATGTTTTCGACAATTATCATCCAGCAAAATTTGTTATCGTGTCAGGCCTATGTGAGAGGGATGTATCAATCAGCTTAATAGTCTCATAATCAGATCAGACTTTTACCCTCACCTAGGTGGTTGCATTGGTCTGTTAGAAGGATAGCTCAAAAAGCTATGAATAGATTTTGATGACATTTTATTGGAATGTCATGGCCCAGGGAAGACATGAATTAGGATTTGGATTCAGGAAATTTTGGAAGGACATCCTGAAATAGTGCAGTTTTCCACAATTTACATATAAGAAGTGGGTTTAATACTGTGCATCAGAGTTTCACTGTGATACTTACTGTTACCATGACAATAACAGTGGACACTGTTTTTGCTGTTTGTGTGTTTTCATCAGTTTATCCAAGTGAACAAAGTCTTCAGTCAACAAAGTAACAAATGTCCCTATTTAAAGCTGGGGTTGGCAGTTTTGGAAAACTAGCATGAATTTGAATGTAACATCTCCTCAGGGCTTCGCCGTTTTGGCCTTGAAATGACCGTATTTTACGTATTTTATCCTCTTTTCCGCTGGCCTCCTGTATCAGCATTCTTGCGTAAATCTCCTGTGTAACTGAAATGTTTTATGTAATAATAAAAACATTCCTCTGTCTCTCCAAACTGAACTCAGTCATTAGCCTGAATTGGGCGGTAATGCTCCAAAATGATGGATGCCAACCGCCGTAAAATCATAGAAGAAGAAAAAGCCTCGCGAGAACATCCACCTTCAGTAGCTTGGGTGGCAACTGTCGCGAGATTAGAGCAGCAGAACAAACTTAGAAAAACAAAGTGTTTATTTTAGATTTCTTGTACACCTGTCTTAAATGTGGGGGATACTGGAGCTCGGGTGGAGTTGTGGGATGGCTCGTCGCAGGCTTCCCTTATTTTCAGGTCCAAAACTTGACAGGTAAGCATTCTCCTGCGGACTCTGATCCCTCTCAGCTACACGCACCGAGTCTGTGCATGCCAGAAAAATGTACGCATAGCAGATGGGCAGAATGGCGACGGGATTTGATTGGTTTAAAAACAGGTGTTACAGCATGTTTATTGGTTGGTGTTTTCCCTGTTTTACTCCTGCTGTAGATAGCGGATATTTTCTGTCTGTTTTAAGAGCACACTATGAGTTGATTGCCATCGGGTCATAAAGACCATTTTAACCAGTATTACAAAAAGTGTATCTAAATCAGATTACCAACCCCAGCTTTAATTCCACCAAGCGAAGTCCGACTAGCATTGTTTTATCTCATATTTAAAAACAAAAACCACAGACTGGTGAGTGACTGGTATATACCACTTTGAACATCATCTGGTTTGAGCAGACCTGCTGTGAGGGCTTAAAATGGCCCTGCATCGTCATCATACCCACAAGTGAGTCTGTGATGCTTTGTTGTGACAGCAGGCCCTCGTGTACGGCCAGTTAGAGCGAGTGTGCAGCGCATCCCACACTTTGAACCTCCGTATCATCCATTGCCTTTTTCATATTCCTCAGTTTGTCACACAGAATCACGTGTGTGCTGCTTGTTGATTTCCCATGACTGCATTTCTTGGATGTCCTGTTTGACATGCTCTGCCTTGTGAGACCCCGAAACCAGCGTGCTTGGGTCCCAGGATGCTATAACTCTAAAGTGAAGGAGCCAAAACAGAGTGCAGTGAGACTCAGGGATGACATTAGGCATCGTCAGAACTCGAAATGTCTGATGGAACTCACAGCAAGCGCATCTCGTTTAAGATCATCTCTTATATTGCTTCAAACCTTGCTTTGGTAAAGCAGCATCTGCATTGTCGTGTCGGGAGTGTCATGACATGGATCCTAAAGCTCTAGAAGACATCAAAAACCTCCATGCACCAACACGGAGAAGAGCTGGTTGTTATGAAAGCTTAAGTTTTTAATTCAACAAGCATTTCCCTAACCATTTGGCCACCTCCCCACATGGACAATCAATAGATACATCACTTAAAAACATGAAATTATCCCAAATTCTGTAGTTTACTCATTATTTTTAACATTTTTAATACATAAGAATGAGTTTAATTCAAAAGTCACAGTATATACAGAAAACACATCTTAATGGCATTTTTACAGAAATGATAAGACAGAGCTTTATTTATTCCTCGGGAGGACTCCTTTAGGGAATTTGAGATTCCAGCATCATTATACAATGCACAGATCCATAAGATGGAGGTCAACATCACCCCCTTCCAGTGTTGGAGAAGTTACTTTTAAAAAGTAGTGTTTGCTCGTTACTCGTTACATCTGAAAAAAGTAACTCTTTACTTTACTTAGTTACCCTCTATGAAGAGTAACTTCTCAAGTTACTTTTCCGTTACTTTTACATTGCTTGATCATGGACAGAACCCCATATCTATTCCTCAATGTGAAGGCCTACAAAAAGTTCTACTACAGAGAACATAACAGTTTTTTGTGCTCTTTATTTTACAAAATGTCACATACCCTGTGGAATGAGAGCTCCTGCCCAGTGTTTCCACATTTTGCTTCTGAAATAAGCAACCTGGTCAATAAAAACAAGCCCAAAATAAGCAACCTCCAGCTATTTTCTTTCCTAATGTGATATACTACTTTTTAAAAAGAGAAGTCTACATAAAGTGTGTTAATTTTCGTCTACATTACATTTGAATATCACAGCGCTAAGTATCTATTCAAGAAAAGACCGTCGCTTTTAACAAGCAGACCTGGCAACTTTGGCTCTGGAGCATGCGCCATGTGCGTGAGTGTGTTTGGGGGCGTGCATATAACCAGGAAACGAGTAAGTGGACAAACTGCCTACTGCAGTCGTGTTTTCCTTTGTTAGGAGCTGGAAGATAATCAGGGGGATACACACAGACTTAAGAGCCCCAAGAAGCAACTTCACATTTAGAAACATTTGAGCAGAGGGCTGGAAAACTAAAGCCACATCCATCTCTTTGGAGGAGCTAATCCTACACAGCCCATTAGGACTAAAGCTTCTAAAACAAAACAGCCTATTTTGAGCAGGGCTGAAGCTGAGGGGTTTAAAGGCCAAAATAAAATATCAGTTTATTTAAAAGGTAGAAACTTGGAATCGATGTTCTGGGGAATTCTAGGACCAGGGTAAATGAGTTGAGAAGTGTTAAATATGTTATCTTTAGATTTGTTGTGGTCACATTTCTGGGAAAACCAAACCTTGCCTTTATATAGTGATTAAACAAAAACCTGATTAGTAGCAGTGGTCAATCATGGCTACAAAAACTGTCAAACATGAAACAGACCTGATACATTTTTAAAGAACTGATTAGGTTGATATCAATCCGTAACTGGCTGCAGCAATATAACTGGATGTAAATATTTCCGCAGAGAAGAGACCTCCCCTAAATTACCCCATATGTTTCCTTTTATATAACCAAATGGACTTTCTGCTATCGTTGTTTGTGTCTCCTCCTCCAGAGGATCACAGCGGAAATGAGTCTGTGGGCTTTTATTGTGTCAGCTAATCATTTAACAGCTTGTAGGTGTGTGTCATAACTCTATTAGGCATTATTACATCTATTTTTAGTTTGACATATCCCACTGCATCCTGCTGAATGGTGAATAAGGGGGAAATAGTTTCAGGATGTTTTTGTAGATACGAGTAATTCCGGTCTTCATAGAATTCTACACATGGAGAAGATCAGTTCTTGGGTTATCAGATGTTTAAGGTATTAAAAAACACAGGTTGACTTCAGGGCTTCCTAATAATTATGATTTTACGTTTGCCATGCCATTTCTCATGATTTTGTTTGTTTTTATTTGTTTGTCTTTGGTGACAGCTGTGTGGGTCAAATATTTTCTGCATGTTCATTTTTGCTGATAAAGAAAAAGTTATATTTTTAATTAGAGCCCAATCTTTTACATTTAATAGTATTACATACATAATTAACCAATAAATGTCAAACTTAAAGGTTTTAACTCTTTAACTACCAGCTCAACTGTTTGGCAGAGGTCGTCATTAAATTCAGGGACATTTAATGTTTAAGAAACAGGACAAATCAAATCATTGTTTGGTTCCTTTAACACTTCAAGGAGCAGAGAAAAGGACAAACAAACCAACAAAAAAATATATTTTCTTGGTGTGGGATTGAAAGGTTTTAAAAGCCAACAATTGATTGTGTGATGACTTAAAAATGAACAAATATTTGGGACAAATTCAACTAGAAAAGCAGAAATGTCTGTAAAAAATATGTAAAAATAACTTAGATGATACTGAGTTGGACAAACACAAAAAACATTTTGATGAATAACATACTTTATTTGTACATATATAAATTATCAATCAGTAAATGGTTAAATTATGCATTTAAAATAATAATGATGGCAATGGTTAGTTTTAACTTTTTAAACCTCTAAATCCCACAAACAAAACATCAGGCTGTTTTTTGTTTGTGTTTTTTTCCATATCATAAAACATTGACAAATACAAACAATAATGTGTTATGTTTATTTAAAGGGACTGTGAGGAGTTTCTAAATAATTATAAAAAACTCTCACTTTTAGATCTATGCCTGATCGAAATACACACTTATTGATGAGTTTTATAGCAACGAAATAGGTTATCTATAAATGCTATTCCTTAGCCTTCTGGTCAGGTCGTACAGGGCTGGACTGGCCTGGATACTCAACTTCGGGATCAAGACAATTAAAACTAGAGCAAATTTATATTATTCAGACACATTATAGAGAACCAGGCTGTAAGTAGCCGTATATAGCTGGCTACAAAACTACGATAGGCCTACTAAGTTTTCCAAAAACTGCTTGTTGTCGCACATAAAAAACTACCACTACGTAACTAGAAAGAGATACATTACCTCGTCGCTTTGCATCCTGTAAGTTGTTGAAAAAAGAGTTCCAATGAAGGTCCGAACTGCATTCATTAGCTCCATAACATATACACGCTCTGGGTCCCATTTTGTGCTGCGTTCCAGTTGTAGTCAGAAGTAGGAATTTTGAGCTCCGAGTAGGAAACTGCAACAGGAACGTCCCCCAAAGTCAGAATTTCCTTCGGGGAATGCACTGAAACCTCGCCACCCCCGAGTTGACAATCGAAGATGGATGTGAACAGTTATTTAGCTCCTGTAATAATCCATTTATTTGCACTTCTGACTGGGGTGTGTCGCTCTAGATCAGCTGTATACATAGTATTGTTAGACTTATATTTACAAAAATGCTCCCATAGTGATAATCACATTCTTCATGTGATATTTGTGAACAACAACGCAGGGCTTGCTAACAACAGCTAACAATAGCCTGGTAGATCGGCATGTTTTCCGACTTTGTAACTGGAACGCAGATAACTCTCAGAGATGATGTCACTCCCAGTTCCGGGGTTACTGGAACGCAGCATTACGACAGTCGCCGCGCGGCCTCATGGGTAGCAGAGTCTTTTACGTTGCCGGTAATAGATTCTCCTCACAGTCTCTTTAACACATTAAATATTTCTGTATTTAGTGGGCTGGGAGTTAAAGGGTTAAGCTGTTGCTCTCTGTCCAAAAACCTTGTAGTTTGTGCATGATGAGTACAGGTCAGCTGACTAAAACCAATAAATCTCATGCAATCCAGTGTTACAGTCCCTTAATGAAAGAATGCACGCAGCAAGCAGCTTACTGTTGCTACATTCCTAGCTATCTTAGCTAAAAACAGTTCAACTTTTAGAACAGCGCTGTACTGGTTGAACCCCTGATGTCCACTTTTTGAGAACATGGGCAGGAGCGAATATGATCTGACTCGTCTTTTTACGTGAACAGTTTTCTGGTCTTCAGCTATTATTGGCACTTGACTTTGTTACCTATGCCAAGCGGTTATGATTTTACTGGTATTTGTCCATTTGTTCGTTCGTCTGTCTGTTTGTGAGCAAGATAACTCCAGAAGTTCACAACAGGTTCTGATTAAGTTTTCAGAGGATGTTTTCACGACGAAGGAAAGAAAAAACTAGCCTTTGTTGGTGATCCAAATATGAATGTGGATCAAGTCATTTTTTAAAGGTTTTGTTTATGGTGCAAGACAGGGCAGTTTTCCCAAAAGATTGTCCACTAATTTGACCAATTTTCTTTTTCATTCTTTATCGTGTCAGTTGGTATCATTATTACGTTGATAGATAACTTAATGTTTCAAACAATATTGACACAATTTTCCCTTTCAGTTTTTGTAAACCACCACCCAAACAGAAGATGATACATACATAAACAATTGATAACCATAGCATCATAATATCATAATAATGGATAAATAATACAATTCCAAATTCATTATACATACATGGCAGCACAGCAGTTTTCCAGAGACATCCTTGAGTTTACATTTAGAATGTACATTTCCATTATTTATGTATCATTGAATTAAACTCAATCAAAATAAAATAAGCATCAAAAGATTTCATGCATATAATAAATAGAAAGATACAAATAAAGAAATAGATTGGCTTTCTTCAACATTTGTCAAATTAACTCATTTATATGATATACATTTACATGTATATCTGATTGATTATATTTGCAGGGAATGTTAATCATGCAACAAGACAAATGGGGAAACAAGAATATTTGTGTCCGCTAAGGAGGTTGTGTTTTTGCTAGTGTTTTTTTTTTTTTTTTTTTTACATTTTTTTCTCGAGATGGCCCAACTTAAAAAACAAAGATTAGATTTTGGTGGTGATCCAGATTCTACTACTGAGTAACTGAAATAAGCTGAGGTCAGCTTTTGCAACCTAGCAGCAGTAAATACTAATGAGAGGTAAACTGAGAATGACGTTTGAGAGCAGCTTGGATACTAAAAATGCATTTTGTCTTTCAGCTCTAGGCTGTAAATAAGCTTTAGTTGGACTAAGACAATGCCATTCTTTGTTACATTAAGATAAAAATGTGCCAACTTTGCAGCCGTTTTAAGACAAGTATACTGCTAACAGGAGCTTGTTTCCATTAACTTTTAGGAAACACAAGTACTTTGCACAAAAATGACAACTGCATTGGGTGGAAAACAGGAAATACACCTGCACTGCTTTGCTAGAGGTTAACTTTAGAGGATCAGTTTCTTGTTTCTACCTTAAATAATCCAGCTTTTCTCCTCTTTCTGGATTCATCAGAGTTTCTTGAGTCAGTAAAAGGAGTGGTCAGACTCATTATCGCACCATTCCGGCCAAATTAACCCTCGTAATTATCACAATTTTGAGGTTTAATTTAGTTTTACACAAAAATCTCACAGAGAATGATCTAACTCTCAGAAATCTGTGAAGAAATGTTTTTATTCCTTTTTCTACCGTACAGTGATGTTTTGAATTCTTTCCTCTTTCTGCATTCAGTAGGAAAGAGCAGTCAGAAATAGTAAATATAGCTCCAGTTCGAGGCATTTTTGGAATTATCCAGCTGCTCATTTTTCTGCATAATTACGAGGTTCTGAGGCTTTACTGTATTTTTGGTTTACAACTGAGGATTTACTTACAGATGGGGATTCAATGCACTGATGCATGCTTCCCCTCAGTGCTTATTTGGGCCAGAAACAAGCCATCCCAGTCCAAGTGCCCCAAATGACCACTGTGGCCTGCTGTGCCCATGTGTGTGTCTGTCTGTGTGTATTTGGGCCGGCCTCAGCCGGGGTCACGACTTCAGTGGACCAGCAGACGAATCAAACCCCTTCATCGGATCCTCTTAACCTCGTCTGCAGGGCTAAAGATCCGGAGAGGTGCAGGGAGACCACGCTCGCTCCTTCAGTCTGACGGTTTTTATGCAGACGAGGTCTAAAGTAGGCCAGCTCATGCCTGCGAGCAGCTGTGCAAAATGAAACTTCCTCGGTCGTCGGGTGAGGCGGCGTTTTGAAGGAGCCTCGGGGGAGGCGGGGCTGTCAACGCCATGTGAACGAGTGGAAATGTAGCAGAAAAAGGGAAAGAGACTGGAAAGTTCTGTTTGGTTTAGGGGCTCCCATATGTGCTTTTTGTTTATGAAATTTGATCATTTTTAGTTCAGTTAAGGGTTTAACCTAGTTCTTTGTTGATTTGCTGTTACATATGGGACACCTAGTATTGAACGTTTATTGATATGCTTCAATTTCCATCAAAGTTCATCATAGCTTTATTGCACCTTGGAGGCAAACAACATATATCCCAGTTTATGATGTTCTTGTGTTCATAAAGCACCGTGATTGGTCACTTATGTCAAAACCATCTGTCTGTGCTGACAATACAAATTTGTTTAATTAAAATGGTATAGTAGGGCAGCGTGATATTACATAATCTCAGTATCACGATTAATTGAATCTCCTACTTCAATTATGATTACAAACGATTATTGTATACTATGCTGGAACAAATCAGTGGTGATATAGACAGCCGTCAACACGGTCTTCCTGCAGTATTTACCGTCTTTCTGCTTGATGTCCTCTGCACAAAATCCAAAATGTTCCCAAGCAATGGACACAGTATTTTTCTTGGCTACAAGGTCCTTTGGTAGATTAGCGCTTGCCTCCTCCATGTTGCTACAACATCCTTCGCTCTTGGCAAAAGTGAATGCAGACTGTATGGAGGGGACATAGTCACGTGACAATCCACATGAGTAAAATTACTTTGATAAGAGGGTCTGAATGTCAATTTCGGTTATTTTTTGGTTAATTTCCCAGCCCTATGGTATAGTGTGACATCACATATTTGTTTTTAAATGTTATTATTATAACAACACACCACACCACACCATTTCATCATGTCCCTCTGCCCGTGCTGTTGTCACAAAGCAGAATGGATTCACATCTTCATGTTATTCTCAAATTCAATGTTACCTTGATGTCCACCTACAGTATGTATTTTGAAAAGTAGAGGTTTTTATATCTGTTTTGTCCTTCTGTCCACATGAACATGACTTTCTAGGTCACAGAATATGTGTATTTTTGGAAATTCCAGCCAAAAATCTGTGAACATTTTTGACAACTTTTTGGTCTGAAATGTCACAATCGACTTGTACATGTGTACCAGCGGAAATTGTTAAACTGTTGTTGTTTTAAAGTGTTGATAACTGGTTTATTTACATGCCAACACTGAGTTCCTATTATCCTTCACTATGAGGCTGGATTAAAAACCTGGTTATTCACAAGTGACTGTGTTGACTGTTGACCCATGGCTCCTTGTTCTGTGGTTATCGTGGTTAAAGCAACAAAAGTATTTAACAAGAGACTTTGATCAAGATTATCAGGTATGTTTCTTATTGAAATCTGGTATTTACACTTAGCATAGCCACAAGTTAAACTGTAACACCAGCCAGACATGATGGGAGGAGTAGATCCGAAAATAAATCAGCTTTTGAATAGAAATTAAAGAAAAGTGGGAGTGATTTAGCGGAGGGATACATGACACGAGTTAGCTAGGTCCAAATATACCTTTTATTTCCGAAATGTTAATGCACTTAAAAACACTCATATGTCGCGTACTCTTAAACTGTGGTATTACATTTTGATTTAAGTTTTTGTAGGCGGAGAAAATATCCTTTGTATTTGGTACGATACTTTCCTGTTAGAGTATTTTTTCGTCACCAACTCTTTCGGACTGTGGCTTACTGAGGGAGAAGAGAGAACTTTCTACTGTATCTAATGTGCTTAGTGGTCATATGGAGCTCAACTGACTATCATTTTAAATCTTCTTTTTTCCTTATCCTGATACTTAGATTGAACTTCAGCCGGTCCTCCTGATGATACCTGTGTCAAAATGTACCGAATTCCTGATATGTGATTGGCTGTTGGTGTTATTATGCAGTTGAACAGGTATATCTCATATGTATGAATGAGCAGTTATCAACACCAGGACATACTTTGAAACACCTTTCTTTAACTTCCATATTAATGTGAGACAGAATGTATTTATCGCTCACAGTCCCGTTAGAATAGGAGTCCCATTTTAATATTTCTGTTCTCCTAAAGCTAAAATCCATTAAATTCAGAATGCATGAATTCTATCAAAGACATCGTCCCTGCAGGACGTCTCCTCCATCACATTATTAAAGGATCAGCGTTCATTTTTCACCTCCTCAGCAGGACTCGAGCCTCCGCACTTATTTAACTGTCAGAATCCACAAGGAGAGTCTTTCAGCAGCCTCCACCGAGAAACAGAGAGCTGCTAACCAGTCAGGGAATCCCAAGCTGACACAAAAACCTTCTTTAAATGAACGTTTGAGAAATCCTGCTGCCTCAAGGGTGGTGTGGGGGACAGCGTACAGTAGACATATACGTCATGCAGATCTATACCGTGTGGGAGAGAGGAAGGCGAGGAGGTGACGAGATCAAGAGGAAAGATGTGGGAGTGAAATAATTATATTGACTGAAGGAGAAACCGATCCAAGGAGACAAAAAGAGGAGGTGGAAGAGGGGGCGACCGAGGCCCCCCTGAGTTGCAATGGGAGGTATGGAGTTGGGGGAGGTGTGTGTGTGTGTGGGGGGGGGTTCGTTCCCGCCGAGCAGGCCGGGATAATCAGAGCAGGGAAATGAGCCGAGTCCCACGCAGTCCTCGCCAAAACCGCCCCGGAGCAACCAATGACAAGGCTGATGGATGGCGGCGCGCGGTGAGCACACTCCTGTGGGAGCGAGGGAGGTGGAGGGAGCAGAGATGATGGAGCTGCAGGTGGTTAGAGAGGAAGTCAGGAAATGTAGGGAAGGCTGAGGTTAAGTGTAGGAATAGATTCTGTAATGGTCAGTCAGTAGGATGTCAGGTAGGGGTGGCAAGTTTTCAAATAAATAAAGTTCTTGGAGGGAAAGGTGCTCTTTCTAAGGAAGAAGTTACTGTGTTGGCTGGAATTCAGAAACTTCTACAACATGGCTGCAGGGGGGCGACTTGTGGGTAATATAACCTGTCAAATGTTGCATTTAATTAAAGTTCCTTCAGTTGGGAGAATAACACAGAAGTGTAATTGTACTATAATGATACAGTATATAATACAAATGATAATCTCAATCGTCATGCTAAATATTAAGACCACTATCGTCAAGCATAGTTACTCGCTGATATCAGAACATCTGTGCATCAGTTTTAAATGATTCAAAACATCAGAGTGCCCCAGAATGCACCTAAAATCAGCCCCGGATATGTTGACAGGCAGGATGAAGTCCACCGGCTGTAGTGAATCTGCTTCTGCACACAGATTGGAACTTTTCAAAGCACAAACGCTCGGCTGTTTCTCAATATATCTACCTCAGCGTACTTCTGGACTTGCAGACTCATGGTACATCATCAGTCACAGCCGAAGTTCTGTTCCAATTCAAAGTCCTGTGACGGTCCCTGCCTTAGCTCCTAGAGCACAGACCTGGCTAATATCTCCTCTGTCTTAGTTACCTGAGTGAGCTGCTGTGATTGGATCGCTTGGTGTCTGCTGGGTATAAAAGTCCAACCTGTCTGCTGCTCTCTCTCTCTTTCTCATTCCACCTGGATTCACCTCAGCCAGCAGATGAACCCTTTTGTCTTAGTTTGTTCTGCTTTATCAACACCTCACACTTCATGCACACACCCAACATCCAAATCACTGATTTAACTGACCGATCACTCCATTTTTGCAGTTCGATAGCCTTGGTTGTTTTATTTCGTTTGTCAATAAATTACATTTTTTTTCTGCTAAACTACTTGTTCTTCCCGTATTTGTCATGGCTCTAAGCCAGGTTGTGACAGATTGCATTGAAACAAGTTGGGTTTACGTACCTGGATGTGAACTCGCCCCGTCCCTTTTACCAAGTCTGCTACCATATGTAAATTGAGCAGACAAATCACAGCTACAATCCCACAATGCAATTTGTGCTGTTTAAGCAGAAAACTCCGACATGACTGAGAAGTTGCACCATTGTATGTTACCGTTGTTGCTGCGTAAAAATATAAATAAGAAACTTGTTTTTGATAGATTTCTGTTTGAAACCTGGACACTGATACATTTTAGATGGACAGTGTGAGTGGTTACCACCAGACAACCAAATGTGACATGGAGGGACGTAGAAGAAGGATGCTAGCAGAGCTGTGGATGGTAGCAAAGTACGCTGCTGTTCTAATAGTGGTAAGACCATTCTGTGGACTCCTGCACCCCTGAAATCTCAACTCTGGGATGAACTTGCCTAGTCTGAACTTCTGGTTAAGACTTGTTAACTCTGAATTTAGAAACACTGCTTGTTTCTGTCTTTGTAGTGAACCTCATTAGTGCTTCCTTGATGGCTTTAAAATGTATCAGTTTGATTCACTCGAAACCAAAACTGTTAGTGTGTTTATTAGTGATGTAGCAGTTTATGTATGTGTACCAAACATTTTTGGTATGAGCTCTTTAGTTTGGTACAGCTCTGCCAGAGTTTTGGGCTCATGACAGAGAAGGTCACTGACCTCTGATTTTTGGTTTGGCTTGAAGGGTGACAAGGATATGCTGCTTTGCAGACCTGAAAGATCTCAATTGGCTGTCGCAACACCTTGTGTAAGTTTAATGAATCTTTGTTCGCGACAGAGCTTATTATCAGCCATGATCCAAGGGAACCAGTGCAGTACTAACCTCCTGCATGGCCTACAAAAAGCATCTCTGCTCCACTCTGTTGTGATGTGCCTATGTCTTTCAGGGTCTCCCTCTTCTTTTTGTAGGGTGGCTGTCTAGATCTTCAGAGTACTTCTGTTTCACAAGTCAGTCATATTGTATGCAACTTTCCTGTGTCATGTTTGATTTGAATTCACGCCATTGTCACACTAACAGAGTTGTTGCTGCTGCTTTAAGTAAACTACGAAACATTGAACTTTTGCAGACTGAAGTATCTGCAAGGGCAAGAATGAAAAAGTTAAGAGCCCCCTTTCTTAAACTTAAGCCATCATTGATCCATTGTGATGGTCCTCCATAACCTTCCACTCTGTTCAGCTGCCAAAAAGCAATTTGCTCAACTGTGAACCTCCTTGTCCTTTTTCTCTACACATGTCCCCTATACTGCACCACTGAGTATCACTGTGTGAAACATAATGTAAGAGAGAGGACACTCCAGACTCCATAAGGGGAATCTGGGCCCGGGACTTTTCCAATTGGCTGGACCGTGTCCCGGCCTGAAGAGCACCTTCGGGCCTGTTTCATGGAGATCAGCAGCCAAGAGAAATAAACAAGGCCGTAAACACCAACAGCCAGGGGGACGCCCATGAGGGAGTGCTTATTTCTCACTCGCTAGGAGATGTCTGCCCAATCATAACATGTCCAAGTCCCCACAAATCACACCAAACAGTTCACAAGAGGGTTTAGAGGGACGGGGACAAATACAGTTCAGGAATATAAAAGTGTCATCAGTATAGAGGAGTAATAAAGACATTTTATCACCAAGATAATCAGCACCTTTCTTCTCAAATTATGTCTTGACTTCCTTTATTGATCATAATTCTGAATCTGCTAAAACTGGAGGCATTACTGGTTAGATGACTCTTATTTTACAAACTAAACTTTCTTCTGATTTTTGTGTAAATATTTGCATCCTACAACTCCCCTTCCCAAACATAAAGAAAACCCCTCCTCTCCCTCTGCTGCTAACACTAACCTTTCAGATCATGTGTGCTCTGTTTAAAAAAATCCCCCTAATGATGACATTTGGAGATATGCCACCTCCTCCAGATGTGAAACAATCCCTTGAGCCAGATGTTTATTCAGCACCACCTCCAGTTCCTGTGGAAGGAACAGCAGCTGTGTAAAGTAAACAGTAAACATTAAAGCAAAGCATTTTAAAATCTTAAATCATATCTCCGCTTTAAGAGAGCGATAGTCAGGCTCAGCCCATCTGGACTTAAACCAAAACAGTGGACAGGCGTGGAGATTTGTGATGTTTTTTAAAGTGCAAAGGCTTGACGATGCTTATGGTCATTGCTGCTTTCCACAGACAAATATTCTCCCAAACTTCACGTTGCCTTCAAATAAATCGATCCACCTGATTGAATGTCGGTGGTAAGACAGATGCAATCTACAGTGATTGTGAGAGTCCCAAAGCAGGACGGCCCAGTCAGATTCCTTTGGAACAGAAAGAGAACGGAGCTACAAACAGGAAGTGACTGCTGTCACAGGGATTAGCATAGATGCTAACAGCGTCGGTATGCATTTTGTCAGATCTGGACTGCAGTTCTGTGTTCAATGAAAATCAACAACACTGAAAGCATTTGTTCGTAGAAAGGACATTTTTACTTCCGTTGTTTTCTGTAAGTTTGTTCTAAGTTGTGTTTTGTACACTGCAGCAGTAGTGAATGCATACTACATTATCTGATTGCCTGAAATGAATGTGATTGACAGAATGATCATCCAATCACATGCAAGATATGCTTCTGAAAGGCTCTGTCCATTCCCAAACACTCTATGAGCTCTTTCTCGGATGGACTTGTGAAATTTAATCTTTTTGTATAACTGGTGTGTCAGATAAACGTTTATCCAACTAAACCAACATGTATTTACATGCAATTCTCAGTAGCATCAAATGAGTTTATATCCTTAATCCCTAACAAAACTGGGTAAAATAAAGTTGAAAAAAAATGGACTTACATTTAATCATGTGAAAATAACAGAGCCTGGTGCTTGGCTTTTGTGTTCCACGATTGAAAATAAGCCATTGTTCATAATACAAATTTACTTTTTTTAAATTTTACCCGTGATAATATTTATAAATATGTAATTCTTTTGTTTAAAAGCACTCAATGGTGAACGGATAAATCTGTTGGTGCTCTCTCAGATCAAAATCGTATTGCAATAATCTCTGTGGATGCACATTATCATGAGTACAACATCATTATCATCAAGTAAGAGCTTAAAAAGGTTTAATATCTGAATCTGCAGATATGACTATTGATAGAGATTTTTAAATCTGATTTTCTGACAGTGCATGTTGCTCATTAATATCACTGAATATCTATAGCAGAAAATCAACACTATCATTTTTAGAGAATTAAATCATTCTGTTTCTAAAACAAATACACTATAATAGTGAAAGGAAAAGGTTATTTTATTAAGTGGTCACTTTCAACAAAAGAAAATCTGTGGAAAATAATTCAGAAATATCAGCATATCTGAGATTTAAAAGATTTAAGAAGTCTTAAAATTTAAAAGATTTAAAGAGGACATATCATGCTTGTTTCTCCTTTTCACTATGCCAGACTAGGATGCCTGTAAAGCATTTCTGCCCTCAGTACAAGTCATTTAGTTCCTTCATTGCCCCACAATAGCGTTCTCAAAATCCTCATTTTAGGCCATTATGAAGCTCTCGTTGAAACACTCGGATCTGAGGATTACCTAAAGTTACCTCGCAACGTTACAGCCCTTTGTGCTCTGATTGGTCAGTTCTATCGGGGGCTGAGCCAGCCTGTCCTTCTTCTTCTACTGTATTTTCCGGCAGGCTCAAAGCAGCGACCGCGTATTGAGTCTCCCTTCAGGCCAGAGCTGGTAATGAGTGAGTGTGAGCTAGGGATCTATATACTGCTACTGGACGAATGTGTTCCTCGGTGACGGTTTTGTGGCTAACGGACATCACAGAGGAGGAAGTGTTTTATCAGATTACTCCAATAAAAAGAAATGTACCTCGTGTCATCACGACATTTGAAATCTCGCGGACATCTCGCAATGACCTATTTTCAGAGGCATCAAATCTCGTTCTAGGATATCAGAAAAAATACAATATCTCATTTTTTGAAAATGAAGGGGGTGTAAGGTCTTGTTTTCAAATTTATTATATTATATGTAAGTATTAAATCATGCATTAGCATGATATGTCTCCTTTAAAATGTCTTGATATGCTACTTAAAAAAAAGACACATTTGAACATCTAAAGAGACACTTTAGTCTGACTGTTGACTGTTTTGTGAGAATGGAGAATGTCTACAATATGTAGACCACACATTTGAATGTCAGAGAAGTAAAGAAAGAAAACACACATCATTATTGTCTTCCTGCTTACCACAAATGTGGAATAAATTAATATCTTCACTTAATTACTAAAATATCTTAACCTTGAAAAAATAAAACACAAACTAGTCCTTGAAACTTGTGCCACAGTGATTTCTAACGTGAACTAAACACAGACACACCAAAGAGAAGGTTAAAATGTCTCAATATGCAGACGACTATGTGACATACATGTTTAAATGTGGAGACACTCGCAAACTCCTGGCAGAGCATGTGTGTGCTGGCGTGTGGGAGGTCCGTGACATCAGATGCAGCTCTCACTGGGTGCAAAGCATGTTGACTCATTAAAGAGCGTGATGCAGATTGCAACGGAGAGACGGTGTGTTTAGAGGAGTGTGTCACACAGCAGTCAGGACCACGAGGGCCTCCTGCACCTCGCCGCTCTCATCCCAAACACGCGGCACGCGGTGATGTCAGAGTCAACATGTCAGGCCTGATGAAAAGTGACTGATGAGCCGCTCGGTGTCCAGGGTTTAATCCGGCGTTAAATAGCTGCTGATGAATGAAGCCATCAGAACTTCGAGCTGAGAGTGAGACGAACATTAGCTCATGTCACAAACATCTGATGAAGTAAACACTTTTAGACAAAGTAAACTCAATGTGACGGTTTGTCTTCAGGCAGGCCGCCAACGAGGTGAAGATTTATCCCTCAATGGAATAAGATTTTCAGCTTCAGTTGTTTTATTATGACAGGCGCAGATTGATCACTTTAATTTCCAATTTATTGTGAAAGTATAAATCTTCTCAGCCCACCTTTATAGAAACAGAGTCCTCATTTTAGAAGACTTGCCTTCTCTGGGAAGCATGACTTCTGTTTTTTGTTCTTGAACACTATTTTAGTAACATTTGTACTCGTGAATACATTCATAATCTAAAGCAAATAAAATCTTAAGTGATGAACAAAAGACACAAATGCAGGGATTTGGGTAAAATATAAAGGCCTAACGTGACACACCAGATGGACCGTTCAATATTTTACTGGTCCATCCGGGAAAGAAAGTGTTTGGGGAAGGCAGACCCTTTCAAAGCTTATCTGGCAGGTGATTGGGCGATCGTTCCATCAATCACAGTAGGGCTGGGTAATCTATCGATTAAATTGATTAATTCGAATTATTCTCTGCAGAAGATTTAAAAATAAAAAATTTGGATTTTTTTCATTCACATACTTAAATTGTGAGTTGTTGCAAAGTTTGAAAAAGTACACTGAAATTTTACAGTTTTCATGATGGTGGTCCTGACAGGTTTTGCACAAGCACTTTTATAGGCTTGTGTATATATTTTTTTAAACTAGATTAAATATTGATCAGAGAGAAACATGTTAACATTTTTTTTTTTGCTTTGAGAGGGGAAAAAAAATCAATTAAAATCTTAAATCAAGTTTTGTGGGGAAAAAAGTGGGGATTTTATTTAGGCCATATCGCCCAGCCCTAAATCACAGCCACTCAGATAATGTAGTACATGAATGCTGCTACAGTACAGAATCTGTGTCACTCCGTAAAAGAAGTTTTTGCCATAACATGTCTGAACTGAAGCAAAATTTTCCTTACTTATAGGGAGGTTTTTATTATTGCCCTTTGTTTTAATTTAAAGGAAAAGTTCAGTTTCTACAGCTTTCACATTGTTTATAGAATGAAGTAGAGCAATATACCCAGAAGGCTTTCCTGATTCAAATTGAGATATTTAGATCCAATCGATCTCTATAATGGTAGCACACGGGACATATAGCGCCACTCCTAAAACTGCATTAATCGTCCAAAAACTCATTAGTTTCACCAATATTTCATCATGTTCAGCTCATGCTACTCCTTCAAGACAGTCCAGTGTTGCTCCACCCATGTTTTTGTGACTGTGCTGACCTCTGAACTGAAGACTGCTCTCTGGCCAGCTGTTCTTCTCTTTGCCTCCGCGTCCTCCTTTCGATGAGCTCCTCATCTGTAAACTCTGGCTTGAAACTGTAAGGACACCCATCATATTCAAAGTTCTCCCCCACAACAGTTCATCCGATAGATATTCGCCCATTTTAAACAAAACTGGAAGAAGAAAGTTGTTGAGTAGCCGGCGGTCGCCCCTGAAACAATGAGCCGTACTGCGCATGCGCGGAAGCAAACGTAAACAAAGTCTTGAGTTCGGAGGTCAGCACAGTCACCAAAACATGGGTGGAGCAAACACCGGACTATAATGGAGGAGTAGTGTGAGCGGACCATGATGAAATATTGGTGAAACTAATGAGTTTTTGGACGATTAGTGCAGTTTTAGGAGCGGCTTTCCATGCCCCATGTGCTACCATTATACGGATGTCCTCTGCTCGATTTTGGATCTAAATATCTCCTGAAGCACTGTTTGGATCAGGAAAGCCTTCTGAGTGAGTATATTGTTCTACTTCATTCTATAAACAAGGTGAAAGCTGTAAAAACTGAACTTATCCTTAAATAACAAAATGCGGTCCAGATCTGATAAGACTGCTGCTTAAATTGTTAGCATCTATGCTAATTACAGTCTGTGAAGTCACATTCCTGTTGTCTTGCTCATAGGTCCACCTCTTCTGCTCGAGGGGACGCAGATAGCTCCTTGCCTCTTTGGGTTGCTCATAGTTGTAGATTGGATCTTGGCAAGATGGATCTGCCTGATTACAGGCATTGAATCAGGCAAATAAAGACCATTATGCTTCGTAGCAAATATGTCCGTAAGTCTTGTGTCAACTAACATATTGTTACAAAAACTTGACAACTGCAGAAAACATAATGTCAGTGTCATCAGAGTTCTAAGCAGCACCTTGTGGATGAATACCAGATTTTATGCCACTTCCTGCAATATTTTAAAACATGACATAGCTAGGGCAGCTAACATGGACTGACTTTACATTTATCATCTCTTCAACTTTGTGTCCCACCGTTTCTGCCATACCTTCCAATATTTGGGAATTATATACATACGGGTGCATCAAAACACCAACAGAATGTTATTTTTCCTTGAACTTATTACTGTGTTGGCTTGACATCATGTACTTTTCCTTTTTTATCATCATGTGACGTCCTCTGCAGCTGATATGTATATTTATGCAGCTCACATTAACAGTAAGATGGGTATAAGACGTCACCCTTATGTAAAACTTGAATTGTGACGATCTCTCGGTCTTCTGCTCCCTCTCCTGCCGTGACAATCTCAGAAATGTATGAGTGAGTGTGTTTGTGCATCACTCTGTCACTTTTTGAAAGTTACTCGTGAATTATGGAGCGATGAGGCTGCTCCCCTTCAGGGAACACACCAGAAATAGTTTGCAGGGATGCTGAAACTCCTGGGTACCTCATCTCTTCAAAGTATGAAAAATAAGGACGCTGTTAAGTTTACCTTCTGAGAAATATAAGAAAGAAGTGCAAGAAGTTTGTTTCCGGACATTTTGTAGCCTCAGGCCAGACATCCACAGAGGACTTGGTTCTCTAATGTAACAAACTGCTTTAATTTATTTTAATTTTGACCTACTTGACTCAACTTTTTCATTGTTTTCTGACTTGTATAGGTCCATTTTTTTTTCTTAACCTGTATGCCAGTGGTTTCTAACCTTCTGCTTCTGAGCCCACCCTAGTTGTATCCAAGTTTCTGTGAAATTCGTCAAAGACCTTTATGGAAAGTGTGCCTTAAATGTGTCATCACTGTATTAGATAAAATATGTGAAGCAAATTTTGACAACCTCAAAGCTTCCAGAATTGTAATCCTTTCAAGACCTTTAGGCCTCTCCATCGGATGGCCTGAATCTCAGGTCTCAAACCAAGACTGTCAGAAGGTCAACAAAGAGTCAATTGTACAAAAAACTTAGTGTGAGTGTATCGTATCTTAAGTTTAGAGGATTGTTAAGATAAAGCCTTAAAACAAATTCTAATGTGAGACAAAGTGACATTTAAAAGGGGTCACAAAGTCAAAAATTCCAGTTAAAAACCCTTGTCATTGAATACTTCCTGGCACAAGACATTCAGTCTATGGGATCAAGAACTGTCCCTCATTTTACACCACCAGAAACTACCTTGAATGGCCGTTTACCCCTGCCCCTCATTTCAAATTGACCTTCCAGTGTAATATCCAACCATTGTTTCAAAGAAGTTTCAAAGAAGGAAGCCCAGTGCCAAACAGTGACTGTAGAATGAATGTAGAGTTGTTGACAATATGGCGTGAACTGAATCACCACAGAGTAGACAGGTCAATCAACCAGCCCACTTAAGGAAGAGAGCCTCACAGTGTCAGGAACTCCAACAAGGCATCTCAGACAGAGTGAGATTATGGCTGGATCAGGAGTACTCAGTTTTTGAAACAAACTTTTTAAATGTTACTAATTGTGAGCATACTCTTGCAATGAATGAAATTGAGTTAAAGGCCAACATAGGTTTCTTGAGGCTTTTTACACACATCTATTGCAGCTAAAGTCACCATCAAAGGGGACATATCATGCTTGTTTCTCCTTTTCACTATGCCAGACTAGGATGCCTGTAAAGCATTTCTGCCCTCAGTACAAGTCATTTAGTTCCTTCATTGCCCCTCAATTGCGTTCTCAAAATCCTCATTTTAGGCCGTTAACAAGGTCTCGTTGAAATGCTCGGATCTCAGGCTGACCTAAAGTTACCTCGCAACGTCACAGCCCTTTGTGCTCTGATTGGTCAGGTCTATCGGGGGTAGAGCCAGCCTGTCCTTCTTCTTCTACTGTATTTTCCGGCAGGCTCAAAGCAGCGACCCCGTATTGAGTCCCCCTACAGGCCAGAGCTGGTAATGAGTGAGTGTGAGCTAGGGAGCTATAAACCCCTGCTGGACGAATGTGTTCCTCGGTGACGGTTTTGTGGCTAACGGACATCACAGAGGAGGAAGTGTTTTATCAGATTACTCCAATAAAAAGAAAGGTACCTCGTGATGTCACGACGTTTGAAATCTCGCGGACATCTCGCAATGAGCTATTTTCAGAGGCATCAAATCTCGTTCTAGGATATCAGAAAAAATACAATATCTCATTTTTTGAAAATTAAGGGGGTGTAAGGTCTTGTTTTCAAATTTATTATATTATATGTAAGTATTAAATCATGCATCAGCATGATATGTCTCCTTTAAGCTGCTGCAAAGCTAAAAAATTTCACAAGTGTAGTTTTGCCAATTGCTCTCTATGACTTGATAGAATGTAATACGCCCAGTTAAAAGGTTTGAGAGTTTTATGTTGTTAACCAGACCTGTCGAAAATGTCCTAATTTTGCTTCCAATAAACCACTTCTTCAATTTCAAGGTTCCACCGCCGTAGTAACATCACCACTGTAAAATCTACCCACCATTGATTCAATCTCAAACATATTCAGCCAGGGTTCTTTTGTTTGTTCATTGTTGCCTCACACCTCTTTCTCCGTTGAATCGAGCCATTAAATTCACCAAGGCAGCGATGACAGTGAGGAGACGTCCTCTACAGCTGAATCTGGGATACTTTCCATGTTTGCTAGCAGTCTTACAGGCATGGAGGCAGATGTAATGCCCATTCAGCGCTGTTGGCTTCCATTAAATGTCAGTCAATACCTTTCCCTTTATGTTGTAATTTTCAGAGGAAATACTGTGAGGTTTATTATTGATGGCAGCTAGGGTTTTCACACCACATTAAAACAAATACTCTCAGTTTTATTAGGTCTATTAAGTTATACCTTTAACAGTCTTACAACTTTTTTTAAGGCTTTGACAGTTTTTGTTGCACCCTTGTCAAAATTAAATACCCGCAGTGAAAGTTTGATCCAATGTGACTGACTTCTAAAGTTAAACTTTATTCCTGAACTGAATTATCAGCTGGCAGCCCTTAGTAAAGTCCCTGCAGGGAAGTCTATATCTGCACTGTAGGGATGGCGATAAATTGATACTCTGAGCCAAACTATAAAACGATGTATTCGAGGTGAAGAGGCCAATGCACACCAGGGTGTTTTCAAAGCTGAGAGACTCTCACTAAAGAGTACCAGAGTCGACGTAACTCCAGAGAATAAACTTCCAGACCAGTGGATGATTGTATTTCTGCAGGACGAATGTGCAGAGGAGATATAAAATTTAACAGCAGCCATCACCAGCGGCTCATACTCCAGACCCGGGGGCTCCATAGAGCCTTATGAATATTTCAACCGAGCAAAACGACCCTGTCTGACACTTCTAATCCTCTAATTGACCAGAACACAGAGCCCAAGGCCACTTCTTGAGAGGATGCTGCCCCTTTGTTCAGCGATACTCACACCTGATTAAGCATGCATGTGATCTTTGCTGTGAATGGCGAACGCAGCCCTCAGCTGGGTCGCACCGAGGCGATCTTGACATTTACGTTTGTTAAACAAGATCACCAAGTGGTTTCAGGATAAATCAGAGGACATGATTATTCAGGAAGGTCACAGAGGTGTTATTAGTCACACTTTAGAGCCAGTTGCTCTGAAACAAGACAATGTTATCAGGGTAGGAGAATGAAATGCAAATAGAGTGGCAAAAAAAGTCACGCAGACAGCATCAACATAGATGCTTGATTATGCAAAACTAGGTTTTAATTTCCTGGTCATTGGCACAAAATGACACCATTTGCTTTAGCGTTAGCCAGGAATTCGCTCCAGTGACATAAATCAGATTGTAATGAGGCTATCTTTCTCATTTATAGCCCCATCCACATGTCCAAAAAACTACTTATTTAAGCAAATAAGACCGTGCTTGGAGAAAAGTCATCTTTTAACTAAAATGAAAATCTACTGAACCATTTCCTTTTGTGATACTGCCAGCCTATTTGCAAAATTACTGTTATATCTATTACAAATGTCTTGCAACATTTTCAAGAAGGAAACATCACAAAGGAGACATATCATGCTGATGCATGATTTAATACTTACATGTAATATAATAAATTTGAAAACAAGACCTTACACCCCCTTAATTTTCAAAAAATTAGATATTGTATTTTTTCTGATATCCTAGAACGAGATTTGATGCCTCTGAAAATAGGTCATTGCAAGATGTCCGCGAGATTTCAAACGTCATGACATCACGAGGTACCTTTCTTTTTATTGGAGTAATCTGATAAAACACTTCCTCCTCTGTGATGTCCGTCAGCCCCAAACCCTCACCGAGGAACACATTCAGCAGCAGCCGTGTAAAACTCCCTCATTCACACTCCCTCATTACCAGCTCTGGCCTGTAGGGGGTCTCAATACGCGCTCGCTGCTTTGAGTCTGCCGGAAAATACAGTAGAAGAAGAAGGACAGGCTGGCTCTACCCCCGATAGAACTGACCAATCAGACCACAAAGGGCTGTGACGTTGCGAGGTTACTGTAGGTCATCCTTGAGACCAAGAGTTTCAACAAGCGCTTGATAATGGCCTAAAATGAGGATTTTGAGAACGCTATTGTGGGGCAATGAAGGAACTAAATGACTTGTACTGAGGGCAGAAATGCTTTACAGGCATCCTAGTCTGGCATAGTGAAAAGGAGAAACAAGCATGATATGTCCTCTTTAAGATTGACTTCATCTTATGACCATGCAAATATAACAAAGATGTAAAAATTAAATTTTTAGCTGAAATCTGCTATTTTCTGAACTCATTATTGCGATTACTAATACTGATATTTCATAGCCTCCATTTTCCCAAACTTCAATCTGTTTTTTTCATGATGTCACTTCAATTGTGTTAGAAACAGATGTGAAGAATGTCGTGAACAAATTATTCTTTAACTAGAAGTCTTCAGAAAGCCCAAACCTTCACCAAAACATTTCTAACATTTACAGACTCCCTGTAGTGAAGTGCGATCTTATACCACAGATATACATTTCTTACAAGATGAGAGTTGCTTGTTGCCAAACTTACATAGTGCTACATTCAGGCGACTAGGGGAATCGGGGGCAAGGGAATAAACCGTCCTACTGTCATGTCAACTTTTATTTTTTAGGATGACAGAATCACATATTGTTGCTATAATGTTGCCACTTACTTTATGGAATCTCTCCTCACTAAGCCAAGTCTCAAAAATGTTTGTAACTCTATTATAGATAATGTCAATCAGTTAATCGATCTTTATTTGTATGGTGCCAATTCATAACAAGTGTTATCTCAAGACACTACAATAGAGCAAGCACTCTTCATTTTGTAAATACACATATATGCATAGATACATATATACATATAAAGATACATATACATATATATACAAATATATACATCCAACACCCAACATGAATCCATATAGCCAATCATGGATCCCTCCATCATGGCGGCAAGAAAAAACCTTCTGTTAAGCAGCAGGAAATCTTGAATGTGGATCCCAGTCTCATGATGAACAGCAAATCCACACGATGCTGTGTTGGGTGTTTGGGCAAAGGAAGGGAGGTAAGAGGAGACAAGTGGACTAAAGTAAGAACTAAAGTTAGGGACAGGTTCATGAACACAGACCTGTCGTCTGATTTATCAGAGGTTAGCCTCTTGAGATGCTACATCTCATTTTCAGGAGGGTCCTCATGTCTGAATGGTTGTGGTGATCATTTTATAGAAGTATAACCAATGATATTCTTACAGAAAATAAGAATTTATGGTTGTGACGAACTCATGGGTGCCCAGACCACAAGGTCATCCCAACCATATTTGTCTCTGTTAAGTATAAATGTATTAAAGGCCTCTTGAGATGTGACATCCCATTTTCAAGAGGGACCTCATGCCTATGTGGTAATAAAAAATAGATACTGTAGATGTATTGATCATGGATAGGGAGATCATGCTAATATCTACATGAACAGCTATAATGATAATGGGAATGGAATGTTCCTAATAAAATGGCCAACTATGTGTCATGTCTATAATTGTAGTTTTTGAGGCTTCGTGACTCCACAGCAGCAGGAAGTCTTCACCAAGGATCCCAGACCCCCTACAAGACAAGAGCCAGAAACGAGTACAGGAGCAAACAAAAGGGGCAAAGGCAGATATGGACAGAGAGAGAGAGTGAGAGAGCCCATAATGTAAGTCTATGTAGGAAATAAAAGTAGTCAAACAAATCAAAATGTTCCGTGATGCAGGAAACTTTTGTTAGATTATAAAGTTCAACAAATTCTGGCAGTGTTTCAACACTTGTTCCAACATATTTCTGCACTTTTTACGAAGATCTCTCAATTCAACCCTTGATCAGTAAGATTTGGTTCACTAAAGGCCACTTAAAATCCCATAAGGCAGCTTACCATGTTTTAATAAATAGTGAAGGGTCTTATTTGTCCTTTTTTGATTGGATCCAAATGACTCTTTATTAAATTATCTACAGGGAGCATTTACTTTGTGGCATCCGAACAGCATCTCAGTACAAAACTGACACTCTCTCACAAGCACAGAAAGGTCATCCATTTAGCCGTTTTCTTTTTTCTGGTCTTCAGGAGCGTTTCCTCCAGCTTGTGATTAGCTTTCTCAGCTGGGGTCCTTTTTAGAAGCTTCACTGACTGATTCTCAGCCTGCAGGTGTGTTAGATTTATATTAATGTTTCTAAAATCAGCCAGCCATCGCACTGCATCACCCTGCAGCAGGTGCACGCCTGTCAGTCTGAGGACTCAGAGGAGACGAAGGCAACAACTTGTTGAGGTGTGACTTTTTTTTTAAAACCTTTGGTGTCAGGGTCTCTTTTTTTACATCGTCTGGCAAGTTAAACAAGCTTCCCTGAAGAGGAATAAGACCAGAGGTGACTGGTGTTAAATTTAACAGAAACAAACCATCAGACTTGACCCAGACTTGAACCTTTTGTAGTTTTTTACATATTTTCCAGCGAACCAGGGGACATGTTTAAAGCACATCACATGTCAACCTGTCATTTATATGATGGCGCTGCAGGGCAGGGAGATATTTTCTGAAACACGCCAAAGATGGCTTCAACAATTTGGATTCTGAATCAAATCATTAAGTTTAACAATAACAACTCTTGGTTCTTGTTTCTCGAAATGTGACAGTAGTGTTGTGTGTGAAAGTTGAGTGTCACGAGATTAAAAAAAGACAATATCTTTTATAGCAAAAATGCTGGTTTTTGTATAGACTTTACTCAAATGGTCCAAAAATTACACCCATATAAATGTAAAATATGTACTTATAATATGGTGTTATTGACAATGTTTCAAAGATATTTTATATTCCTTTGTGGACAGCGCATTTTGTAGCTAGCTCTAGTAGAAGGTACTTGTCTTTCTATGTCCGTGCAGCCAAAGTAAACGTTGGAGCACAGCACTAAAAGGTGAAGCCACGTCTTTGCTGAGAGTGGTGTGGATACAGCTCATTCGGATTTGCACTAAAACTACCTGTTCTGAGCAGGGATGAAACACAGGAGTTTACGTGAATGCCAACAAAGCTAATATCTGAGTAAAAATGTATCCTAAAAGGTCTAAAACTGCAAAAACTTTTGCAAAACACTAGTGATGCACTATTTTGGATTTTTGCCAATACTGCATATGCATCTCTTTTTCTTTACTCATTATAGTCGATACTTACACCAGTGCCTTTACTTTTTGTCTCTACCTTGTTTCTTGTTTCTAACTACCTTGTTTCTTCTAATGTGACACACTGTTTGTGTGACAAAAAGAAAGTTAAACAAGAAAAACTGATTTCACTTTTTTTTCAAATATTAATTTTGAGCTTGTTGCCTCCGTCCTAGCCTTTTGGAAGGTGCTGCGGGCACAGAATTCAAAATAAATGAATATTAGATAATTAAAACAGTAAGTTTTATCAGCTGAACAACAATTTTTTTTTGTGTTTTTACTGTAGTCAACTGTATATAGGTTCCAAAAGGATTGTTTTATACAAATTTTAACAACGTCCCAGCTTTATTTGTATTGGAATTTGTGGAAGTTCAAAATCATCAGTGGATGAACATGAGTGAATGGGTAGGTGCTTTGAGGTTTCAGGACAACTAGATAAACAATACTGCACAAGTTTATTTACCATTTAATGCAAGCACTATAAAATGGCCACTTTAAAATACACTTCTCATGGTTGTGCAGCCACTGTAAACACTAGAGCGCCCGAGTGTGAACTTGTGCTGTAGAGCAGTACACACATCTTACAAGATGACTGTGGCTTGCTGTAGAACTTACATAGTGCTATATGCAGGCAGCTAGGGTGTTCTGAGGGAGAAGGACTGCATGTGACACTGTCGGACACTTCTGATGAGGATTTACACAAAAACAGCCTTTTGTGAGCAGGATGAAATGTAACGGTTTATAGACATGCCATAATCAATAACTGGGGGTTATTAGGCAGGACACTTTGAAAATATGTCCAGGGCACATCTAACCTGACAAGCCAGATGGACAGCTCCATATATCTGCCACAGAAATATTTCACTAGTCCATCTGAGTAGGAGCCCTTTAAATTTGTTTTCAGGGGCAGAACGTTAAAAAATAACACAAGCTTGTGATTGGACAATTGTTTGGCTCGTCACATTCATCACAGACCAATCCACATCAAGCAGAAATGCCTCCTATAATGTAGCATACATAGCAGCTAATGTAGCGGCTAATGGCTAACAACAGTAAAAAACAGTTCATGGACGTTAGCCATAGCTGCTAACTTAGCCGCTAACAGCTAACGGCCTTATACTATCGTCTTACACTAAATTGCACCACACAGATGATTCATTTAACACTTATATGTGTCATGAACCTCGTCAAAGACAATCCCTACAAGTAAACTTCTGAGGAGGGCAGATTTCGCCAAGTTTTACTAAGTATCTATGAGGACAATAGGCTAATTGGTACGTCTGTTCTCAACTTCCGGTTTTCAACTTCCGGTTGTCGTCACGTCTGCATTCTGCTGCTCCCGCCTCTCTTCCCTGATTGGTCCGTAAAGAATTCAGCTGAGTGAATTTGTTGGGCAACGGAGGCTGGCAAGACGGACCTGCAGGATTTCAGAATCAGGCAGGTCTGTCTGCTGAACTAGGGTAAAACTTGTCGAATGAGCACTAAATGCCCATTATATTTCAGCTGTCCTAGTGTTTTGTCAAACTATAGTTGCTTATTAGCTCTTAAATAAAAGTGCAACTTCAGTAATATGACTGCAGGGCTTGGATGAAAATTTGAAAACTACGAGCAGCATTGATTTAATGGAGGCAACAAATCTTTTCTCAAGAAGCCGTAGATTTATTTGTGAGTTGTATTACTTCAGTCCCTAAATGCTGATCATGGCTCTGCAGGAAAAGTCATGAGGGGCAGTTTGAGCTGTTATCTGAACACTATCTCATGTACAGTTTGCTGAGAGTGAAATTAATTTCCTTTGGGACTTGTACATATCTCCCCTCTCCCTATGAGAAACAGACTCTGCAAAAGTAAATACGATAATTCAGCAGCCACATATGCACTCCTTCACGTTTCCAGATCCACAGGCATCAAACTGGAGCCATGTGCCAGATAATCTGCTTCGTCCTCCCCTCCTGTGCCTTCCGCTCCCTCCTGTTTCTCCTCGGAGCAGACTAAGCTGTGCAGAGGGCTTTTGTACCTTGGGGACTGACATTGGTGCGCAGGAACGCTGCCAAGCTGGTACAGTAAGATAGGCACGCAAATGCTGCGCTACTCCCAGCAGATAAGCTCTCGCTGAAAGAAAGCAGAGAGGGGGAATTGGCGGAGCTGTTGAGTCGAGGATACTACAGGGGTCAGTGACTCGATTATCTGCCCCTCTCTGAGGCCCTCCATTGTTGCAGAGGGTCCCGCTTATCTCCAGGCACTAGATCTCTGACACAAATGAATAATCACACCCCTTATCGCCACGTGGGCTCAATCCATCCTCGGGATGTAGGGAACACAGAGCTGCTTTTTTATGTGTAGAGGTACACTCCACATGTGTGGATGTGAAAGTTTACAAGGGAGCAAAAATGGGCTTTGGGGAAAATGCATGAGCGAGTGGTGGACATTTGTTAAGGTAATGGTAATAGACCCCGCTGCCCTGTGCGGTACCCCTACTGTAATTTCCCTGCTGGTCTCTTATTGACTGACTGTCAGTGTGCTGTGCAGCCCTGAAGGACCCCATCTGTCAAACATCTAGTTGTTTAGGTCTTGCAATACTGAAACCAAGCAGAATAGAGTCATCTGCTCTCACTTAAACAGCCTCAGATGTTTTGCGGCTATGCTGAGGTTAAATTGTTACATAAATACTGATACTTTTACTTCCACAGGCCCCTCTGTATTTTTGATCTAGTCACTAACAAAGAGGGAAACCGAAGACACAGACAACTTGTTGATTTACAAATGTTTGGTCTTACTTTCTTCACTTCAGTGTGCATCCTCACCAAGATAATGGTTGGACAGATATTCAGTGAAAACATACTAGCCACAAGAATTTTAGCCTAGTCAGCAGCTTTGCAGCATGCTAAAGCTAACATAGCAGCTTTGAGACTGCCTTCTGTCTCCTCGTAATGTTCACTTGTCCCTCAAAGAAGAAAAAATGAACACATCATATACAGGAAACTTTAGTTTTTAGCTTGTAAGTAGCTATGTGCCATGTAAAAGCTAACATACTAGCCTAAATAGACCAACAGTTCCTAGTTACTTGATATTAACCTTTGTACCACAGAAAAGTGTTGCACAATCACATCCAGTATGGACCAATCAGATAAAACAGTATGAGGGCGCAACTGTCACGGTGTAGAGAACAAAAATATATTGTCTATCAAAGAAATGCAGTTTAGATACAGTAAAAAAGCAACTGAAGCTGTTGGCGTCCTTGCTAATCTGCTCCCAGGATGTGAAGCTTCTAGCTAGTCTAAAATGTGTACAGTTTGCCCTAAATAACTAACAGTCTGCCATCCAGGACTGAAAATCTGAGCTTGAATAAATGATTTATATCCTGGCTGGGTTTCTTACAAATTGTCTGTTTTAATTAGGCTACATCTTTTGGAATGTGTTAGCTAGCTTAATACATTAGCTGCTGATTGGCAGCTTGTTACTGTTTATAAATCAATATAGCAGGGTTAAAAGTACTTTAAAACATATGTTAGTTTTGAATATGACAGGTAAAAAGTGAGGGAAAACTACTTATTAGTTACTACCTATATTATTATTTTTCATTGTAAGTACACAAGAAACATGTAGGCTATGCCAGCTAACAAAAAGCTACTAGGTAGTCTAAACTTTGCACATTCTGCCTTATGTAACTAGCAGCCTTGTGTCCAGGACTGATAATCTGACCTAAAATACATGATTTATGTCCTTGTCATGTTGCCTGACAATTCTTTTGTCTTTAAGCTAATTAGCGTGTGTTAGCAGGCTTCGTATATGCACAAGCAGATTGTTACTGTTTACTCCAATATCACTGTGTAAAAACTCTGGAAAAACTAATTTTCAGCTCTTAAAGTGAGAGGAAAACTGTCATATACAGTACACTACTTATTTTCCATTCTAGATAGAACACAAAAAACATGTATGCCAGATCAAAAGGCTACTAGCTAGGCTAAACCTTGCACATTCTGGCCGAAGTAACCAACAGTCTTCCATCCTTCACTGATTACCTAGGCTAAAATAAATGATTGTAGTCTTGTACAATATCTTTTAGCCTTTATATACTCTCCATTGATTAACAGCTTGATGTTGCTTTGTATTTCATTGTAGCGCTGTAAAACCTTAAACACTCATATTCAGCGAAACATCTCATGATAGAAAGGTAGATTTCATTCTAGGCACACAAGAAATTGCATGCTAGCTAAAAAGCAGCTACTAGTCAGGCTCAGGCTAGCCTTATAAGCTGGAAACCTGCAGACCTTACATTTCAGACCAACATGTTGGGGGAAAATATAGAGAAAAATGGAGAGAGATTTTTTTTTTTTTCCAGTTTTAGACAGAAAAGAACTGCAGATTTTTTGCAGCACTGCAGGTGAATGTTTTCTGCTTCTGTTATGCATCACAGCATTCAATTTAAGATTACCCTTTCTTTCAACTCTAGAATTCACAAAAAGAACAACTGAAATATTTGTGTTTCCTCACTTGAACTTCTTCTGTAAGGACAAAATAAAACAACAGGCTAAAAGGTTAAATAAGAGCCGAAGATTGCACTAGAGAGCCCTATTATTCACAACAACAACACTGGCGTCAATCAGTAAAGAGATTTATTTACTGAGACGCTTTCACCAGGCAAATTACAGCTATTATCCACAGAGGAAATTTCTATCCTCACAAGTCCCCACTCTCAGAGCCGCCTGTTATCATGACAGTATGTTAATGCGGCGTTAGCATGTCCTTGTAATGCTGCGGTTGTTCCTGTGGGAGCTCGAATGTCTTTACTCATGACAAGATAATCACGCTGATGCTGAACAGAAGATGCTGCAGTTTTGCAAGGTGCTGACCTTGAAACAAGCACAAAAATCCTGAGGACATTAAAAAAGCAAGATAACACCAATAGGATAGTAAGAGGCTAATAATCTATGCTAAGGCGGTTATGTATTTGTCTGTTTTTCTGCCTCTTTAATACATTTCCTGAAATAAAAGTAAAGTCTGATGTTCTACTCACTTTATATCTAATAAGCTGGAAAACAACCCCTCAAAATATTTGGACCTCATAAATGAATTTTAAACTGTTTCCAGCTGCCAAATTGTTAAACATCTGTGTCACACACTCCCATGGTGTGATTAACTTTAATTACTCAATTATCATCAACAATGGAGCCAAATTTTCACCACAGAAGGTAGACTTTAAACCACGATCATCCAGATGGTTGGAACAATCGGAGCTCTGCAGCGTGTTAACCAAGAGGCATCCAGCCCAGGAGTCTGAACAATCCTCCCAGCAGAGCAGCAATAATGAGAGAATTAAAGGTAATAATGGATCAGAATTCATCCGATGGGATCTTTCAGCTTATTTTAGCTAGTTTGAAAACATACCTTCTCATGAAATTAGAAATGGATAAAAATAGGAGCCGTTAAAAATTATTTTTTGGATTTATTTATCAAAAACTCCTTTTCTACCAGCAGAGGGCCCTGTTTTAAAGTATTTAAAGTCCTTTGCCCAGAAAAAGACGAGCTAATCCAAAAAGGCAGGCGAGGGTATTTAAGAATTGAATATTATAACCAATTTCTCCGTCGTCCATGTCTGCAGGATCCTACAAATAAATGACTTACTACTTCGAGCTGCAAATTATCAACATGGGAGATTCATCCCTGTGTTTGTTGCTTTTACGTGAGGCTCTGTTGTTTTGTACTGTGCCCTGGCATAATTAGCACTTTTATATTTCTATATGGCTGATACCTGGACCTCAGTTTCTAGTTTTGTTCATTTCTCATGTAAGTGCAGACTGAAATGAAAAATAAAACTCCTTTAAATTGCTCCTTCACTGGCCTGCTTTATCTCCGGTAATGTTCCATGCCCAAGTAATCTTGTATATGGACACACTCGGATACAGTTGATAACTTTATGTTCTGAGTAAATATCCAAGTCTGACATAATGTAAGAAGCAACCATATGTTTATGTTTTGTACAGATAAACTAGATTGCTATAGCTTCTTGCTGACAAGCATCCTGTATATTCCTGTATTACTACCTCAAAAAGTGGACTATGGATGGTGCATTTGTGTTTGTATCAATAAGCTGCCCTGGAGTTTGATGTAATGTATACTCAGTCATTTTGAAAACATAGCTTTTTGTGTGTTTAGGCCTTCTGCACACACAAATGGTGTTTTATGTCTATGAAATTGAACATCTTGTAAAACTTGGCCTTTTTTCTCCTCCTCTCCCCCGATGTTTTCCTCTTCCTATCCAAGAAAACGGGCCGCTGCTCTACTGGCAACCCAGCAGTCTTCCGATTCTGTCTCCCCCATGCATGTCACTGTCTTTGTATGTTTTTGGATGGGTTGTCCTGTAAAGAAAATTTTGTTTCTCTGTACTTGTTACATGTGCAATGACAAAGTGATTGATTGATTCTGTTAACCAGAAAAAATAGAAGTGCATAAAGACTGTGGAAAATAAACAGCATTTTTATAGTGTAATGCTTTTAATGGTATATGTCAGTGTGTTTAACTTGGACTAATGATTTTGAAACCTCTTATTAATGTGGATTTGATTATTTTACCCACTGTTGTATGCCACGTAAATCATCACACGTCATCCTCCATACTATTTCCCCCCAAAATTTGCTTTTTTTCATGCGTATGAGACAGGAGTCAATTTATGCATAAATGTGTCTCTTATACTCAGACATTCATCGATATTAGTGTCTTATGTTTTACCAATTTTAGCACATTTACTCTGGTCATAGTTGCTCCTTTAAACAATTTATGATTCTTTCCTTAAAGTCCACTTAGATACAGATTTTCATATGCCTATAAACCCCTCTGTTTCAGCCCTACACAGAACTGACTGTTTTCAGTGTAAATCCTCAAGAGCTGTTTCTGAACATGCTCTTCACATATGATATGTCTTAGCTTGCTCTAATGTTTACTGTAGTTGAACAGACATGTTCTGTTCATGGATGCTGCCTGTGGGAAGCACACATGTTCGAAGGTGGCATATCTCCCAATTATGTCATTTGGAGAATGCTTTTAAACCCACTGTTTGAGCACATTGTGTGTTGTATTTAGATTCATTTTTTGACTTTTATGCCCTATTTATTGAGACATTTATGATGATTCCAGAGGAAAATGTTATGATAGAAGATAGGGAATATGAGCCACAGGCTAGATTGATTCACTAGCTTTGACAACAATGGCACAAGGACATAATCAGGAGCGTATCAGCCCCCGTTTTTCCTTTTTTTTAATGGTATTGTGACATGTTACTTTCCTACCACATAACACTAAAGGAGCATCATGACAGCATGATAAAGAGGTCTGAGGAACAGAAGATGTAGCACCTCGGTTTAAAATCAAATTCATGGTGAAAAGAATATGTAGATGAGGAGGTAATGTAAGACTACTCCACAAAAACCCACCATCTACCATCACAATACATCCACTCCTGAGGAAAGAAAAGCTCATTTCCTGCTTTCCTCCTGATAAAAACATGAAGGCACTTAGAAGATGAAGGGAAACCTCAGAGAGACGAGAAGGTGGGAATCAGAGAGCGGAGCACAGGGAGAAGCAGGCAGCTGAATTGACAAATTGAGCGACTGGAGAGGGCAGAGCGCTCTGTTGAATGAGCCTGCTGAGGTGCAGAATGGATTCTGTCGTAATGAAACGATTACCCCCACAAAGGACCCGCCGTGACGACCAAGCCAAAACAATTATGTTGAGAGAAGAAAGGTCAATTTCTGCACAAATCTGTGGTTAACATCCAGTGAACAATGGCATTGTTGTTGGGGTATTCTTGAAGTCATAGGTCTTGTGTTTTGGGGTTGTCTATCGAACTGTCCATCTACCTGTTCAATTATTTTGAATGCAGTGTCTCAAGACTGCACGAGGGCATGTTCTTAGAACTTAGGGCAGATTTCAATGCTTTCATTGAAATTTGGAGATTGGAGATTTTTAACTTAACACTGTTAGAACTCAAGAATATATATAAAAGATTTTGGAAGTTATAGGCCAGAGTTGAAGGTCATGGAGTTCATTTTCAACCCTTCTTTCGACAACTGTGAAAGAGATTGTCTTCAAACTTGGAAATCTCACTCCAGAATAAATAATCTAAATTGTAAAGGTCATACTTTAAGGGTAGCCTTGCCGCCTGATCATCTTTTCCTCAAAAATGTGCCATAACAAGAGCCCTTGTAGAGATTTCTGTTTGAGTTTGGACAAATAAGAATGAATTTATGTGATTTTATAGGCATTTGATAAAAAGTCCTTTTGCCTCATGATCATCCTTTCTTTTGAAAACTAAACCTCAGGAAAATTTTGATTGGTTTCTCCTAAACTTTGCAGTGGCCCCGTTTACATGGGTCAAAAAATCCTTTTTACAATCAGATTGAAAGGTCAATCAGATTAGAAATGTCTCATGTAAACACCTTAGCCAATCTGATTCACCCGGATCTGATTGTATTTCGGATCTGGTTGTAAGAGGTAGTCTACGCCGACTGATAATCTACTCCATGCTTCATGTAAACGGCTGAGTGGAGCGGATTGGGTTGATAGAGAGGATTGTTCGGTCTGCACAGGCGCTCCGTAGTACGTAAGAGGCACGTAGTGACGTACGCAGAGCGTGCCCAAACAAACATGGTGAACAAACAGAAGAACTGGACGGTGGAGGAAACAAACTTTTTAATAGAAACCCTGTGAGAGTTAAAAATGACTTCAGAGCCTCAAATAAATGTAACCATAACACAATCAGTTATTCTTTAAACTAGTTTAAGTCTGTTTAGACTGTGTTCTGATTCGAGCTTGTCTCTAAACGAGTTTAAGTCTGTTTTGACTCTTTGTTCAGGTATGAGTTTCTCTTTAAACCAGTTTCTGTTTAGACTGTGTTCTGTTCTGATCTGGGTTTTTCTTAAATCAGTTTAAGTCTGTTTAGACTCACTGTTCTGGTCTGGGTTTTTCTTAAACCAGTTTTAGTCTGTTTAGACTCACTGTTCAGGTCTGAGTTTCTCTTTAAACTAGTTTAAGTCTGTTTGGACTGTGTTCAGGTCTGAGTTCGTCTTTAAACCAGTTTAAACCTGTTTAGACTGTGTTCTGATTTGACGTGGATCCGTCTTTCTAGAGGTAAACAGGAAGCAGGAAGAGCACCTCTTCTTCTCTTACACATTTGTAGGTAGTGGCAGAGACCTTCTGCGCATAACAAAAAAAACAACACAATCGGATTCTGCTGGGGCCATGCAAACGCGGATCGAACGTGGATCACTTTACTCAAAGTTCATATACAGATCAAATCAGATTCACTTAATCTGATTGATTTCAATCAGATTGAGGAAAACTACCCATGTAAACAGGGCCAGTTATATTCTCTGTGACCCAAGAAGGAGCAGAAAGAGTTTGGATGTTACAGGTTTAGGGTCCATGTCAGGGTGTATCATGTTCATCCTGTGGTGATAAATTTTAAGGCTGAATCACTGCTTTATTCCATTGGGACTTGAACCTTACACTCTCCAGCCCAAGCCCTTAAAGCTGCACTGCCTTCTCTTGGTGTGTAAGCCATTAACTCTGAGTATCATATACTACAGATGGCGCACAGTGATTACCATTATACATATTCTCGTATGGCTTCAGGGCTCTTTGGCTGCTAAACCATATGACATTCTTGGTGTTCTTAAACTAGCTGTGGGGGACTGACAACTTGTTTCATGGGCAACTCCATCAGCAAGCTCGATTTGAGCTGCAACAGCTCAACTTACACAGCTGCAACTGTCCTCTGCAACGTTCTAGGACTGTCCAGAGTGAGTCTGATTTTTGCAATAAACTGAATTTGTTGAAGACTCACTGGCCAAAGGTCATCTTGCCTCATGATCCTCATTGTAAATGGAGATCTCAAGAGTTCCTTGACGGATCAGTCTCCACTCTGACTTGACGATGAATGAAATCAATCTTGGAGGTCACATGTCAAAAGTACTTTAGCGTCATGTTCAGCCCTTGCCTGTGACTGTTCTCAAGAACCTTTGAAGGGATGTCAAGGCAAACTTTGCACATGTATTATCTGTAACTCAAAAATGAACTAATTAACTGTTGGGCTGTATGTCAAAGGTAATTTGGCCTCATGGTGATCCTTTTCTCATTAATGTCCACACAAATGCTTTGAATTCTCTGACAAACTTTTCACTAAGACACAATACTGAAAGCAGTAGCTCAAGTTAATTAACAAAATAAAAGTGTTTGATGAGCTGTTAAATCGTAAGTTTCTTAAATCAACATTATTTTAATATGTTGGAAGTCGTAAACACTAACTTACCCCACTTCTGTCACAATTAAACACTGGATCAGATATTTCCTGTAGGCTTCATGTTGACAGCAGACAGTTTGCAGCATTCTGATGGCTTCTTAATTAACGAAGAGCTTATCAAGCCTCACGGTTTTTAATTTGATTTAAGAGTGTGGAAGTAAAACATCATTTGACGAGACTGACACTTGGAAAACTGAAACTGGCTCCACAATAAACACTTAAACCACAAGAAGAGGCACTGAGAAAGGCTAAGAATGTCAGGTGATGTTGAAATATTTATCTTAATGAGGGACCAAGAAAAGGGAACACCTGTTGCTTTAGTTAGATGAAATATATGATAGTGAGCCAGAATAAAATTGGAAAGTTTCTCTGATTGAAGTTAAAGAGCAACTGTACAATCCAAAAATCATTTAGATTTACAGCATTTTTCCACATCAGATTTTAGTATAATACTGTTACATTAGGGGTGGGCGATATGGCAAAAATATCATATCACGATTTTTTAAAAATAAAATCCCGATCCCGATTTTATCACGATTCTTTTTTACGTTGATTTTTCTAGACTTATTTGCATGTTTGATCATGTTTTTCCCTATGTTTAACATATAAAACATGTAAAACCCTAAAAGAAAAAAAATGACAATTAAAGCCAAAGAAACTTTCTGAACAGGTTTTAATTTAAATAATGCAGTTTTCATAAAAAATTGCAATAAATGTAAACATAGAAGGTAATGAACAACAATATCAACATTATCTCTCATAGTGCAACAATTAAAAACAAATGTTATCAAACTGCAATGTCTATAATCTGAGTGAATAATACAGCTGCTTTAGAACAGATTTTTGTTCAGACATCTTCAAGCTTTTATCTCCTTTTCTTTTTCCGCCATGGCTTCACGCTACAAAACAGGAGATCCCACCATGCACTGCGCGTAATGTGCTACAATTGGCTAGTCGGGTGCGCGCCAAAGTCTCTGTGCCCACACAGACGATCTGACGATCTTTGTGCTTTATGAGATCATCCCCACGTTATAATCCTTAGCGATTTAATATCGTCATGTTGCACACCCCTATGTTACATCAAAAATTGCAGTTCTTTGACTGACCATTAGGGGCTGAATCCAAAAGTGAGGCCCTGCTCATAAAGACTCATATTAAAATGCACACTTACAAAGCAGAAATATAGCCCACCTGCCGGGTCTGCGGACTTCTAAATGGACAAAGAGACTCTCACAACACTGGGACAAGGACATATCCAAGACAAAAATGAAATGTCTCTTGTTGTCAGCGTCATAATGTGATGAGATTCCCCAAACTCTCATGATATTACTTTCTGGCCAAAAGCTCTCATCTCTATTTTCACTTCACTAAGGAGGTTACATTTTTACCAGCATTTGTCCATTTGTTTGATTATAAGCAAGATAACTCAAATATTTTAATGGGTTTTAATAGATTTATGGAGAACTTTGGTGGACAAAGTAATTAGAGTTTGGTAATGATGCAAATACTGAGGTGACCTGATAAACCAGGTGGTCCGTTTGATATATGTCACTGCTCCATCTGGGCAACAGTCATTAGAAAGTATTTGGGAATGGGGAGAACATTTCAAAAGCAAAACTGGAGCTGATTGGAAGATCATTCTGTCAATAACATTAATTACAGGCCAATCAGATAATGCAGTAGGACACGACTGCTGCTGTGTGACGGACAGAACGTGAAGCACTTTGTTGAACAAACTGTTAGCAGAATATGTCAGAAACTGAGTAAAAATACCCTTTACATTAAGAAGTCTGTAGTGCTGTTATTTGTTTTCATTTGGTAAAGAGATGCAGGTAAGATATGATGAAACTGCTACCGAAGCTGTTAGCATCTATGCTTATCTCTCAATGGACTTGGTTACATGGGTTTTTTAAAATTCTAGTTCAAGTATTCAGAATTGAATAATTCAGAATTGAAGTATTCTCTTTTGTGTTTACATGGAAATAGTACTCACCATTAAATTAGCCTTTATTCAGTTCTGCGTAAGGTCTGGGATTTGGGAATGGTTCTGATTGGACAGGGCCGGACATGACATATTTATATCTTCCTGAAGAAAACAAAGTCCAGGGCAGTGTCTCCACTGACTCTTTCAGCAAAACCCTTGTCCACCTCAGACGCTCAAACTAGGTCTGCATTTTTATGCTTATGTCCATCCACTCTTTCATTATTTCTAAATCTTTTAAGACTCTAATTAAATAAATTCCAAGGGTACAAGCATGCGCAGAATGACCAGAATTAATTTAAAGCAAAATAAACATACACATACAAATGATAGAGGAATTATTCAATTAGAATTCAAAATCGGAATAAACCAGCCACCTACTTTGGAATTAAGTTTAATTAGGAATGGTCCTTTTCATGCAGAATTGGGTGCTTACAAGGTCATTTTTAATCTTCTTTAAGCAGAGATTAAAGGGGAATTTAAACTCTCATGTCGGTGTAGCCTATGAGAAGTCCCTTACCGCTGATGCCTAGCTCATAGCTCCCATCTCTTCCTGCTTTCAAGGTCTATGCTCGGACCGTGGTACTTTGGGCTGCTCACAATCATTGTAGATTGAACTTGGCAAGTTGGGTCAGTCTAATTATAGACACTGAAGGTGTAATAAGAATCTACTTTAATAGAAAACAAAGCACAGAGCACCAAATTGAGTAGAGATGAACAGAGTTAAGCAGACACCATAAACTGAAATGCACCATATGAGACCACAACGACATGAATGGCAATTTAGCCTGACTGATATAGCATCTGCAGCAATCTGTACTCAACCATTTAATTTGGCGTTTTGCTTGGTCATCCCTTTGCCTTGGCCTTATGGCCTAACTGGCTTCCTATTAGCTGAGGTCTGGTGTGTGAACTAATGCTGTCAGGTTGTGTTCACTCAATGGTAGATAAACATGGCCTGCAGTCAAAGTTAGACAGTACTGAAAGCAGGAGATGATTTTAATGCTATTCTCCTTGTTGAAGGAATTTGAACGTTTGGCATGTGAAAATGCTACAATTTTTTGGGTCCATGCTCGAATAAATGTTCCAAAACTACTATTAATAGCAACAGCTGACGACATGTTGGCTTCATTATTATTCTTCCAGTAAAGTCCACAAAGGAGGTCATGAATTGACTCAAACTGTCATTGTGATGCATCTTGACTCTGGCCTCTGTCATCAAAAACTGGCACAGTAAGTCAGAGCAAATCAAACTGTGCTCTTTAAAGATCAATAGGCCATGACCTTAAATCTGCAGGATGGATATAAACGCTCCGTCAGTCACTCACAGGAAGTCCTCGCTCCACCACGACACGTATGCAAACTTCGCTGAGCAAGCAAACGATCGACACAGAGTGCCACGGGGCCGCTTCCTCGTGACGGTTTTTACACACCAGCGGCTCTCATGTTCTGCTTCGTCACATGCTCCCCTGCACAGAGCGATCACATCCAGTTACAGTCACTTCAGCTGCTCGTGCATCAGTGTCCAGGTTGCTGTGGGAGTGCATGTATGTGGATAATCGACGGGCTGGAATCACAAACTGACGAGTAGTGTGACCAGAGGCGAAGTGGCTGCAGGGAGTTTGTTGTTAGTCCACTTTAGAGCCTGTTTGTTCAGGGTCTTTGGGTAGATCAATGAAGACCATGGTGGAAAAATCAAAGACACACAGAGCAGGGATGATTGTTTGTGCTTCTAAAAGGCACACGTTAACATCGATTTATTCCTTTATTGGTTTACTTTTTTGAAACTATGTTAAATCTATGCTAATGAACACTGACATGCTAACACAATTACATAATTATTAAAGTAACACAGAAACCATTGATATTTGTTATTCTAAGTGAACTTACGTAACAGAAATCTTTCGATCATCATGCAGGGTAAATTTAGCATGAACAGGAAACAAAGGAGTCATGAAAAAGTCAAATAAAAGACTGGAAAAAGGTCAGATATTAATGAAAACAATTAAGAAATGCTGTATTTTAAGATGTTTAGAAATTACATTGAAAATAAAAGTTTGTTGTTGTTAGTTTATATAAAGTCTCATGTTCAAGTCAAGTGTCTTGTCATGCTAATCATACAGTAAATTGCTAAAATAGATTTAAAATTATGTTACTCTGGTAAAAAAAAAGTATTATACACATTATTAAACACATAGCATTAACTATAAAGCTTTGGTAAACATGCTTTTCGTTACACTAAAATGGGGCACACACTACAAGATAAACAGCTGAAGTTTTGGCTAGGATTCCCACTTTCTACCAAAGTCAGCAAAAACTTGATTATTTATTGGATAGCACTGCACTGCCAAGATACCACATTATTCATTTATTTCAAAAACGGTGGCAGCAATATGCACCTACACTCATAATATGAGAGACCCGCAATCTACGGTTGGGCTAGAGGCGAGGTAGTTTAGCATTTGCGAGATGTACAAGAAGTGTATTGAGACTGAGGATTGGGTGTCTTGCCTTACTTTTTGGACCCAGGTCTTGACAAAGAGGCTTGAACCGATTCTGGGCTAGCTTACAATTCCAACAGAGTTCACTGAGGAAATGGGGAAATTCATCAGTGTCTTTTTTTTTCAAAAGTCATGTTCTTAAAGCCTCAGTATCCAGGAACATATCAACACTGAGAACTTGTTTTATAGCTGAAAAAAGCTCAAGGTCAATACACAATTCTTGCAGAAAATTTCAACAAGAAGTAGCTAAACATGTCTGCTTAGTTTAGTTGAGGGGGACCATTATTTTTAGAGCGCTACAATGAAGACAAACAAAATGCACTGGTAATAATGATAAAGGTCAGAGGTAAATGGAACAAAAAGTCCGACATCTCTCTGAAGTCTTTTTCCTCATGACTTTGTCTTGGTCTGGAGCCTCTTTTATTCATGTTGCCATGGTGACAAACTCACTGGTAAGATCCTCGGTAATTATGGTGGGTTACCTTCTTTATGCAGAGTGGGAGTAAAGTCAGAACCGGTCTTGTTTTTGAGGATATCAAACTGTCTTTTATTCAATTTGAAAGGTTGAGCTGAGTAGAACCTCTGTTGTGATATGATAGATTTACATCATCTATTACTGCACTGATCTCCTCTTTATTCTTTTTACAAATAATTCCCTATCTTTATGGCTTCTGGGAACTACAGAAATCTTCCAGTCTTTGCCGCTGCCCCCAGTCACCTCCACGTCATCTCCTCTCAGCAGACTGTCTCAAAATTTACGTCCCTCTTACTGCCTCTTAATTTGAGCCTGTCGTCCTGGCTGCAGCTCAGTTCCTGTGGAGGAAGCCATTACTGCCCTGCTCTGGTTTTAGAGATGACCAGGGTCAAGGATGACATCAGGAAAGTCTCATTTCCCTTTGACAGAGACGTCCAAAAACTTGAGCGCCACAACGAGGTGGCAGAGCTGGCAGAGTGATTCCTCCCCCTCCTCCCCTGCTGCGGCTGCTGTCAGTCTCATCTCCTGGGCTGAAAGTTTGCAGATACAAACGTTCCCCGCAGCAATTAATGAATTATAAATGGATCTGCTTCAGATTTGGAAATATTTATAAAAGATTATTGAACTACTTTATGACTTTTGTTTCCTCATTGCAGAGTGTTATCTGCAGCTGTCGTCTGTCAGTCAGCTTTAGGGAATAAACCGCCACAAGACGCAGTAGGACAGGTTTAATCCCTGTGGTCAAATTGGGTATATAAATTCACCAAAACAACAAATATCCCCCGAGTGTTTTGCCGTTCCATTTCACACATACAGAGATTTCTCCACTGCAATTTTTGCAAGGATGTTTGTGGGTAAAATATTTCTCCCGCCTGCATTGAAAACAGAGGCTTAAGCATATCTGAATAGCATGTTTTGAACAAAAAAATGGCCTCTGCCAGAAAAAAAAATGGCTGCTGTGGACACAGACCAGTACAGCAACCATTTCTGAAGCCAGTATCAATTTTGGGATATCGATGCCCGATAAAAAACGTGAGAACTAGAAATTTCTATGATTACAACAGGGCATTAATACTCATTCAATGCTGGAGCCTCATATTCTGATGTAGCTGTTGTATAAGTAATACAAATATTCAGTGCTGATGTAACCGATTGCTTTCCTGCATTGTGTAGTGGATATGTGAAATATAAGGCGACACTGGAAGTCTCTTTTTGGCCACATTTATCCTGGCAAGATGAAATATAATGCAAACAACAGCATGAGCCTCCAAGCCCACTCCACATCCTCTCCTGAGAGGATTCATAGAAAAGGGGCGCAGTTCAATATGAAATAAAATAAAATTCACAACGGACAACAAACAAAAAGCATACCTGGCAAGATAAAATATTGACAAACAACAGCATGAGCAACCCAGCCCGCTCCTGTTCCTACACAGAGCAAAGTTACAGTATGAAAGATAAGGAAATTACACATCCTTACTTAACATAATGGGCATATATACAGGCTAAAGTCTAGAAGAATAAACCAAAATAACATAGGAAACAAAACGAAGCACAAAATCTAACAGTTAATACAAAGAAGGCATTAGCTTAACAATAAACATGAGAATGAGAACCCACCTCTCCTGAAGGGATTCATAGAAAACTGGCACAGTTCAATATGAAATGCACTAAAATTCTCAATAGACAACAAACAAAAAGCATACCTGATGACAAGGTGAAATATTGACAAACAACAGCATGAGCGTACTAGCCCACTCCAGATCCTACACAGAGCAAAGTTACAACATTAAAGGTAACCCGAGGAAAGTACACGTAATTAGCTTAATGCTAGCTTAGCTTGCCGCGCAAACATACGTGTGTGAAGGGGGGAAAATAAACATTCTAACTGAACATAATGGATATATATACAGGCTAAAGTCTAGGAGGATAAACCAAAATAACATAGGTAACAAAACAGAGCAAACAATCGAACAGTTAATACAAAGATGGCATTAGCTTAACAATAAACATGAGGATGAGTACCCACCTCTCCTGAAGGTGGGGAGGGGGAGAACGGAGCACATACAAATAAAAAAAAGCAGAAGAAGAAATAAAGAGAGGAGGGGGCTGCAACATTACACAAATGGGAGCGTAAAGATGGAGACTTTGCTGGCTAAATGAACATAGGATTGCCAGATAATTTTGTGTAATTATATAAACAGCACAGAGGAATATTAACACTGATAAACAGTCATGCTTGTCTTGGGCTAGCTTGTTCATTGCTGCTAAGGTTGGTGAATTGCTGCTGATGTTCATTGTTTTCTGTAAACTGCTCTACCTTTAGGCAGTATTATGTATTGTTTGAGTATGTATTAGCGTTGGTGTGTAGTGTAATCATTAAAATGTATGAGTGCAAAAGTATTCTGTCTGAGTCTGTAAAAAGTCCTCTTAAAGATAGAGAGACCAGCCCACACAAACACACTCACGCTCCCCTCCGTGCCCTCCACACGGCCTCACTCATCACTCACTATTACATCATGCAATTAAAGTCTAACATAGGAACTCTGGCTGGGCTTATTTCCAAACACAGTGTAACTCAAAATTGATTTCCCCTCCTCGCCATCCCACACTGCCCAATAATGTGAAAAAACAAGCCTGTAGATTTGCGATTAATGTCGCAGAGCGCATACCGCCGCCACCGCCGCCTCAGCATGCTTGTTACGGACCGAGAAAGAGCACACGCCCTACCTACTGCATAATGAAATAAGTCCCAGGAATGATGAATTATGGGTAATTATGGAGCTGCTGCAGCCAGGCCGGAGAACACTTAGTATCAAGTCTCTATTTGTGAACGCTTTATGAATATTAATTGTTTTGTCCATGAATCAGACGGATCAGTGAAGTCTCATTAAAGTGGAAGTCGTTTCTGAAGGCACAGCTGGCCGCAGGCGAGGAAGAAAAAGAGCTCACAGGTGGAGTTTAATGGGTTAAAGCTCGTTAGAGAGTCCAAGACTGCAGGCTTGATTGAAAGGGAAAATTAACAGTGAAAGTGAGGCCAGAATAAACCCAGAGTTAGGCCTTAAACCAACATTCATGGGGCAGAACATCAACAAGGAAATACTTATTCTGAAAAAACACAGTTGGATGAGAAGTGCAAATATTCACCAAAAATGACATTAAGCTGCTGTTGAATCAAGTTTTGGGAGGATATTTACAGGAAACTATGTGGAAAAACAGAAAGACAACCAACTTTTGATGAATGTTTTGATTTTTTAATGAAAGTTTCAACTTCTATTCATCAGGTTTTCACAAGATTTGGCACAAGCTCTACAACTATTTTCACAAAAAGTTTGTAACTGTTTTGTAAAAAACAAAACAATAATAATCAGAAGAGTCCCCAAAAGTGTCATCATACTGTTCCAGAGGGTTTTTTTCCTGAAATTTTGACAAAATTTTGGTCAAGTTTTTGGAAATATTTTTGGTCTAATTATTTAAGGAAAACTTTGTTACTTTTGTCCCCACACCCAACACATTCCCCCTTTTTTTAAAGCAAAGTTTAAAAACTTTTTAGGCAAGTTGTTTCCAAGATGTTTGTCAAAAAGTTCTATACGAAAATCCGACAAAAATTTAACACAATCTTTGTAAATTAAAAAGAAAAAGGTACTACATTTTTTGAAAAGTATAGTCAAACTTCTGTTGAGAAAAGTTTCAAGAAAGTCTTTAAAAATAATGGACATTTGTCTTAAATGGACTATGAGGAGAATCTATTACCGGCAACACAAAGACTGCTACCCATGAGCACGCGCGACGACTGTCGTAATGCTGCGTTCCAGTAACCTCGGAAATGGGAGTGACATCATCTCCGACTTATCAGCGTTCCAGTTGAAGTCGGAAAAAAACATGCCTATCTACCAGGCTATTGTTAGCTGTTGTTAGCACGCCCTGCGTTGTTGTTCACAAAAATCACATGAAGAATGTGATCATCACTATGGCAGCATTTTTGTAAATATAAGCCTAACAATACGATGTATACAGCTGATCTAGAGCGACACACCCCAGTCAGAAGTGCAAATAAATTGATTATTACAGGAGCTAAATAACTGTTCACACTGGGGGCATCCATCTTCCATTGTCAACTCCGGGGTGGAGAAGTTTCACTGATTTCCCAGTAGGAAATTCAGACTTCGGGGGACGTTCCAGTTGGAGTTTCCTACTCGGAACTCAAAATTCCCACTTCTGACTACAACTGGAATGCTCCAAAAGACGTGTGCAATCCAAAGCGTGTGTTTGTTGTGATGCAGCTCGGACCTTCCTCAGAACTCTGCATTGCTTTACAACTTCTTTTTTCAACAACTTACAGGATGCAAAGCCACGAGGTAATGTATCTTTCTAGTTACGTAGCGGTAGTTTTTGATGTGTGACAACAAGCAATTTTTGAAAAACTTAGTATCGTAGTTTTGTAGCTGGCTATATATCGCTCTAAGCTCTAGTTTTAATAGTCTTGTTCCCAAAGTTGAGTATCCAGGCCAGTCCAGCCCTGTGGGACCCGACCGGAAGGCTAAGGAATAGCATTTATAGATAACCTATTTTGATGCTATAAAACTCATCTTAAAGTGTATATTTCCATCAGGCATATATCTAAAAGTGAGACTTTTTTGTGATTACTTAGAAACTCCTCACAGTCCCTTTAAGTTCTCAAGACTTACTTTTTATCCCTATGTTTTATTATATTCTCCCCAGAACTCACCAAAGTATTTTACATTAACTAAAGATTGTGTCCAATATTGTAAGAAACTTTGAAAGAGAACATTCTAAGGAACTTCACAAAGTCTACAGAATATTGTTTTCTAACAAAATTTTCAATTTTATCTTTTTCTACCAAACTCCCCCCCCCAAAAAAAAATTGAACATTTTCAAGGCTGTTTTTTTTTCCCATCTTTTGAAATAGTCCTAACATGTGGAACAGAATTTCTTGCAGAAAAACTTGTTACTTGGTGCAACATAAACTGTGGGCAGATGTTTATTTTTTAGGCTGTGAGTCAGCAGACCTCTGGATGTGAGTCTAAAAATAGAAACGTACAGATGAAAATGAGCAGAGCTCGTCCTCTTTAAAGTTCGTTTGAAATATGATTATGATTCAGTATACCACCTGAAGATAGAGTATCCGTCTGCTGGCTCCTCTCCTCTGTATCCCCCTGAAGAGACGGTGGCTCAGACACTTAGAGCTGCATTGTAATGAAGTGAGACGGCTCTCACTGAAACAAACAGTACAAGGACAAATGATCTCACAGCCCGTGTAATGCAGGAGAAGACGGAGCAGGACGCCCACCGGGGACGGCTCCCTGGCCGGCTCTCACTTATTAGGATGGCTGGCTGAGCATGCAGACGGCCTGAGGGAAGAGGATGTTGAGATGGTGGGTGGTGCCGGGCGGAAAGAGACACTCCAGGATCCTTCAGGATAGACTGAGAGGTCAGGGTTGATTGTTGTGTGGACTTCCTGCTGCCGCTCCGTGGAGGTCAGCTGGTTGACGACCTTAAGTTTGGACGAAGTTAAGAAGGAAAGCACCGCAGGGGACGAAGAGCCAGGCGAGGCTTCTCTGCTTCTGCTGCTGTTACTCTTTTATCTTCTCAACTTTTCCAAATGTAGTTCACTGTTGCTCTTTCTGCTTCTTGATCATTGAGCTGCGTTCACACCGCAAGCAACTCCGTGGTCAAAATCGCGTTGCCCACTGAAGTATCGTTGTCCATAAATACCTAATTTTGGTCACCGTTGTCGCCGGCCGTCTCTCGATGACGTCACGTACGCTCGAGTTTCAATGCGATCGTATCATATACCATGTAATAGGATGTATAAGCGGACATTATTTCAGCTGCATCATTTTTACTCACTTGTCAACCACAAAACACTGCAGCTGATGATGCAGCAGCTGCGGTCCGTCTAGGCGGAAATGTCCTCACTGACTAATGTTTCCCACACGGACATATATGGCAACATGTCATACATGCAACATACATGGCAACCTTCCATTGCAGCCTGCAGCCTGTCCAGTTTGCTCTCCATATTTTTAGCTGTTTTTGTGGGTTTTTTCCTTAATTTTTTTAACAATTTTCAAACGTTTTCCTTTTTTGATCTTTTTCTGGCCTTCCGACATTTCTTATTAAGACTCTTTTTTCTTATATATCCTATGGATATCTTTTTCAACCATCATTACTGCCAGGAGGCATTTCTGAGGATACCAGCAGAGTGTTCTTTTTTGAAAGATGCCACCAACTGCCAGCTTCATTATCATCAGCTATCAAGAGCCAGTTTCATCAGATATTCAAGGACCTAGGAGGACACATCCAGGATTGAAAAACTGATCAGGAGTGCTGGCTCTGTGGTTGGCGTGAAGCTGGTCTCTTTGGTGACGGTGGCAGAGAAGAGGACACTGAACAAACTGCTAGACATTCTGGATGATGCCAATCACCCTCTACACAAAGACTGCTCCTCCCCAAGTGCAGGACCAACAGACTGAGAAACTCCTTTGTCCCTCAGGCCATCAGACTGTATAACTCCTCAATTGGGGGGATGAGGAGTAACAGGAAGACAGAGGATGGGAAGGAGCAGCTGCAGTAGCCTACAAGTATTATCTTTTATTTATGATATAATACAACTGGAATCATAATTTCCCTGAGGGAGTTTTCCCAAAGGGATTAATAAAGTACAATCCAATCTAATCTCTAATCTAATATATTATTCCTCTGTAGTCCAGATGAAAAACTGTCAGTTACGGGTACCGTCACACACGCACACACCTCTGATTGGCTGTTGCCGCACAGCCACACAATACATCGCCTGAAAAGATCAACTGTTTTTTAACTTTGCAATCACGCGACCAGAAGTGATCATCTTGTACGCAGCAAATGCATCGCGGGAGGGTTAGCCCCGCCCCATCGCCGCTGTACATTGAGTTTGCATGGAGAGAGAACGCCGAGGAAGTGCAAATAGCGTCCGATGTGTAAGCACCTTTAGTCGTCTTTTTAGGCCTTTGCTCTTGGAACAGTAGAGACACCAAGTTTCCACGTTGTCCACTTGTGTGTCCATCCCCACTGTCTGTATTTGTCCATTCTGGTCATTCATCTAAACCCTACATCTGAAGAACACTTTTCGTGGATTTTCCTCAAACTTGGCGAAATGCCAACTGGAACGCTTTTTTTTTTTTTTTAATTATAGTTGTCTCTGAGGATCAGCAAAGTGGTCCCAAATCAGGTTGGCCTGGACCATCAAAATCTGTTGGCCTGCAATACAGATTTTGATTGAATGTTCTGGGAATGCTGTTCATGGCACAGTGGAGAACCAAATTCAAATGCAAACGAAGAATTTTAGAAAAGATTTATTAGCAATGTAAGATAGGACAGTTTTCCACATTTTGGCTACTAACTCCACTGATAATGTCAGAAATGTCTTGCCGGTGGTTTATGCTCTCGTAGCCCTGACATATGAAAGCATCGGTGGCACAGTTGGATAGTGCGCTTGGTCTATCGGGAGGTTGCAGGTTCAAGCCCAGCTCTTGGTGCAAATCTCCACCTTGACTGAAGAATCTTTTTGCTAATTTTTTAAGCTATTGTCCAAAGGCTCAGAATACTGAGCGTCATGTTCTAAATGGTATGTATCAAGAAGGCGAAAATGTTAGTGAAAATGTTACAATGGTGCGTACAAAAATGAAACGTTTTTGTATTTCTGTCTGTGGTGTGAAACTGTGAAACAGTAATGTGGAACTTTAGGAATGTCCAAACATCCATCAGTTCAAAAATACGTACAAAGAATGTATTTTTTCAAGATACATGGAGGAATAAGGTGTGGCTTTCACCAGGTGTTACATGTGCATACATGTATTCATAAGGCATATTTGGTTGTTGATTACTTTGTATGGGTTTTAGTAATTGCATTGATATGAAGCAGGACCTGGAATAATTGACTTTTGATACTTAAGGGAGAGGGGCTGGGATTACATAAGTTTGTATTTCTTCCCACTCCTTTTCGAGCATGTGGGTGAAATCAATCGGTGTAACTTTTCAACTGAGGAGACTTTAGTTATTTTTGTATCGGTATTTTGCCACATTTGTATACATGTAATATATGACATTTATTACTTGCATGTTTGAAATAAACCAGTACTACTACTAACTAGTACTACTACTATTTTGAATTAATTGAGGGAAATTCCTGAAACTTTGCACAAAGGTTCATTCTGACTTAAAGATGAACATATTGTATTTTACTGTCTGTAGGTCAAAAAGTCTTAGTCATTATGTCTCATGTTCATCCTCTGCTTTACCTGAAGTATGCTTAAAGAAATTGTCTCACATGTTGCACTTTTGTCTTTTGTCTCTGAGAATCGAGGAAATTTGAGACGTCACTTTAAAAGTCAAAGTCATTGTGTCTCATGTATGTTTTTAGAAATGGAATATCTTTAAGTATTTTTCACCACTGAAGACACCATTGTGTATTTCACAGAAACTGTATGAATATGATTTAGCTAAGAGTTTTAACACGCTGCTTCTGTTTGTTTGTCTATTGGATGTTTTTGTAGGCTACAGTGTGACAATCTGGGGAAAAAGTGGAAGACATTAGTTATTTGCTCAGTGATGATTAAGTCTTGTTGGAGAGTCTTTGGCTGTTGGACTCCACATTAAAATATGGTCATTTGAGAGAGACTGCCCTGAGCCACAGCGAGATATCTCCCCCTGTGGAGTCCAGACGACGGGGGCGGATCTGATGACTTCCGCGGAGACTGATGAAATGAGGAAGCTGATGAAACCACAAAGGCTGGTTAATAATGGGCATGATTACATGAATGAATCTGAGCCAGAGGAAATTTCTCATTTCAATCAAAGCAACAATAAAACAGAGAAGAATGAGGGTTGGATTCAGAGGGGCCAGCTAAAATCAGCTGAAACCTCAAATGACAGAACTAGACAATAGCTGTGTCCCAATTCAGGGGCTAGGGCTTTAAGAGGGCTTATTTGAAAACTGATTTTGTCAAAGTGCTCAATGAAGTCCTGCCCATTTTAAAGACTACTTAAAATATAGTTAATATAAGCTCTCTTCTTTCCCGACCTTACTTAAGATCGATCTGGTGCATGTTCTGTCAGAATGATGTACTCCAACACAAACAATAATACAGCCCTACATGTAAGAGAGTTTTCTACTTAATTAAATTGCAACCAATACAAAAACAAATCCCGGTTGAAAAGAGAATTCTCTACCTAAAAGCTTTTCAGCTTAAATCAATGCAACCTGAGCGATTGTAGCAATAAAATCCTTAAATGCTACCTGGAATGCTAATTTATCATAGCTGTCCCTGAGGGTCAATAAAGTGGTCCCAAATCAAGTCAGTCTGGACCATCAAAATCTTTTGGCTGCAATACAGATTATGATTAAAATTTCTGGGAATTCTGTTCATGGCAAGGTGGTGGTCCAAATTCAGATGTGAACCAAGAATGTTAGAAAGGATTTATTTGTGCTCTAAAATAGGGCAGTTTCCACAAACTCCACTAATAATGTCAGAAATGTCTTGTCGGAGGTCTATACTCTTGTAGCACTTTAAGGAATTGTCTTCTTCCTGCTCTGAATCAGGTTTAATTTTCTAGTATCATTATTTGATTGCCAATATAGATGGCTCAATGTCAAAAGGATTGTTAGCTAGCATTGATGACTTTGTGGAGCTGCAACACAAGCATTTCAATTTCAGTCTCTACAAACTTACATATGTTTACATCTTAAGAGAACTCTTACAACTGTAGGCAAAGGGTGGCTAAAATGGCTGGATTCTTCCCAAAATGCTACTCCTGAAATGGGACACGACTAACATCTTAATAATCTGTAAAGCTCTGAAGTGACGATGTATTTTGGAAAGCCAACCTAGAATAAGGCTGTATTTTTTCTTTAATGTTCTGTGGTTCTTACGTATTTAAATCTTTAAGGTTATAGTCAGAAACAAACACTACTTTTACTGTTTTTGAAGAATAAATGTGTTCATCGAAAGTTAAAGCTAATGTTGAGACAACACCAGAGTTGAAGGATTGAATATCACCATTACTAAGGTTACGTGATCAGATTGAGGATACTTTATGTCCAAAAAAACCCTTTAAGCAGGTCCATTCTTGTTTCTTTTGTCATAGAAAATGACTTAAAGGATAAGTTTGGTTTCTACAGCTTTCACATTGTTTATAGAATGAAGTAGAACAATATACTCACCCAGAAGGCTTTCCTGATCCAAACATTGCTTCAGGAGATATTTAGATCCAAAATCGAGCGGCGGACATCCGTATTATGGTAGCACATAGGGCATGTATAGCGCTGCTCCTAAAACTGCATTAATCGTCCAAAAACTCATTAGTTTCACCAATATTTCATCATGGTCCGCTCGGGCTACTCCTCCATTACAGTCCGTGTCGCTCCAGACATGTTTTGTGACTGTGCTAACCTCTGAACTGAAGAGGAGAATGTTTGCCTGCGCGCATGCGCAGTACTCTCTGGCCAGCTGTGTTCTTCTCTTTGCCTCCGCGTCCTTCTTTCGATGAGCCCCTCATCTGTAAACTCTGGCTCGAAACTGTAAGAACACCCATCATATTCAAAGTTCTCCTCCACATCTTCATCCGATAGATATTCGTCCATTTTGCACAAAACTGGAAGAAGAAAGTTGTTGTGTAGCCAGCGGTCTTCCCCTGAAACAATGAGCCGTACTGCACATGCGCGGAGGCAAACATTCTTCTCCGTCAGTTCAGAGGTCAGCACAGTCACAAAAACATGTCTGGAGCGACACAGACTGTAATGGAGGAGTAGCGTGAGCGGACCATGATGAAATATTGGTGAAACTAATGAGTTTTTGGACGATTAATGCAGTTTTAGAAGCGGCGCTATACATGCCCCGTGTGCTACCATTATACGGATGTCCGCCGCTTGATTTTGGATCTAAATATCTCCTGAAGCACTGTTTGGATCAGGAAAGCCTTCTGGGTGAGTATATTGTTCTACTTCATTCTATAAACAATGTGAAAGCTGTAGTAACTGAACTCTTCCTTTAAAGGCATAATTTGGGTTTCTAGCATCAGTACCTGACTGTCTTCCGTCTGGGGGAGGGATGGCCAGTTGCTTTATAGGCAATTATATTTTCCTGGAGCATTTGCATTAAGCAACCACACTTTAAAAAATAAATAATCCTTTTAAAATGTCTGTGTTAATCACAGACCTTTTTCAAGTATCTGTTTAGGGAAGCTCATCATAAGATTCCGCAGACTAAAAGACGAAGGCACCAAGAGTGCCAAGATCCTAATTCATGTCCATGTCTCAGGACTTGATGCCTCTGAACGATGCTTAACATGCATTAGAGGGGTATATTCAGCAATATGGACTTGGCATGCAAATTTCTGTCTTCTCGACTGAGCTTCTGCTACATCTGTGTCATATTGTCAGCTTTCATATGTCATCTCTTCTACCAGCTCTTAATCATCTCCTCTTTCCCTAATATTCTTCCAGCTTTCATAATAATGCATGACTCCTTTCAGTCATTGTCTCAGCCTGCAGAGCTGATTGATTCATGCATTACTTTAAATTAGAAAGGGTCAATATATCCTCTCTCTTGATCTGGTTTTTAGTGCTGCAGTGTTTACTGGGTGGTGCAATCAAAGAGCTGGCTTGAATCAGAGCAGATGGGATTAGTTATAATGCATGAAAAGCCAGTGTAATTCTGGGAAATTTTGGAATATAATGAGACAGTGGAGAAATTTTCAGAGCCCAGTAGTTAAATAAGTGCACTGCCACAACACAGATGCTGTTTCAGAATCGCACTTTGGTGTAAACAGTGCAATGTTGAGGCTTAATTTAAAGTGAAGTGTTTAAACAGATAATGCTATGTCTGGATGGAATAAAGACAGACACGCTGGTAGTCACCTCATCCCTGCAGTCTTTGTGTTGTGGACTGTTTCATTGACCAAACGAGCGCTGGTGATCAATGTCCCATGTGATCGAGTGTGACATTACTTCCTTTGGGCGACTGGCAGCGACCGCACGTGTCTGCTGCAACAACAACACAGAGCAGATGGGTTTCAGTGGTGAGCACAGAGGCATTAGTGACTGTGTTTTAGGTCAGATGAATGCTGGGAGAAGGTGAAGCTGGGGGCGGTGTGAAGAGAAAATGGCAGGAGGTGAGACTCGTGAAGTCAATGGACATGTGAAGCAGTGACCTTTTGGATTAATCTAAAATAAAGATTGAACTCAAAGAGGACTAGTAACAAAAGGTTGGATTAATTATTTGTCATGATTTTTGCTTTATAATGTTGCATTTCTACATTCTGTACATATCAGATATTTATGCAGGAGCAGTGCTACTTTCATTCTAGGTCACGTTCAAAGCCAAAATCAAACAGCCACCTAAAATTTCAATGAGTCAGAAGAACCTGAGGTCACAAATGTTCCCATAAAAAGCCAGCTTACAGAGCCACAAGTCAAGTTAGCTTACGCAAACAGTCCTTGTCACCTCGAATAGCCTAAAGCTACTTTACCTAAAATAACCAATACTTAATTAGTGGGGAGCCGTGTGAACCAAAAAACAGCCCTATTGGTTGTGATTCTTGTTAATTTATTTGAAAAACCAAACTACTTGTGTTTTGTTGGCTTATGTCGCCCACAGTCGAATTTGCCAAGGTGACGGGCAAGCTACGTAGCATTGAGGCATTTCAGCATATTAACAGTTGACCGACTTGTTTAAATGTCATCAAGCTATTGCTGATATTAAATGGAAACAGCATAAAGTCATGTTGGTAATTGGCTAACAGCCCAAACTGCTAAGGTTATACAAGCATCAGTTACTTATCAACTGAAATAAGCTTAAATCCCTTACAACGCAAAAAGAAGATTAGCTACAAGTAAGAGCCATTTTGGTCAAAATGAACTTGAATTATGTTAGCTAATGTTAACAATGGGATACAGTTGTCTAAAGTCTTGTTTACACTTACATTTGACCTTGCCTTAGTTAAGAATTAGCTGATTTATACGTACCAAAGCTAATCTGAGAATTTGGCCAAGATGGCCTTGAGACAAGTATGCAGTTGTTTAGAGTCTGTTAAAATAGACTTACTCCTAAAAGCAAAGGTAACTGGTTTACTGAAATCTTTAAATCTCTTGGAAACATTAAAATTAACTGTAGCTAAATTTATCAACTAGCTTACGTAGCCCTCAGGCTATATTGAAACTACCTGAATCAAAAGTCACATTGGCCATCATGAACATGTCTCTTAAGTTTCAAAAGTTTAAGCAGCAGTTTACAATTAACTGAAATAGCTTAAGTCACTTTACAAGTAAATAGCTAAGATCTCATGGTTGTGGTTTTACAGCTACCTTAAGTAGCCTAAAGTCAGTTAGCCAAGGTTTAGTTAACATTGCTGAATAGCAAAAATCTTTAAAAAGCAAGAAGATAGCAAAGGTAGCCACAGCCAGATGAGTTTAAGTAGATGTTGACTGGAATAGACAAACTAGTGGTTGTTAGCTTTGACCTAAGTTTTCAGAGCAATGTAGTACTTTAGTGATTAGTCTAGAGTTTGCTTTAATGGATTAGGTTATGCTAGCTTGTAAAAAAAGTTAGCAGTTGGTTCAAAACTCTTGATTTTGCCTAAATAGATTGCTAAGACATCTAGAGTCGTGCTAGCTAAGGCATTCATTTAAATAACAATAAGTCAAGTTAGCTAACTCAAACATTAAGCTAAAAAAACTTCGTAACAAAATTACAGTCTGGAGTTCAATCAGGTAATGTTTGAACAATTTATATGATGTATTTATGAATGGTAAATAGATTAGTCATACATCCATTACGTCTTTGTTATAAATGGACAAATTAATCTATAAATGTTACACATAATACCCTCTACATGGTACTACATTTCTGTTCTATCTGCCATGTTGAGGAATTCTGAGTTTAGTTTGCACAGTGACTCAGAGGAAATGATCCCCTCTGTGTGGTTGTTCAGTGTCCCCATAGAGACAAAATACTGTAAGTCTGGAGTTTCTGCCACTGAAGCTTCAACTTTCTGTCTTGTTTGTCTTCTCTACGGTCCCCGTTGTCAAACTCCACGGCCACCCGTCCCGCTCTATAGTCGGAGCTCGGTGGAGCGTGAATCCAGCTCAAAATGCAGCGCTGCGTCTGTGATGTCACTGCCAGCCTCACAGCGAGACAGCGAGTCTTCATCTCTGTGAGCTCCGGCTAACCGGCTCAGTTACAGGCACACAGTGAGAACAACATGACTGCAGGTGGATCCTGCTGTCACATTCACCTCGGTCAGGTTCTTCCCTCCTGACAGGGCTTTATATTTAATCATTGTGGCAGTTAGTGGGGCCATCATGGCGGCACAAATAGAGATGGAAGAATTGTTGTGATTTCTCAGTCACAACAGCCGCCCCCTAAAACCAGGTATGCTGCTCGAAACTGGACTGGGTTGACCTAAATGACAGGAACATACATTTTCTGAATTTGCCAGGGAACAACCCTAGCATTTCAAACTAATGCTTGACTCTTTGAAACAGACAAATACTCCCTCTTAAGGGCTCTTTGTATGACATCCTATTTTGTGGTGTTGTCTAAATCATGAGTGAGCATTAGTGTGCTGTATAGCTGGACCTGTTTTACTCAGCAGTGCATCTTGGAAACAACAGGAAAACATGAGTTAACAAGCAATATGGAGTTCACCTTATGCATTAAGGTGGACTTTTTTAATTTAAACTTGTAGAATTAATTGTAATCGTTAAGTATATAGACATGTAAGAGTTAAATTAGAGACAGTATATCTGTATTGAAAGGGGATATGCATTAATTAAATGCTAAACAACAAATACAGAAGTAAGTTTAACTATTTATCTATATGTTATATAAATACAGGCAGGAGTGATGGTCAAAATGCTCTGCCTTAAGGTTAACGCAGCCAATCACTGTAGCTCTGCATTACAGATGCTGCTGGCTGCTGCTTCTCTGCCCTTTAACCCGGATGTAAACAAAGGACAATGGATGAATGCTAACTGAATAGTGGACAGCATCATTAGCATCTCACAGGAACAGTCAACACTGTTTTGAATTGGAACTAGATAATGTTGCACAGCAGCTGCTCACATTTCACCACTCAACCAAAGCACTGACCTTGTTCAGCACAGAAATATGGACATTAAACTGAAAAGACAACACATCCCCAGAGATAGCTCTCACTCTCCACTAAAACCTTGCTAAAACCTTAAACTAGGCTTTTCTGACATTGTTGGGTGAATTATTGTCAAAATATGGAAAACTGTCCTATCTTGCACTGCTAAGAAAACCTTCAAAAATCCCTGGATCCACATTTGGGTTCAGATCACCACCAAAATACAACTATGTCTCCCTTGAGCCACAAAGTGTCATCAAAAAACAATGACGAGTTATTGAGTTATAAATAAAACAGTTAAAAACTGCCCTGTCCCATTGTGTCAACGATCCTTTAAAGAAATCCTAGATCCACATCCAGATTCTGTCACCACAAAAATCTCATAACTTTTACTGTGTGCCATGACCAACACTGACCAGACAAAGGCCAGAAAAACCATTACCTCCTTGGTGGATGTAATGATAAATATCATGTTTAGCAAAAAAATTTGCATAAGTAGGTACAAGATGATTGATTGGTTCATAATTGAGGGCTGCCCAGTCTTCCAGCCATGGTGTCAAAGTAGATAAAAGTATCGTTATTTCAGCCGTTTTGATTCAGACAGGTTTAGCCCTCTTTCTGGTACGTTCCCCTCCGACAAAACCAGCCATGATTTATGAGTATTTTACTACAGCAGAGATGGATATATGAGCTAATTACTTTTAATGATTACTCATTTTTGCTAGTTTTCAAAAACATCCTGATGATATCTCATAATGGTTTTATTTTATTTTTGGACAGTCAGAAAGTGAGGTTGGTACCCCACACCGTGATTTTTTTTCCCCCAATAATTATGAAGTGAAATCTCATATTTGGAAAGCACTAGTTGAGATACACTGTCTGCTCCACCCATATCTGCTGCTTCCTTCTTGTTTCGATTTGAGGAATCATTGCAGAGACTCTGCAATATATTCACTTAAAGCTGTAGTCTACGATTTGAAACTGCAGCCTGCCCCCCCTTCCCTCACCTCTCCCCTCTGTGTTCCAAGATCCCGCCCCCAGCTCGTGTCGCCTCGCCTCCCTCGGACTGAGCTACGAGCGACTAGCATATAAGCAGCAAACTCAATCAAAAACAGCTCAGCTCAACTGAAAGTATCAAACACGACAGACATCCCCCTTGTAACACACAGCAGTAGCCATTTCAATTGGACCGGCGGCAATGCGGGACTGGCGCGGCAAGAGCGGAGCCGATTGTGGGGGAGGATTTATCTTTCTCGGCCTGTCCTCCCCAGCTCAGCTTACAATGCTAATGATTAGCAGCTAACAGGCTAACCCGCTCCGCTACAAGTCATTAGCCAGGACAGGCACAGACTAACCAGAGTTATTCAGCAGACATCTCCCACTGTAGTAAACAAAGCCATTACCTGATCAACCAGGGGCGAAACGGCCAATGCTGAAGGTCTGAAGGCCGACTGAGGCCATTCGTTAGCCATTAGCCTGCTAACAGGCCTCAACCCACGGGCAGAGCTCCATTGGGCCGCGGGAGAGGGAAGCGGCTTCCCGGTTTCGGCGCTAGGCTTTTCCGGCTAGTTCAGTAGCTAACGCTACTAGCTGCTCACCGGAGGTAGAGGGGAGGAGGCGGGACCATGGGCATGACGCTGCGTAGTGAGGGAGACAGGGGATTGGATGGACTCACGGACCAACTCACGGACCAATTGAACCTTACAGGCTTCAAGGCTTGATTGGTCAGCTAGTATGCAGCTTTGCAGCGGATATACTGAATGGATTTTTTCGTTCTTTTTGGTCTTTATATTGTGTAGATGGGACCATAGGACCATAACAGCCTTATAAACGGTGTTATTAAAATGTACAAAGCTTGCAAATCGTATACCATAGCTTTAATGGTAACCTTTTGTCTTTGTTTCATGAATTCACTAGTAAGGACCACACCATCAACAAGATGAATTTGACAATTATTTATTGCTTAATGTGGATAACAAGCAACATAGCAGGTACATGAAGCAGATCACGGTTTGGGGAAACTTCTTGGGGAATTGGCCGTAGCTCCCGGGCACGACAAGCCCCCCTATATAAGACCCTGAGGAAAGAAGGAGGGAAGAATTTTTTAAGAAAGGGGAGGGATGGAGGGGTGTGTTGAGTGTACGAAGCAAAACAGGGAAATGGTCGGGTAGAATTTATAGGAACACAAGAAGACGCGTGGTTGAGGTGTGGTCCTGCTCCTGAAATTCTGCTTAAACTTTATTTCACATATTGAGAGAGAAAAGCAATTTAAAGTTGACCTCTTCACTTCTTGCAAAGCATTCTGGGATTGCTAGGGATTAAACAGTTTAAACTAATTAAGATCTTTCAAAACTTAGGAGCTTGATAGTTGAATTAGAAACAAAACCAGGATGGCAGCTTCTAGTTGTACTTCCTGTTTCCTTAAACATTAAGTGATTCAGTGTTGACATATGTGTCATGTAATGGTGGCTGACATGAGAAAGCTCAGGTCATTACAACTTAAGATATCAAGAAAATCTCTGACTCTGAAAACTGGCACAAGTCATGTTGGTATGAGCAAACAAAAGTTGTTTTTGTTTTTTGAACTTGTGTTGAGTTGCTTCAAGTAGAAACTGTTTCAGAGGCACTAAGATGCATATTTTCATTTACAGGCAGCTCCAAACCAATTTCCTTGAGTAGGGTTTAGAACTTAGTGGGCAAAGAATATATTGGGACTTTACTCTCTGTGGATTTGTCCCAGTCATATAATTATACCATTTCAAAGAGGAAGCTGTTGGCTCTCTGTACCATTGGGACTCCAGCAGAGGTTGTCTGAAAGTATTTTGAGGAAAAATCTGCCAAATTTACTTGTCGACATTTGAGTATAAATCTTCCTGTCAGCCTTTAGGGTCTGGTAAGGTCATGTCGTTGTTGGCTGGCTGTTAAAAAAAGAACCAAACAAGCACACAAAAAGCCACAGGGGAAACACAGCCACACTACCTACAGTACAGAGAGGGGCGTCTGGCAGCTTTTCTGAAGCTTATCGGACTCAGGGGAGGCCTCCGTTTAATCAAGAGCACCACAAATTCAGCTTGAATCTGGTCCACGGGAGCTGTTTTATCACAAATTGCACAGTCATGTTGTGATTCTTCTTTAGCTTTTATTAAAAATCACAGTAGATGAAGGGAGGGGGGACATATTTGGCAAAGTAAAAATCCCTCAGCAGCTCTATGATAAGCATCCCAAACAGGAAACAGTGGTGGTGAGTGGATAAATATGACGCAAGCAGACAGCATAAGTACCTCCACTAGGATTAAAATTACTTTCTAATTCAATAATTGGAACTGGAAAATAAACCGTCTGAAGGTCAATTGTTGAATAAGAGACACACGTTTCAAACTCCATGAACCCAAGGGAACTCCATCCCCTGAGGAGGAGACATGAACCAAATCTATAATAAAATCATTAATACGAACAGCAAACAAAGAAGGACCTTTATTCAAATCTATTTTTGGCTGCTGTCGTTTCAAAGATAAGTACTGTTATAATGATTAATCAGAAGGAAAGACATAGTGACCCTTTGAAAGGAGCTACTCTACCTGAGTACTGCTGTGCTGGGATAGAGCACATGATTTAAGCACAATTAGAGCCCAACTCTTTGACCGTACAGTTTAGAGACCTGCTGCCATAACACTGTATCTTTAGCTCTTTACCACTACATCTTAACTTTATTCCATAAAGAGTGTTATATTAATGGCAACAAAGATCCAGCCATAAGTCACAAATTCCAGATAGAAAGTAATGCGCTTGATTTTTGTCTGTAATTGCTCATCTCAGGAAAGTTGACCAATAGAGTGGTGCAGGAATGAGCCCAAAAAAGTGGATGTGAATTAGCATTGAGCACTTCGTGGTTCCCAAGCCCGAAATTATATGGGATTGGAGGTTGTTTATAAATGAATTTAGACCCGCCTCTCCCTCCATACCTCACCCCTGGCTCCACCCCTGATGGACGTGCATCGTCATGGAAACAGCCGTAGAAACTCCGTAGCTGACCAGCGTAGCTAAGGTAACCCCGACTCGTCAGACAACTCGACTGCCATTATTGATAACATCATGACAACAGTACATTCTGGCAGATTAGACAATAAGATGAATGCCCGACGGCTGTTACTGTTATGTGAAGCACCACAAAGCTAATGTTACTTACCTATCCAGCAGAAATGCTGTCAGTGGGGACATCTTGTGGATGGAGAGGAGAAATATGGTGAATTTGACAAAAAGCGCATTAGATTAGAAGATTAGAAGATTGCTTACTACACCTTTAAAAGGATGGTTGCTAATGAACTGCTTTTAAGGACTACAAAAAAAAATGCCATGTTGTAGCTCAAAACTCGCATTCTGCTAGCTTGTTACTCTCTTGGATTATGTTTAGGCTTAGAAATGTTTAGAGCAGGTTCTTTTGTTACGATTATCACAAAGAAAAGAGCATCCCCTTTTTTTTTGTTTGCTGCTATCTTATAATCAGCAGTTATCCAAAACACATTTAAAAAAACATCTGTTTCTAGTGGGCTTGCAGCTGAGGGAACTGGCACGATGGTAATGCTGCGTTCCATTAACCTCGGGACTGGGAAGAGGGAACTGGGAGTGACGTCATCTCCGACTTATCAGCCTTCCAGTTACAAAGTCAGAAAATCTAATCAGAAAATCTGATCTACCAGGCTATTGTTAGCCGTTGTTAGCACGCCCTGCGTTGTTGTTCACAAATACCACATGGAGAATGGAAATATCACTATGGCAGCTTTTTTTTAAATATAAGTTGAACAATATATATACAGCTGATTTAGAGCGACACGCACTAGTCAGAAGTGCTAATAAATTGATTATTACAGGAGCTTAATGACTGTTTACACTGGGGGCAGCCATCTTCAATTGGAACCTCGCCACCCCCGAGTTCCCAGTAGGAAATACCGACCTCGGGGGGGCGTTCCAGATGCTACTCGGAACTTCCGACTACAACTGGAACGCACCATAACTTCCACATTGGCCTACAAAACAGCACAATCACTGCACTTCTCTATTCAAGCACAGTTACGGCCTAACACAGTAGTTGCATGGTTTGGGATCTGTGCCTTAAAAAACCTGGCGGTTTCATTTAGTCTAGACCTGATTGTTAGCCATGATTAGCCACATGCAACTACGAGAACCAGTGAGATATTGCTGTTTCCTCAAGTAAGGGCAGATCTTATTTTTATTTTAATGCTAATCATATGTTAAAAAGGCTCAAATAATTGTATTTTTTCAATCTACTTAAATCTGGTCCCAATGGTGTTAGTGAAGTAAAATACTGGCCCTTGCACAATTGTAGTTGACAATCCCTGGTCCCTAGTTGTCAAACTCAACCTCCAGTCGCTCTCGCAGACGCCTCAAGAACAACTTTTTCTCTAAGGTTACAAAATACCATTTGTAGGAAATAGCACCTGAATAAGTGGTATTTAAATCCCCGTAGAGGCCTTTCTGCTCCTCATTATTGCTTTGGTTGGCAAAAAACTTGGGAGTTTAGGCCAAAAATATAGAGTTGATAGTCTGGGTAATGATTTTCAATGTATCATAAAGTCAGCTGTGGTTCCTTGTCCTTTTCTCTTTTATCATGTCTTCTGACTGACTCGGCACAAAATAAGTCCAACTTTAGCAAACTTTCCTCATTAGCTCAAATTTTACCCTTGGTCTTGATCTGAAATGACTGACCTATAAGCCTCCGTTCTGTTCAATGAGAAACTTTGAAGGTTAGCTGAAGTTTCCGTCATTTGTTCCTCCCTCCCTTTCTCTTGTTAGGCTTCTATTGTGAGAAGAAGCAGAATATTTTCATACTGAATCAATTGAGATGGAAAATCTTCTCCGGACAGATGTAACCTTCTGCCTTCTGCCTCTGCATGTATTGCCACTTTTTACATGCTGTCTCGCTCCAGCCGACCTCCTAAACCACATTTTCTACAAGCAAATCTTTGACCTTCAGCTGATTTATTAAGGCTCCGTGTTTCCATTTGTACTTAGTATTCATGTCTCCTCTCAGGCCCGTCTCCTTGGGTACTTTCTGCATCCGCGGGGAGTCGAGTAAATGTCATTTTTTTCTCAGAGATAATTGGACCCAGGAACATAGCGGGAGGGATTTTCTCCGTGCTTCGCTCTGACAACCTGACATCCAGGTTAACGTCTGTTCACATCAGCTGTGTTGCAGTGGGAAAAGTCTACGCCGGACATGAACAAACGGACAGTTTTCATTTCTCCCCCTCGTCTTCCAGCGTGCTCTCTTTACCCTTTTCAGTCAAATTTCTCATTAAGATTCAGGGCTGATGGATATTACAGAGGTGAGCGGATAAACATCTCCTTGGGACATTCAGAGGAGGTAAAAGTTCTTCTTACGGTCAAACATTCACAATCCTGAAAGCATCTAAATCAAATATATTTTTTGGCATTCCTTGTCATTTCTGGCTGCATTTCTGATTGACTTATTTGAGTTTCAAGCCTCTTGAACCATAAAGAAAGATTGTCTGCATGTACGGCCAAATTAACCATTAGGGGAATTCAGTAACTGCCCTTGGATGCACGGGGCTCTGGACAAGTGCAGGGACATAGACCATTTGGTTCCAGGCTGTCGGGAAACAAAACATAAATGTATAATTACATAGCTCTTTTTTAAATAACTGAGGCATAATGGTGTTTTATTTTGAATGGATCACCTGAAACTCACATACTCGTCTGTGTAGCTTGACTCTGCAGACTTTGCACACAGGCTCTCTGTCCCTGTCTCGGCTGTGATGGACGAAGAAAGTAAGACCAGAGATAAACCTACTGTTAAACTGACCTATGGACATATTTATTGGTTAGAACTACAAAATAGTACAAATACAGAACAGGAACAAGTAGAAGCATCACATCAGTTCAGCGGCAACAGGTTGACTCCAACCAACAACCTCTGGGGCTGAAAAAGGAGGTCAATGAGGAGGAGCTGTAGTTCCCAGAGTGACCAGTTGAGGCTGACTGCAGAAACCCTGGAGGTGCGCAGGATGGACTGGTTTAATACAAAATGAAACATGATATCATGATAATCAACAGCTGCTTTTACTGAAGATAATAGGAAAAATATTGTGGTAAACGTGTGCACAACTCTATAGTTCTGTGGTAAAGGTGGTTGATACCATGCCTTCAAGCTCTTGGGATAGAGAAATAGCAATGTTGGAATGTGGCAACTGGGTTGAAGCCATTTCAGTATGCATACGTTCACCACTGGGTTATTCTCTCCAAAAATGCTACTTTTATCAAATTAAAAAAAAAGTGTATCACTGAATGAATGGATATTTACGGAGCCCCTAAAGGGACATAAGGGTGAAATAAAATTGAGGGGTAAAAAAATTAAAAAGGACGAACTTTTGCGAGATCTCGCAAAAGAAATATAGGATCTTGCAAAAATGATTGCGAGATCTCGCAAAGTTTCTTTTCTTTTAAACCAGCGTCAATGAACCGGAAGTAAAACAGACAATGATGGAGGACTATCGGCATCACCCGTGGGAGAAGTTTATAGACTTATAGACAAATCCATGTCTGCGGCCAAGAACTAATTTTATATCTTTACATGTAAGGCCAATACCAAAATAAAAGTCTATAAACTTCTCCCACGGGTGATGTCGATAGTCCTCCATCATTGTCTGTTTTACTTCCGGTTCATTGACGCTGATTAAAAGAAAAGAAACTTTGCGAGATCTCGCAATCATTTTTGCAAGATCTCGCATTTCTTTTGCGAGATCTCGCAAAAGTTTGTCCTTTTTTATTTTTTTACCCCTCAATTTTATTTCACCCTTATGTTCCTTTAGGGGCTCCGTAGATATTAAACTGGAGAGGATTGGCACAACTGGAAAAAAAATATTGTTATTGGCTGATAAATGTTTCCAAATAAGTGAAAAATACTGGCTTTATCTTAGAAATCCTAACCTTGCAAAGCAGCTGGATCAGTCTGATACAATGTTTATAATCAGGCAACTCCATGTTGCCAAGCCCCAACCTACAATGATTGTGCCCTGCCCAAAGTGGGTCGGTCCAATCAGAGTCCTAATAGCAGGAAGAGGCGGGAACTGTGAGCGAGATGAAGGCAGGAAGTGAATGCTCGCTCAGAGATTAGCAAACATGCTAACAGCTTCAGTAGCAGTTTTATTGGATATTGACTGGATTTCTTTACTAAATGAAAAACAAATAACACCACAAACTTTACTATAGTAAGGACATTTTGTTGTCCAAAGTGTCTAGTATTTTCCCATAATATATGCTGATTAACAGAACGATCGTCCAATCAGCTGCTGGATATGCTTTAGAAAAGGTTCTGCCCTGCCCATACCTGTCCGTGGGTTCTATCACACAGACTAGTTAGCACTTATCATCTTTTGTGATGTTATAATGTCCTTGTTACAAATATTTTTTGCACTTTTATTGTATTAAAAATTTATAAAACCCTATCACCATAAAAGATCACGGGGGAAAACAAAGAAAATTTTCAGACTCAGATTAGGGTTTGTGCTTGACAGTGATATATATTTTATACAACATGTGGATATTTAATGGTTTGGACTAAAGCTCAAGATTTGGACCATAGCTGATGGACGATATAACATTTTATTTACAAACGCTTTTATTTGTTCAAAAAGGTTTAGATGCACTTTGAAATTGCTGAGAATTTTTCAACTAAAAAGAAATTGTCTACATACTAGATTTTACGTTTACTTCAGTTTTTTTATTGCTAGCATGAAAATGTTGATACATTTGTTGACATCAGGATATTGGAGTGCTCGCTAGTGCCACTGGATGCTATGTTGAGGCATTTTTCACTATGGTGTTCACTAAATCCTAAACATTTCTGGAACAGGCTGGATTGAATATCCTTTGTGGTTAAAAAAAAAAGAAATATGTCATGGATTAAGTCATGTGTAAAGAAAAAGAAAAAAAGTTTGTTAAGCGAGAGTCACTAATACTTTACCACTCAAATTATTTTTAGAAATTAAAACTCTTGAAGACAAATCAATAGATGTTAAAAATACTCTTCTTTGTTGCGCTGTTTCTGACGTTTTTGTGTGAGGAAAAATAACATTGATTAGTCAGATCAATCTGGATGTGCCAGAAATTTAATTTAGGCCACCAGTCTGATTATTGCCCTGGTGAACTTGTCCCATTTCCTAAAAATAACATTTTTGCATGACTAACTGGCACAAACAAGATGATGAGCTGAAAATGGGACCAGGAAATGCTGTTACTCATTTACCAGCCAGCTGAAGGATGAACTGGTTACATCATTCAAAGGTCAGTCCCGGTTATGGGGCGTCATGTTTATCCTCCTGCTTGTGAACATGATGTCTATGAAGTGGGGCTGTCACTTTAGTGCATTAATTAGATTAATTAATTACACCCCAAATTAATGCGTTATAAAAATTAATCGCAAGATTAATCATAGCACACAAACATTTTGATATTGTCCAGCTGGAGGACCCGTACATGGCAGTGGCACATGTCACTTCACACAGTCAAACCAAACAAAGCCCAGGTGACAACAGGAATGGCATATTTAAGACTTAGTCTTATTTTATTTTTGAATTTATCTATATTTGTACTACTTTCTTTAATAATGCATCAGGCCTAATTGTTTTGCTGGATGTCCTCGACCTTTTTCTTATTTTGAATTTGATTTATGAAACACACTTAAAGTGTAATTTGAGTTGCCTGATTGGGCTTAGAATTTTCTGGACAAGTTGCCCTGACTTTGGTTTTATTTAGTCAGCAATAAAAATGTGGATTTACAAATCTTCAGTTCTTAGTGTATTTATTTGATTAGTCCTGCACTACAATTTTATAATATCCTAGAATTCACATTCTTTATTTGGGTACTTTAAGCAGATATGAGATTAAAATGCGATTAATTAGATTAATTAATTATAAATCCGGTGATTAATTAGATTATTTTTTTTAATCGTCTGACAGCACTACCATGAAGTGATTCAATTTTGGAGGTGTCGTGAGAGGGCATGGAGCTTCATGATTATTGCTTGCTTCTAAATGTGATATATAAAGAAAACTTTCAGGGATTTCAGTCAAATTTAGCACTAGAGATGGGATTTATGCCTCTTTGGAGGGAGCCGGATCTTTGGGATCCGTTCGTTTCAAAGAGCCGTTCAAAAGACTGGCTCATTTGGCTCATTTTTATATTTATTCACTTTTAAGAGGCCGGCCTGGGTTTAGTTCATTTTATCCTGGAAATAATCACAGGGAGGAATGATGGGCTGAGACTTGGATCAGAATAATTTCACTCAGATTTCCCACCAATATTTGAGTTTAAATTCTTCTGAAATATTGAGTCGAGCTTCATTTGACATGTGCGGACAAGATTTTAAAGTTTGATATAGATTCACTGTAAATATTCCCCTGCCATATCCCTCTGAGTTGACAGTGAGATCACTATTTACCCTTTGTATAAAGTGTGTGTATGTGTGTAAAACTACTTGTTATTCATGCAACACCTAAATACTTATAAATACACAATAAAAAACAAAGCAGGCTACAATGAAGTTCCATGCAAAAGCTTTCCGTGAAAAATTTCCACACAATATATTTTTAAAATAAATAAAATTACAATAAATTAGAGAAAAAATTGTGCATACAGCCCACTAGTATTACTAATAAAACTTTACAATGGACTAGTGAACTGTCCTGAGGTGCATGTAGTTGCTTTAAAAAAAAAAAAAAAAATAGAGCTTAACCCTGAGGAGGACTCCTGAACTGGAGTGATTGGATGAATAGTAGTCTATACCTGACCTACAAAAATAGGAGACCAGTCCATTTACTCTGAACCATTGCACTGCCGACACTGAGACACTCACGTAAAGGGAGCGCGCACAACTCCTGCGACATTTGCCTGTGAAACAAGTGCTGCGCTCCTCCCCATGCTCGCTCTCTCCGTCTCACTCAGTGTATGAGCATGGAGGAGCTTGTGTGAGCTTGTGTGTGGACCGTAGGCGTGAACTCAAGGAGAGAGAGAAGAAGAACGGCTCCTAACCAATCACGACTCAGTTCCCATCGTTCATGTTAATGAGCCGTTCAAAAGATTTGGTTCGTCGTGAACGTCACAACTCTATTTAGCACAAATGTCCTCTGTTACTGAAGAATGTACTGGTTAGATTTTGGACATCACAGGCCAAGGTCACTATATCATGATCATCCCATTCTGTGACAGACCAACTGAACACTCCACTGCCCAACAGGGGAAAAGAAACTGGATTGGACAAGGTGGCATGGTGGAGCCGCAAGAAGTGTACATACCTCACAGCAAGAAGGTTGCTAGTTTGAATCCCATGTCGGTCAGAGCCTTTCTGTGTGGATGTGTGTGTTCTCTCTAGGGACTAAACACATACTCATTTGTCACATTAACATGAGAATTTTAATTCCCCTTTAATTCCGACTAAAACTTAAATCCTCTTTAAAAAGATTCAAAATGACCATGTAAACACCTAATTCCGAATGAAAATGATAGTTCCGTACAAAACTTAATTCCAAAGTAAGTGTCTGGTTTATTCTGATTTTAAATTAGAGATTAAATAATTCCTCAATCATGAACACATTCATTCCACTCTATATTTATTCCGGTCGTTCTGCGCATGCTTGTTCCGTTGTCCTGTAGCGATGAGGACCGGGACTTTGACGAGCAAGCATGGAACTTCACGCAAGCCGAAACAGTTTCTTTAATTTGAGCCTTTGAAGATTTTGATTTAATGAAAGGGCAGATGGACATAAGCATTAACATGTGGACCTTTTTAAAGCTGTAGCGTCCAAGTTGGACGAGGTTTCCCAGATGGTGACGCTGAACTGGAATTTTTCTTCCAGTAGACGTAAATCCACCTTGAATAAAGCTATTAAACGTGTTTTCCATGTAAACCTTTATTACCTCCGCCAAGGAGGTTATGTTTTCGGGAGAGTTTGTCTGTCTGTCCGTCCGTCCGTCTGTGAACAAAATAACTCAAACAGTTATTGATGGATTTTGATGAAATTTGCAGGAAATGTTTAGCATGGGAAAAGGAAGAACTGATTCGATTTTGGTGTTGATCAGGATCAGCGTCTGGCCGCCATGGCGAAAAATGTGACTTCTGTGAATAACTACTGAACTAAAATAGATATCATTATGAATCCAGTTGCTAATGGTATGTATGAATCTAAATATTTCGATGAAATAAAGGTAGGACTAATATTTATGGTCAAAATGACAATATGGCTGAGGACTGTGGCGCTGGTGGAGGTCTGCGTTCTCCAAGTGCTTTTCTAGTTCTGAATTCTATTTTCATGTAAATACAAAGGAGAAAACTTTAATTTTTGAATTATTTAATTCTGAATGATTAAAAAATAGCTTAATTGGTGACTCCATATTGCCCTTAGTTTCTGAGTGTGAGCGTGAATGCTTGTCTGTCTCTCTTATCTGCTTATTTCAAACCTGTCACTGCAGGTAGTGTGCCTACCTCACAGCAAAAAGGTTGTCAGTTCAAATCTCATGTCGGTCCCATGCCCTTGGTTCCTGAGTAGAAGCATTAAAGGTTGTCTGTCTCTATTTGTGGCTCTGTGATTGGCTAGTGACCAGTTCAGGGTGTACTCCGCCTCCTCGCCAAATGTCAACTTGGATAGGCTCCAGCCCCATGCGACCCTTGAAGGGATAAGCAGTACAGATAATAAATGGATGTATGGATTAGACAACAGTTTTCTAGTCGACATAATAAGCATGAGCAACATCTTTGGTATTTTGCATTTTTACGAGGCTACAGATGCAGTTTAAGCCCGAACATCCTCATTAGACTCAGTATTAGAGACGACTTGGGAATTCAGTGAAAGGTTAGATGAAACAAAATGAAAAATGTTGTTTTAAGCTGCTATGTTGAGCCCAGACGTTTGAACTCATCTTCTGTTCAGGCTGAAAAAAAAAAGAATCACGATTAAGGGTTTCTCCTTGAACCCTGAATCTTAACCACATGAAATTATTCTGCAGCTGTTTGACTTCTTTCAAACTCACTCCATTCATGTTGCTCTGAAAGCTTTAAAACAGCGGCTGTCGGACCTTTTTAAAAGCCGGAATGAGCTGAAAATTGCCTCACCACCTGAGCTGCCCCACTGTGATGATGTTTCTTTTATGTCTCCTGATGCGATGTTGCTCTATCCTGTACTTTCATGTCCCAGAATAATGATTTTACTGTAAAATGTGTCCGAACAGGGAGTGTTAATGAGGCTCTATGGTGTTTCTGTCTCTGCTGCTCATTTCTCCTCAACTCCCTCAGATCATCTGAGCGTCTGATTGACAGCAGGCCTCCTTTTGCTTCAGTGGGTGGTGGGTTATGTAAGGCGGAGAGCTGATGGAGGGATGACTGGCCTTTGCGCTGCCACTGTCCATACAGCACTTTGTATAACCTTGGCGGATGCTTGAAATACATTTCAGCTGCAAGTAAACATACTTCACAGTAAATGGGTCACAAAGTTGTTCAATAAACTATTAAAATACATAACAGGTAACATTTGCTGTTAAATCAAAGCATTTTATTTTTGCTATTGCCTTTTGCTGTGGACCAAAAATAACTCCCAATATTTTTCATCTGATTGCTGACACATGACTGAGATGTTTTGGAGGCTACGCTTCTAGTGAAAAACAGAGTCTCAGTCCTTTTCCTCACTCAGAACAGAAATTAAAGCCTGTCAGGGCTGTTGGGTGCCCTGTCAACAAAGTTAGGATCCACTCCTGCTTGTTGAAAGTCTGTTTTTGGAATATGAAAACCAGAAGGATAGGAACTCAACTTTTACCCACATAAAAGTAGGACAACTTCTACAGCCTGTATAAAACTATTGTGTGTAAATGCTGGCAATTTTTCTTTTTAAAGAAAGTTGGATTTTTTCTTTTACTTCTTTGGCATTTAAACATTGTCTGAATTGTTAGTATTAAGTCCTGTTCAAGATGGTGAAGGCTTGTTACGGATCTATACGGCTAAAAAATGTCAAGGATTGCGATAGTTTGTCTGGTTAAGGTCTGTTAATCAAAGATTGTTTTTGTATTTCAAGACCTCTTAAGACTATTGTTGAGGTTTGTTAAGAAGCTTTTTCAAAGTTTGTTCATTTTAGCTTGAAAAGATGAAAGATTGCTAAAGCACTTTAAAGCTTGTTAAGTATTGTTAAGGATTGTTAGGGCTTGTTAAGGCTTGTTAAACTTCATAATTGATATGGGATATCAAGACTTTAGGTTTTAAGCCCCTTAAGGTCAATAATAGTTAATGAATATCAAGACTTGTCAATACTTCCTCAAAGATGCTATGAGGAGTTTCTAAGTAATTACAAAAAAGTCTCACTTTTAGATATATGCCTGATCGAAATACACACTTTAAGATGAGTTTTATAGCATCAAAATAGGTTATCTATAAATGCTATTCCTTAGCTTCGTGGTCGGGTTGGACAGGGCTGGACTGGCCTGGATACTCAACTTTGGGAACAAGACAATTAAAACTAGAGCAAATTTTTATTATTCGGACACGTCTTAGAGCACCGGGCTGTAAGTAGCGATATATAGCCAGCTACAAATCTATGATACTAAGTTTTCAAACAAATTGTTTGTTGTCACACATCAGAAACTACCGCTATGTAACTAGAAAGAGATACATTACCTCGTCGCTTTGCATCCTGTAAGTTGTTGAAAAAAGAAGTTGTCAAGCAATGCAGAGTTCTGAGGAAGGTCTGAGGTGCATTCATTAGCATCACAACAAACGCACGCTTTGGCTTGGGTCACGTCTTCACGACTGTCGCCGTGGTAGCAGAGTCTTTATGTCGCCGGAAATAGATTCTCCTCATAGCACCTTTAAGGATAGTTAAGTTTTGTCAAGGTCAAAGATTGTGAAGGATTGTCAGTGCTCTTTAAGACTTGGTAAGATCGGTGTGGCTTAATGATTTTTTGAGAAATCTATTGGAAGAATAGCCCTTTGAGATGACAGATATTGTTGTTTAAGGTCTGTCAAGGCTTGTAAAGCATCATCAAAGCTTGGTAAATATGTTTGTGAAAAAGATGGTAAATGGACTTGAGCTTACGTAGCGCTTTTCTAGTCTTTTGATTTCTCAAAGCTGCTTTACACCACAGGTCACACCTACCCATTCATTCTCACGTTCACTCTCTGATGGCTCTGAGTGTCTATGTTAGTTTTTCCATTAGTATCTCTAACACATTCACACCCTTTCCTGCCCATTTACACCACTGACGCAGCAGTGGGAGCACCTTGGGGTTAAGTGTCTTGCCCAAGGACACATCGCCATGTGTCGCCTGGAGCTTGGCTTGAACCTGCAACCTCCCGATCACTGACCAAGCGAACTATCCCACTGCGCCCCCAGAAAGTACTTTCTGTATGAACAAAACTAAAAATAAGTGAACAGTGTTCGCTACATTTTCTAAATAAAGTGTTTGTGACATTCACTTGAAAACGGTTGATGAACTGATCTATGGTGATGCTAACTTTTCTTGTCATTCAAGTACGGAATCTGGCATATAAAGGTAAAGATGCTTCAGCTCCTGTAAAAAAAAAAAAGACTAAAATCACCTTCAAGTTAATCTGTTTGGACACTTGTCCATAACTACAGCTTATTTCTTAAATGTGGTACCAGAGAAGGAGCTGCTTTGAGCTGCAAACACCATCTGGTCTTTTGGGAAATCTCGAAGAACACCCTGGAACTAGCTAACAGAAAAAGTGATTTTCCTCAAAATGAAAACACATTTCCAAGGTCAAGACTTCACTTTCACACTTCATGATGCAAAGTAACCGACTGCATTGTATCCTGGGAATTTGAGGGCAGAACTGTGGGTCTTTTTTTTATTACCTCTGTACTTTTAGACTGTAAAGGCAGGGATGGTAATGTGATCCAGAGACGTTTTCTGTTATATTGGTTTATACTGTCCTCCTGTCCCTGGGCTAATCTACACCTAATGTGGTCATAAAAAGGAACGAAAACATTCTGTCATGTGGAGCAGATGTTCACTTGTGAAAACTTTACCATTACACTTTTGTACTTGAGGTTTTGTCTAGTTTACTGTAAGATGGCTAAAAAAATGTCACTATAGTTGTTTTTGCTCAAATGCAACATGTCGGACACTTGCTTGTTTTCCAGCATTACAAGCCCTGCCTTTAAGCCTTATTTAACATAAAAGCTAACATGAACAAGTTGGTTAAGCTAAACCTTATTTCATGATGCCTTTAGGGAGTGGTGCTTTAAAACAAATACAGAAATGAGTCTGAAATGTACCAGTGGAGATGTTTTAGCTCAACTGTTTGGCAGGGTCATCAATAACTTCAGGGATAATTAATGTTTTAAAAAGTTAAATCAAGTCATTGGTATGATTCTGTCAACATTTCAGGGAACAGAAAACTACAAACAATTCAAACATCAGATAACATTTAATATTCGATAACGTAATGACATAAAAATGCACAAATATTTGGGACAAAATCCATCAGAAATGGCAAAAGAAATTGTAAATAAAGTAGGAATTAAGAAAGACCTTAAAACAGATGATACTGTGCTTGACACACTAAAGTGTTTTTAATAAATAACAGATTTCTTATAAATAATTTATTTCAAAAGTATTAAATAATAATGGTAATTCTAATAAATACTTTTAGCTTATTGAATCTTTTGACCACAGAAAGAGAATATAAGTTATTTTAGTTTGTTTGCAGCTTTTTCTGTATCCTAACATATCAAGCTCAACGATTTATTTTAAACATAGTAGATATTCCTGAATTTATTGACCTCTACCAAACAGCTGAGCTGGGAGTTAAAGGGTTAAGGAAAAGAGTGGACGTCAAGCTAGTGAAGGAAAATCAACATGAAATCAAAACAGTTAAAACATTTTAAAAAAAGGATAGGAACTCAACTTTTTACCAACTATTACTTTTACTAACTTAAAAAAAAAAGAAAAAAAAATTAAACTTTGCACTTTGGTTATAGGTTATAGGTTATAGGTTTGCCTACCATTAACCCCTCGTTTGTCACCCCAATATCCATAAATAGGGATGATAGATTTGGGCTTTGGTCATTATTAGATAGATTAGATATTGAGATCACGTTTATATGATTACCAAGATAACTCTGAATGTACAAGTAGCATAAGCAATCACTAAACTTAAATGCCTCATACTTTGTAAATGTCAAGATCAAGGTACAAGCTAGAGCTGAAATATATACTGTATGTAAATATATATAAATGGTAGAAAAGCACTCAGAGAGCGCAGACCTCCGCCAGCGCCACAGTCCTTAGCCATATTGTGATTTTGACCATGAATATTAGTCCAACCTTTATTTCATGTAAATATTTAGATTCCTTGACCGTGAAAACATACCATTAGCAACTGGATTCATAATGATATCTATTTTAGTTCAGTAGTTATTCACAGAAATCACATTTTTCGCCATGGCGGCCAGACGCTGACCCGGATCAACACCAAAATCAAATCAGTTCTTCCTTTTCTCATGCTGAACATTTCCAGAAAATTTCATCAAAATCCATCCATAACTTTTTGAGTTATTTTGTTCACAAACTGACAGATGGACAGACAAACAGACAAACAAACTCTCCTGAAAACATAACTTGGTGGACGTAGCAATAATAACCAGAAATAAGACAGGAGCTGATCAAAAAGGAGCCTAGTGAGAGGCAGGGTGCACCATGAGCTGGTGCAGGGTCACAAAGAGAGACGGACAACGTTATAGTCATGCCTAAGGGCATTTTGGAGACGCCAGCTAGCTGGATGTGATCAGTGGGAGGAAGCCACAATGTCCTGAGAGAACCAACTCCTGCACAGGGAGAACATGTAAACTCACACAGAAAGGCCCTGGGATCAAACCGGCTACCTTCTTGCGGTGAGGCAAGAACACTACCTTCTGCGCCACCTTGCTGCCCAAATCTCAAAATGAGTGTTTAAAAAAAAAAAGATAGAATATTTGCTCAAACACAATCAAGTTTATTAGTCTGGACATTTTTTTCTTAGTGTGTTAAAATGATTTTAAAGGAAAAAAGATTTGCAAATCATTGTATTCTGTTTGTATTTGTGCTTCACGCAACATCACAACTTCTTTGGAATGTAAGGCTGTAGTTCCTGTTATAAATGTTTAACCTTTTTTTCCCTTGACAAAAGCTAGACTATAACAAAAAAAAAAAAAACAAGTGTACATTGACCAAAATGAAAAACTAAATTAACTGACATTTTGGTCTACAAATAAAAATTAGACAAGAATAATTGACAGAGACTAAATCCAATCTGACGTAATTAACTCTATCAGGAGGTTATGTCATTGCTGGTGTCCGCTTGTTTTTTTGTTTGTTTGTTTGCTTGTTTGTTATTGACAGATTTCAATGAAATTTTCAGGAAATGTCCGGATTGGGACAAGGAACAAATGATTAGATTGTGGGAGTGATCCCGATCACCGTCTGGATCCGCCATGACGAAAAATGTGATTTCGTGAATAACTACTGCACTACAATAGATATTATTATGAATCAAATTAATGGTATGTTTTCATAGTCAAGGAATCTAAATATTTAGATATAATAAAGGTAGGACTAATATTTATGGTGAAAAACAATATGGGAGAGGACTGTGGCGCTGGCGGAGGTCTGTGCTCTCCGAGTGCTTTTCTAGTTTATCATGGAGAAAGTAGGGGCAAGTTAGAAAGATATATCCAATCACGTCTACTTTGCTTGTGTTTAAACGTTGGACGAGTTAAGAGTGACATCCAATCAGCTTCATGGTGGCTTGATCCAAGTGTAAACATCACTTCAGAAACTAAAGAAAACATAAAACAAAAGGCCTTACACATTACTCTTCATATTTTAGTTAACTAAATTATCAGTAGATTTCGTCCACTAAAATATTGTAAAATTTCACCAACTAAAACTAGACTAAAATTAAAACAATTTAGACGACTAAATTATGACTAATGCTAAAACTAAATTAAAAAGTGCTGTCAAAATTAGAATTGGTGGAAGGTTTTGTAATTATTCTTCGATGCTTTACCTTTTCCACTGACATAGGAAAACAGATGATTCATTGACATGGTTTCGAGCATTTCTTTGCTCAATTTGGGATTTAAGTAGAAGATCAATCTTTCAATCAGCCTCTACTTACAGATAGAAAATTAACCTCCAGTGTGTCATTGAATTCTACTAATAAATGAACATATCAAGCTCAAAATGCCTTTCAAATACAAGCGGACGACTAAATTAGTATCTCATGTTGCATGCCGTCCTCATTGATTCGTATTGATTCCCGGAGAGATCCATAATTAAAGCCGTGATGTGAATTGCAATCACTCCTCAGCAGGATTTGCGAGTGTAATCCAAGCTAACACCATCATCTCTCTCCTTCTTTTCCATGCTGCTGTGCCCGATCATCCCTGCTGTCCACTACAGGTAAGCCTCTTTCTGTTTCACTATCGCCGCTCCTGAGTGCATCCTTACTCGTGGTGCACGGGCTCAGGCCGCCTGCCAAGCATGAAAACAATTTACGGCGGGCTAACAAGTCATGAAATGGGAATCTGTGCATTTTCCAAGCCCAGAAGTGCCAGTGGATGTGCTGGCTTGATTTCAGTGCTCTGAGGCTGGCAGCACGGAGAGTAAACATTATTTAGTTGGTATGATGTGTTGCTGATTAGAGGGAGCAGATAGAGGAGTCTCGTCTTGTGTGGTTTCTTCTTCTTCTTTGGTCTATGTGACATCTCATTATTACACTGGAGCTTATTATTATTACTTTTATACTGTTCAGTTCTTTGTAGCAGTTAAGAGAAGTGTGATATCTCATTACTGTGATGCTTCTTTTTTGTCTTTAGTTGGGTGTTGTTTCCAACTCTCAGGTGGTTTGTTATCCAAATTCATGCATCAGGAAGCGCCACACGCCTTCGTTTGTGCTCTAAATTGTTTATAAAAGCTGCATCACACTTGCAGTCTTTGGCTTTTATCTGCACTTCTTCTTGTATCTTCTGTTTCGTGGATCCTTGCTTGTCGTGTAATATTTAAGGGGATGTTTTCTCAAAGTACCGGATGAATAAGTGAGCATAGTTTTCTAAATATGTGGAATGAAAACAAGACCTAACACCCCCTTAATTTTCAAAAAATGAGATATTGTATTTTTTCTGATATCCTAGAACGAGATTTGATGCCTCTGAAAATAGGTCATTGCGAGATGTCCGCGAGATTTCAAACGTCATGACGGTACATTTCTTTTTATTGGAGTAATCTGATACAACACTTCCTCCTCTGTGATGTCCGTTAGCCCCAAACCGTCACCGAGGAACACATCCAGCAGCAGGGGTATAAAGCTCCCTCGCTCACTCTCCCTCATTACCAGCTCTGGCCTGTAGGGGGACTCAATACGCGGTCGCTGCTTTGAGCCTGCCAGAAAATACAGTAGAAGAAGAAGGACAGGCTGGCTCTACCCCCGATAGAATTGACCAATCAGAGCACAAAGGGCTGTGACGTTGCGAGGTTTCTCCTTTTCACTATGCCACACTAGGATGCCTGTAAAGCATTTCTGCCCTCAGTACAAGTCATTTAGTTCCTTCATTGCCCCACAATAGCGTTCTCAAAATCCTCATTTTAGGCCATTATCAAGCTCTCGTTGAAACGGTCAGTTCTCAGGCTGACCTACAGTAACCTCGCAACGTCACAGCCCTTTGTGGTCTGATTGGTCAGTTCTATCGGGGGCTTAGCCAGCCTGTCCTTCTTCTTCGACTGTATTTTCCTGCAGGCTCAAAGCAGCGACCGCGTATTGAGTCCCCCTACAGGCCAGAGCTGGTAATGAGTGAATGTGAGCTAGGGAGCTTTATATCCCTGCTGGTGGATGTGTTCCTCGGTGAGGGTTTGTGGCTAACGGACATCACAGAGGAGGAAGTGTTTTATCAGATTACTCCAATAAAAAGAAAGGTACCTCGTGATGTCATGACGTTTGAAATCTCACGGACATCTCGCAATGACCTATTTTCAGAGGCATCAAATCTCGTTCTAGGATATCAGAAAAAATACAATATCTCATTTTTTGAAAATTAAGGGGTGTAAGGTCTTGTTTTCAAATTTATTATATTATATGTAAGTATTAAATCATGCATCAGCATGATATGTCTCCTTTAATGATCAGGACTGAGCTTTATAGAGACACTTAGAGAAAAATGTTTGAAAAAATAACTATGAAATTTTTCACTGCAGCTGTTTGTGGCTTATAAAACAGAAATCTACCAACAGAATATTTTTGGACCTTTTAAAATTTTTGAAATCCCAGCTTCAAAATGTATATAGGATTAAGTTTCCTCATCAAAAATGTTTTCAATATCATAAAAAGATTGGAAGTTATGTCAATTCATAGTAAACGTCAGCCCACATAGAAACAGGGTTAACTCAAGCATCAAAAAGCCTTTTTAGCCTTCAGTAAATCTGTTTTCTTTATTAATTAACACCCTGTGACATCAATGTTTGCGGGAATAAAAGGTTACAAACCTGAAAAACGAATCTCCTTTTGAGCTTAAGTAGAACAAACATGTTCATGCTGACTGTTGCTGCAGTCTCTGTTTCAAACATTGATTTTCTCCTCTGGATGTCCCCGCTCAGGATTCCCGTCGGCTGTTTTGAATGCTGCCGTTACAGGCTGTTTCATGTGTTCGCTTTAATGTTTCTTCCAGGAGGGATTTCAAGCTTTGATCCTCCAGCAACACTGCGCTCTGGCCACCGCTCCAAATTATTACCCACTGAGCGCCAAACGCAGCCGAAAATTGGCTTTGGAGCGAACATAAAATGGGGTCACCGGCTCTTTGGGCGGTTGTTTATTTGTGAATTACTGCCAGGCTGAAATCACTTGTGTTTGCTGAGGTCTGACCGCCAGGACGATGTTATGACCCCCTAAATACTCAGATAAGGAGTCTGTTTTAAAATCTACCGGAGAAACAACTCATAGAGGATCTTTTTATTTCCTTGAGATGTTTTTCATTTGTTTGGTTGGTTCTTTTTTCAGACCCCCTCTGAGTGGCAGATGGGTCAAAAAGTAAATTCTGGTTCCTGGCTCCGGCTGTCTGGCCCTCAAACAGACGCCGAAAGCATCAGATGGCTGGAATTAGCATGATGATTCCAGCAGTGCTATTCATCATTGTAAGAGGCTCTCGATCACAGTTTAATCACCACTCTGTCGATGTTTACTTCCCCAACCAATCAGACGGGAAATACACAGATTTTTGAGCACCGCTGCTCACACCCAAACATCAAAAAGAGGAAAACGTAGTCATATCAGAGGCCATGACATGATTTTACACATCAAGTTTAAAAAACAAGACTTTTACAAACTACACTTGCTTGTCATTTTATTAAGTGCACCTTATAAATCAGGTTGGACCTGTTTGCCACCTTTTTCCCTCATAGACTCGATCCAAGAAGGTGTTTAACCGTATAATGCCAATTGTATCATATTTGATACATACTTTTATAATACCTCTATCTACTCAATATGATCAACAAATTACAAAAAACCATCTACGGTAAATACAATCAGATAAAGGATAAAAAATGTCCTCAAATGGATTATCAGTTGCCAAAAACACCTGATGTATCAAATGAGATACAAAAAATCTATATGTTGAATTTTATGAACATTTTTATTTTTGTAGGATTTTAGCAGAAAGTGAAATAAAATGTAATCTCGAAAAAACTAGAATTTTCTGGCTATAATCTACAGTCTTGGGCCTTAAAGGGTTAAAAGTAAAACCAGATTAGGATGATACTAATAATAATAATAATAATAATTTTATTTATATAGCACTTTTAAAAACATAGTTTACAAAGTGCTTTGACAAGCATTCGGCACAAAATAGTAAAACACAAACAAACAATGAGCGCAATGAAGTAAAAACAAAAAGCACAGCTTAAATCAAGACTATCAGAAAGACACAAAGGTAAAAACACAAGAGGTGAAAAGACAGAGGGGCGACGGTTGATACTGTGTTAATACTCCAGATTTCTTACTGAAGGCCCTTTACATACTTTATAGGAACCCAGACAATACAAGAACCATGCAGCATAAAAAGAGACCATGAGGACCAAACATAAAAACATAAAATCAACAAGAATAGGTGAAATGAACAATTATGATAAATTTACAAAATAATAAAAATAAGTGGCGATGATAAAATACAGTAATAAACATGAGCAAGAGATAAGACAATTAAAAAGGTCTAAAAATTATCTATAAAAGAGTGTAAAAAGGTGAATCAGTTTACTAGTTTGAAATGATCACAACAAAGCCAGAAGTCCTGGTCATTCATCATTGAGCAAGTCATTGATTTGAGAAATACTATGTTAAGCAAAATATGCTTTTAATGTTTTTTTATGTGTGTCCAAAGTTTGTCCACAACCCCTTACACAACATAAATCTCTCTTCTGCCCCTGCCGATGCATTGAGGGGGGTACACACAACATGATAATTGGGCAAACTTTTGGCTAGGATCTCTGCTTCAGGTCAAATTTAGCCAGATTGTCCAAACATCCTGTTGATTGTGTTACCCAATTACCCTGTGATGTGAAGTGTGTTGAAAGTCATTTTGTCCTTTCAGAAGAGGATCAGGACTGACCTGACTTGAAATCATAAATATCTGTTTGTCACATGGAGAGCAAAACCAATCAGGGCCAAGCTGGCTGAAACAGGAAGCAAATGTAGCCATTGCACCAGGAGTAAAAGGTGAAGCATAAAGTTAGACTGGCGTCAAAGTAGAGGTCCAACTTGTTGATTTGTTCAAAATCATAGGAGTCTAAACAGCTTGACCTGTAAACTATTAATAAACTGATCAGGAGAGGAACTGGATAGAAAATGATGTCTGCTAGATGGTTTATTTGTGATGTTCCAAGTCTTGTGTGATCACAAGCTGTGAGAGCAAAGGCACTGCATTCTTTGTGAAATAATTGGCTGGTTTGTGGTCTCTGTGGTCTCTGTCTTTGTGGGAAATCACACAATACAGGAACAAAGCTAACTGTTTCGTAATTGGTTAAGGTTTTGAAAATCCTTAAGTGTAGTTCTTTTGTCTGGCACTGACTTTTTTATTAGACCTATGGGTATGCTGTGACCTAAATTAAAGACATGCAAGTATAAATCAGGTGTTTGATGGACCCATGAAGACTTTAAATGTGTATTAGTATCAAAGACACGACATGACGAGCTATAACATGGACACTAATACTGCAGGCAAACAAAAATCTGTGAGTGTATCTAAAATAGGTTATTTGTTGTTAATTTTCAATTGTTTATGAAGAGAATCCTGTTTAAATTTCAAATCTGTTGTTTTCTTTTCTTGTAATTACACACTGTTCAAGCATCTATAATATAATAATGAAAAATACTTGCTAGAACTGTTTACTTTTATTTCTAATGAAAGAAGGGTAAAAAAAAACATACTCAAAGGGCATTTCTTGACACATTTATTGACAAAAAACAAAAAAGAACTGTTAAAATTATAATATTAAAGGGGTTAAATGATTTCAATTGTGTGTTAAAGTACTTTTTGAACATTTTGAGCACACTGCAACAATACTGTGACAATAATGATAACTGTGATAACTTTGGTCACAATAATCATGATACAAAATTTTCATATCGTTACATCCCTATAGACAGACATGGATCATTCTTTCCTGAATCACACTAAATCTGAACTAGGGGTGGGTGATATGGCAAAAATATCATATCATGATTTTTTAAAAATAAAATCACAATCACGATTTTATCACGATTCTTTTTTACTTTGATTTTTCTAGACTAATTTGCATGTTTGACCGTTATTTCCCTATGTTTAAAATATAAAACATGTAAAACCCTAAAAGAAAAAAGGACAATTAAAGCCAAAGAAACTTTCGGAACAGGTTTTAATTTAAATAGTGCAGTTTTTATAAAAATGTGCCATAAATGTAAACATAAAAGGTAATGAACAACAATATCAACATTATCTCTTAAAGTGCAACAATTTAGAACAAATGTTATCGAACTGCAATGTCTATAATCTGAGTGAATAATACAGCTGCTTTAAAACAGATTTTTGTTCAGACATTTTCAAGCTTTTATCTCCTTTTCTCTTTCTGCCATGGCTTCATGCTACATAACCAAACAGGAGATCCCACCATACCACTGTGCGTAATGTGCTACGATTGGCTAGTCGGTGCGCGTCAAAGTCTCTGTGCCCACACAGACGATCTGACGATCTTTTTGCTTTATGACGATATTAAATCGTTATAATCCTTAACGATTTAATATCATCATATCGCACACCCCTAATCTGAACCATATATAAATCAATCGTTCTACTTTAAGCTCCCTCACTGCCACTTTGCTTCATATTGTGAACATCTAAAGGACTCAATTTCAGTTCATGCTGCCTGATGAAAAATAACGAAGAGTTTGCATGAGTGAAACTCCGTCTAAAGTGCAGCACTTCAAGAAACCAAGAACTTTTATTCAAAGAAATTGCTGCAGGCATTTGTTGGATAAAAGAAAACCTCCAGGACCAAGAGCGAGAGTGTGCAGCACTGTCCTCCCAGGGGTAACGGCATTTCCCACACCGACCTCGACCTGCACGGAGAAATGTTTAAACTGCTGCTGCTTCTATTTTTCATATTACTGTGAAAGTGATCTATCACTCAACCCTATAAGGATAAAGGAGTTAACATTCTCCCTGATGTGAAACTCGATCAGAGGCTTGAGTTTAAGTTCCCTCGTCTCTACCTCCCACTTCTCATTATTTTCTGGCGTAATTGTATTCAGATCACACCAAGCAGTGAGGAGCCTTTCTTTCCTTTTCTCCATCTCCTTTACTGTACCCTGCTCATAACCACATGGACGAAGAAATCCTGTTAGTATTCATGTGGCAGCCGCCCTCCGACTCCTGCATTTGTCATTTAAGGGATATAATTAGCTAATGGAGTGTGTTTGACTCAGGTCAGTTAGTCGGAGGCAGAGTTGTAGTCAAAAGATCCGACCAGCGCCTCAATCTCATTTAGCTGGAATATGATTTAAATGGAAGGAAGTTGGCGAATGCTATTGCTGCAGCTGCACCCTTTTTTTTTTTTTTTTACTTTTAAAGAGGGCCTTGAATAAGTGAATGCACACAGAGGGGCAACTCCTATAAATGTTAAAAATGAATATAATATGTGTTGGGACTATTCTGCTGAGTGTTCTCTGCTCTTTATCCAATATTTATGCAAATTTTTTGAGGCAAAAAGAAATCAAATACAGACTTATTTGCAGCCTGAGTGCTGGGTTAGCTGCTGCAGAGCTGCCAATATTTGCAAATGGAGGGTGTTTAAGGGCAAAAACATATATACAGTACTTGAAATGCAAGTTTAAAGGTATTAAGTCAGAGTGCTCTCAATCTTCTAGATTTTAATAGTATATTTTTGTCAATTTAAGATGCACATGAGCAAACAAAAACAATCCAAATCCATCCTCTTTGCCTGTATCCAGCTTCATGGTGATACACCATTATGGTTAGTGTAAGAGTAATCAATAACACCAAACAAGTGCTAACAATCATAATTTCTATGTAGTTTGAAGTCTTTAACTTGAGCAAACACTTGATTAAGAGGCATAAACTAGGTTAGAACAGCCAAACTCTGCTGTCAAGGTGAGATTGTGAAATGCTGTTTAATTTCACAGGTCATACACCATAACAGGACTGATTTAGCTAAAACGGAGAGATACTGCATCAGCAAGGTCTCTCCCAGGTAGTTTTTAATACAAAGTTCGATGGACTCCACTCAGTTCTGGGATGAAGCTGCAACATATTAAAATGTTCTATGGTTTGTTTTTTTCTCCTGAAATTTGAACATTTGATGGACTAAAGTCTGTCAAATGTGATCTTTAAATACACTTCCCACAATGAGGAATCACATTGTTTACCTTGAAGCAGTTTGGCAATTTTTAGAGCAAAGTCAACATTTTATCTGCATCAGTGACCCTTGCATATCAACATTAATCTTGAAAGAGGACTGGATGTTGGCAGCGCTTGCAGTGCTAACATTAGCCTCACTCCGCTGGGTATTGTTCACAAATGCAACAGGCATGAGGAAGAACTCCAAAGGGAAGGATTTCTTTGTTGATAAAAGAAGAATCAGTGGTCTCTCAATCGTCCATATTGCTGTCCAGCTCATCAGTGTTCTCTCCTCTGAAACAGTGGTTTTTATTTGTTTATCTCATGTGCCCTTTTTTTTTTTGTCACACTCTATCAGTGAAAAACTTTAGCGGAAAAAAACAGTCAACAAAATTAACACTGTTGCAGGGTCAGTCAAGTCCTTCCCCACTAATGCACACTTACAACACAAGCCCATGTCATGAAAACTGATTTTATTCAATTTATGTGCTCTAATCAGACTTGATATCTTTATTTAAGCAGTATTAATTAATGTTAACACCTAAATAGTTATAATGTACTCTGAGAGAGTGCATTCCTAACACTAGGGCTGGGCGATATTACCCAATCTCAGTATCACGATTAATTGAAGCTCTTACCTTGATTAGGATTAATGAACAATTATTTTATGCTATGCTGGAACAAATTAGTGGTGATACTGATGATTGGCAACACGGTCTTCCTGCAGTATTTACACTTAACTTCTGTCTGCTTGATGTCTTCTGCACAAAATCCAAAATGTGCCCAAACAATGGAGACTGTAGTTTTCTTGGCTACAAGGTCCTCTGATAGATTGGCGCTTGTCTCCTCCATGTTGGCAGCACGTCCTTCGCACTTGGTGAAAGTGAACACAGACTGTATGGAGGGGTCACGGTCATGTGACTTGCATAGGGGAAATAACCAAAATAACTGACAAGAGTAAATTACTTCAATTATAGGGTCTAAATGTCGATTTCAATTATTTTTTGATTAATTGACTAGCCCTACCTAACACTAAATAGGTGTTTTGATCGGAGGCTACAAAGTTTCAACTGAGTTATATCAGCTCTGCAAAAAAGTGAAAACAACACTCTGTGTAGACCCACATAGACATTTGATAATTGTTTAGCCGGGCATCCACTGTACGACTTTTTCGACTTTTTCGCGGTGTTCAGCCTCTGCTCATACTGTACGAGTGAATCGCAGGGGTCAACAGTTCACAGCTCAAGATTCTTCTCACACTATACGACCCGATGCTCGGATGCAATCTGACTGCTCACACTGTTCGTCCATGTACGACACATTGGACTCTTGTATCCGGAAATGCAACGTTGGTAGTAGTAGAAGAAGAAGTTGGAAGTGGTCGGATGCTCACAGATGCGAATGAATAACAAACTAAAACGCACTGCCTGAATAGGCTCCGCTGTGCCTGCCACAGCTCAACAAGTCGATCCTCCATTGTTTGGGTCCAGGTCCGCTGTGATGCCATGCTGCTCCATCTTGTGCATTTGTTTTCTTTTCCGTATGTGACATAGCCTCACGAGGGGCGAACAGGTTTCATTTTCATCCAGAGGTGGTCGTGAGGCGTTAATCACTTCTCGTTACCTGATGTATACTACACGATGTGAGACGCACGATTGAGCCAAACCTCGGCCCGATCCCCAAAATAGATGCACGGGTGAAAAACTGGTCAAAAAGGGCCAAAAATCGCACAGTGGATGCCCGGCTTTAGTGTAGTGCTCAAGACCACGCCATCCAAGGCCACTGAGACCAAGACAAGACCAAGACTTTTGGGAGTCGAGGTCGAATCGAGACCAAGACGGAGACGAGCCAAGACCATCAAAATCTATTTTCAAAACCATGACAAGGTTGAACAGTTTAGGGGGGTGTCCCGCAATCACAACACCTGGAAGGTTGCAGTCATTACAGCGGGAAATAACACATGACTTGAAGCTTTTTGTTGTTTTAGCAAGTGTTCCTCCTTATCAACCTTAATGATGTTGAAGAGCAGCAGATCAGTGCTGGTCTTGATCGATCTTGACAGAAAGTCCCGAGTCTGGCCAGTAGGAGACCGAGACATGTAAAAATGCTCTCGAGTCCGAGACAAGACCAAGACCTTTAAGGGCGTTTTCACATTAGGTCCACTTGTTTGGAACTGTGCTGCGGCACGGTTCGCCATGGGTTTGCCTCCCTCCCTCTCCCCCACTGGCTTGCATTCACACTGGCAACATCGAACCGTGCCCGGACCCACTTGTGTATTTACTCAGTTTGAAACAGCAGGGGGCGATATGCACGTAACTGGTTACCAAACCTGCTATGGAGGGGAATGAAGAAGAGGCTGCCATGGTAACCATTTCTTACACCAGAAAACCAATGTTTACGTTTCGCTCTCTTCTACATTTTCCTTCAAATCTGTTTTTTTTATCGTGTTTGAGACGGCATCAGCGACCTTCTGGACCCTCGTAAATCATCGTCATCCTCAACCAGAATAAACAAATCGACAAGTTGAGTTAGCAACAGATCCAGCCGCGGGATTAACAGGAAGTAATGCATCAAAAGTAGATCGGTACTGACCACTTTGTTTCACACCAGTGAAACCGCACCAAATGTAGGGAGATGGAGCGGATCGAGACCACCCCTTAATGGAGGTCTCGGACCGGCTGATTTGGTGCGCACCATAGTGCGGTGGTTGCATTCACATTGACACTAACGTACCAAACCCTGGGACAAAACTTCTTTGGTGCGCACTAAATGTGGTTGGCGTGAAAACGCCCTAAATGTGGTCTCGAGACTATGACCGGTCTTGAGTAACACAACACTAATAAGTGTTAGTATTTACCCAACAGTGTTAAATTGTCCAAGCAGATTTTGCTATTTGTTGATCTGAATGTCATGTCAAGAGTAACTCTCTTTAAAACAAAGGAGCTCCTAAGACCGTTCAATCTCAGCACTAGTAAACAAAGTTACGTAACACATCAGAGCCAAACTCTGCCGAGTGTTTTAGTAAAATTCTCCAAAGCTCACTCTGTGAATAATTCAGAGCTGCGACCATGAATAAATTGCCGCCCCTCGTGTTACATGTTTGCTGTCATGTTTCCTTCTGAAGGACAAGGGTACAAAAGCCGACGGGGGGGTTCACGGAGAGATCCCACATGTCAGGGTTACACACTGATATTTGGCTGCACAGCAAACAGAATTAATCAGCTGGATTTTGTTGGACGGCTGCCTGAAGAGGTCAGGGGTCAAAGTCGTGAAGATGGAAGCTGTTAGAAGATGAAAGAAATGAATGATAAGTTTAAAGAGTGTGTGAAAGTTGTTTTTTTTGGAGTCTGAGTGAACTTTGAGAAAGTGTTTATTTGGCTCGTCATGCATCATTTAATCCAATCACTTCTGGAGGAAAAGCAGAGATAAGTCAATTTTTCAGATGTTCTCCACTCGTGGGCTCAAGTTTGTGTTCTAACAGATGCTCCGAGTCATTTGGGTAGAAATTGAAGTGACTTTTAAAGATGAATTTCCAAGACTTGAAGTTTTAATCTTTAATTTCAGCACTGTTGGATTTGTGACTTCTACTGATCACGCTGTGGGAGTTTGCAAACACGGGAATTAGAAAATGAAGCCGTCAGCGATCTTAGAGAGGTATGTGACACTTTAAATGATGCATAGCAGAAGAAGAAGAAACAGATGCTACAAAGTAAAAGACTGCTCAGCAATTTTGAACAGCTCTGGTTGGGATAAAGACTGAACAGCTGACAGAAGTCTGCCAGCAATTAGAAATAACCTGATTCAAAAGTGATGTCATCATCTTTAAATAAGCAAGTCGTAAAAAGACATCTAAAATGTTGATCTTTCAGCAGACAGATGAGAGAGAGAGATATGAAGTACTAACATAAAAAATCAGAGTGACCTATTCGTATAGATACAATGAGGCAGAGTTAGATTACACAAAACTACCACACATACAGACAATACTTTGTCAGCACTACACAATAAAAGTCATCTGTTCTTATCATTAACTTAAAGACATGACTCCACTCTGGTTCCAAGTGAGCTGAGTCGATACTAAAAGATGACGTCACCGACTGCGACTGATTGGTCAGACAATGTCGTCATCAATGAGTCATGAGCGCGAAGACCTAGCATGCTAGCGGTAGCTACCATTAGCTTACCCTCATTCGTCTTTTCTTTGCAGCTCGATTGCTCTCGTCCTCGGCTTCAATCTGTTGTATAGCTTCCAAAACTCTCCTGTGCTTCTCAAGGGGTATTTCTTCTTGCCACCTGCAGCCTTCTTCTGCTTTCCTTTTTTACTCGGTTTGTGACAAAAAGCCACAGATTGTTGTGTTGCGCTCAAAATGACGTCACCGCATTTCCGCTCAGCTGTTTACAGCGACACTGCACCCCGTTGGGCAGGCGACTGGGGCTAATGGAAAAGCAGCACAAGGCGAGTAGAGTAGAGCCGGGCAGAGTCGAGTAGAGTAGAGTAGGGCTAATGGAAAAGGGCCATTTGAGTCTGTCTTTCCGAAAACAGAGTTTTTTTCTGGGAGAGACAGTGGATAGGCTTGTGGAAGGGGGAGAGAGAGTAGGGCAAGACACTCTGCAAACTGGTCACAGGCGGAATTTGAACCTGGACCGGCAGAAGCAAGTACATGGGGTGCCTGATTGCTAACTAGTCCAACAAACCAGCACCCCCGAAAAGTTTTTAAAACAAATTTCACCAGATGTGATTCAGCGTTTCAGAGTGAAACGTTTATCGAGCAACATGTGTACTGCTTACCATGCTCATTTTGTTTTCCAGACAGATTTGTTGCAGACAAACAACTCCTGCGACTTCGTGCATCCATTTACCATTGTTGTTTGTGAAAAGTTTGTCTTCACCAGAAAGCATAGACGTGTTGTAATGCCCCAGTTTCACTACAAACCGACATCCCCATCCACTGGCCTGGCATGCACTCTACAGTGTTTTCAGTTCATTTCACGAATCTGTGTGAACGCAGAGGGCTATTGAAAATACAATGCTGTTTTTGGTGACAACGTTCTTGTGTAAAGGGGGCCTTAAAAGGCTTTTGAACTTTTGCTGTGAAGTCTTCTCGTGTATTTTAACATAATGAATGACTAACCTTGCTCTTGTATCCCTGCATTTTCACCCTTGATTGTGTAATTGTGTATCAAGAATTCTGCTTAACAAATGAAGAAGACCTGATGGATGAAGTAAATGTTTCACTTTTGAGCTCAGATTTGCTCCAGGGCTGACTTTTAAAGGATGGATATCGCATTATTTGCATAAGTACAACTATCAGGTGATACTTCAATAAAAGTTTTCCCTTTTTTCTTTGTAGACCTTGTATAATTTCTCAGTTAAGTTCTGCTTACAGCTCTGGCATGGTGCTATGATAGTGAACTGTAACTACAATTTAATGAAATGAGGACTGCAGCTGCACCTACATCTCCACATAGACCATTATCATGGTAACACTGGACCTGTATTCTCACATATTCAGCATGTTGCCTCAGTAAAAGCACTCCACTCAAAGCCCGTCTCTTCCCATAATGCCCCTGTGGTGTGGCTGTCTCCCTGCTCTGGGCCGGCCTGTCAGCCTCGCTCACATCAGGAGGTCACAGCTGGACGGTCTACTGTCTACATGTCTGCCTCTGTCTTCTAACTGCGAGGGACGCAGATTACGAGGTGTGTGCGTTATTTTATTGCATAAGTGCATGTGTCGAGGAAACACGCTGAAATCTAAACCAACTTTAAAAAATATCTGCTTGAACCAGCCGCTGAGTAGACACATCCTCCTCCCTCCTCTCTCTGGATGTAAAGCTCTCTGACAGGCCTCCAGAGGTTCTAGTGAAGCTCTATTTTCTCGATAGTGGTGCACTGATGTGTCTCTGAGCTGTAACTCCCAGTGAGTGCACAGGGGTCGTGTCCTCTGTGATTTTTCATCACGTCCACTTCCGTCTTTAACACAGAGCTGGGTGTGTACAGTAAGAGTATGACTGAGCTCCAGAGTCAAGGATGTAAACTTTTACTTTATTACTACCTGTAATACCTCAATCTGACTGGTTAATTATGTCATTAAAAGAACTGTTATCTCCCATGACGTGCTCTAGGTGAACACGAGCACTTATATCAGTGTGGAGCTGCAGCTACTTTAGGTGGTTTTAGGTGTATGATGGCCAGATAGCTTTGCTAGATAGGACCGTTTTTAATATTTTTGCTAATAACTTCACTAATGTATGCTTCAGCAGATGTTTGTGCTGTCTGGCACTTCTAGTCTAGAGATGAAAAACCTTGTTTACCAGTCAAAATGAGTTTTCTTAACCTGACAAGCCAGATGGACAGCTCCATATATTTGCCACAGAAATATTTCATTAGGCCATCTGGGTAGGAGCCCTTTAAATTTGTTTTCAGGGGCAGAACATGAAAAAAAAACACAAGCTTGTGATTGGCTCGTCACATTCATCACAGACCAATCCACATCAAGCAGGGTTGTCTCCTATAATGTAGCATACATAGTGGCTAATGTAGAGGCTAATGGCTAACAACACTTAAAAACAGTTCATGGACGTTAGCCATAGCAGCTAGCTTAGCCGCCAACAGCTAACAACAGTTAATGACCATTAGCTGTAAGACACTAACTTAGCTGCTAACAGCTAACGGCCTTATACTATTAAAAAATAAGTTATTAAATTGTACCACACAGATGATTCATTTAACACTTATATGTGACATGAGCCTCGTCAAAGACAATCCCTACAAGTAAACTTCTGAGGAGGGCAGATTTCGCCAAGTTTCACTGAGTAACAATGAGGACAATAGGCTAATCGGCATGTCCGTTCTCAACTTCCGGTTCTCAACTTCCGGTTGTCGTCACGTCCGCATTCTGCAGCTCCCGCTTCTCTTCCTTGATTGGGCCGTTAAGAATTCAGCCGAGTGAATTCGTTGGACAACGGAGGCTGGCAAGACAGACCTGCAGGATTTCAGAATCAGGCAGGTCTGTCTGCTCTGCAAGGCCAAAGTTTTCTACCTCTGCTAAGGAAATCATGTCTTTGCCAGCACTGGTTTGTCAAACAGCCTATCTGTAAGCAAGATACCTCAAACCGTTCGCAACGTACTTTGGTTGTATTTTTCGGAATGCTGATTAAGGCACAAGGAAGCCCTGATTAGATTTTGGTGGATAAAATAACTTCTTAAAGGATTTGGTACAATATGAGATTGGGCAGTTTCTAACATTTCAATATACACAAGTGTTTAGGGAGGGCAGGATTTCAAAAAATTATACTGGGTAGAAAATTTAACGATTGTTCCATCAGTCACATTCATTACAGGCCAGTCAGATGTTATAGTGGGTGAGCGCTGCTGCTGTGATGTAAAGTACAAAACGTCCTATCTATCTGCAAACAGAAGTTGAGCAAAATTGTCTTTGAAGTGCTTTCAGTGTTATTTGTTTGTCATTTGTTAAAGAAATTTTGTCCAGATCTGATAAAACTGCAATTGAAACTGTTAGCATCTATATCTCTGTACTAGCAGTCACTTCCTGCTGTCATCTCGCTTGTAGCTCCCACCTCCTCCTGCTCTAATGCTGCGTTACATTTACATTGGAACTGGGAAGAATGGGAAGAGGGGAGTGGGTATTACATCACATCCCAACTGGATGCATTCCAGTTAGGAGCTGGTAAAGTTGGGCGTGCTGGAGACATCCAACTTCAAAGTGATAAATTCACTGTGACTACATTTAATTAGTTAAAACTGCTACTGAAACTGTTAGCTTCTTTGCTTGTCTCTGTACAAGCAGTCACTTTCTGCTGTTGTCTCGCTTGTAGCTCCCACCTCCTCCTGCCCTAATGCTGTGTTACATTTAAATCGGAACTGGGAAGAATGGGAAGAGGGGAGTGGGTGTTACATCACATCCCAACTGGATGCATTCCAGTTAGGAGCTGGTAAAGTTGGGCGTGCTGGAGACATCCAACTTCAAAGTGATAAATTCACTGTGACTAAATTTAATTAGCTACATAACTAGGACTATCCCAGTTCCAAGATCAACTGGGACACACCATTACACCGGGGCAGCCATCTTTGATTGTCAACTCAGGTGGTAAGGATTCTCCCACTTTCTGACTTGGAATTCCAACTTTAGGGAGCATTCCAGTTGGAATTTTTCCACTCAGGACTCATAAGTCCCATTACAACTGAAATGTAAATAAAGGGTTCTGACTTGGCAGGTCCAGCACCTGTGCAAGGTGAGGTCAAACCAAGAAAATGTTCAAATTGACTGTGATTATGTGACAAATAAGACCTTAAGGAAACCCAAACAGAATAAAACAGTGTGTTCAGCAAGACTTTGACCTCCGCTGGGTTCGACTACTCCACAGCGCAGAACGCCTGAATTCACTTCAGGATAGTTAGAATATAAAACCATGTACGTCAACGCAGCAGGACTTTCTGTAAGTGTTTCTGTTATTTACTCTTTTCAAACTACTGTGCAAATCAGGCCAGAGGCTTATTTGTGAAACGAGAGTGTGTGGGCGACTTAAGGCCAATTTATATTCAGCTGAACAGTTTGAGGTCATGGAAACAAACAAATCTTTTTCTTCTATTTTAACAAAGAACAGCAATAATACTTGAATCAGATCTATTTTTTTGCAATGCTAAAGGCCCCTCTGAGGCGCGGGGGCTAGTGAAGTCGTCATCACCGCAGGACTTGGGTGCAGATCAGGGGAGTAGCATGGACGTGGGCAAGTCACAGTCGACATCAACATCATCATGCAAGTAGCAAGGCCTCTGAAAAGAAATCCCGGATGCAGTCAGTGACAGTGTAGAAGTGATTAAGATATTATTTACCATATTTGGGTGCACGGTATATCAGAGAAGAGCCCAGGCATTCCTTCAGCTGTAGCAGGAGCAGGAGAAAAGATGGTTTGTGTTCATAAACCCTCGGGGCAAGTCAACTGAGCTTGATATGAGATATGATATAAGGAAATGTAGGCTATAATTTAGTTAAACTGACATTTATGTGGCAATCCAAGCACACCATGGAGACGCAAACTGTAGGAGGTTTCTTTCCAAGCAGCTTCGGTGTGGCATGTACGGCCTTGCTCTGCTCTTAGCTAAAGCATGACAGAAACACTCTCACGTTGCACACGGATAACGAGCAGGTCAGGCCAGGGTGATACGCTGTGCCCACCACCCCTTATCTGAAAGCATCTCAACATTTAGCAAATAGCCAAAGCTGGTGGGCTTCACCCTCTGAGAGTCTTGAATATATTAACAACAGTTTCTGCAGATCTAGTTTTGTTGTGCTGTCTTACAGAGAAAGACGTGAATTTGAGCTGCTGGTAGGGAAACAGAAACTGTAAGCTGGTAATTAGGGTTCATCCTCAGGACATTAAACATATCTGTGCTATATTTTTATAGCCCATCCCATAGTTGATACAGCTATTAAGAAGTAAACCGTTTAAATTTGTACTCCAAGGATTATTAATAGGGGTGTCCCGATCCGATATTGATATCGGATATCGGTCCGATATCAGCAGAAAAACAAATATTAGTCTGTATCTAAAATATCCAATATAAGCACTCCAATACAAGCGGTCCATTCTAATTTATTTTTTATTTATTTAAAGATGCTATGAGGAGTTTCTAAGTAATTACAAAAAAGTCTCACTTTTAGATATATGCCTGATCGAAATACACACTTTAAAGCAGCACAACGGAAGATTCCCGCTTGACTGGTGAGAGAACTCAACTACCCATGAGCTCTTGCGCGCATACTGTCGTAAGGATACAGATCTGCCGGTCGCGTGTTTTGTTTTGTAGGCGAATCACAGAAGCCAGGACTTTGTTCAAAAGTATTCTAATGTCTTCAGCAGCTTTTTTGCAGGATGGATAGCAACGAGGTAATGTATTTATTTTTGACTAAATGACGATGTTGAAAATCGCTAAGTTCAACTTGGTTTTATTACCGTGAAGTCGCCCCCGTCCTGTTGAAGCGATAAAGTGAATAAAAGTAAAGACAACGACGAGCTGGAGATATCACAAACTTGAAATAGGCCTAAACAAAACTACATACTGGTACGTTCTGGATTTGTTGTGCTGTACTTTTTTCCTGTCAAGTTTTTTTGAGGAACTTCGTCATACATTAGTCGCCCAACATACCTGATAGTAGTCGGACATCCCTCCTTGTCTTTTATTTTCAGTGAACGCCGAACCGATATTTATTTTGGTCTGAGCATTCAGCTTGTTTTTCTCTTGCTTTCTTTGTTCTGTATCCTCCGACAAAACTTTTCTCTTCCTTACAGTCTTTGTTGCCTCCGCCATGGCTACAGCTCCACGTTAATGATTGGCTTTTGCCGAGACTTCTGTGTTGTAAACGAATCGGGAATCGGGGGAAGTGACGTATGCCGTAAAGCAGTCCAAATCTCGAAGTTACATAGCGCCAGTGAAAGGGATACAGACCACTCCAGACCATGACAGAGGTGTCAATCAATTCATTGTAAAGTGGTGGACCATCACAATGAATATCGAAGGATTATATTATGTTCGAAAAGCTACATAGTGTTGGTTTAAGATGAGTTTTATAGCATCAAAATAGGTTATCTATAAATGCTATTCCTTAGCTTCACGGTTGGGTCAGACAGGGCTGGACTGGCCTGGATACTCAACTTCGGGAAAAAGACAATTAAAACTAGAGCAAATTTATATTATTCTGACACGTCTTAGGGCACCAGGCTGTAAGTAGCGATATATAGCCGGCTACAAAACTACGATGCTAAGTTTCCCAAAAAATTACTTGTCACACATCAAAAACTACCGCTACGTAACTAGAAAGAGATACATTACCTCGTCACTTTGCATCCTGTAAGTTGTTGAAAAAAGAAGTTGTAATGCAATGCAGAGTTCTGAGGAAGGTCTGAGCTGCATTCATTAGCATCACAACAAGCGCACGCTTTAGCTTTGGTCACGTCTTTACGACAGTCCCCGCACATGCTCATGGGTAGCAGAGTCTTTATGTAGTCAGGAATAGAATCTCCTCATAGCACCTTTAATTCAGTTGTAGAATATGCTTATGTTTAAGTTAAACACAGCGGCTATTTGGAAATTTAAAAATATATGTTTTTGTTTTTTTCTGATTTATTGAGGTTACACTTTGGAGTCTTCTAATTTTGGGGATTTATTTTATTTAATTGTAGCATATTCTTATGTTTTAGGTTAAAATTTATTTAACACATTGGTTGATAACAAATGGGTCAGTTTTTCTCATACCTACTTTTGCTGACTACTGTTCTCTGTTTGAGTAATCTCACCTGATCAAGCCTTTTCTTAGAGTACATTCCACAAAATAAGCAATAAAGTCTGTATGGTTTATTTTATTTATTTATTTATACATTTATTTAACCGGGACACATTAATGAACATCTATTCAAAGACCAATAGATGTAAATATGCTGGATTATAGCATCAGTGCTAATTTACATCCGTAGTCCCAAGCGAGTAAACACAAAAACATTATGGCAAAGACACCACACACACAAAAGCAGGACATAGAAAAGGACAATAGATCATAATGAGAGCACAACACAACACAGTTCATTTCTAAAACCCTGGATGTTAATGGTTGCAGGTCTGGTTTGCTTTCAGCCACTGCTTAACATGTGTTTTAAAAGTTTGTAATGTGGGGCACTCCCTTATGGCGAGTGGGAGACTCCTGCTGAGATCGTATCGGATCAATATCGGTATCAGCCAACACTCAAGGCTGCAATATTGGTACTGTATTGGAGGAGAAAAAGTTGTATTGGGACACCCCTAATTATTAATGCCTTTACAAAGTTGTTTAAATCCATTGTTGCAGTTTGGAGTACAGTGTACTCTGAGCTGCAAGTAGTGCAACAGTAACCATCTGCCAACAACCAACATTTCCAGGGTCCATCCTCAGGGCAACATCAATACAGTGTATGTGCCAAATTTAATGACAGTCCATCCTATATATTGTGCAACAACTAGAAGTCAGTAGAGGTTATCCCCTAGGAACTGTTTATTCTTTGTGAGACATTATTTTGTAAAGATATTCCTCAGAAAATGTGCCGACTTCAAATTGCAGCTAATCTTCAGGGCAATGTGAATTAGCGTGCCATGTTATATTACCATTTCAGTTTAATTTCACCATCACTGCTGTTGACATGTTATTAAAAGGTAAATACTTTTCCTCCAACTAAGCTACAGAAAACATGACCAAATGATATGGGTTGATCCTCAGGGCACAATATAATAAGCTAAGTTAAAATGCATTCTGTCAAATAGTTCGAGCAGCATTTATGCAGAGGTTATCTCCTGTGGACCGTTAATGCCTGTTCTACCAAAAATAGGTTTGTAATATTTCTGAGAAACTCAGTGTACTTTGAACTGCAATTAGTGATACAGATACCGTCCAATGATGAATTGTTCAAGGGTTCGTCCTCAGGGCAGCATGGATAAAAATACTATGAACAAGCTATATTTCAACTTCAGTAGAGAGCCAGTGGAGTTTCTCCCTTGATGGCCATTATTGTCAGTACAAAGGTTCCTGCAAGGCTTTCTTTTTGATTAGAAGTTCTTTGAAGAAGTGAACTCTAACTGGTGCTACAAGAAATATTACTGTTACTAAAATGACCATGATTCATCCACATGGCAGTATGAATATATGTGCAAAGTTAAGCAACAATCTATCTAATACAGGGGTGGGCAACTGGCAGCCCATGGGCCATATGTGGCCCTTCACGTCACTCAATGCGGCCCACCAGTCATTTGCCAAAAAAAACCCAAACAATGTGGAAATATGGAAAAACAAAACAACAGCTGCTGAACATGATTCATCATGAATAACCAGTAATGCATAAATTAGGATAGGTGATAAAATATTTTTACTAACCTTAAACTGCTGGTACGTGCTTTGTGTTTTTAGAAGTAATTAAAGTTCTTACTTTGCTATGATTATATCTCAAAAAATACTTTATGAGATATTAAAATATAATGTAATAAGTTTGAGCTTTAAAAACTGGTAAGCATTAAAAAGAAGCTTAAATTAGTTTTAGTTAAAATATATAAGTGTTGGTATAATCCTTTGTTAAGCTATTTTTTGTTTATTTATATATTTTTCTTATTGAGAGTGTCAACATATGTAACAGTGCGGCCCTCAGCCACAGAATAAAAAGGAATGTGGCCCTGTTGGCATTGATAGTTGCCCACCCCTGATCTAATATATGGTGAGGCATTTAAGTAGAAATCCAGTATTTGATATTGCTTGAGGACCATTAATGACGGTACAAATTCTCTTTAGAAAATCAGGTGATGATCAAAATTTAAAAGCTTCTTCCTTGGGATTCTTGTGTGTTGAATTTTATAATAAATCATTGCATACTTGATGAGGAAATTAAGTAGAAAGACAATAAAATTTAGCTTCTGAGGACCAAAAATGCTGATGCCAAAATTACTGCAAGACATTCTTTTGTTGTTGAGATCTTCCTTTGTATATGTACACTTTGAGCTGCAAGTTGTGCTTCAAAGTCCATTGGATTGGAAAATTTAACTGATTTATACCATCAATAAGTATGACAAATTTTTAGCACAATCCAGCCAGTGCTTGGTGTGATATTTAAGCAGAAAGCCAGAAAAGTTTTCTCCCTTAGGATTATTCTTTGTAAATACATTTCTTCAAGACCTGCATTGGAAAATTCTTATGAAAAATTGTAACTTTGAGCCTCAAGTGTTGCCAAAGAATCAATCAAATGGTGACCAACATCTTCAAAATTCATCCTTAGGGCACCATAAGTTATATGCTTGGTCTTATTGTAGCACAATCAACATTTCATTTGACATTGAAGTTGGAAGCCAGTAGGATTTTTTTTTTTTTTTTTTTTTCGTTTATTTGGCAGGGACATTGCAATTGTACATAGACACAAAAAGCAACTATTTGCAGCTGATGCCATGCAAGTGGAGTTTGTAGCCAAGGCTAATTCTTAACTCCTGTCCCTGGTTGGGCCTTTCTAAGTTACATAAAACAAGAAATTACGTCACATAAAAACACAAGAAATTACAGTGAAACATTAATAAAATCTATAAAAGAAAAAACAAGGACAAATTAAAACTTTTATAAACTAATACTACTAAAATTAATGCTCAAATAGATGAATAAATAGATAAATCCTTCTTTCTATGCACAGTATTCTTTAAAAATGGGTACAGGATTGTTTTGTTTTTAGCCAAGACTTAAGCCTGGTGGTGAAGATATTGAGCTCAGTGATGGTCTTGAGTTCAGATGATACCAAATTCCACATCTTTGCACCTTTATAAGAAAAGGAGGACTGACCAAATGAAGTTCTGCAGCGAGGAAGTATACGGTTCTTATGTACGGAACCCCGTGTGGCTCTGCTGCTGTTTTGTTTGTGGACAAATGAACAAAGTGGCTCCGGTGCCAGATCGTTAATACATTTGAATATTAATTTGAGAAAGCACAAGTCAGACATTTTTTTTTTTCTGAGTTTTCTCTGGTGCCCCTGGTTCTCCCTGGTGACCCCAGAGCGGAGGCTACTCGGCTGGGCCCACGCTCCGGCGCCGACAAAAAGTTGGATCGAGGGCTGACTTTCAATAGATCGCAGCGAAGGAGCTGCTCTGCTACGTACGAAACCCTGACCCAGAATCAGGTCGTCTGCAAGTTATTTAGCACCAGGTTCTCTTCTTAAAGAACTATAACATTTGTACTGCTAATAGTACTACAGAAACAATAAGGTGAAGGCTGAAACTTAAAGGCTTCACCCAGGTACACCATCAGTGTACTGCATGTGTACAGTGAACCAGTACCCACTTGGCACGAGGTGACCTCAACTTTCTGCCAAACTTACATAGTGCTATGTGCAGGCTACGGGAGCCATAAGGGATTGGATAGACCTTGTGTTCTGTTGAGAGTCATACTACTGATTCTTTGACTTTATAACTACTCAGGGTTCCCACGTGTCCTGGAAAAGCTTGAATTGTCCTGGAAAACTATCTGTCTTTCTTCTAGCTTGAAACATAGGAATAGAAGAAAAAATGTACTTGGTAACTAATGTACACGTAGCCAGAAAATGTGAGTAGGTAAAATAATGCAAGTTAAGGCATAAAATTTAAAAACTCAAAACAATGGGGACAAAAAGAAGTAACAAAAAATTGACAAAAATTAAACAAAATAAATTTTAGGCTAAATTAATAAAATCTAGTCATAAAAAAGCAGAGTAAGTATAGACTAAAAATGCGTATAACCATAAATTTACTATAGTAAGACACATAAAAGCCAGACTAAACAGATAGCTTGCAGACAATGTTCGTGCTGGAGAGTTAGAAACCAAGAAATTCTAAGATAAATATGATCAATAGCTAGAGATATTGTTCTTCAACCTCTGATCTTGTTTTTTAGAAGGCTAACTAGAATTGAAAACTGCCCACAGCAACAATGTAACATAAGTTGGTTATGTGACACTGGAAAAAGTCCTGGAAAAGTCCTGGAAAATGATTTCTAGAAAAGAGTGGGAACCCTGCTACTGCTTCATGGTGGAAATAATATATTGATGCTTTAATTCTGATTATTGAAAGCTCTTCTGTGCTTTCACACTGATGTAAAATAAGGACTCCGACACTCCTTTAACGCCTCAAATCATTTATACAGAGTAAGAACAAGTCAAAGTCGTCTGCACCTTGTAAAATCAAACATTTCCCTTTCTAGCTGCCCTGATAAGCTGTTTTTTTCTGAGCATGCTTCTCAACCATGGCAGGTTCTTTTGTCCATGTTCTTGCTAATGTCATTACCTACCAGAGGCTTTTCATTCATTTGACATAAAAGATAATTTTTTTCAAACAGGGAGTAAAGTGCACTCAAAATTTTTCCAATTAATTGCAATTCAGAATCATAATTGTTTGATGGTCCCTGTACCACAGAAGCAAGTTCATTCCAATCATGTGTTGAGTTTTTTTTTTTGGCTGCTCTAAAGTCACATCTTGTGTATCTTTTGTGATGATTGTGATGACCCTGCTTTTTTTTTTATAAGTCATTAAACCAAACGGAACAATTCTGTTTTTCCAACTCTGTCCGGAGAAAAGGAGTAAACAAGCTCAGTATGAGACCGAATTAAAACGAAGTGCACTACAAATGCTTTAGCAGCATGGAAAGAGATGGAAAAATAAATCCACTGTGCCAGACAGTCAATTAATTCTTTCCTTCAACTCTATCCTGCAGATTTACACCCTGAGGTTTATACCAACACTATTTTGTTCCCTAACTGGACCTCTCCCTCTTCCCCCTACAATAAAAACCCTTTCCTTTATCTCGCCTCTCTCTCCCAATCTCTTAATTATCCTCTGTTGCCAAGGCAGCTTTATTCTGACTCCTCAGACAAGCGATTCAACAGATAAGGCAGCTGAGGGATGAGAGATCGATCAGAGTGAAGCGCTGCTGCAGCGGCTGAATTAGAATTTGTCGCAGTCCCCTCCGCGCTTCCACTTCACACAAAATATATCTGATACATACTCCTGTAAAGACCGAGATACTCACGTCAAGGGGGAAATAAAATGAAGAAACAGTCAAGTTCAAGTTAAAACAAGGCTCATTTTCTCTCTCTCTCTGTTAGCACTGCGGTGTGGGAGATTCTCTGCAGAGGTGGAGGATGGTTTCGGTTTTCAATGGCTCTAAATTAGACAGCTGTGAAGAGTCCAGCAGAGGTTTTAATCAGGGATAGCTGCCATTGTTGGCCTCGCTGATTCAGGTGTGGAATCAATTCACCATGTCACAATGAAGCTCATTTCCTCGATGTAATGCATGTGGTGAGTTGAAAGCTAAAAATCTGTTTGAACTTTGAGCAGCTGAGGTTGAAAGTCGAGATTAATGCATTTGGAACAAATATTTAATTGCCAATCAATCAATTGATGAAATAAATTAATGAAGGCCTTCCAAATTTACATGGATGTATAAACAGCAATAAAAGACAACATAAGACTATAAAGCTAACCTAAAGTAGGCCTACAAGCTACTTTAGGTTAGCTAAGAAGTGGTAAATGCACACACTAGCCTACCTGTAATGTAGACTACTATTTTATTATTGTTTTGTTTTTAGCTTACTTTGGTCCTCATGGTCTCATTTTATGGAGCAGTATTCCTGTATTGTCTGGGTCCCGATGACTTATGGAGGGGGCCTTTGAGTCATGGGGCTGGAGCCACTGGACATAGCATGTTATGGCTCTTTTCCACTAGCCCTACTCTACTCTACTCGCCTTGTGCTGCTTTTCCATTAGCCCCTGTCGCCTGCCCAACGGCGTGCAGTGTCGCTTTAAACAGCTGAGCGGCACTGCGAAGACGTCATTTTGAGCGCGACGCAGTAATCTGTGGCTTTTTGTCACAAACCGAGTAAAAAAGGAAAGCGTAAGAAGACTGCAGGTGGCAAGAAGAAATACCCCTTGAGAAGCACAGGACAGTTTTGGAAGCTATACAACAGAATTAAGCCGAGGACGAAAGCAATCCAGCTGCAAAGAAAAGACATATGAGGGTAAGCTAACAGTAGCTACCGCTAGCATGCTAGGTCTTCGCGCTCATGGCCTATCGATGACGTCATTGTCTGACCAATCAGTAGCTGGCAGTCGGTGACGTCATCTTTTCGTATCGACTCAGCTCGCTTGGAACCAGAGCGGAGTAGGTACTAAAACACGCTGCAAATCGAGTAGAGTAGGGCCAAGGCGTGCTTGTGGAAAAGGGCCATTAGTTTGTATCACCAGGATGCAGTTAGCACTTCTAGAGCCATTCAGCCTCTTGTGTGTTGCTGTATCCTGGTGTGTTGTGTCTCCAGTCCCATGGGGTCTGGGCCTCCTCTGTGTCTGTGATGTTTGCTGACTGAGCCTGGACTGTTAGTTAAGTTATTTATGTGTTGTGGAACTTTCTCATTTTCGTTTTGCCATTTGTATATGCCCTAAATGTTCTTTGATTTAAGTATCCATTTTTGATTGTTCTTTTCTCCTCTTGTGATTAAACTCGTGTGCTCTGTTATCTTTTGTTCCTGCTTTCTGTCAAAGCACTTTGTAAACCAATGTTTTTAAAAGTGCTATACAAATAAAGTTTATTATTATTATATTATGAATTATGGCTGTTTACAAAACTGAATTTTACATACATCAGGTTCTCACCACTGGACACATGAGGAATGTGTAACATCCATGCAAAATTTGAAAAACAGGAATAAACTGAGTTTGATTTACCTTATTGTTCCATAAAAAAAGCAAAATCCAAAATGAGCATTTCTGGCTTACTTTAGATTTTGCAGCTGTTTGCCTTCTACGTGCAACTTTTTGCCTGAGTACAGACGTTGAATCGGCCAGATCCAACTGCTGTGCTCATTTGACAACAAAAAGGCTAATATTTGTTTTTAAGGAGCTTTATAGCAAACCAACCGTCAACATAGAGCTATGACCTGTCGACAGTATTGTTTGACAATACCAAAAGTAAGTGAAAAGTCCAAATATTTTAACCTTTGGCTAGAAAATCTTTTTTCTCTGATGTTGATTAAAAGCCAATAGTTAAGTTTGAGCAGTGAAATAGGTCTACAATGTTTATTGCTTATTAGCTTTAACAACACCAAAATAGATTAGCTAAGTGGTTATTGAACCTCATATTTGGAATGGGATGCTGTAACTGTTGTTGAGCTCTGTGGTTCCCAAAATCTGGGTGTAAGTCCTTGGTGGGGTGAGAGTGGGGTCCAAAAATGCCACAAAAAGAAACAAAGGTCATCTTTGTATAATATTAAATGGTGTATTTTCGCCATTAGGGGCAGCATGGTGGTGCAGCAGGTAGTGCACATCCTCCATAGCAAGACGGTTCAATCCCGGGGTTGATCAGGGCCTTTCTGTGTGGAGTTTATATGATCCTCATGGGCATGTGTGGGTTCTTTCTGGGCACTCTGGCTTCTTCCCACAGACCAAAAACATGCTTATTAAGTTGTTTGATGACTCTCACTTGTCACTAAGTATGTGTGTGAAAGTGAATGGTTGCTTGTCTCTCTATGTGGCCCTGCAATTGGCTGGCAACCAGTTCCATGTGTACTAGGGCTGGGGCGATTCACTTTTCTCCCAATTCAATTTTTTCTGATGTTTTAGGCGCCAATTCGATTTAAATTTTCATTCTACAATATTGCGGATTTTTGCAATCTTTAGTTAGCTTTTTTAACACCAGCGAAAAAGATGAACAATGATGATGCCTACAGACTATGTCATGAAAAATACACATCACATGTGAGTCTGTTTTTAGGATTTATTCAGCAATATATTTTAACAAGCTGTTTATACTCTCTCTTTAAAAGCCTGGATTGCATTTGCAAGTGGCTTATTAACCCTTTAGGCACCAGAGTTTTTTCAAGAAAATATTCAATTTTGCTATCAAGATTTAAAAAGGCTATAGTTTCAAAGTGGTTAGTTTTCCCACCCATCATCATCACTGTAATTTACGGGCTGAGCATGAACGCCTCTGCTGCCTTCACTGTGCTTTTTACCCCCGGCTTCTCCCTTGATGCCCAGAGCTCCGCGGTCTTTCTCATTCCCGCTAACACTGTCACTTTTCGCTGTGTTTTGAGCTTCCTTGCATCCCAGACCACGTCCCCTCCTCGGCACTTGCCGATTAATTCCACCCTGGCCTTGGAGAGGCAAGGCCTCGGTATGTGCTGCTTGGGAACTGTAATGGCACGCGGACACGCTCCCGCTGCGCATACATGTGCCGCCAGTTTCGCCTCTGCTCCGCTCTACAACCACACTCGTGTCCCTTGGTCCGATGTGTGTGTTTCAAAATAAATATACACAAAAACTTTGAACAGAAACCTGTCACCTGTCCACTATCTGCAGGTGAAAAGTAGTAACACTATTCAGCACTATTTTAACAGCTATGGCCTGTTTTATTCAGCAATGTCGCTTGCCGCAATTTTGTGACTTTAGCACCTAAAGAGTTTTGTTTTGGGGGGGTTGAGGGGTGGGGGTGGGGGTAAAATCTATTTTTGAACAAAAAAATCACTATAGAAATTGTCAGACAAAAAATCCCGATACTTATGTCAATCGATTTTTTTCTCCCACAGCTAATGTTTACCCACCTCTCATCCAATTTCAGCCCCTCCACACCCAAAAAAAAAAGGATAAGTGGTATAAATAATGGATGGATATTTTATGCGTTAAATGAATAAAAAAACATTTGTTGTAGCTTCTCCTACAAAACCATGCGCTACAAAACAGTCCTGCTCTTCCAAGGCTGTTTTCGTGACTGTGTTGGGAAATGCCTTGTTGTGAATGTGCACAGCTATGAGCTTTGAACACCTTCAGGTGCAGCAGGGGTCTCGAGTCTCTGGCTCTGTTATTCTATGGGGTCACAGGCTAAAAAGTTCTGGATCCCCTGCTCTAGCCGATTGATTATCACTTGCTCTGCTTTAAAAATAACAGCCTGATTCCTCCCAGGTTGTTCTTTTTCTCATCTCTGCAGTCACTTATTGATCTAGGATATGTCAAATAGCCACATTTATCTGACTCACACATCCAACCACAGCAGAACAACTTTATAACGGCATCCGAGCTTCCTACCCTGACCGTGACATCAGAGTGAACGAGGCCTCGTCGTGCCAAAGCGGTCAATTGAATGAGCTGTGAGTCAAAGGGGTGTCACATTGCAGTGATCAGGGAGCCATCGTAGCTTGACTTGTGGATTTAGAGAGGCAGCGGCGGTGGCAGCTCCTTGGAGACGGGCGGTGGGGATTGCAGGGAGAGAATTGAGGCTTTGCAGAGAGATTTGAATTTGCTCTGAAGATTTATATTGGGCTGGATTTTGAAATATGCTCTGTTAAGCTCCCCGTATTGATCTGAAGAGGAGAGGGAGAAGGACGCTGACGTTCTGGCAATGACAGTGAACAATGGGCTTTCTTTTAAAGCAATTATAGAATCCTTCAACTCTCTCCTAACCACCGTTTTAACCTGACCTTATAGATTATTTGAAGACAGGTTGTTTGGAGGGTGCTGTACGCCTTTCACTCTTCAGTCACCTTACAAAATGAACAAAGAGGCGGTTCAGTAAACACAACACTGTAACAACAACAGTGTCTTCTTTCTGTTAACAAATACTGCCATAGTTTGTCACTGGAAACTCAAAATGATCACATGATTGGAATTACACTTACCTCCTGTGAAGTTTAATTTACCCAACAGCGATCTTAAATCTCAGAAGTACATTGGTTTGGTAAATCCTTCACTTGAATGTGCATTTTGTGTGTTAGATTGTGTCTCATACAACACTGCTGCTGACTGAAATTGCTTGTTCCTGAGTCTTCTTGCAGCTCTTTTTTTTTTCAGCTTCTATTTTTACACAGATATAATGAGTTGTGTGATTACAGGCAGAACTTGGAATCCAAAATAATGGCTGTGGAATCAGCTATTGTTGCCTTCTTGGTAAAAGAACATGTTTAACTTTTGGAGTTTCACTGTGTTTATCAATGCCTCTGTTCTCCTACCCAGAATTCAGACTATACTACACGGTGAAGATTCTGTTTTCAGTCTCCCAGAGGGTGAAGAAGTTCAGGGTCCTCTTGCTTGATAATTCCAGCAACGTCCACAATATGCTTTGGAGATTTACAGTATACTACTAAAACATTGTTTAAGTTGATAATTTCTCCACTTAAATAAAGCTCAGCACTGTATTTTATAGGGGTGTAAAGGTACGTGTAGGGCTGGGCTATATGGTCTAGAAATCCCCAATTTTTTTCCACAACACTCGATTCACAATTTTAATTGATTTTTCTTTCCCGAAAAGAAACAAAACTCCCAGTGATATAAAAATGAAACAAATCAAGTTTTGCCTTTATGTTGTCTAAATGTTTCCCTCTTAAAGTCAAAGTCTGGGTCATAAAAGGTTGATTATGTAGTAAAAACGTAGGCAGGTTTGTTTACATAAGCACTAAAAGGCTGAGGTATTTTTACAGTATTAGCATGAAACTCTCTGATCAATATTTAATCTACTTAAATGACAAATACAAGCCTGTAAAAGTGCTTGTGCAAACCCTACAAGGCCGACCATCATGAAAATTGCCATTTTTTTCAAAAATTGCAGCTATTTAAAGGTGCTATGAGGAGAATTTATCGCCGGCGTAAAGCTGCGTTCCAGTAACCTCGGAAATGGGAGTGACATCATCTCCGACTTATCGGCGTTCCAGTTGAAGTCAGAAAAAAACATGCCGATCTACCAGGCTATTGTTAGCTGTTGTTGGCACGCCCTGCATTGTTGTATGAAGAATGTGATTATCACTATGGCAGCATTTTTGTAAATATAAATCTAACAATACTATGTATACAGCTGATCTAGAGCGACACACCCCAGTCAGAAGTGCAAATAAATAGATTATTACAGGAGCTAAATAACTGTTCACACTGGGGGCATCCATCTTACATTGACACCTCGGGATGGCGAGGTTTCACCGAGTTCCCAGTAGGAAATTCAGACTTCGGGGGACGTTCCAGTTTTAGTTTCCCACTTGGGAAACCACCCTCAAAATTCCTACTTCTAACTACAACTTGAACGCACCGGAGACGTGAAGCCAAATGTGTTTTTTTGTTGTGGTAAATGCAGCATGGATCTTTGTCGGAACTCTGCATTGCTTTACAACTTCTTTTTCAACAACTTACAGGATGCAAAGCCACGAGGTAATGTATCTCTTTCTAGTTACGTAGCGGTAGTTTTTGATGTGTGACGACAAGCAATGCGGGGAAAAGTTATTATCGTAGTTGTAGACGGCTATATATCGCTACTTACAGCACGGCGCTCTCAGACGTGTAATATAAATAATAAAATAATATAAATTTGCTCTAGTTTTAATTGTCTTGTTCCTGAAGTTGAGTATCCAGGCCAGTCCAGCCCTGTCCGACCTGACCAGGAGGCTAAAGACTAGCATTTATAGCTAACCTATTTTGATGCTATAAAACTCATCTCAAAGTGTGTATTTCGATCAGGCATATATCTAAAAGTGAGACTTTTTCGTAATTACTTAAAAACTCCTCGCAGTCTCTTTAAATTGGATTAAGGCAAGAAAAAAAATCTCAATTTTTTTTAATTTTTTAAATCTTCTCCAGAAAATAATTCAAATTAATCGATTTAATAGATTTTTTGCCCAGCTCTAGGTACATGTACTTGTACCGAACCGCTTGAAAAGGAGGTTCGGTTCAGTACAGTGCTGTAATCAAAAGAGTACAGTAAGGTTACGTTAGCCACTGCACATGGCGTGGTTAGGGAAGGCTTTTTAATATTCATGAGGACAGTGGTCTGTGATTTGTGCTCTTGCGATCATGTGCATATCATGTGGACGTGACGCCTCACGGCGAGCCAATCAGAAGACAAGTATTAAAGAGCTTCCCTAACCACAGGAGCTTTTGTATGAATTGTGCATAATGGCTACTGCTAACGACCAACCAGAGCTTGGAGACCCTCCAAATCTCCTGTTTGGGAACACTTTGGCTTCCTGGTGAAATATTGCAACGGTGAAAGACAGGTGGAATAAAACGGCTGATACTGTGCTGATACTGTTCAACTTAGGTCAGGTATTTTCGGACAGCACGTCAAACATGCCAGCTCACCTGAAACGGCTCCACTCAAGTTTAAAGATTTTCACGGTACGGAAAAAAACGCTGTAGTGCAAATGCAACTGCCATCTGCATTCAAGCAGCCTCTGTCTGACAATTCAGATCGGGCCAAAGCAATAACAGCATCCATCAGCGTTTTTATAGCATCAGATCTAAGACCATATTCAGCTGTGGAAAAACATGCTAAAGGTGATTGAGCCCCGGTATAAAGTACCCAGTCATCCACATTTAAGCCAGGAAATTAAAAAGAAACTCATTATTTTTAATTTCATACATTTGTTGTTTATCTATTTTATTCACTTATTAGTATTACCAAGCAGTACATTGAATTTATTTTGGTTTTTATTTTGTTTAATGACAAATTTTTGGTTTAATAAATGTGCTAAACAAGCAAATGGTTTTGTGTTGTTCCCATACTGTACCAAAAATGTACCAAGCCGTGACCCCAAAAACTGAGGTACGTACCGAACCGTCATTTTTGTGTACACCCCTAGTATTATATATTGTTGGATAGTTTGATTAGTCACCTCAAACATAAGGCACAACTTTTAAAGGAGACATATCATGCTGATGCATGATTTAATACTTACATATAATATAATAAATTTGAAAACAAGACCTTACACCCCCTTAATTTTCAAAAAATGAGATATTGTATTTTTTCTGATATCCTAGAACGAGATTTGATGCCTCTGAAAATAGGTCATTGCCAGATGTCCGCGAGATTTCAAACGTTGTGACGACACGAGGTACCTTTCTTTTTATTGGAGTAATCTGATAAAACACTTCCTCCTCTGTGATGTCCGTTAGCCACAAAACCGTCACCGAGGAACACATCCACCAGCAGGGGTATATAGATCCCTAGCTCACATTCACTCATTACCAGCTCTGGCCTGTAGGGGGACTCAATACGCGGTCGCTGCTTTTGAGCCTGCTGGAAAATACAGTAGAAGAAGAAGGACAGGCTGGCTCAGCCCCTGATAGAACTGACCAATCAGAGCACAAAGGGCTGTGACGTTGAGAGGTAACTTTAGGTCATCCTTGAGACCAAGCATTTCAACGAGAGCTTCATAATGGCCCAAAATGAGGATTTTGAGAACGCTATTGTGGGGCAATGAAGGAACTAAATGACTTGTACTGAGGGCAGAAATGCTTCACAGGCATCCTAGTCTGGCATAGTGAAAAGGAGAAACAAGCATGATATGTCCTCTTTAAAAAGAATGGCACCACCCATTGTTAATTCTTATTTTCAGATTAGAGGGTTTTCTTTAGAAAAATGGAAATGTGAGGGACATCAGGGAGACAAGAAAACCAGGAGCTAAGTACAAATCATTGCTTTAAAGTCACAGAAACAGAATAAAACAGCTTTATATGAGTATTAAGGGCCGTTACACTCATGTTATATGCCAAATGCAGCATGTCTTACACAGTATTATGGAAAAATAGACTGAAACCTTTAAAGCATCAAGACAGTAAAACTCAGCAGAAGGATGGATGAGTGATTTAAGGCGAGGCGAGAGAGGGGAAAGTCACTTTTCTACTTAAGGCTAATTTAAATCTGCTAATCTGGAATGCACCTTACACACATGCCAAGTTTTCTGTCTTCATGCTGGTCCTCAGCACTCAGGATTTGTAGCATTTTTAATTCATCTTTTCTCCCTTTATTTTTGTATATTATGCATGTATATATTTGTTTGGAAGTACTGTTAGTTTTTGTTTGTTTATTTTCCTTAACTTAGAATTTAAGCATTTCTAACATTTAAGTGTAATTTTGTGCACTGGCTGCTCTCCCCCCCGGGGGCGAATAAAGTTTTTTGAAACCTCCTATCTGAGCTACATACTGAATAACTTGATCGTACTGGAGCATCACTGAAATATTTGTATTTTTGGCAGAATCTGAATGTAAAATAGCTCCAAATCTTTGTAGTAATGAATGCAAGAAAGCAGGGAGCCATCTCCATCTTGTTCCTGCTCTGCAGTGTGAGCTTTAATTGCACCACTGATCAAAAACTGTGGCTTTTCTGTTCAACTGCTTCACAGTTTGACTCAAATTACAGCCTTCGCTCAGGTTCAAAGCGAAAAAACCATGGCTATGATGGAGTAATTGGATTAGCCTAATGCACATATAAGAGCACTGTCCATCACAAAATCCAAAACCTTTTAATTGTTCTACTTTCCTTCCCTTGTTCAAACTCCAAAAAATCTATAGTGCCCTCACTGAATACAGTACAGGATGGGTATTTAATCTCAGAAAATGGGCCTGTTTGGCTGTCAAAGGCCGTGATTTAGAGATAATATTTCAGTGTTGCTACAGTAGGATCGATTCACGTTCTCCTCAGGGCAGTGTCCACTCAAGCTGGATGAGCCGAATGATTTTTGCCATCACATCCCGCTCAGGATCGATAAACGCCCCCCCTCCTGCCGCGCTCATCATCACAGCGACTGTTTGGGATTATCCGTCACTGCTGATTATCAGGCGAGCTGCATTCAGCGCCGCCGGGTTGAGCTTCGGTTAATTAGGTGCTGGAAGGCAAGGTGATAACGAATAATTATGTTTATGTTTATTTTAATTCACTCAACAGGAATGTTGCAGATAATATTTACCATAGAAGCAGATTGATGTAATCCTTTTGTCTGAAAGCAGAAGTTATTAAAGCAACAAAATAAGGAAGTAACAGAATCAATTCATTTAAATAAGGCTATGCTGTTAGCAAGGAACTTTGAAACTCTTTTGGGCCTTTTTGTGAACTCAGCATCTCTCAAATGCTTCGAGGAATAGCCTTAAAACTTTGCACAAATACTCACTATGACCTTCTGATGACCTGATTGACTTTTTAAGGTCAATGGTCAGGGCCACGGTACTGTATCTCATGATAATCCCTTGCTTACAAAAAAAATATTGCTGAGTTAAGTCCTGATAAAGATTTTAACTCAGTGACCACAGATTAGCCACAGACACAGGTCATCCCAAAAAGAGCTGGCTCCCAGAATACAAACACTCTAACCTCAATAACTTGATGGTGCTTTTAGGTAGACCCTTAAAACTTTGCACAAATGTTCACCAGGACTTTAAGATAAATCTGTTTATCATTCGCAGAGTTAAGACCTGATAAGGGTATAAACTCAGTGACCACAGATAAGCCATTGACACAGGCCGTCGCAAAAAGAGCTGGCTCCCAGAATACAAACACTCTAACCTCAATAACTTGATGGTGCTTTTAGCTAGAGCCTTAAAACTTTGCACAAATGTTCACCAGGACTTTAAGATAAATCTGTTTATCATTCGCAGAGTTAAGTCCTGATAAAGGTATAAACTCAGTGACCACAGATTAGCCATAGACACAGGCCGTCGCAAAAACAGCTGGCTCCCAGAATACAAACACTCTAACCTAAATAACTTGATGGTGCTTTTAGGTAGAACCTTAAAACTTTGCACAAATTTTCAACAGGATTTTAGATGGATCTGTTCAATCATTTATACAGTTAAGTCCTGATAAAGGTATAAACTCAGTGACCACAGATTAGCCATAGACACAGGCCGTCGCAAAAAGAGCTGGCTCCCAGAATAAAAACACTCTAACCTCAATAACTTGATGGTGCTTTTAGCTAGAGCCTTAAAACTTTGCACAAATGTTCACTATGATTTAAAGATGACCTGATTGATTTTTTTATGGTCAATGGTCAGGGTCATGGTATCTCATGATAATCCCTTGCTTGCAAAAAAAAAAAATCTGAAAATTGCTTCAAAGGATTTTCAAACTTTGCACAAATGTTCACCAGGACTTTAAGATGAATCTGTTCAATCATGTACACCGTTAAGTCCTGATAAAGATTTTAACTCAGTGACCACAGATAAGCCACAGACACAGGTCATCCCAAAAAGAGCTGGCTCCCAGAATACAAACACTCTAACCTCAATATCTTGATTGCGTTTTTAGGTAGAGCCTCAAAACTTTGCACACATATTTACTATGATTTAAAGATGACCTGATTTAATTTTGAAGGTCACAGGTAAAAGGCACCTCTTGGTTCCAACCTTGCTTGTAAAGGCTAATATATTAAAATCTGAAAAGGACTGTCTTTAGACCTTTCTTGAATGTTAACTGTAAACTCAATATCATTTATGCCCACCAGCTTGTCTCTTTGCCTACTTGCATGCCGCCTCACATGGGCTCACGTCTCCCCATATGTCTCCTTGAATGCTTCCCTGTTCACTCACACGTCTCCCCCAAATTCGTCCACTTGTCTCATAGTATGACTCAACTCCTGACTCCTTGCATTCTGTCTCTATAATGTCTCCTCACATGAGTTCTTGTGTCCTGACATGTAACACTGTGATCCTACAAGTCTCCTTGCATGGGTTCACGCCTCCCCGTATGTCTCCTTGTCTCCTCAATAGTCTCCTCACTTTGCTGCCTTGTCCTGCTTTGTTGTTTTCTCACATATTTCCAGTACATCCTTCTACATTGTCTTTTGTCTCTTCCCACGTTATCCTGTGTCCTTACTTGTCTACCTGTTCTTTTGAGTGCATTAGCAGGCCGTTCTTTTCCAATACAAAGATGCTTTTAGCACGCGAGCTTTTGAACATAATTGCTGCAATGAAAAGCATGTACCACAGGAAAAAGGAAATGAGGTTTCTTAAGGGCAGGAAACATTCTCTTTAACTGATTTGATCTTGTAATAAAGCGGTCAGAGTTTCTTCTGTCCTGGCATCAGTGTCTGCTGTCAGCTGGAGTTATGCTCCAGCTTTTATAGAGGGGTTTCCCTTCCTCTTGGCCAGGTCCCCAGCTCCCCCCTCCCCTTTTCTCTTGCCTGTACGCCTGAGATCAGCCTCGGTCTTTACGAGCTGTCTCTGCCCTGTCTACCTCCTTTAATCTCACAGCAGCTATTAGCAGGGGTAACGCTGGCTCCAGCCTCACATGGCAGCGCCGCTGTCTGCTCCTGCTGCTGCTGTTTGGAGGGGAGAAGTCGACTGCTGAGGCGTCGCTGGGGAGGGCAGGGAGACAGTTACAGTGTCTCCAAAAATAATAAATATGCCACTTCTTTAAAAAAAAATGCTTCTAATGCATGTTTTGAGAGGAAAGGTTGTACATATTTAATGAGAAAGATGCAGTGATGGACGACAGTTTTCTTTCTTGTTATGCAAATTACCTGTTTTATAGTTTTAATGTCCGTCTGCTAGGGCTGGGTATTTCCAGCAACACCATGATACGATAGGAATCCCGATAATGAGGCCATGATACAATATGTATCCCAATACATGTAAATTGTGAATATTGACTACTAGGGCTATATAAATAAACTTGACTTGCTTTGACTTGACTAGGGATGTAATGAATATTCATGCCACGAAATTTCGGGAAACAAAAAATGCCGAAATAAAATTCAAAGATGCATGAAATAAAAAAACGCTGCTGATTTTTTACCCTCTTCGCCTACTGTAGCAAAACACTCGCTTCAGAATGGAGGAAGACGAGGTTGTGGAATTAGCTGACGCTCCTTCGTCAAATAAATCAGTTGTGTGGACCTATTTTGGCTTCCTGTGTAAAAGACGAAAGAACGGTGAGAAGATTGTGGACAAAACAACAACCGTGTGCAAAATATGCCGCTACAGTTCACCATACTGCGGCGAGTACAACTACCAACTACCAACTACTTTGAACTGGAGACAGGCAGCAACTGTATGTTTGTGTAAGTCTGCATAAAAAACAATATTTGATTTTTGCATCTTCTGTTGAAAGTATTTGATCATACTTGAAGATCAGAAGTATATGCACTGTTATAGGCTAAATATTATAGTTCACAGTTCAGACATTTATAGGTCTAAACTGCAGCTCTGAGGACTGCTATTTGTTTTCCTTTTCATTCAAGAATGTACTTATCCTGATTGTTACAACAACAAAGTACTTTTATTGAGATTTTATGTTTGTATTTGCACTGTAGTCTAAGTAAGGGGGAAAAACTACAATTTTGTTTTTTTCAAAGAGCATTTGTTTTGTATTGATGCAGCAATATTTTTTTATGTCTGCATTAGGAAGAAAATAAAGAAAATGAGATTTTTGCACAACTTCCTACTGTTGGGGATTTTCTATAATCTTTATTTTGTATTGTGAGTATTTTGTATAGTGAGCCATGTTCATAGTTCGTATCATTTCATGAGTTGACCATTTCGTTACACCCCTATTGACTACGCTGTCCTATTGACTACGAGGCCGTATTGATTCTGTAGAATCCGTATCGATCAGTGGCGGCTGCTGGTCAGTCAAGGAGGGGAAGCTCATTTTTTCCGGCCTACATCATAAATTTGTTAATTTATTTAAATGTAAATTCTACCCTTCATTCCTTTTCAAGAAAATGATCTGTGACCCTGTTGTACAAGCTAGGTGTCTTTTTCAGGGATTTTACCAGTGTTCTCTCAATGGCCAGAAGAGCTAGTCTGCTTAAATGGCCTTGGCCCATTGCAGGTGTAAGACTTGAGCCGCTTTAAACAGGAGAAGCTCCTCTCCAGAAAGACTGAATGTAAAACTTAGAAGATGCTCCGGTGGAGGGTCATATTTCAAGATCGCTGATTGGCTCATTTCACTGTGAATCAAAAAGGGATTCGGCCTCAGACAGATCATCCAATTATTATGCAGAAGCCGAGCGTCCAGGCCAGCCCTTTGCCTCATAGACCCCCAGAGACGCTGAGCGTCCGATGGGCGGGACAAAGCCCAGCGTTTATCCAATGACCGTCCAGTTTCCACAGTGGAACTGTCACACCCTGTCCTCCTAACATCTTTCCCTTGCTTGCTACACCTCTCACAAGATGAATCCTTAGGAATACCCTAGTAATATTAGTAAAATCTGGCCCCTCCTTGAGTCAGGTGTTGGTCCAGCCCAAAGGTAACAGAGGAATTAACATGTTTTTATAATGTCTGTGCAGCCATAGTAAACATTAGAGAACAGATTCTGAACAAAAGATGAAGGTATTCTAGCGCATATTTAGTAAATGAAATGTTCACACAGCAGGACATATCACCACTTTTTTTGGGGACATTTTAGGGGAAGCTGAGCTTCCCTTGCAGTCTTAGAGCAATCGCCACTGGTTTCGATACATGTATCTCCAAGGAGCGCATGGCGATATTTTGCCTTATCGATATTTTGAGCACAGGCCTACTGTCTACACCCTGTCCTCCCTAACATCTTTCCCTTGCTTGCTACACCTCTCACAAGATGAATCCTTAAGAATTACCCTAGTAATATTAGTAAAGAATACGGCCCCTCCTTGAGTCAGGTGTTGGTCCAGCCCAAAGGTAGCTTAAGAGGAATTAACATGTTTTATAATGTCTGTGCAGCCATAGTAAACATTAGAGAACAGATCTAGAAGCATAAAGTCACTCAACATATGAGGGGTGTGGTTATACAGAATGTTTGAGGATTAATATTGAAATAGCCTGTTCTAAGTAGGGGTGAAATCGAGGGGTTTAGAGGCATGTGTGATTCAGCATCTGGGATTTTTAGGCAAAGAACTTAAAAGAAATATCTTCTGGGGCATAAGTCGGTGAAAAAAAGTAAACGCTGTAACCTCAGATGTAAATAACTATGAGGTAGTACAGAACTAATGAAAGTAGTACATTCATAGATCAGTCATTCAATCAATCAGACTTTATCTATACAGCACTTTTTCTCACAGAAAGTAGGACAAAGTGCTTTTAATATCCATCCATCCATTTTCTATACCGTTTATCCCTTTGGTGGTTGTGGAAAGGGCTGGAGCCTAGCGAGGTGGGGTACACCCTGAACTAGTTGCCAGCCAATCACAGGGCCAAGAGCATTCAAACTCCGTACTGGTGAGTGTCTTGCTGCCAACCTATTTCTTCAACAGCCGTTTAAACTCCAAGCTCACCTTTGAATTCCTCTTTTTAGACATACAGAATATTATTAAAACTCTGATCCTCTTCTCTCAGAAACTCGCTCTCCTCGGCAGTGCGGTTCCTTCAGAGGTAACCCAAATCTTACCCTTGAAATGTCAAAACACTTCCAGCCCACATTAGTGAAATTGAGAATGAGCTTGAGCTCTCCATGCAGGCGGTCAGTGTGTGTGTCAGCGTGTGGCTGTATTACAGAGTGAGGAGAAGAAAAGCTCCTCTAATCTGATTAATATACAAAGGAACAGTGGTGGAAACAGAGCTCCGTAATTAGCAGGATTTCTGCAGAATTCAGTGATCTATTAAAATCTGGGAATAAGCACAGGGTGGCTCTTCAGAGCGGCCATGAAGATTGTTTAATTAGTTTTTTGACTAGAGACAAATGTGGAATTTTAAGAATAACTGTTCCATCTTTTCAATCTTTGAAACATTGTTAATATTCAAGATTCACTGGACACATCTTGGTCTAGTTTTTTAATTATAACGATGTTTTACCATTAGTGTGTTGTTGGTGTTTTCCTGTGAAGCTGTATAATACACAAATTTTATGTCCACCATCTGTGCTCATATCCTTCTGTAACATATTTCCTAGTCTCCTCACATCTACTTAAATCCTAAAATATCTCCTCATATTTCCCCCCTTTCATATCCTTCTGTAACATGTTTCCTTGTATTCTTATGTCTCCTTTTTTCCTTTAATATCTCCTCATATTTCCATCCATTTATATCCTTCTGTAACATGTGTCCTTGTCTCCTCACGTCTCCTTTTTTCCTTTAATATCTCCTCATATTTCCATCCATATATATTTTTCTGTAACAAGTTGTCTTGTCTCCTCACGACTCCTTTTTTCCTTTAATATCTCCTCATATTTCCATCCTTCTGTCACATGTTTCCTTGTCTCCTTATGGCTCCATTTTTCCTTTAATAACTCCTCATATTTCCATCCATTTATATCCTTTTGTAACAAGTTTCCTTGTCTTCTTACATGTCCTTTATTTCTCTGATATCTCTGCACATTTACTCCCTTTCATATCCTTCTGTAACATGTTTCCTTGTCTCCTCATGCCTCCTTTTTTCCCTTAAATATCTCCTCATATTTTTATCCATTTATATCCTTCTGTAACATGTTTCCTTGTCTCCTCACATCTCCTTTTTTCCTTTAATATCTCCCCAAATTTCCATCCATTTATGTCCTTCTGTATCAAGTTGTCTTGTCTCTTCACGTCTTCATTTTTCCTTTAATCTCTCCTCATATTACCATCCATTTATGTCCTTCTGTAACTTGTTTCCTTGTCCCCTAACGTCTCATTTTTTTCCTTTTATATCTCCTCATATTTCCATCCACTTATATCCTTCTGTAACATGTTTCCTTGTCTCCTCATGTCTCCTTTCTTCCTTTAATATCTCCTCATATTTCCATCCATATATATCCTTCAAATATCTCCTTACGTTTCCTTTCTTTCATATCTTTTTGTGTATTTCCATCCTTCATGTCTCCTATTCTCCTCAGGTCTCCTTGTATTTCTCCTTGTATGTTCCCTTGTGTCATTAACAGTGTCCTTGCCTACTCACATGCTTCCTTGTTCCTCGATGTTTCTGGACATGCCACCCTTGCTTGTCTCCTCACATATCTCCTTATCTTTTCACATATTTTGTCATTCCACACATCTTAGACAAAATTTGTCTTCTTATATTCTTACACATATTTTTTCTTTCTGTGCCTGTCTTCTTTTGTTCTTACTTGTCTCCTTGAGTTGTCACCTTGTGTTTTACATGCTCCCTTGATTCCTCCCAAGTCTGTCTTCACATCCCCACCCCTGTCTCCTCATAAGTCACTCACTTGTCTCCTTGTACCCTTGTCATCTAAACTTCATCTAATGGGTTTCTCTTGTCTTTTGCATGTCTTTGTCTCCCTAGCTGCCTCATTTTCTAAATATGTCTTCTTATCTCCTCATTAGTCCCCTTCCTTTTTTTTTTTCATTTCTGCATATGGTGCTCTTTTGTCCTTATATCTCCTTCTCTTTTTTACATACTCCCTTGTTTCCTTACAGGTCTACCTACATGTCCAAATACCTGTCACTAAAATTGTTCCTCACCAGTCCTTTTGTCCCTTTTGTCAACCTAAATATTGTCTCATCCATTGTTTTTTGTGTCCTCATTTGTCTCCTTGTCTTCTTAAATAACATCCCTCTGCTCACAAGACCTTCTGTCTTTTCCACATGTTTGCTTGTTTCCTTGTCTCATAAAGAGTGTCCTTGTCTCATGTGCTCTCTTGTCTTTAACATGTCCCTCCCTTGTCTCCTCCTGCTTTGTCTCCTTGCCTATCTCCTTGTCATGCCTCCTCACAAAGGCTTTTAACTTCTCATGTCTCCTTTTATCCTTACATGTTACCTTTTCCTCTTAGTTTATTTGTGTACCTACATGCTTCCTTGTCTCCTTAGGTATCCCCTACTGTCATCTTGTATGCATCCCTACCTGTCTCCTTGTCTTGATTCATGGCTCCTCACATGTGATCTTGTCCCTCCACTTGTCTCCTTGTCTTCTTAAATCTGGTAACATCCCTCTACTCACAAGACCCTCTTGTCTTTTCCACATGTTTGCTTGTTTCCTTGTCTCATAAAGAGTGTCCTTGTCTCATATGCTCTCTTATCTTTAACATGTCCCTCCCTTGTCTCCTCCTGCTTTGTCTCCTTGCCTATCTCCTTGTCATGCCTCCTCACAAAGGCTTTTAACTTCTCACATCTCCTTTTATCCTTACATGTCACCTTTTCTTCTTAGTTTATTTGTGTACCTACATGCTTCCTTGTTTCCTTAGGTATCCCCTCCTGTCATCTTATATGCATCCCTACCTGTCTCCTTGTCTTGATTCATGGCTCCTCACATGTGATCTTGTCCCTCCACTTGTCTCCTTGTCTTCTTAAATCTGGTAACATCCCTCTACTCACGACCCTCTTGCCTTTCCACATGTTTGCTTGTTTCCTTGTCTCATAAAGAGTGTCCTTGTCTCATATGCTCTCTTATCTTTAACATGTCCCTCCCTTGTCTCCTCCTGCTTTGTCTCCTTGCCTATCTCCTTGTCATGCCTCCTCACAAAGGCTTTTAACTTCTCACATCTCCTTTTATCCTTACATGTCACCTTTTCTTCTTAGTTTATTTGTGTACCTACATGCTTCCTTTTCTCCTTAGGTATCCCCTCCTGTCATCCTATATACATCCCTACCTGTCTCCTTGTCTTGATTCATGGCTCCTCACATGTGATCTTGTCCCTCCACTTGTCTCCTTGTCTTCTTAAATCTGGTAACATCCCTCTACTCACGACCCTCTTGCCTTTCCACATGTTTGCTTGTTTCCTTGTCTCAAAAAGAGTGTCCTTGTCTCATGTGCTTTCTTGTCTTTAACATATCCCTCCCTTGTCTCCTCCTCTTTTGTCTCCTCACCTGTCTCCTTGTCACGCCTCCTTACAAAGGCTTTTAACTTCTCAAGTCTCCTTTTATCCTTACATGTCACCTTTTCCACTTCGTTTATTTGTGTACCTACATGCTTCCTTGTCTCCTTAGGTATCCCCTCCTGTCATCTTATATGCATCCCTACCTGTCTCCTTGTCTTTGATTCATGGCTCCTCACATGTGATCTTGTCCCTCCACTTGTCTCCTTGTCTTCTTAAATCTGGTAACATCCCTCTACTCACGACCCTCTTGCCTTTCCACATGTTTGCTTGTTTCCTTGTCTCATAAAGAGTGTACTTGTCTCATATGCTCTTTTATCTTTAACATGTTCCTCCCTTGTCTCCTCCTGCTTTGTCTCCTTGCCTATCTCCTTGTCATGCCTCCTCACAAAGGCTTTTAACTTCTCACATCTCCTTTTATCCTAACATGTTATCTTTTCCACTTCGTTTATTTGTGTGCCTACATGCTTCCTTGTCTCCTTAGGTATCCCCTCCTGTCATCTTATATGCATCCCTACCTGTCTCCTTGTCTTGATTCATGGCTCCTCACATGTGAGCTTGTCCCTCCACTTGTCTCCTTGTCTTCTTAAATCTGGTAACATCCCTCTACTCACAAGACACTCTTGCCTTTCCACATGTTTACTTGATTCCTTGTCTCATAAAGAGTGTCCTTGTCTCATGTGCTCTCTTGTCTTTAACATGTCCCTCCCTTGTCTCCTCCTCTTTTGTCTCCTCACCTGTCTCCTTGTCACGCCTCCTCACAAAGGCTTTTAACTTCTCACATCTCCTTTTATCCTTACATGTTACCTTTTCCACTTAGTTTCTTTGTGTACCTACATGCTTCCTTGTCTCCTTAGGTATCCCCTCCTGTCATCTTATATGCATCCCTACCTGTCTCCTTGTCTTGATTCATGGCTCCTCACATGTGATCTTGTCCCTCCACTTGTCTCCTTGTCTTCTTAAATCTGGTAACATCCCTCTACTCACAAGACCCTCTTGTCTTTTCCACATGTTTGCTTGTTTCCTTGTCTCATAAAGAGTGTCCTTGTCTCATGTGCTCTCTTGTCTTTAACATGTCCCTCCGTTGACTCCTCCTGCTTTGTCTCCTCGCCTATCTCCTTGTCATGCCTCCTCACAAAGGCTTTTAACTTCTCACGTCTCCTTCTATCCTTACATGTCACCTTTTCCACTTAGTTTCTTTGTGTACCTACATGCTTCCTTGTCTCCTTAGATATCCCCTCCTGTCATCTTATATGCATCCCTACCTGTCTCCTTGTCTTGATTCATGGCTCCTCACATGTGATCTTGTCCCTCCACTTGTCTCCTTGTCTTCTTAAATCTGGTAACATCCCTCTACTCACAAGACCCTCTTGCCTTTCCACATGTTTGCTTGTTTCCTTGTCTCATAAAGAGTGTCCTTGTCTCATATGCTCTCTTGTCTTTAACATGTCCCTCCCTTGTCTCCTCCTCTTTTGTCTCCTCACCTGTCTCCTTGTCACGCCTCCTCACAATGGCTTTTAACTTCTCACATCTCCTTTTATCCTTACATGTTACCTTTTCCACTTAGTTTATTTGTGTACCTACATGCTTCCTTGTCTCCTTAGGTATCCCCTCCTGTCATCTTATATGCATCCCTACCTGTCTCCTTGTCTTGATTCATGGCTCCTCACATGTGATCTTGTCCCTCCACTTGTCTCCTTGTCTTCTTAAATCTGGTAACATCCCTCTACTCACGACCCTCTTGCCTTTCCACATGTTTGCTTGTTTCCTTGTCTCATAAAGAGTGTCCTTGTCTCATATGCTCTCTTGTCTTTAACATGTCCCTCCCTTGTCTCCTCCTCTTTTGTCTCCTCACCTGTCTCCTTGTCACACCTCCTCACAAAGGCTTTTAACTTCTCACATCTCCTTTTATCCTTACATGTTACCTTTTCCACTTAGTTTCTTTGAGTGCCTACATGCTTCCTTGTTTCCTTAGGTATCCCCTCCTGTCATCTTATATGCATCCCTACCTGTCTCCTTGTCTTGATTCATGGCTCCTCACATGTGATCTTGTCCCTCCACTTGTCTCCTTGTCTTCTTAAATCTGGTAACATCCCTCTACTCACAACCCTCTTGCCTTTCCACATGTTTGCCTGTTTCCTTGTCTCATAAAGAGTGTCCTTGTCTCATATGCTCTCTTATCTTTAACATGTCCCTCCCTTGTCTCCTCCTGCTTTGTCTCCTTGCCTATCTCCTTGTCATGCCTCCTCACAAAGGCTTTTAACTTCTCACATCTCCTTTTATCCTAACATGTTATCTTTTCCACTTCGTTTATTTGTGTGCCTACATGCTTCCTTGTTTCCTTAGATATCCCCTCCTGTCATCTTATATGCATCCCTACCTGTCTCCTTGTCTTGATTCATGGCTCCTCACATGTGATCTTGTCCCTCCACTTGTCTCCTTGTCTTCTTAAATCTGGTAACATCCCTCTACTCACGACCCTCTTGCCTTTCCACATGTTTGCTTGTATCCTTGTCTCATAAAGAGTGTCCTGGTCTCATGTGCTCTCTTGTCTTTAACATGTCCCTCCCTTGTCTCCTCCTCTTTGTCTCCTCACCTGTCTCCTTGTCACGCCTCCTCACAAAGGCTTTTAACTTCTCACATCTCCTTTTATCCTTACATGTTACCTTTTCCACTTAGTTTCTTTGTGTGCCTACATGCTTCCTTGTTTCCTTAGGTATCCCCTCCTGTCATCTTATATGCATCCCTACCTGTCTCCTTGTCTTGATTCATGGCTCCTCACATGTGATCTTGTCCCTCCACTTGTCTCCTTGTCTTCTTAAATCTGGTAACATCCCTCTACTCACAACCCTCTTGCCTTTCCACATGTTTGCTTGTTTCCTTGTCTCATAAAGAGTGTCCTTGTCTCATGTGCTCTCTTATCTTTAACATGTCCCTCCCTTGTCTCCTCCTACTTTGTCTCCTTGCCTATCTCCTTGTCATGCCTCCTCACAAAGGCTTTTAACTTCTCACATCTCCTTTTATCCTTACACGTCACCTTTTCCTCTTCGTTTATTTGTGTACCTACATGCTTCCTTGTCTCCTTAGGTATCCCCTCCTGTCATCTTATATGCATCCCTACCTGTCTCCTTGTCTTGATTCATGGCTCCTCACATGTGACCTTGTCCCTCCACTTGTCTCCTTGTCTCTTTCTCACAAATTCAAAAGCCTAAAATTGCTGAGTCGACAAAACACAAAAAAAACGCAGATGCCAAACTGTCAGTAAAAAGAGAGACACTGAGACAGGAGGAGATATATTTCAACTTATTTTCTGAACACTTAGATTCTAAATGTATTAACAGCATAGTGATTTGAAATGTAGCTGCCACATGGTTATTACTCATTCAGCCTAAATGCTGTGGGTGTTTTCTGCAGTGGTCCATAATCATACACAGAGTGTAGCAGCAGAACAGTGAGGGACTGAAGGGTCAGATTTCTGAATTATGGGACATTGTTCTCCAGAATGACGTCCATAAAGAATGAGTTGTTCTTATCTCCGGATGTGTCAGTGAAGATTTTCTCTCTACTGTAGATTAAAGAGACTCTCGGAGGCTGAGTCACATCCTCCATGATGCTCTCAGCCCCCTGTGAGCCGTCTGAGTAACTGAGTCCTCAAGGTCAAAATGAACATTGAGCTTTTCTGCTGCTTTCTGGTCTGTAAAGGGTAAATAAATAGACGCTAAGGCTGTGGTTGTGTTAGATTCCCTGTCTTCTTGTTAAGGGTTTTGAAAGGTCCATCCCATCTACTTGTTTTCTGGCCTTGAGCTTCTTCTCCTCTATTGACGTCTTTGCTGTGCCTTGATATTTGTGTTTGTGATCAGAATCAACTTCAAACTTTTGTGATTTTTTCAATTTGATTTTGAAAGCACTGTTTGTAACAATATGTAATAAAGTCCCATCTAAGGTGCCTGTCAGTCTACAAAATGTCATTAAGTACCCTCTAGATCAGGGGTGGGCAACTTTTATTACCAAGAGGGCCACATAAAACCATTTTTCTCCAGCTTGAGGGCCACAATGTTAAAAATTTTCAGAAACTCTCGATGAGGAAAAAAAAAGTTGGATAAACAACATACGTGAATATAAATTTGTCATAAAATTAGAATACCAATTTTCATATATTACAACATAAATACAAGTTATTACACATAATCAAATGAGCTTGACATAGAAGTCAAGGAAATTTAGCAAACATACATGGAATTAAAGCCAATGAAGCTATTTTCAAATCAATAAAATGATGTGTTATTCAGATTTTTAAAGCTCAAATATTTTGCTGCTGCCATTTTTTTAAATTTAGTATTGAGTAATACTTGATATAATGTTCCAGGGTTTCATAAAAGAGATTTAGAGACACTATAATTGAAAATTAAGGTCATAAACAACTTATATAAGGCAATGAAATATCAGTCTATATTATATAGAATTATTTCTATTGGATATCCCAGTTTTCTTCATATTTACAACTGCTGGTTTTTGGGAATGAATGGCGGGCCACATTTCATGATGTTGAGGGCCACACTTGGCACCTGGGCCGCCACTTGCCCACCCCTGCTCTAGATGCTCCGTCTTTAGACAAAACATGATAAAATACCCCAATGCACCTGATCAATGAAACATAACATTTAATGTGGTGCCCTTCAAATTGTCAAAACTGTTTTTTAAAGCCCTTTTCATGGACAGTGAGATCAAGTTCCCTCTTAGGTGCCCTTCCTATGGATAAAATGTCATAAATTACCCTAATAAGATAGCCTTTAAGGTGTCCTCCAGTGGACAAGCATGATTTCCGGCACTCTAAGGTGCCCCCACAGTGGAAAAACTTGATTAAATACTCTCTGAATGCTGTATAAGTTGTCAAAACTTGTTTGTGTACTCTCCAATGTGACCTTCCAGTAAATTAAGCATTGCTAAACAAGAAAAGCACTTAGCACCACAGTCCTTCGCCATATTGTGATTTTGACCATAGATATTAGTCCTACTTTTATTTCATCGAAATATTTAGATTCCTTGACCATGAAAACATACCATTAGCAATTGGATTCATAATGATATCTATTTTAGTTCAGTAGTTATTCACAGAAATCACATTTTTCACCATGGCGGCCAGACGCTGATCCGGATTAACACCAAAATCGAATCAGTTTTTCCTTTTCACATGCTGAACATTTCCTGAAAATGTCATCAAAATCCATCCATTACTTTAAAGTTATTTTGTTCACAGACAGACAGACAAACAAACAAACTCTGCCGAAAACATAACCTCCTTGGCGGAGGTAATAACTTATGTGTCCTGAAAGGGTCCCTTCAGTGGATACTCAGTGGACAACCGTCGGGGCCTTTCCAGTTGGCAACACCTTTTAAGTTCCCAAAACTGCCTCACCTTTGGACAAAACTTAATTAACCCTTTAAGGCCCAAGACCGTAGATGATAGCCAGAAAATTCTGATTTTTTGGAGATTAAATTTTTATTTCACTTTGTGCTAAAATTCTACAAAGAACAAAATGTCCAAAAAATTCAACATTTAGATTTTTCCTATCCCATTTGATACATTAGGTGTTTTTGGCAACTGAAAATCCATTTTTATAATTTATCTGGTTGTATTCAGATGTTTTTTTTGTTATTTGTTGATCACATTGAGTAGATAGAGGTATTATAAATGTATGTATCAAATATGATACAATTGGCGTTATAGGGTTAAGTGCCCTTTTAGGTGCCCCCCAGTGGACAAAATATGATTTCCTGCACTCTAAGGTGCCCCCACAGTGGAAAAACTTGCTTAAGTACCCTCTTGGATGCCATATCCGTTGTCAAAACTTAATTGTGTGCTCTCTAGTGTGCCCTTCCAGGGAACAAGAATCACTTAATAACTCAAATATGTTTCATACAATGCCCTCTTCAGTGGACACTCAGTGGACAAATGTTGGGGCCTTTCCAGTTGGCAAAACCTTTTAAGTTCCCAAAACTGCCCCAACTTTGTACAAAACCTAATAAAGTGCCCTTTTAGGTGCCCTTTCAGTGGACAAAATATCCTTTATGACCCTAATGAGGTACCCTTTAAGGTGCCTCCCAGTGGACAGAACATGATTTTCTGCCCTCTAAGGTGCCCCCACAGTGGAAAGACTTGATTAAGTACCCTCATGGATGCCATATTAGTTGTCAAAACTTAATTGTGTTCTCTCTAGTGTGCCCTTCCAGTGAACAAAGCATCACTTAATAACTTAATTATGTTTCCTACAACGCTCCCTTCAGTGGACACTCAGTGGACACTTGGGGCCTTTCCAGTTGGCACCACCTATTAAAGGTGCTATGAGGAGAATCTATTACTGGCAACATAAAGACTCTGCTTCCCATGAGCACGCGCGGTGACTGTCGTAATGCTGCGTTCCAGTGACCTCGGAACTGGGAGTGACATCATCTCCAACTTATCAGCGTTCCAGTTGAAGTTGGAAAAAAACATGCCGATCTACCAGGCTATTGTTAGCTGTTGTTAGCACGCCCTGCGTTGTTGTTCACAAATATCACATGAAGAATGTGATTATCACTATGGCAGCATTTTTGTAAATATAAGTCTACCAATACTGTGTATACAGCTGATCTAGAGTGACACACCCCAGTCAGAAATGCAAATAAATGGATTATTACAGGAGCTAAATAACTGTTCACACTGGGGGCATCCCTCTTCGAGTTCTTCGAGAGTTCCCAGTAGGAAATTCCGACTTCGGGAGACGTTCAAATTGCAGTTTCCTACTCGGAACCCAGAAATTCCTACTTCTGACTACAACTGGAACGCACCAAAAGACCCAAGCCAAAGCGTGTGTTTGTTGTGATGTTAATAAATGCAGCTCAGACCTTCCTCAGAACTCTGCATTGATTTACAACTTCTTTTTTCAACAACTTACAGGATGCAAAGCGACGAGGTAATGTATCTCTTTCTAGTTACGTAGCGGTAGTTTTTGATGTGTGACAACAAGCAATTTTTGGAAAACTTGGTATTGTAGTTTTGTAGCCGGCTGTATATCGCTTCTTACAGCCCGGTGCTCTAAGACGTGTCCGAATAATATAAATTTGCTCTAGTTTTAATTGTCTTGTTCCTGAAGTTGAGTATCCAGGCCAGTCCAGCCCTGTACGACCCGACGGCGAAGCTAATGAATAGCATTTATAGATAACCTATTTTGATGCTATAAAACTTGTGTGTATTTCGATCAAGCATATATCTAAAAGTGAGACTTTTTTGTAATTACTGAGAAACTCCTCACAGTCCCTTTAAGTTCCCAAAACTGCCCCACCTTTGAACAAAACCTAATGAAGTGCCTACATGGGTGTCCTATAAGTTGTCAAAACTTATGTCCCCCCCTTTGTGGCCCTTTTAATGGACAAAACATCATTAAGGGCTTTCTGAGGTGCCCCACCATTGGACATATTATTAAGTGCCCTCATAAATGTCCTTTAAGTTTTAAATTGTGCCGTCACAAAGTATAAATTTATATGTGTAACTAAGATCATGGTTCTAATACTGAATGATTGATTAAGACAGAAATTCTTTACCTTAGTTAAGCCAGCAGTGTTTTTTAGTTGGCATGTCTGTATGGATTATAACCTAAACTGTTAAACGAATTTACTGGGTTTGTTTTGGCTGGCGTGTGTACTTATTAATAGCTTGTATAACCTTAATTTGGCTTTCTATTTAATTGGAGAGTACTGATCTGTGGATTGAGACCAATGTTTGTGGTTTTGTTTGTGTCTCTAAATTCACTGTTGTACTCTGTGTTTTAGTCTGAGCCCACTGGGTAACACACAGAGACAATTTTAATCAGCCAGCTTCCCTGAACAAGACCCTGAGGTGTTAAACTGCTCTCCCCTGGAAAATTAAAAATCCGTAGGATGTCATTTGGGGCTCTGAAAAACCGTCCTGTCTCATTTTCTTCCCCCGAGTGTACCGCACAAACCTTGATCGTTCCTGTGGGTTTGTTATCACACTCTGTTATTCCACGCCTGTCACCCCCACTGTTAATTATTCATGGTTAATAACCACCTGCATCGTCTTAATTTTGGCCGTGACATTTCATTAGCTACTATCAGACGCCTTCATTAGTTTTTCTGGAATCACAATATCAGGGGTATTAAGTGGGATGACATTAAGTTTCACAGTGCAGTGAACTTTGTAGATGGTAAATTGTGTCATATTTCACCCAGTGGAAGTGTCACAGCAGGTGCGGGATTGTTGTTGATGCATGGGCTGGGAAATATGTCAAGAATTTAAGATTTGCGAGTATCTTTCCACATAGGACATAATGTAGGGCATAATCACTTAATTTAATAAATGTATGTCTCTTAAAGAAGACCGACATATCAGGGACTCATGCTCAGTAAAATGTCTGTTTATGGTATAAATCACCAATAGTACTGTGCTTAATGACCACAAGACAATTTTGGGGGGAGTTTTAGTCTAAATTGTGGCTTTCTTCTGAGATCATTTAGGAAAATTAAATGGCATTGACATCTTTTTGTTAGACAACAGAAATAGATGCTGAGATAATGGACAATTTTGATAGTTTTTAAGGTCCCAAAACATGCAAAATACACTCCGTAAAGGGGTTTACTGCAGAAGTTTGTCTCCATGGCCTGTCTTAAAATCCAGAACAAGTGAAAAATTACCTTACTTCCTATCTACCTAATGTTCACACAGTCCGTTTAAGGAAAAGGCCACAAAGTTTTAGAGTTTGACATTCCCTTAACTAGGTGTTAATTCAACCAAGAGCTGGCTCCATTGGAGTGGAGTGAGTATACTCAGGCTTGTCTCTACATCCACAGTAAACATTAGAGCACAGAGCTGTAAACTCAAACCCAGGTGATTGTAGTCTTGTAGACAGGTTTTGAGGATTTTTACGAAATCAGTTCGTTTTGAGCAGGGATGAAACAGAGGGGTTTATAGGCCACTGCCAAATTCCAACCTTAAAGTGGATTTTAGGATGAGGAGTTGAATATGGTTGCCTAAAAATGTTCCTTATAATGTAAAGTACACTTTTATCCAAAAAATGTCCATGATCTATCCATAAACACCCTTATGTGCTTAGACAGTTCACCTTAATATCTCACCTGATGATGTCATCGATGGATAATTTTTGTGAAGACTTACAAAAAAATTCTGTTATGGTTTCATTAGTGTCATAAGGTCAGTCAAGCGAGTAGCTGAGTGTGTCATACTCAGCAACATGGTGTCCACACATTGACCTTCACATTCACCTGAATGTAATCAAATGATCATTTGATTTTCATAGCTAGAAACTTTAGGCCATATCTGTGCAAACTTTTGCCACCATTTTTTCTCTGTTGATTTGTCAGCTGCTGTAATGACTAGAGGCCTTTGTGCTCTGAAACTATTTCTAAATATGAAGAAAGCATAGCAACAATTGCCAACCTGCTCTACATAATGCACAAATTAGGATGGGTGATAAAATATTTCTTCTAACTTTAGATTGGCGGTACATGCTTTGATTTTACAAGTCAATAAAGAACTTACTTTGCTATGATTGTATTGAGCTCTAGAACGACACCACCAGAGAACCTTGAGGAAAATACTCAGGATTAAATGGGAGGACAGGCGCACAAACATCAGCGTTCTGGAGGAAGCCAAAATACCCAGCATTACCACCTTAATAATGCAGCACCAACTCCGATGGACAGGCCACCTCATCCGCATGTCCAATACCCATCTCCCCAAACAGATGCTGTACTCCCAACTAGAGAGAGGTTCACGAGCTCCAGGCGGGCAAAAGAAACGTTTCAAGGACAACATCAAGACCAACCTGAAGAAATTCTAGATAACATCCCAGGACTGGGAGCACACCGCCTTGAACAGGTACTGCTGGAGGGCAGCAGTGCAAGAAGGTGCAGCATATCACGAAAACGAGCTTCGCCGTGTCGCAGAAACTAAGCGACATCTCCGTAAGGAAAGACAAAATCAGGCTCTAGCACAACCACAACCCAGCACTACTTTCCCCTGCCCACACTGCACAAAAATATGTGGATCCAGGATTGGCTTGTATGCCCACCTGAGGACCCACAAGTAGTTGACCCCAAGGAAAGGACAGTCATACTCGCCCCGAGTGAACGCCGATGATGATCTCTAGATATCTTCTATGAAGAATTAAAAAATAATATATATTATTAGTTAGAAATATATTTTGGAAACAAAGGTAAAGGTAATTTTTTGTGCTTTAAAAACTAGTAAAATTTAATTCTTTTACTGCATTAAAACAAACCTCAAAGTGTCTTAAGTAATGTTTCATGCTCATTAAATCATGAATTATTAACCGTGTTTTTGAATTAATATGTATTTATGTTGGTATAATCCTTTGTGAAGCTTTATATTTGCTATTTTTTATTGTTTATATATTTCTTTCCTCATTGATAGTGCCCAACAATATGTAACAGCCCTCACTAAATAAAAGGTAGACACCATCTGAAATTTAACAAAGGGCTTCAAGCAGAATGTAGGGTCACGCTCAGAGAGATGTGGGGGACTCTGAGTGGCCTGCAGTTGGTTGGTAGCTGGCTGGAAACTTGAAGGCAGCTGGCTGTGCGATGTAATCAAGCTAATGTTAGCTTATCAGTTGTCACTGATGCTATGATGTTGAGGAATGATGGGCAAAGAATTCTTGGCTCTCATCAGGTTAACATCACTAATGTGAAGTCCTGGTGAGGAGGTGCTGTTTAAGTCATTCAGGGGGGTTAAAAGAATCAAAAAAAATAAAAAGCCTGTACCACAGCTCCACACAGTCATTAAAGGCTCATTTATGCTCGTCATACACATGAAAAAGTATACGTCCGTTTCAAACGATGGTTCCGTCACCGCGCACATACTCCTATGCGTCTTTTACTTTGGCAATGGATGTTGATCATTGCGTCCACCAGGGGGCACGAATCTGTCTCTCACCGACCTCCATTTCTCCTTTGCGTCCAACGAGCTAACATTTGGCTCCCTCCCGATCTCCTCCCAGTTGTTTTGGAGTTTGATTTTGTCGTGGTGTCCCGGACAAGTAACATCATATATGTTTGTGATTTTGCAACAGCTCACACAACTTTTCTTTGAAGAGCCCCGCCATATTCTTCTTCGTTTCACTCCAGAGATGAGTATCAGAGTGACAGTAGCAACACTGCCCCCACGGTTTCCGGTGGTACTGCTCCGTCTGGTCCGTATCCGTAAGCTTCAAGGATACGCGCAGAAAAATGGACAAAAAGAACGCTAAGGACGGACAGAGAGCTCTGTTTGTATCCGTATCCGTATTTAACGTTGAGCATAAATGAGCCTTAATACTAACTGAAACTCTTTTCATACCCCAAGCCTCATATGACTAAAAGCTTTAAAAATCGCTTGATTTATTGTGGCTGGAAAGTGTAAAAACATTTGAGATACAGCATGTTACATATCAAGAGTTACATTTTTTACTCCATATTGCTTGATCCTACTTGTTACATATTCAGACTCTAAAATGGGATTTCCTCTTTTTAAAGCCCGACTGATCTAATTTGAGGTGATTTTCTGTACCAGCAAATGAAGAAAAGCATCTCTGACAGAACTGGAGTTAAAAAAGAAAACAACATCAAACTTAAGCATTCTGTCATGCTCTAAAATAACCTCAACCTTTAGGATGTTTTGCCCTCAGGTTGACTTATACAACATCTTATACGAAGATTGGCATCTCACATTGTATAACTTCAGATCAAAATCTCCATCTTCATTAAATATGACTGCAGCCATGATTCATCAAGGTAAAAAGTCCAAAGCTTCCCACCTTAATTGCTTTCTGGTGTAAAACAGACAGCTCATGTCAAAAGAAATCCTGTACCTCTTGAGGGGAGCTCTGTTTGTCTGGGTCCTTTTCTTGTTTCCCCTTTCGTCAGTCTGTTGCTTGGCATTTCTGTGCCATGCACTTTGAGCCGTGTTTCCGGCAACCTGACAATATTGAAGTCATATATTCTGTCTTGTTTCAGGTCACCTGAGGTTTTCTCCAACTTACAGGAATAACTCAGCAGCTAAAACTCCTCTTGAACTCTAAACAACTCTCTAAATGCACAGGTTATAACCCAACACTGCTGTTGACCTAAAAAGCTTGAAATATAAAGTAATGTGTGACAGTGTGGGCATACAGGGGCATCGATGGCACAGTCTGATAGTGTGCTATGTCTGTGAGCAGAACGTTGGAGATTGGACTACCCAAAGTTGCTCCCACGGCAGCGACAGAGTAAACGGCTCAGAAAGGGCGTGAATGTGTTCGCTCAGGGGTGGGAAACTTTGATAACAGAGAGGGCCACACACATTTTTATTTCCTGAGGGCTGTTACATATTGTTGTGCACTATCAATAAGGGAATAAATGTTAATAAAAAATAGAAAATATAAAGCTTGCAAAAAACGGATTATACCAACATTAATTAATTTTAACCCAAGCACAATTAAAATTTCATGATTTAATGAGCATGAAACATTGCTAAAGACACTTTAAGATTTGTTTTAATGTAGTAAAAGAATTAATGTATACTAGTTTTTAAAGCACAAATAAACTACCTTAACCTTTGTTTCCAAAAGTGTTTTTAACTAATACTATATATCATATTTTAATCCTTCATAGAAGATTTTAGAGATACAATCAAAGCAAAGTCAGTTCTTTATTGACTTGCAAAATCAAAGCATGTACCATCAATCTAAAGTTAGAAGAAATATTTTGTTACCTTCTCTAATTTGTACATTATGTAGAGCTGGTTACTCATGATGGATCATATTAAGCAATTGTTGTTATGCTCTCTTCATAGTTAGAAATTGTTTTTCTTTTTTTTTTTAGGGGAAATGATTGGTGGACCACGTTGAGTGGGCTGACAGGTGGCCCTTACCACCCCTGTGTCAGCTGATACTAAATGTTGCTTACATAGAAGGTCTGAACTTTAAATGCAGAGGATGTGACCTTGAGTAGTCAAAGAGACTACAAAAGTGATATATGCCATTTACCTTAATGATGGATTTCTCTCTTATGGCCCTTTTCCACTAGCACTCCTTGGCTCTACTCGATTTGCAGCGTGTTTCCACTAGCCTGGTACCTCCTAAAACAAGCTAGTTTTAGTACCTACTCCGCTCTGGTTCCAAGCGAGCTGAGTTGATACTAAAAGATGACGTCACCGACTGCTGGCTACTGATTGGTCAGACAATGTCGTCATCGATGAGTCATAAGCGCGATGACCTACCATGCTAGCGCTAGCTACCATTAGCTTACCCTAATACGACTTTTATTTTTGCTCGATTGCTCTCGTCCTCGGCTTCATTCTGTTGTATAGCTTCCAAAACTCTCCTGAGCTTCTCAAGGGGTATTTCTTCTTTCCACCTGTAGCCTTCTTCTGCTTTCCTTTTTTACTCGGTTTGTGACAAAAAGCCGCAGATTGTTGTGTCATGCTCAAAATGACGTCACTGCAGTGCCGCTCAGCTGTTTACAGCGACACTGCACCCTGTTGGGCAGGCGACTGGGGCTAATGGAAAAGCAGCACAAGGTGAGTAGAGTAGAGCCGGGTAGAGTCGAGTAGAGTAGAGTAGGGCTAATGGAAAAGGGCCATTAGATGACTTGATAGAGCTGTCCCAACTATAATTCCCCTGTGGCTCGATTAATCTGGATAAATATGAATAAAGCATCTGAACCATCCTCTGGTATTGACAACTGCACCAGGATCACCTGAGGCGGTTTAGCTTGCTTCCAGTTGCACTGGGAAGAAAGTAGAAAGGATTATCAGACAGGTGGATTGGACGCTTGTTCAATCACATCCAAAACCAAGGTGAGAAATCAAAATTCCATTCCAGTTGAGATTCGAAAACTGACCCTTAAAGAGTCGATATCGTTAAGAATTGTGCCTTAAATTTTGACAAAAAAAGGTGCCTCCTGCACAATCTTCAGTAAGTGGAAACACCATCACATTGGAGAAGAATTCAATGACATATGTTTGATATTGTTGGCACGGAAAACCTACAAACCAACTTTTGCCCACATGAAAAATTGACAGGAGTTAGTAGGGTAATCAAAAAGAATTGAACTGGTAAGCAGGATCGTCATGACATTCTTATCAATTCCCATATTCTCAGTGTGCCCATCAGTATCTTACATCGGACATTTAAAATCCACTTTTATCCTTATTAACTCTGCCAAGGAGATTATGCTTTTGTCTGTGTTTTGTTTGTCTTTTAGCAAGATTACGTAAAAACTACTTAATTGATTTTGCTGAAGTTTACAGGTGATGCTGGTAAAAACCGAACTTATAAAAGATTCGATTTTGATGGTGATCCAGATAATAGCTATTAGGGATCGGCTGTTTTTGCTAAATAACTGTCTAACTAATAATGATATCAACATGATTCTGAGTGCTAGGTGTTGGTATTCAGGGCCAGAAAATCATATCCAGCATGCAGCAGTATGTGAGCTACCTTGGCAGAGGTTTGCGCTCTTTTGTTTTGTGGGTAGTTTAGCCCACAGGCTGGACTCGGCAAAACACTGCCCTGTGACCGTTAATCAATCTAAAGGAAATATGCAAATTTGTTGTGCTTTTTCAGCTGAATCAGGGCAAACAAACTGAGCTGAAGGTGTGAACACCGTCACATTTAATACAAAGTTCCAAATATATTTCTGTACTGTGAGTTGAGTTGTTGTTGTCTTCCAACTTTAAACCAGCTCTTCATTTTAAAAATAAGTTCACTTTAGCAAATCTTACATCAGAAGCAGCTGCAGAGCTCCATCTGTTCCTCCCTTTCCTCCAACAATGACTTCACATTTCTCCTCTAATCAGCTCTGATTGTTTTTCTTTGGCCTTCAGGCTAACGCTAGGTGACAGATCCAGATCCTGCAACACGCCACGTTTTCCCAAATATCCGCCAAGGTTACAAAAAAATCAACCTTTCTGAGGATGGTTGGAAATTAAAAGCATGGCAGGATTTTAACCTTGGAGCTTGATTAAAGTTTCTCTTGGAGAACTTCGCCTCTTAAAATTGAGTCCTGTCCCTCCAACGCCAGCGCTAAATTAGTTTGCATGAAATTATTTGGCAGGTACTGATGCGTGTTATTACATTACAGGACAAGGACAATCTAAAATCATGTTTTAATTCATTTAGTCATTAAAAGAAATACTCAAAGTCAAAATGTTTGCACTAACACGGCCGTTGAAGATCGATTTTGAGTGTGTCCTTAAATGTTGTGCTGATCTTTCACCGCTTGATTCATTGGTGCCCCCGGCGTGTTCGGATACAGCTTTCACTTCTACTGTAAAAACTTGGGGATGTCTTATATAACGCTGAGTGAGCTGCCAGGTGGATTCAAAACCGTCACTTGATGGGGTAATGTTTATGGACGGGGAGAGCTACGCCGCTGATGGAAACCCCCGAGTTGTCCCACAGAGAAACAGGGACAAGAGAGAGGAGAGAGAAAAGGAAAACGTCCTCATCAGCAGATCCAGAGCTCAGCCTCGGTCAGACTGGGTCACGACTCACAGGGAGCTTTCTTTAATCAGAGACACGCTGCCTCTCCTGCCTCCTGTCTGAAGCTCACGGTGGGTTTCTGTGAGCTTGAAAGGAAACAAATGGCAAGCACTGAGAGCCTTGTGTGCCTCAGACAGGAGAGATTGTTCTGGAAGCTGCACCAATTTCAAGTTTGATCACGGCTGATTAAAGTACAGAAGGTGAAAGAAAGAGGAGTCAGTAAGACTTCACCAACTTAAGGCTATACTTGATGTCCCTAGAACAAACCATTAAAAGTTCTCGCCAAAAAGATATTAACTTACTAAACCCTCTGTTTCAGCCTTATCCAAAACAGGCTGTTTTGGTCAAACTGTATCTTCTACAGGAGCCATCGGTGGGCTAAACAAACTACCTACCCAGACAGTGTCTCTAATTAAGGGATGTTGCTTTTCCTCATTTGACATCATAATGGGATCGTTTTCTTGTAGACTGTTAAAGTACACATTTGCTAAAAGGTGGGTAATGCAACAGAGAGAGCAGGATTTTCCTCAGCATTAACGAGGTTGGGGCAGATGTTGGAAAATGGGCTATGGACATGTCTCTCTTTACAGGATTGATGGTCTATGATGTCCCCAGAACATGTTTTTTGAGTTTCTTGCCTTCAAAAACTCTTAAACTCAGATATTAAAGAATGGCAGGCTTATAAACCCCTCTATTTCATCCCTGCTCAGAACAGACTGTTTTAAATTAACTGATAATGCTCATTGTCTGAACTAAATTGGGTTTTTTTCTTCCATTCTGTACTCTAATGTTTACTGTGGCAGCATAATCATGATTCCTTCATTGGAGATGGCTGTGGGCTGAGGAAACAGCGGACTCAAGGAGTGTCTCAAATTTGGGGAGGGTTGCATTTCCCCTAATGACATCATTTGGAGGAGTATTTCAGACAACCCAACATAGCACATAATTTCTAAAGGAGGGGAGAGAGATAAAGAGAGATAAAGATAACTGTTTTTTCTTTATGTAGGTTGGTTTGCCATAGGCACATATGCTTCTGGGAAAAAGTGTACTTTTAAATTATTTGGCCTCTCAAAGGTTCATATTTTACTTTCTTTCAACAAGCTAACACTGCTTCCAGATGTCAATAGAAAATGTCCAGAAAATTTCATGACTGAAAATCAAGATTTTAGATTTTGGCATGCCTTTAAACCCCTTTGTTTTAGCCCTGCCCAAAACAGGCTGTTTAATGTAAGTCTTACCATTCTCCTCTTAAGAAGCTTTGGCTTTTTATGGCTGTGCTCCAATGTTTACTGTGGCTGCACAGCCATGCTTAGACACATTCCATTAAATTGATCCACCTGTAATAGCAACAAAAATGTCTCAGTGAAGCTCCCATATAATTAAAGGGAGTTTTTCTCCCAGATTTTTCAAGCCAACATTTGCACAAAGGTAACTCAAGCAGTGGGACAGTTTTATGACTGCAGATTAATTAAGTTGCCAGAGTATTTTTCTTTCACTTTGTTTTATGTAGTTAGAAGGAGAATCTAAATATTGAAAATATGAACATCATATTTCAAGGTATCAATCTGCCCATCTGCACACAGACATTATCATCTTAATCTTCGCTACATGTCTACCATGTCATCGATGTACTTTATGTTTTGTTGTAGTTTGAATCCACGCTGGATTTACTGAGCATTTCTGATGAAATGTCTTCAGTTTGATCCGTCTTTATCAGTTTGGACGGACAGGCGCTCAGATTAGAGGTGGGAGATGACAAAAGTCTTTCTAAGAAAGACATCCAGACTGAGATCAGACACTTTGTTGGCAGGATGAAGAATCTGTGATGAAGCAGCAACAAGAAGTACAGCCAAGTTTATTACATGGACTTTTAAAGCTTCAGTTCTGAGTCATAGCAGGTGTATTCTGGACCCTCTGGGGGTGTCTGCTTTTATATTTGACAATAAACTTCATCTGGAGTTTTTGATCAGGGAATGGTGGATTCTTTTTCTTGTTGTGGTTTTAGAGAGTATTTTCAGTTGTCTGTTGAGTTCTTAATCCTGTGTCCTGTTGATCTTTTTAGGTCAGAGATATTATATATGTTATCTTAAAAAGACCTTTGTACAAATAACTCAGACTCAAAGATAAAGTATATTTTGAAGGTTGGAGGTCAAACCAAATTCACCTCTTGCTTTGGAACACAATACATGACCATGTCTTTGCAGTTTCTTCAAATTTAAACCAGAAATCGACTCCAAATCAAGGAGAAACTGAATTAAACTGAATCAAATCTTAAACTGCCTTCTTCAACTTCAGGATAATCTTTCCAAATTCTAGAGGGTATATGTCATGAAGCCTCATTTTCGTCATATTCTTAAGAAAGCTATGTTTTGAGAACACTTCAGAGGTTTTACATTTTTGACACATGTCCACTTCATCTGAAGATTAACAGTTCATGATAGAGGCAAATTAAATATCATCTTATTAATTAATCACATCAATTGACTAAGTTGCCTTACTGTACAATAGTTTGTGTGTTAATTCTTGGTAAGTTTTTGTACTTCTCTGTTGAAAGTCAGTAAAAGTATGTTGTTGACCGACTAAGGATGACTTAAGTGCTCTATTTATCAGATTTTGCTGCCACCTGTAGGACAGTAGGAGGTCATTGTACACTACTAAGCTAAGAGGCTGATCAGATATGGGATTTTGATTTATTATAATCTTTGATTAGCTTGCATGCTAGCTAAAAAGAGCATCAGCAAACAAAACCATTCAATTCAAACTAAGGCACAGACTATTTCAGGTTATTTTTGCTGTTAGACCAACACGTGAATCTGCTTGAAGTTTTTTGGCCACCTTTTCACACATTATTAACCATCTGGTCAGTTATTTACCGTACTGTAATAAGCACTCAAGCACTCATCAGGCTGCAGCCTCATTGCTAGTCTTCTAAGTCTTCCTGTTGGCATCATAACAGTCAAATACACGGATAGAGCACATAAATAAACACGCATGTATGCTCTACATGAGATATTGGCATCTTAGATGGATATTTCAGACATAATTGTCAGAGGATTTTTTTCTTCAAAGCTGCACATGTTTGAGCATCACATGAAAAACACACAGATACCCGCTATGTATGTTTGAACATATGGTCAAATTTTCATATTCATGCTGTAGCCCCACACGTACCATCATACACGCGGTAACATGCCAACATACATAAACATTTGTGCATCATGTAAGAGGTAATTTAGTCTTCTGTGGCAGAAGGAGCTGGTATCTGCAGGGATTAAAGGCCTGTTTTTAATATGCCTCCATGCTGGTGTTGGCCAAGACCAGAGGCATCATGTTTACAGGCTGTCTGCTCATCTGTCCATCTGTCTCGTGAGCTCAATATCAAGTTAAGACTTTGAAGGACTGTCCTAAAACTTTGCATACTGTAGTTGCAAAATCAAGTCAAAGGTTGTAGTGGTCAAGTTTGTAAAGGCCGTATCCTATCAACACTTTGAGGAATTTTCAGCACACTGAACTTCTTCTTTTAAGGCTTAGCAGGATGGATTTGGAGGTCAAAGTTGTCGTACCCCATGTTCATCTCTTGCCTTAAAAACATTGGCTGAACATTAGCCACAGTGACAAAGATCAGCTCTGTGCCTGTACAAAAATAGTCGACACCCATGATAAAGCTATACTGCTGTTTTTAAGGTGAAAAAAGCCACAAAACTGCATAAGGTAACAACATTCTAATTTCTACTTAACTTCTACCATCTGCTTACTGAAGGATGAAATTACTAGATATATTAATGCGGGCTTATGCTCGTTCTTTTAGGTGTTTTCAATTTTTTGCTTTAGGTCCACTCTATCTTAAGAATAAACAGACTCCATTTAGTAGTTTATAATTCAGTGGTGAAGGTCACTGGGTCTCACATTACATCTTGTTTGTCATTTTACTCTTTACAAAAAGTCCCATGCTTACTAAATGATAACAGATTTGACATCAGAGGTCAATGGTCAAGGCCACTGTGCCTCATGTAAATCTCTTGCTTGTGAGGCATGTCTTCAACTTGTAAATATGCCCACCCTGGTTAAACATTTGAATTATGACATTTTAGAGATCTAGGTCATGTGGCCCCACGTTCATTCTGTTTTGTTTTTTTTAAATGTATTTTTTGGGCATTTTGTGCCTTTATTGATAGGAGAGAGACAGTGGATAGGCTTGTGAAAGGGGAAGAGAGAGTAGGGGAAGACACTCTGGAAACTGGTCACAGGCGGGATTCGAACCTGGACCGGCAGAAGCAAGTACATGGGGTGCTAACCACTACGCCAAACCAGCACCCCACATTCATTCTGTTTTTAAAGTAAAGAATAGAGTAGAATAAACCGTTATTTGTCCCACACGGGGAAATTTGCAGTGTTACAACAGCAAAGAGGGCAGTAATGATAAATAAAAAATAGTTTGGGGTATAAAAAACAGTATGTAGCATAAAATAACTAGTAGTCCGAAGTGGAAAGAGTTTGATTGGAAATTAAAAATCAGATACTTCCGAACCCCCTCCATGACCTACAAATTTAACAGTACTAAAACTAATTTGTGCTGGAGGGAGTGTAATCAGATAGGAGACACCACACACATATTTTGGGATTGCCCAAAGCTGAGAAGCTATCGAGATGAATATTGATTTACACCTGGCTCCAGAATTTTATATCATTGGAGCACTCCCTAAAGATAGGCTAGAAGAAGGGAAATTGTATTTATTGCAAGTTCTACTATTAATAGCTAGAAAGATGATTACTCTGTCATGGTAACAACCACTTCCTCCTACTATACCTCAGTGGCATGAAAAGGTGAAGAAGGTTTATGAAATGGAAAAGATAGCGGCTCTGCTTCATCTAATAATGGACCTTTTCAAAACAGGATGGACTCCCATAAGTAGATATTTAAACTTACCAATGTAAACCTTGTTAAACTGTGCTGTATTAAGAGAAACATCCAGATGTACTTGTTATTTGTTGGGAGGAACTTCAGTAACAATCCAATGAACTTGAATTGCCGGATTGTAAATAGTTCAATTGTTTAGCGTATACTTTTCTTACACATATTTCTTCTTTTATGTACATGGAAAACAGTGGGGGCTGCTGATCAGTCAAGGAGGGGAAGCTCATTTTTTTATGGCCTACATCATATATTTGTTTATTCATTTAAATGTAAATTCTACCCTCCGTTCTTTTTCAAGAAAATGATCTGTGACCCTGTCGTACCAACTAGGTGTCTTTTCCAGGGATTTTACCAGTGTTCTCTCAATGGCCAGCAGAGCTAGACTGCTAAAGTGGCCTTGGCCCATTGCGGGTGTAAGACTTGAGCCGCTTTAAACAGGAGAAGCTCCTCTCCAGAACAACTGAATGTAAAACTTCACTCGTCTCCAGCGTTGTCATCTGAACGCAGAAGAATTTGAAAACGCAAAGGAAGAATCTTTGCGTCTTTAAGTCAGGAGTTTCCATGTAAACGGCCCCTGAATGTAAAACTTAGAAGATGCTCTGGTGGAGGGTTATACTTCAAGATCGCTGATTGGCTCATTTCACTGTCGATCAAAAAGAGATTCGGCCTCAGACAGATCATCCAATCATCCTTCAGAAGCCGAGCGTCCAGGCCAGCCCACTGCCTCATAGACCCCCAGAGATGCTGAGCGTCCGATGGGCGGGACAAAGCCCAGCGTTTATCCATTGACCGTCCAGTTTCCACAGTGGAACAACCCACTCTACGCTTCCCCATCGAAGTCAGAAGACGCTCAGCGTCCGACTGTGTTAAAGCGCTGAGACACTGCGGGGATGAATGAGAAGGAAGTCACTCCAGTTACCTGTGATAAGTAGCTGACTCTGAACAAAAGATGAAGGTATTCTAGAGCATATTTAGTCAATGAAATGTTCACACAGCAGGACATATCACTACTTTTTTGGGGGACATTTTAGGGGAAGCTGAGCTTCCCTTGCAGTCTTAGAGAAATCACCACTGATGGAAAAAAAAGAAAGATTCTGATGTAACCTAAAATCTGTTTGTGAATACACATGAATTCTAATAAAATTTTGGTTAAATAAAAACAGTATGTTTGTTAAATGTTAAAGTCTAGAAATATAAAAAACTAAAAGCAACTATAATTTTTTGTACACATTCACAAAGTTATGTCACATGGGAATTTTACATTTAATGCTTTTAATTTTTTATTTCTATCTTTTGAGGATCATTTTTAGCACACATTTTGGGTAACAGGCCAAATGTCAAGCTCATCGGGCCTTACGCTCATCCCTTGCTTTAATTTTCATTGCCTATAGATGCTGTTTGAGATTTTTTCCCAAATATGTGTTCACTAGAACTAAATGATGAAGTGAACACACTTCTGATTATAGTAGCTGTGACCATTAATCTTACAAAATATTCACCAATCAAAAAAGATAAATGTCTGTCGCACTAACACAAAACTCTCTGACTCATCACTGTTCTTTTATTGAGTAATCGTTTATCTTGCTCTCACATACAAAGGGAAATATAATAAATAGTATTGCTTTATTAGGAGAAGCCAATTTTTCGGTCTATTAGATGTGGAAATCAAGCCTCATATGATTGGTCGTAAATGTGAAAAAAAGCATAAGCACCACTTTTGATTTATTTGTTCCATTTTTAAATCTTTTTTCATTTCAACATGATTCTGAAGCAGAGCTTTTAATTCTGTGTTCATTATCAACCTAAAAGACGGCAACAAAAGCTCGAGATAGAAAGATAATTGTAATGAAATTTGTACTTAAAGACTCACTCCTCAAAAGCTTTATTTCAACAAGCATGGGTGGAAACAACAGAAAAGTTTTCCTTTTATGAACAGATTGATCATCATTTGTGTTTTTTGCTGTTGCAGGGAGTAAATTCAGCTTCAGTGCCTACAGTCTGATCATTTGTCTTCCTTTTTTCTTGTCCTTGTTTGACTGAGGAGAAAAAGCCCTCTAATGATTCTTGCCAATTTAATCAAGAGTATGCTAATGTGGATTGATTTTAGCTTTAACCTTGATTAATCCGGGTCCTTGGATGACTATTCATCAGAATTAAATTTTCAAAGACTGTTTTTGTTGTGTTTAAATTTGTCTGATATTATGAAGCATCGCTCGGATGTAAGGAAGAAACCAACAGCCAAGCTGCAATTTTCAAAGCAACCAGATTCACTACAATGACTTTTTTTTGAATAAAAAACACTGATAAAGGAATAATTCAAATATGTCCCATCTTCAGCTGCCCGTGTAGACAGTACCCAGAAGTTGTATACTACCCACATTCGCACCTTTTGCTCATGTACAGCCCCAGTCACACATTCCCGTTTCTCATGGCGATTGTGCACGATTGTCATAATCCTGATAAAGCGTGCTTTGGTCGTGGTGCATGCGCTACTTAGTCTGGATCAGCGCTGTAAAGTCGTGGATGAACGGAGGGGAACGTAGAAGCTCCACGACAGTTTTGAACAGTTCAAAACTGTTGTGGAGAATCGCCGCTCTCGGTATAGCGGGATGGAAGCCTAATGCAGTCCTAATGCGAGCGGTATTAGCGGGGCATGTACGGAGCTCAGTCGAGCTGATCGTGGCCCAATCGTGGCTCAATCCTGAAAGCTTTATGAGGACGACTGACAAGGATGTATCCGTATGAGCCCCGACTGTGTCCCGCAGTCTATTCAGTTCAGACAGTGACAAGAGAAATATGGTTAGGATGCTTTAAATACATTGTTAAAAAGAAAACAAGAATAATTTCTTTGCAACATTGATTTATGTGACTTGATGCACTCTGTGTTTTCAGGTTAAGTGTATTTATGTAACACTGCGTTTGACATATTTCAATAACAATAAAATGGAGAGGTTACATATTCACTGTCTCTAGGTTTTCCCTAGTTTACTGTATAATATCACAATATATCACAATATTGTGATATCGTGATATATCGTGATATTATCGTATCGTGACCAAAGTATCGTGATACGTATCGCATCGTGAGGCTCTCGCCAATACTCACCCCTAATGAGAAACATTTCCTTTTTCTTCTTTGCGATTAGCGTGATGAATTAATCATTACGTTTTTTGTTTGCTTCAGACCTTATTATGAACTATTATCCAAGAACACAGTGGAAAAACCCCATAGGCTTTTAATCAAGAGCAATGCTAACCTCTGGAATGACCTAAAAGAATATCCCTGCCACGGTCTATACTCTGATCATGTTAACAAACATTGATGTGAAGATCTGCTCAGTTGTCTTGTAGCATATAAACATCATGGAGCAACTGATAGCATTAATCCACTATTTTGTCGGTTGGGCATGAACCACTTATTTTCCTTTTTTTCCAATTTTCTTTTCTTTTTCGTAAAACAATGCTTTTGGTCACTTTCTATGAGGGTGAAAGCTGTTTCAAAAACTTTAAACCAAATTACTTATCAGGCCAATTCAACATTCATTAATGCAGCAGTGGAGCCATTTTTCATGTCCAAATATGTAGCAATTAGGAAATAGAAGGTCTGTGCTGACAGTGATGATTTGCTCTGCAAAGGTATAATTCAAACCTCTGTCCACATTGTTTGGTGCTACCAGTTGTCATTAGATTCTCGCTATTTTTCTGTCCTATTTTCCAGAAGTTGCCATCGCTTTGTTTGCACAGCCATCAAATCTGATAGTGAGGCAGAACAACAGAAGGTCTTGTAACACAATCGCTCTTTGGATCAATCAGATATCAGGTTATTGTGTTTTCGAAGGCAATAATGCGCCTCAAAACTGTGTTATCTAAAAGCAGCTGCAAGATAAAACACCTGAGCCTGTTCGGAAAATGTCACCAAGAGGACTATGACGTGCTATTCTTGTTATACATGTAGAAACAGATACAAAAAAACATGCGAAAACCCTGAATTAAAATGAATTGTTCGACGTAAAGTTGGAAATATGATCCAACGTGCAGATTTAATCTTGCTTGGGTAAACACAGAGCCCTATATGTGCTCCTTTGGCACCTACATGATTACATCTGGAGCATATTTAACATCTTCACTCCTGAATACGCTAGTTAGGAGTGAGGAAACACAGAGGCTAACATTTCTGCTTCTCCCTCTCCAGACTGATTAATTGCCGCCTCTGAAAACTCAGACCTCTATTTTTTTCCTTTTTAACGCCGAAATACAATGACCGAGGTTATTTGAGGGATTTGCTCCATTTGGCGCCAGCTGTGGTTCATTTCTAGCAGCTTCTTTTCCCTCTCCAGTGTGTGTGTTTCTGCAGACAGAGTGGTTGTTATGTAAAGCCTTCACCTATTCAGGGTACGCCAGGTCGATTGGTTATAGCAGGGGATTTTAGGATAAAGTTGGGCAAAGATGTCAAACCCTCAACATGAATTATTTACACTGCAAACAGGAAAAATAACCATCCAGCACCACCTTTTTCACACTGTGCTCCCAATTCCCAGGTTAGTAGCATCATATGTGTGCAACATTATTAAACACAGCCCTGAAACTAACTTCAGAAAGGTTTGTGTCACGTATGAAAAACAGCTAGGCGATGCCGCACAGCAGGTGTAGGTGAAATACTCCAGTTCTTATGTGAATAAGGCCAAAACAAGATAGCATTGGGCCATTTTGGAGGACAGATCCACCATTTTTTAAAGCAGCAACCCGTCATCCTCAACACTCCAGTGGTGCTGACTGTGTTTACGTAAATAATGAGGTAAGGCTCCAGCTGCAAACTCATCTATGAGGAGCCTACGGCAGCTTTAATGGAGGTTTTTGTTTCTCACGGACGCTCTCTGACATCAAAAAAGAGGAACAGCACTGAAAAGAATCAGCAAGGTCTGACTCTGAGTGAGTCAGTGGGTGAGAGGAGGATTGAGTGAGCGTATGATAAAAATATTGGCGTTTATTCATCTTTGCCAGTCAAATTAAGCACAGCTGGAACCAAAGTCATGTAGAAGTCTGGGCCGTGCCTGTGGAGTGGCCCGTGGGGGTGACGATTCCATTTTTAGAAAGGAGGTCCTGAGAGGTTGCTCTGAATATCAGGGTTTTTCAAGTTCTCTGCTGAAATGGGGGCTTTGGCCCAACATCAGACCTACCTATCACTGGCAGATTTAAGCCCCTGCAGGGATGAAAGTTGCAGACTATGTTAGTTCAGTGGTGGGTCAACGAAAAGAGCTTGAAAGGAGTAAAAAAAGTAAGGGATGAACCTAAAGCACAAAGACCTTTGGCTCTGAAGTCCAAAATCTAATCATTTAACATCCAGACAGAGCAAATAAGCAGGGTACACATTACACAGTTTTCAGCTTAAAGGGACTGTGAGGAGAATCTGTTTCCAGCCATAAGAAGACTCTGCTACCCATGAGCCCGTGCGGCGACTGTTGTAATACTGCGTTCCAGTAACCTCGGAACTGGGAGTGACATCATCTCTGACTTATCGGTGTTCCAGTTGAAGTCGTAAAAAACATTACCAGGCTATTGTTAGCTGTTGTTAGCACGCCCTGTGTTGTTGTATGAAGAATGTGATTATCACTATGGCAGCATTTTTGTAAATATAAGTCTAACAATACTATGTAAACAGCTGATCTAGAGCGACACACCCCAGTCAGAAGTGCAAATAAATTGATTATTACAGGAGCTAAATAACTGTTCACACTGGGGGCATCCATCTTCGATTGTCAACTCGTGGGTGGCGAGGTATCACCAAGTTCCCAGTAAGAAATTCCGACTTTGGGGGGTGTTCCAGTTGCAGTTTCCTACTCGGAACTCAGAAATTCCTACTTCTGACTACAACTGGAACGCACCAAAAGACGTGAGCGTGTTTGTTGTGATGCTAATAAAAATGCAGCTCGGACCTTCCTCAGAACTCTGCATTGCTTTACAACTTCTTTTTCAACAACGTACAGGATGCAAAGCGACGAGGTAATGTATCTCTTTCTAGTTACATAGCAGTAGTTTTTGATGTGTGACAAAAAGCAATTTTTGGAAAACTTAGTATCATAGTTCAGTATCTGGCTATATATCGCTACTTACAGCCCGGTGCTCTAAGACGTGTCTGAATAATATAAATTTGCTCAAGTTTTAATTGTCTTGTTCCCAAAGTTGAGTATCCAGGCCAGTCCAGCCCTGTCCGACCCGACCGTGAAGCTAAGGAATAGCATCTATAGATAACCTATTTTGATGCTATAAAACTCATCTTAAAGTGTGTATTTCCATCAGGCATATATCTAAAAGTGAGACTTTTTGTAATTACTTAGAAACTCCTCACAGTCCCTTTAAAAAAGTATTCATTATGATTTTATGAGGTATATATATTATTGTTATTCAAGCTTTGACTCCAAAAAGTATCCATAAATACTGATTTTCCTCCTCGTGTCTATTACAAACAATGGTGCCCCGGTGGCAGGCTCAGAGCTAGATCATCTCAGGGCCTCGCGAGTATGCGGCTGCTGCCGTCGCGGTACATGCATAGGGTTTGAGGCGGCAGTAACGTAAAGGTAATTCGGAAAAACATCACAGAAGAGCCCCCAAAAGTCTTTCACAGCACTCCCTTCTCAAATGCACTTAATAGAAATGTTCTATCATGCCCAATTTTTGTTCTGGTTATCTTTATACAAAGTTAGAGCCGTGTTGTAGAGCTCCCCCGTTGTTTGCTTTGACCCGCGAAGCCTGCTATGACCAGGTTCTCTCCCTCCTTGAGGCTGCCCCAATAAAGTTCAACACGCTGGACTCCGAGAAGCTTTGCAAAATCTGTACGCATCCACGTGGGCAGCAACTGCATCTGGGTCCTACCACTGGGGTTAAAACCTCTTCCAGTCTAGCCCATCCCTCATTAAAATGAATGGAGGCGAGTTGCCACGCCGCGGCGTGAAAAGGTCTTTATATGTGTTGCTGACAACAGCTCAAAGTGGAAATGAGGTCTTCAATTTTTTTGAAAGGTTTTAAAAAAAAGGCTTAACCCTTTAAGGCCCAAGACCATAGATTATAGCCAGAAATTCTATTTTTTTGGAGCTGAAATGTTTGTTTCACTTTCTGCTACAATCCTAAAAATTTCAAAATGTCCATAAAATTCTACATATAGATTTTTCATATCTTATTTGATACATTAGGCGTTTTTGGCAACTGATAATCCATTTCAGGACATTTTTATCATTTATCTGATTGTACTCAGATGTTTTTTTGTAATTTGTTGCTCATATTGAGTAGATAGAGGTATTGTAAAAGTATGTATCAAATATGATACAGTTGGCTTTATAGGGTTAAAAAGGTATTGAAATTAACCTCAGAATTCTTGCAAATAGCCTGTACAAGTTCAAGGAAAATCCCTCCAAGTGTTTTTGAAGTACTTATTGCAGTTGCATCTTGATAGCTGCTGTTTTGTTCTTTTATGGAGGGTTGACCTTCATGCATACAAACCTCTGCTCCACTATGAATTATCAGTACTACAAAAATGAAAATGAGAAGACTTCTAGTACCAAAAGTTTGTTTTCGTTGTCTTTAGATGCATTTTTATATGTGGGTATCTATACAAAGCAGTAATGTTTTTCTATCGAAGTGGTTTTAAGAGTGTACATAGCATGTAGTGTTCAGTTTTAGCTCCCCTCCTTGACAAATAGAATAATATTTAAAAGATAAATATAGCACGGCTGCAGATTTCTCTCCCAGTCATCCTCCTGCCAACCTCTCCTCCGTCTCTAAAAGCCACATCCTTGGCTTCTCTTCCATGTATTTACGGATCATCTATGTATATCTTATGCAAACTTGGTGGGTGAGGTCATGCGTGAGCAGCCAGCCGTCTTTTCTGTCCACCGCTGCAGCTCCAGGTTCGACTTGTGCCAAAGAGCTGGAAGCCAAAAAAAAAAGAAAAAAGGCAGAGCCCTCCTTGCCCTGAGAGGAGAGAGCTTCTGCGTGTGGACGATTGCTCCTCCAGATGACCTGCTCCCTAATTGGACGGCAGCATTACATAAGCCGGACTCCCCCACTGCACTTGAGGAAACACACAGCGAGCAAGGATGACCAACCCGAGAGTGTGTTTGAGGCAGTTCGCTGTGAGGCCTCAAGACTAATGAGGACAAACGAAGATAAAAGTCTAGAAATATGCAATGCTCTGTTTCTAATATTCCATTTCTTAACTTTAATATGCTTTTACCTAAATACTGTCCAATTCTAAAGGTATCCTGATCAATCAAACACCCATCTATATGAGCTGATACTTGTTAAAAATGCATCATAGATTGATCAAATTTAATGCTTGTGGTCACCAATTCTCACTTTCAGAGCGTCATCAACTGCTCAGTCATCTATGGACCCCCAAAAGATTCATAATTTTATAAATCAATTAAAAAAACATTTTGAAATCAAGACCATTTTAAAAAATAACAGACAAATATAAAATATGGCAATTAAATTGTGAAATAAGGCAATATTATTATGAAATATATTTTATTATTCTTTAAAGAGGACATATCATGCTTGTTTCTCCTTTTCACTATGCCAGACTAGGATGCCTGTAAAGCATTTCTGCCCTCAGTACAAGTCATTTAGTTCCTTCATTGCCCCACAATAGCGTTCTCAAAATCCTCATTTTAGGCCATTAACAAGGTCTCGTTGAAATGCTCGAATCTGAGGATGACCTAAAGTTACCTCGCAACGTCAGCCCTTTGTGCTCTGATTGGTCAGTTCTATCGGGGGTTGAGCCAGCCTGTCCTTCTCCTTCTACTGTATTTTCTGGCAGGCTCAAAGCAGCGAGCGCGTATTGAGTCCCCCTACAGGCCAGAGCTGGTAATGAGTGAGTGTGAGCTAGGGAGCTATATACCCCTGCTGGTGGATGTGTTCCTCGGTGAGGGTTTTGTGGCTAACGGACATCACAGAGGAGGAAGTGTTTTATCAGATTACTCCAATAAAAAGAAAGGTACCTCGTGATGTCATGACGATTGAAATCTCGCGGACATCTCGCAATGACCTATTTTCAGAGGCATCAAATCTCGTTCTAGGATATCAGAAAAAATACAATATCTCATTTTTTGAAAATTAAGGGGGGGGGGGAAAGGTCTTGTTTTCAAATTTATTTTATTATATGTAAGTATTAAATCATGCATCAGCATGATATGTCTCCTTTAATATTGAATTATTATTAAATATTTCATAATAATAATTTTAGCAATTCCATATGTTTTAAAAGTAATGATGTTTATTTATTTTAAAAGCTTTTATAAAACAGAAAAACGTTTTTTTACAAAGTTAATTTTTATTTCATAATGTCCTTTTTCACAATGGCCTTTTTATTTAATAATGCCATTTTTCTGCAGAAGAAAGCTTAGAAGATATATAAAAAGGCATTATTTTAAAAGGCATGAAATTGTCAAAAAAAATCATAGAGAAATATTTAACTATTATAATGTGATATTAAAGAATAAATAAACATATTTCATAATACTATTGCCTTATTTTACACCTTAATGGCTATATTATATAATTAATTATGAACCTTCTGGGGTTCCGTACTCGTCTTCCTCTGCTACTCCTTTTCTTCCCGCTTCCTCTTAAAGAAACTGCTGTAGAAGTTTTAAAACTTTGTTTGCAGTTTTTTTGTTTAAAAATATTCATCTAGAGTTCAAGCCTGAGATCAGACAGGGAAAACAACCAGCTAAGCTAATCCAACACAATACATACATTTTGTGTTTCTTGATGCTCGAAGTCCAGTTGGTAACAATTATTTGTGTTGCTGTCGTTTTCTATCACCTTTCATCGCTCCGGCCATTCCACGTACTCTTTTTAAGCTATACATGGTTCTGCATGAAAAACCCAAGTGAATTAGCTGGTTCTGAAATACTTAGATCAGCCCTTTATCCTTTGGCACCAACAACATCACTTTTGAAGTCACTCAAATCATCTTCAACATGTCTACATGCCTGAATGCATTGAGTTGCTGCCATATGATAGGCTGATGAGCTGTTTCCAGTAACAAGCAGCTGAACATTGTTAAAGGAGACATATCATGCTGCTGCATGATTTAATATTTACATATAATATAATAAATTTGAAAACAAGACCTTACACCCCCTTAATTTTCAAAAAATTTGATATTGTATTTTTTCTGATGTCCTAGAACGAGATTTGATGCCTCTGAAAATAGGTCATTGCGAGATGTCCGCGAGATTTCAAACGTCGTGACATCACGAGGTACATTTCTTTTTATTGGAGTAATCTGATAAAACACTTCCTCCTCTGTGATGTCCGTTAGCCACAAAACCATCACCGAGAAACACATCCGTCCAGCAGGGGTTTATAGCTCCCTAGCTCACACTCACTCATTACCAGCTCTGGCCTGTAGGGGGACTCAATACGCGCTCGCTGCTTTGAGCCTGCAGGAAAATACAGTAGAAGAAGACGGACAGGCTGGCTCAACCCCTGATAGAACTGACCAATCAGAGCACAAAGGGCTGTAACGTTGCGAGGTAACTTTAGGTCATCCTGAGATCCTCTTGTTTCAATGAGACCTTGTTAATGGCCTAAAATGAGGATATTGAGAACGCTATTGTGGGGCAATGAAGGAACTAAATGACTTGTACTGAGGGCAGAAATGCTTTACAGGCATCCTAGTCTGGCATAGTGAAAAGGAGAAACAAGCATGATATGTCCTCTTTAAACGTCTCATTGTTCTACTGTAATATGTGACATTTCGTGTCCATATTCACAGCCTAAGATCCAGACAGATCATTAACTCTCAACTTAACATAAAGAGAGATCCTACAAAGCTCTTTAAACTTTATTTGATTAAGTAAGCCTCAAGTTTAGGCTCTTGAAAACAAAACCAGTTGGTAATGTTGTAACAGTGGTGAAGCTTTGATTTGAAAAGAAACTGGCTGTCGCTCTGGTTCTTCTGTATTGCCTCTAAGGAAATCCAAACAATGGCGACTATTTTTTACCGCCGTTATTTACTTGTACTTATTTACCCTTGAACTGGCAGCCTTTGAAGATGAAAGCCAGGGAAAGTTTTGGCAAATCCGCCGTCGCGGTGCAGGTGTTTGGAGGGAATAAGAGGCTTTTTTAAGCTTTATGCTTTTGTGACTAAATACTGTTTTCTGTGAGCTCTGAGGGACGCTGATAGAGCCGCACAAGTGTTCAATTACTCCCTCTGCGTGTTACTTGAGGACGCTCGAGTTCACAGCAGCACCCATGCTACATCTTAATCTGTTACACAGCATTAAATCAGGCGTGTGATGGTAAAAGTCTGTCATGAATAAATAACAACAGAGAAAAGAAGCCTGAGGGGTTATGAAGAATAGATGGAGGCTGGGTTTAAAAGGTAACTGATCACTTATAGGTGTATTATAGTAAGCAGCATGTGTTCTTAATTCCAAGATTTGGTTCAGCACAATGGCAAGTCAAATATCTGCTTTACAGGGCTGCTTTATGTAGTCATGACTCAGCTGAATAGAGCTTCAGCACAGGCAGCCATTTGCTTTGCCATTTTAAAAGGAAATCTTAAAGTTGTTGCCTTATTTATTATCTAATATTTGTATAAATGTAGGGATTTTGCCATTTCTTAATCATGATGATGTCAAACAGCAAGCAGTAGAAAGGGACAAAAAAGCCAAAAACTAGCTTAAGTTAGATTTCCACTAATGTTAGCATCCAGCTACTACCTAACAAAACTAATTAGCTGACAGCAAGGCAAGTTTAAGGGCCCTTTTTAAAGGCCTTAACAAAACAAATGAAAGAGCGACAAAACTGGCGGCCATTTTCTTTGTCACTTTAAAAGGGAACCTTAAAGTAGTTGCCATGATGGTTTTCTAGTACCTGTATAAATAATAGGATTTAAACACTACTCAGTTATTTAAATGTCAACATCCAGAGATAAAACAATCAAATTAAAAGGAAAACATCAAATGTTATTGCTAGCCTCATTAGGACTTAAGCTTATGTCACACAAAGCTACTACCTAGTAAATCTGTTTATAACATAGGAGCTCTAAAACAAAATAGAAGAGCACTAAAAACAACAGAAGACTTAAAATATGTCTGTATCTTTTATGTCATTTTACTCATAATGTATACTAACTTTTAGCCACTTTGTAGCTAATGGGTGCAACAGCTGAATGCCACTAAGCATCTGATTAAGGTGGTACTACAAGCTAGCTTAGAACAAAAACTGTTAATTTAGGTGCACAGCTAATCTAACCCTGAAAGGTAAACAGAGAAAAAGAAAAGCTGTGAAACTCTCAGTTTTGGAAGTATTTTGTTTGAACCCTTTTCATTATTACAATTAAAAAGCAAAGTTAAGCATCCTTGAAAATTGTGGAGCTAGCTCACTGAAAGGGCAGCACATTGGTGCAGCAAGTTAGTGCATGTGCCTCACAGCGAGGGGATTGGTTTGACCTCTTGTTGACCCGGGCTTTTCTGTGTGGCTGTGCATGGTGTCCTGAAGACTGACTGAAGTTTCTGCACGGACCAAAAACATATCCGTTGAGTTATTTGGTGACTCGGAATTGATTTGAGCAGGTATGCTGAGTAAATGACAGCAGCTCAGTGTTTGAAGCACCGCAGCAACATTTCTTTAAGAGTGAAAGCAGGGCCTTGAAAATGGAGGATATTCTAGCACTGCAGAGAAAGGAAGATTATCCCCAATTGTTCCCCTCAGCCTGCCTAAGCTGTCCGGATTCACTTTTAAATCAAACTGTTCAGTTTGCAGCATATGCCTATAGCATGAAGAGTATCAGAACAGCGGTGTGACGTTATCATGCTGCGGCATTAAACGCTGATAAAAGTTTTTTTTTCTTACGGTATGGGCTGACTGAGCCCTGCCTTTTACCCTGAAGCACTCGGTAATAGAAAGCACAAAGCCCTGCCTGATTCATTTATTAGAGCTCTACCTCTTGTGGAATTATACAGAATGAAATAGGTCATCAATTTTCACGCTTGGGAAACTCTTTTCATCTCAAGGCCACCGAAAGGAAGAAAAAAAACAATAATGGGAGGCTATACAGCGCTTTAGAAGTGGCGGTTAAAGGGCACCTTTAATAATGATAAAGAAAAATAAATGGTTGCTTTGATAAGCTTGAGCGAAAGGCGGAGGTGGACCCCCAAAGCGTGTTACATTTCAGGGCTCAGAGCAAAAAGAACCTAACAATCAATACAGATTAAAGGGGTGATTGCATCATTTTTCTATATGTTCACTAAATTGATGCCTTTTTCTTGCTCCTTTTCTGGCTCTATAATCTATTGGATATTCTTTTATATCACGCTCAAAGAAAACACATCCATCAGTTTAAAATCAGTTTGCCACTTACCAGAATATATACGGTATGAGAATACATAGACGGTGCAATACAGAGCACAAAAGCAGCAGCACAATGCAGCATTTAAGGGGGGAAAAGGCCTGAATTTCAAAGAAACTGAGATAATAATGAGACACCAGATTATTCTCAAGAACTATGTCCAGCAAAGTCTTAAATTAAAGGTCACATATTTTACTTAACAAGTTACCAGTAATCCTTAGGTGTTTTCAGATGAAATTATCTTTTTTTTTTTTTTTTTTTTTTTGCAGAAAATGGACTTAGGTAATGGATTTTGGCATGCCTGTAAACCCCTATGTTTTAGTCCCACTTAAACAAGGTATTTTAGTGTAACTCCTCATTTGCTTTTCCTGAGCTTCCGAACACTGTGCTCTTATGTTTACTGTGGCCCCAGAGACATGTTCCCTTCACTGGTGTTCTCCATTGACTGAAGACACCTAACTCAAGGAGTGTCTCCTATCAGGATCAGTCAGACCGTTTGTGTATGCATTTTATTTAGGAGTGGAGCAAACAAACCCTTTGAGTTGTTGGGTATTTAAATAGGTCTTTTTGAAAGAACTATTATCCATTTCAACAAGTTTATGGTGATCTTAATTGATCCCAGAATACACTTTTGGAGTTTATTGCCAAAATATCCCTTCAGTTACTGGATTTTGGCATGACTATTAACCCCTGTGTTTCAGCCCTGCACAGAATAGACTGTTTTTTCTATTCGGTTTAGTTTGCCTTCAACCTACAGTTTAACAGACCAAAGCCTGTCAAATGTTGTTAAATGTCGCTTCCCATCACTGGTTTGGGCTAGCAACTCTGCAATATGGCCTCTTGTTGCATTTGACCCAGAAAATCACAACCAGCTTCGAGTAGTAACATTGTTTGCAGTAACATTGGCCATGTTACTACCTATATTCAAGGCTGAACCAGCTGGATCTTCATTTAATTGTCAAGTTTGTGAATTCCTGTAGTTATATTTCTGTTGTAAAAGTAATATATCAAGGAGATTTGAGATGATTTCCATTCAGCTTTTGCATAAGTGTTGGTTTTGACACATTTGGAAACCAAAGATTGAAGGTCAAACTCTAGTGCCTCAAGTTTGCTTATTTCATGTTAGAGTACGTTTGAATATCTCATGAGCATGCTGATAGTTGTTGAATATGACACAGCAATAGTGATATGATTTTGAAGGTCACGAGTCAAATTTCAAGGTCATGGAACCTCCCAGATACCATACGGATGTGGGCCACTTCTGGCAACAGTCTGTCACTATAGGTCTTCTGGCCCGTATGAAACAGACATGAACCTAAGCCGGCCCATGTGCTACATGCTACATTTGGCCCAAATATCACAAAACAAATACAGCCCACCTTTGGCTGAAATATGGCAAACTTTACACCAAGTCATCTGGATGTGAGCCTAAAGTGGCCCTTGTCCGGTTTGCTGTGTTCTTCTGGTTTATATCTGGCATTGTAATGCTCGATTGTGGCCCACTTCTTGCAAACAAGAGTGGACCGCCCAAGTGCCACCATTCCAAACCGAATACGGGCCAGATAAGGCGATGTGGCATGTGAATTGTGGCCCAGATATGGGCCAGAAGAATTTTGCTATCTGGGCTTTTGACCAGAACACAATATCTCAAATGTGCCTCTGGATTATCATCAAAATTTGCACGAATTTTAATTTGTTCTGGTTAGTCAGTTAATTATATTTTATGTTTTTTTCCCACCTGTTAATGAAGATGGTTTACTTGTACTGAGCATTTTTCATCTCTAGATAGACCTCTCTGTTACATAACTAAGATAAAACGAACTTTGGAGTGATCAGAGAAAAATTTTGCATGTCAGCGCTCGTTATTATTTGGCAGTTGATGTTGTACCTGCTGTTTCCAGAAAATAAATATTAATAGTGCTCATTACTTTCAAATTTAGTGATGGAGTATGTTCATTATTTCCAAGCCCTGACAGTCTGGTGACACCAGGATAATTAAGGTGAAAACACTGCCTATCATACTCACTCATACCTGTGAGATGAAAGCCTGTTTAGGAGACAAGACGTATTATTTTACAGCTACCTTTTCATGTAAATGCTAATCGAGCGGGGTCATGCACAAGGCGTAACAATCTTCTTGTCTTATTGAAAAAGAAGCATGAAATCAATCTTTGGTCACACTGGCTGGCTGCATGTCATCTTTGAAATTCATGTTCGGATCAATTTAAAGCTTTTTTCATGTGAGAGACGTGGGAGACGTTATTGCATGTGGAAATTAGCACAGCAAGGGGCTCTGTTTAAACATGAGAGAGCCTAAGACGGTAATACAAGAGGAGCGATAATCACAGCAGAACACAATGACGGTGTTGTTGGGATGAAATCTCCCTGTAGAGGTGTCACATTAGATCCAATAAGATGCTTCGAGCTGCTTGTGTTGTTTGCCATGCTTGTTATTAATAGAGATTCCCTCGAGCACTGTATTTGTGAGATTGCTTTCTTGTGTGATTCGCCACTTAGATATGGAGGATTTTAGGGTCATTCTGTTAACTCTCTGTCTTTTCAACAAAATCAGCTGCATTTCATTCTCCCTGAAGGCAGACAAAATTTCTACACTTCTCTGAATTGTATGAATTCTATTATAGATTTCCAAATCTTTGTCAAACTTAAAGGTGTAGTCAGCGATGTGGGAGAAAACGAGTGGAGAGGTTGTTTATAAACGAATTTAGACCCGCCTCTCCCTTCATACCTCACCCCTCGCCTCACCCACGAAAGCTGATGGACGTGCATCGTCATGGAAACGACCATAGAAACTGCATAGCTGACCAACATAGCTAAGGTAACCCCGACTCGTCAGACAACTCAACTGCAGTTATTGATAACATCACGACAACAGTACATTTTAGCAGATTAGACAAAAAGATGAATGCCCGACGGCTGTTACTGTTATGTGAAGCACCACAAAGCTAATGTTGCTTACATATCCAGCAATAAGACAGCGACATCTGCGTCTGTTTTCAGGTATTTCAATTTGTGGAGTTCCCTCAGCCGTCGGAATGCAACACCAATGTTGGCCCAGGTCTTCGCTCTTTCATGGTCATAGCCCTTCTTTTCCACTTTTCACTCCTCTGACCTTTTTCTTTTGGGCTGTTTTTCAGCCATTGCTACTGCAGATATTGTATCTTTCTCTTACGCTAACTGCACACGCTACGCAACCTACTACTCCCCCTCCCCCCTCTGTCTGATCTGCGCATGAGTATGTTCGCCCCCTGGATGTGGGGGGGTGTCTGTTTTGGTAACTTGGCCCGAGCCACAGTATTTACCTGTTGAAATTCAGAGCCAATGCTGTGTATTGAAACCGGACTTTTTTTTCAACATGCTGTCAGTGGTGACATCTTGTGGATGGAGAGGAGAAATACTGTGAATTTGACAAATACTGCATTATATTAGAAGATTAGAAGATCGCTGACTACACCTTTAAAGCTTAGTCCGACAGAGATGATTCTTAGCCATAGCCCAAGTGCCACACCTAGGTGCTGCCTTCAATGCTTTGTTTCTAATCTCTGTCTTTGGATTATCTACTTAATGTTTGAGTTGCTTGGTATCAGCAGTAACTGTTAAGTGGGGTGAGTTGTAGAGTTGCATCAGTAGTTTTAACACTGACACAGCCTGGAGCTTCCATGTACAAAGCCTGGGTCTGTCAAAATGTACAGACTGTTTGTTGAGACTGGGATGTAATAGGGAGGATATGATTGGAAAGTAGCGATCGGTATTGGCTGAGTAGTGAGAATGAGTATAGTTTCGCTACTGCCAAAGTTAGTTGAAGGTGTTGACACTTCTTGGCCTGCTATGGCCATGTTGAAGGGTAGATGAGATTAAAAAACAGGAATTTGTATAAGCAGAGTGGGTGGTGAGAGCAGGCACAGGGATCGTTTGAGCCTTGTCACTACCTGTCACTACATGCATAGAGTCTGGGTCCATTTAAAATTATCTTGAAGCTGTTTAGGCAGCGATGGCCCAGGGGGTATTGTGGGAAACATTGGCACAGAGGTAGAGTCAGCATTGCCACCAACTGGAGCCTGAATGTACAGTGCCTGAGCTGGAGACAGTGATGATGTGACTGCCATATTGTAGGGTGGGTAACCTGGAAATAGAAATTGATAATGATGTTGTGGTGGTAAGAGCAAGTACAGAGGTAGTTTAAGCACTGTCACTACTTGGAGCTTGTGTGTACGGATCCTGGATCTTTTGAAAATGGTGATGCTGCTAAAGGCTGTGATAGCATCGTTAAGGGATAGGCAAGATAAAATTATATGTCATGACATGGAGCTTGCATGTACAGAGCATGTAAGAGATAAATTAAAAATGGCGTATTCAATCAGCTTGGTGGGTGGTAAAAGAATCACAGAGGTAGCCTGAGCTTTGTGACTACCTGGAGCTTGCATGTACAGAAACTGAGTCTGGTAAGGATGATTAAGCTGTTAAAGTTGTGTTGGCCATGTTCTAGGAAAGGTTGAATGAAAAAGGAATATGTATGGGCAGAGTGGGTTATGAGGGGAAGTATTTGGGTAGTCTTGGCATTTTTGCTACCTGGTGCTTGCATGTACAGTCCTGATTGTATTTAAAATGTTGATTATGATTTTTAGACTTTGATGACCATTTGGTAGGTGGGGTAAGATAACAAAATGTGAATTTATATTGAAATTGTGGCAGTAGAAGTAAGTGCTGAGGTAGTCTCAGCATCATCAATACGGGTAGCTTGAATGTACAGTGCCTGGGTCTGTATAAGGTTATGATTCCCTTTGGTTTGTGATGACATTGTGGTAGGTGGGTTAAAAAAGGTATTGTGAATCATCATGGTAGATGAAATGAGTAAGCACTGAAGTGGTTTTGGCATTGTCACTACCTGTAGCTTGCATGTCCCGAGCCTGGGTCTGATCATAATGGTGATTATGCCTTTTGGGCTGTGATGCTCATGTGGTAGGGTAGGCAAGCTTAAAATAGGAATCTCTATCAGCATTGTGTGTGGTGAGAGACTGCACAAAGATATCTGCACAGATACTACCTGGAGCCGGCATGTACAGAGCCAGGATCTGTCAGATACAAGGTAATATTAAAAACACACCTTTTCATCAAAGTTTAACAGCATATTGAGTGCAGCCTCTTAATGTTAAATGGAAAACGATAACCTTGAACTGAAACAGCAAGAGAGTCTGCATTAGACTGCATTCATCTTTACCAAGGACACCTAATAAGCTAGCCGAGTGTCTGTATTAGATTTTTAAGGTCAGTAAATGTGACTCAGCTCCATCTAACCATGAGTTTGTCCCTCAGCATGTTTTCTGTTTAATACTCTAAGAAAAAAAAACATCTTGACACACTTCTCCTCTCCTCATGCCAAAGCAGTAGGTGTGGGAAGTGAAGTGGTCCCCACGTTGGCCCATGATGCTTCACTGCACTTCTGCAGAGCCAGGTAGCTAGGCAACAGTCTTGCTGGGCGGGCTGCTGAGGTGGAGGTGGGTTTGCAGCGGCGACTTCTGAGATCCTCCTCTTTCGTCACTCTGATTTCTTGAAGCTGAGAGGTTTCTGGAGTCTGGGTCAGAAGAGGAGGATATTTTTATGTGTTTTCCTCTCTGATTCTGAAGAGGGAATATCCTTTCCCTGCAGTGGTGTCAGAAATCTGCTGGCACACACAGAGGCTTGTCGTTTTCTTGGCGGTCCCAGACGCCCACAGTCGGGCTGCCTGCCATATGGTACGGGACATGGTTGAAAAAGAAAAGCACACTGAGGGAGTTTCTGCAAGAACTGGGTCACTAAGACTGTTTTTATATAATTCAGGGACAGTAAACCCACCTGAATTTGTTGCTTTATGTTTAACTTTTTAAACCATCAACAGGTTTGAGAAGAATTAGGACTGGGTGATATGAACCAAATATTCTGTAATGGAATGGTGATAAGTGGTAGATATCATGACAATTTTTCCTGTGAATAAAATGGATGTCATAATAGCACTAAAATAAACTATGGTACGACTCTACTAAAAACCAAATAATATTTAGACCAGTTGATATCAGCAAAAATGGATGACCTAGACCCACTTTATTGGGCAAATTTTGACTCGTTATGATCATAAATTGCTGACAAACTCCTACACTTTGTCTAAATTTGACTAAAAACATTGATAGCATGGTATATTTAGTTAGTAAAAACAATATAATGCGTTTTAGAATGATGAAATTGTCATTAATTTAATGATTGGTCAAAACAAAAGTAAGGATATTTGGATGTATGTGTCCATACAAACTGAAGGTACACTTTATTTTGACAGCAATAAGCACCTGTCATCTATTTAGATATAAAGAGTGTGCCAATCATTTTTAATAATTTTAAACCACCAACACTTTAATTTTTTTGTTTTTGTCTTGTTTCTGAATGTGGACCACCTGCCCTCTCCACTGTGTTGAAAGGGCTTATACAAGGCCCATCCCAAAGTCCTAAACTTTGATACACTACAGGTTAGGTGATTGCAGATCGCCCTGTCATTAAGGTGTTTCTCTTTACGTTTGTCTTGATAAAAAGACTTTAAACTTCTCTGATGTTGAAAGTAGCACGTGTCAGGGCTGCCAGCAGTACCAAACCACTTTGAAAAACAAAAACTGTAACTATACTGTGTTTATCTTGGTTGTGACATATTCTACCAGTGTGGACGGACATATTCACATAAAAAAAGCTCTGATGGTATTTTATGTTTCTGCCTGTGTTGGTCCAATTATATGCGCAGCTTGTAGAAGAGTCTTCTATTTTCTAGAGCATGGGTGGGACACTGGTGGACTGATATACGTAGCCCTTCAATTGGTGTGAAATGTAAAAATATATGTTCATAAAGGTGAACACAGAAAATCTAACATTAAAAACTGCAATACTACAAATAAAAATAAGCTATAAATGGCAGTCAGAGGTTCCTTTTAATGTCAAGATAGAAATATGTAAGTAAAATTTACCTGTATGAACCATTAAAGCTGTTAACTTGCATTAAAGACTGAAACTGGCTAAAACTAAGAATTACTCCTTACACTTGAACTTCAATATTGGTAAGTAACTGCTTACAACAGCTATGCATTTGCCCCTTTCGTTAAAGTATGATAAACTGTAGCCATTAACCGGGGGGTATCATACAAAGTGCAACAATTTGACCGACTGGCAACAAGGACAGTTTTAATGTGGCCCATCCCTGCTCTAAAGGATGCCAAGTCTTTTGAGTCTTTTGGTAAGGAACTTCAAAAACATGTTTTAGTACATTTGGAAACCATCGATTGTTGAAACAATGTTAAATGAGATATTTGAACAAATAGTTTCAGTTAAGTTGTATAAAAAATGTTGCTTTTGGCTCCATAATGCACAAATTGAATAGATGATTTGAAAAGCACCATCACATTTGCTTGTTTTGTTAATTCAGATGCTTTTTGAGGCCGTTAAAGACCATTCTGATTTATCTGATCCATCCAGGGCTACTCTACAGTTTGAAGGTCAGACAATGCATTAGTCATAAGTATTGATGATCTCAATACGGGATATAAGACCAAAAAGCTTTTGTGTGCTGTTCCAAAAAGACAGCTTTCAGAATGATGACCTCCGAAACAATTCAACAGCTGACATTTGAACATGAGCCCACACATTTATTCATTGTGGTTTATGTGTAAGCCTGACTTTATGAACACAATCTACACTGAAATACAGCTTGTTTATGGTTTCACAGTTTTTGTTTAGAGGTATGAGCAAATAACACATGGAAAAGCAATATTTCATCTTTTCATTTAGACATACTGTATGTAATCCTGTGTCGACTGTGGTTGGCTGCTGTTTTAGCTGACAATATGAGAAGACAGGTATTCTGTTTTTTGCTTCTTTTGGCAAGAAATGCTAACCTGACAAGCCAGATGGACAGCTCTACATATTTGCCACAGAAATATTTCACTAGTCCATCTGGGTAGGAGGCTTTTAAATTTGTTTTCAGGGGCAGAACATTAAAAAAACACAAGCTTGTGATTGGACCATCATTTGGCTCATCACATTCATCACAGACCAATCCGAATCAAGCAGGGTTACCTCCTATAATGTAGCATACTTAGCGGCTAATGTAGCGGCCAATGGCTAACAACAGTTAACAACAGTTCATGGATGTTAGCCATAGCTGCTAACTTAGCTGCTAACAGCTAACAACAGTTAATGACCGTTCTACGTTAGCCGCTAACGTAGCTCCTAACAGCTAACGACTTACACTAATTTGTACCACACAGATGATTCATTTAACACTTATATGTGACATGAACCTCGTCAAAGACAATCCCTACAAGTAAACTTGTGAGGAGGGCAGATTTCGCCAAGTTTCTCTAGGTAGCCATGAGGACAATAGACTAATAGGCATGTCTGTTCTCAACTTCTGGTTGTCGTCACATCCGCATTCTGCTGCTCCCGCCTCTCTTCCCTGATTGGGCCGTTAAGAATGCAGCCGAGTGAATTCGTTGGACAACGGAGGCTGGCAAGACGGACCTGCAGGATTTCAGAATCAGGCAGGTCTGTCTGCTCTGCAAGGCTAAAGACATGCTCCTTCTGGCTTAGAACTTGGTGGTCTTAGATTCTATTTATGTATTTAACCAGGTTCATTTTAACTTTTTTAATCAAATTACTGCTCTTAGCAACAACTGACAGTGGCAGCTAATAGAGATCCTGTAACTGTCATTTGGTAACAAAGAGCTAAAATTAGCATTTTACTCTATATATTGTTTTTATGACAATTTCTTCCTTATAACTCCCTGAACTAACCTTGAAAAATAGAAAATCAGACATGTTCCCTTGGCATGCAAACATGTCATTTTGTTGAAATGGAGACTTAAAAAGCCTGTGCTACAGCTCCATACAGCGGATAATGACAGCTGACACTGTAATTTTCCTGCAGCTGATGTTGTGACAAAATGCACTTCATTATTAGGGCTTGCCACATCATCACTCAGTGCATCTTACTGAAAAATAAAATTGGCAACCAAGACTATCATCTAAAGGCAAGTATCCTATATGAATGACAATGAGGGATGTCCCAGTCCAGTTCCCATCATAATTTAACTAATATCAATCATCTTTGAGTGGGAGAGACCAGTAAAGTGTGAACAGGAAGTATATTATCTTTGAGACTGCACAGATTACAGATTCAAGTCTTTCTTAAGTCTAGAAGTTGCACACATTCTTCTCTTTGCTTTTACTTTATTCTGAAATCAAGACAAACTTCAAATTAATCTGTTTGTAACAAGCCTTGAAAATGCCAATTTGTCGCAATTAGGGTAGAAAAAACAATCACTTCACAGCCCTAGTTTTAATCAAAACAGCTGATGTGTGATATGAACTTGTTTTCCTAACCAGGCTTTGTCTCTCCTCGGGGTATCATCACTGTTTTCATCCTCTCACAGTTAGAAGTCTTTAAAGCTTTTCTCCCCTTAAACTGCAGTTTGATTAATGATGTAAATTAAAACGATTAAGGAGCTTCAAAGTTGCGTAATTAAATATGCAGATGAGGTCGTCCAACAGCATAAATCAATGCTTTTCTGTATAATTAATTGAATTTTGTATGCCTCGGGGGGCATTATTTAGCATATGATGATTGCAGTGTGGGCGTCCTGTACTCACCTTTACCTCCGCTGTCACAGAGCCGGCTCCGTGTTTGTTTGTTTATCTGTATTTTTAAGTTTTAATGAAACTTGAGGGAGTGATTCACACGGCCTCTGCCACTGAAGGGTTTGCTGATTAGCTGGAGGGTGGCATCTCAACTATAGGTCAGAGCTATGAATTTTAATGACGCCCCCACATGAAGGAGTGACGGAGAGGTTTAATGCTGTCCTTACTCTGCAGATTTTCCTTCTCTGATGCTTGTCAAGGCAGGGAGGCAGGAGCTCTTTCAGTGATTCAGGAGTACTGCGTAAAGAGGAAAATCTGGCCCCCCTTTATGGATCTTTCTAACTAAAATAAACAGACACTGCCTCGGTCTATGGCCTCTTCTCTCCTTAATGTATTAACTCATTAGTTTATTGGAAAATGAAATAAATACAAAGTTTGAAGAGGATCCCAAGGGCATCTTTGACCTATTACATTCACAAGCAAAGCTGCTTCACCTTTACCTTTGTACTTTATAATGTAGTCAATCCCCCACTTAACTCTTTTACTTCCAAACTAAGAAAATAATTTGCAACAAATTATTTTTTGTTAAATGGGGTTCCTGCCTTTTCATTTAGCAATTTTTCAGGTTTTATTTTTCAGATTGCCCAATCCGGAAGCAGATACACCAGCAGCCTGGCTTGCCTGTTAAAGGTGCTATGAGGAGAATCGATTTACGGCGACATTAAGACTGTGCTACCCATGAGCACACGTGGCAATTGTCGTAATGCTGCGTTCCAGTAACCTCGGAACTGGGAGAGACTTCATCTCTGACTTATCGGCGTTCCAGTTGAAGTCAGAAAAAACATGCCAGTCTACCAGCATTTTTGTAAATATAAGTCTAACAGTACTATGTAAACAGCTGATCTAGAGCGACACACCCCAGTCAAAAGTGCAAATCAATTGATTATTACAGGAGCTAAATAACTGTTCACACTGGGGGCATCCGTCTCCGATTGTCAACCCGGGGGTGGCGAGGTTTCACAGAGTTCCCAGTAAAAAATTTCCGACTTCGGGGGATGTTTCAGTTGCAGTTTTCTACTCAGAACCTGGAAATTCCTACTTCTGACTACAACTGGAACGCACCAAAAGACGTGACTGAAGCCAAAGCTTGTGTTTGTTGTGATGCAGCTTGGACCTTCCTCAGAACTCTGCATTGCTTTACAACTCCTTTTTTCAACAACTTACAGGATGCAAAGCGACGAGGTAATGTATCTCTTTCTAGTTACGTAGCGGTAGTTTTTGATGTGTGACAACAAGCAATTTTTGGAAATCTTATTATCATAGTTTTGTAGCCGGCTATATATCGCTACTTACAGCCCGGTGCTCTAAGAGGTGTCCGAATAATATAAATTTGCTCTATTTTTAATTGTCTTGTTCCCAAAGATGGGTATCCATATAGCATTTATAGATAACCTATTTTGATGCTATAAAACTTATCTTAAAGTGTGTATTTCGATCAGGCGTATATCTAAAAGTGAGACTTTTTTGTAATTACTTAGAAGCTCCTCACAGTCCCTATAAGGGTTATCATGAGTTTGAAAGGATTTCTTATATTCCTGCGACAAAAAAGTAGTTTTTCCATATGAAACCATCACAGAGACCAAAATGTAGATATGTAGAAGTTAACTCAGTTTTCTAAGGAATCAAAGATGTTTTTTAATCGCCAAATTTATTTTCTTGAACTAAGTTATGATTGTGAGAGGATCTGGAAATATGTGAAAATAATTTTTTCCTACTCCAAGCTCTTGCAGCAATGATTGACTTCAGATTTATTTTGGTTTTCAATTATATTCATGTACAGCAGCGCCACCCAGTGGATGCAGATTGGTGTCAAAAACACCATATAGTGAGGAAAACAAGGACAAACAAAGATGGGCTTTTAAATACAGTGGTAAGGTGGGACAAAGTCAACCATACGGTTACAATACCAGTCAAAGGGTTAACAACAATTGATATTTGTCCCCAGTTGCTAATGCTAACCTGGCACATCAGCTGGACCATTCAGTATATTTTAGGTGTTTATATACATGTAGACCTTTAGTAGATCAGGCCTATTGTGTTCAGAAAGCAGGAAAACTAGTGAATAGGCCTATGTGTAAAAATGTTGAGCTGAGTTCAGGTTTTGCGCTTAGAGGAACATGATGACGAATAGATACTTGACCTCCAATTTCTACTCAGTCCTTCCTTGAGTAGAAGTAGACATTTCCCTTAAGTTTGAAGTAAATGACATCATGCCTCTGGCTTCCAACTTAACCGGAATGGAGGAGTGAAAATGTGCATTATTTGTGGGTTTTAAACAGTTTGCAGGAAAAAAAAGGTAGAATATTTTGCACCAGAAGAGAAGAAACATTGGCTAAGTCGACTGGCGCACCAAACAGAATAATGTTACAAAGAAAGTAAAATATGACTTAAACAATTAAATAATACTTAAAATTGTTACATACAACCCCCTTGGGCCAAAACTGCCTATTAGCAGAGGCTTCTTTCAGTCCTGATCTGCCGACCCACAGTGAGGCTGCGGCGCGTGGGCTCGTCGACAGGTTGGCTTTTTGTTATTTCTGCAGTATTCCCCCGCTCCTGTTTGTATTTGTGGAGGTGTATGAGGTCTCAGAGTTCCTGGGATTGTCTCCATCTTTAATTCATGCAAGTCTTCATGTATTAACCAAACTGTCTCTGTCAGCTCTTCCTCTTACTCCTCCTCATCATGCTCTGGGGTGAAACCGCAGCAGGAGACATGATCAGGTGGCTCAGCCTACAATCAAACCAAGCGGATTTAAAACACTCCAACCCGCCAATAAAAGTCTCCTCCGCCTGAAAAGCTCCACAGTTCATGACATATTTGTGCAGCCTCATAGCTTCACTTCTGCGCCAACAAACAAACTCTAAACTTTCAGAGCCTGGAGTGCCTCAGAGTGAGAGGTGTTTGTTTTTACTGTGAGAGTTTGAAAGGTTTAATGTGAGTTACAAAACAGTGTGAGGCCAGGTTCACTGCAGAGAGCTTTTTCAAACTTTCTATCATGAAATTTCTGAGAAAAATAAATGGTGAGGGAGAACAAACTGTAATTTGAGCTGATCGGATTCATGAGTATTTGGAAGATTTGAAAAATAAAGCAACTGAGCACATCAACACTTCATCTTAGAGCTTTGAATTGTAACTAATAAGCTCTTAATACAGATAGTTTGCCTTTTTAGTAGTATTATGTTGATTTATTGCATACTTTGCTCTATCAGTAATAAGCTACATGCTTCATCCTTCCATCCAGGAGGCATAAACTCAAAATCTTAGCCTGCTAACTGGATTCTTAACTTGTTTGTTTTTCAGTATTTTGAGATAGCTGTGGAGTATTTTTATCAAATTTTGAAGAGCTGTCCACTCTTACTGACAAATGACATGACTGATTAGATTACGCCATAAAGGAACCTGCTAGCTTTGCCCTTGTGGGGAGATACCGGGGTTGGATGCTAGCCGTTATGTAGCAACACTGAAAGCCTTATAATTTAGCCATTTTTATTAAGACTTCACGGAAATCAACATTGGCTTGACTAGATACTACAGTAAGACTTTTCTGTGCTGATTTTTTTTCACCAGGTGTTAATATGTGTTGATAAAGTCCCAGTTAAACTGAAATGGACCCCATCAAGGGCCTAAAGTCGCTGCTTGATAAGACACTAAGTACCACAGGTCATGTTTCTACAGCTAGTTCCTAGTGCATATGCCAGTATCTTATGAGTCCATTGAGGACATCCCAAGGTTCTTTTATCCAAGGCCACAATAGAAAGGTACAACATATAATGCTTATGCACAGTGCTGATGTGCTTGGAGTTTATGTTCCCCCTGTAAGACCTGATGAAGGTTTGTGTCATGTCAAGATGAAGAAACCAGCCCTGACCAGAGGTGGGGAACAAAGACACTTTCTATCTCCAACTTATACTGCAGATTTGGATTCCCTTGATTAACAATCCAAACAACAACTCCACCAGAAAGCATGTGACCAAAACAACCCAGGAAATGCCCACCAGTCAACAGCCCCAGGGGGAAACTAACTCAACTCTGGTAATGAGTCTCAAGTAACCACCAAGACCATTTACATTCTATGGTTGACTTTTCTGGCTCTTCTCAAGTCAACTCTTAGAACTGAAGCAGCCTTTTGAGAAGAGGAGAAACACCTTTAAGAATCAGAACCAGTCCATTCGCCACTTTGGATGGCGTTGGATAACTATGGTGTGGATGACAGAAACTACACAGCCACTTGGACAAAATGACACTTTGTTACAAGACCCACAAGACCTGACAGCGATATTCAGGTCAGGTTCGGTTTTTGGAGCACATGCCCAGTCGGCACTTTGCTATCCATCAATCCTGATGCTTTGTCTGCACCATCAGCAACATTCATCCTACTCATTCATAGGTGCTTATGTGCAAGTAAGTATAAGTGTAGTGTAACCTAGGTGACAAATCCTGTTTCTGCCTCTATTTATGTGACTCCCATCTCAAAATCTTGCGTTATTTCCTGGTGATAGTTGTCTCCCCCTGTTGGGTTTGTAGTTGTGCTTGTGTTGAACTTGGGCTTTCGAACTTTTTGACTCTGAAGGTCAATTTGTCATTTTGTTGTGAATTAATTGAAAAACCACTTACACAGATTTTAAACGGCTATTCTAAGTGAGTGTCATATAGAATATTCCACTGTAGGTAGTTCCACTTTATATTGTTTTATGTCTTTCATTTTATCACAAATACATGGTACCATCGAAACAGCAACCTCAGTCTCCTGTCCACTCCTTTCGTGAGCGAAGCTAGCCTTCTGAAACTAGCCTGGGTGTTTATCCAGTGTCTATTAGTCAACAATACAATTTATATTTGACACAGTTGCTACAACAGTAAAGGTACGTACACACCGGACGCTACTTGTACTACCTCGGCGATAACTCTCCATGCAAAGTCAATGTACAGCCACGATGGGGCGGGGCTAAGCCTCCCGCGATGCGACAGCTGCTTTTCACACTACCACATAGCTTGTTGCGCGATGTGAAAGTGAAAAAATTTGATCAATCAGCAGGTGTGTGCACTTGTGATGGTACCCTAGACAGACAGTTATTCATCCGGACTACAGAGTAACAATCCATGTCTGTGTGGGAAACATTAGTCAGTGAGGACATTAGTTCCGCCTAGATGGACCGTGGGAAACTCAGATAATACTGCTTCAGAACCACCAGCTGCAGTGTTTTGTGTTTGATAAGTGAATGAAAAGAACACAGTTGGAAAAATGTCCGCTCATACATCCTATTATATGATATATGATATGATCGCGGTGAAACTCGAGCGGACGTGACGTCACTGAGCGACGGCTGATGGCAACGGTGACCAAAATGAGGTATTTATGGACACGTGACGCTACGTCAGTGGGCAACGCGATTTTGGCAGCTGGGTCGCTTGCGGTGTGAATGCAGCCTAATAGTGTAAGCCCTTTGCACTAAGGCTCTGGGCGCCTTGTCAGTGATGTCACCAGGAGATCAACCAAACTCATTACTATGTTTTGATCGAGATTTGAAACCTTATGAGCCCTTATAAACCGAGCTACACTGCCACATTTTTGATGAGCTCAAACCTTTTGGTTTTCATTTTGGGCATATGATGTGCTATCTTCACCGTGTGCCAAACACAGATTAGAAGAAGGGTCCCTAAGATTGTGCATGTGGATGCATATTACTGCCCATCCTCTCAACGAAAGCAGTGGAGCAAATACAACGAGAAAAGCAGGAACATCAATTTAAAACTGTTCAGACTCAAAACTAAAATGGCTTTTTAGAACCATGGGGGTTGTATCCAACAGTACGGTATTTTATTGAGACTTGCTGCCTCCTTAGAGACCTGAATCCAACATGAGCAACAGCAATATATGTATAAATTTGTAGGACTCAAACATCCATTTAAAAGGAGGACAATCAATCAATCAATCAATCAATCTTTATTTGTATAGCGCCAATTCATAACAAGTGTTATCTCAAGACACTTTACAATAGAGCATAAAGCTCTTCATTTTATGGATACACATATATGCATAGATACATATATACATATAAAATACACATATACATATATATACAAATATATACATCCAACACCCAACATGAATCCATATAGCCAATCATGAATCCCTCCATCATGGCGGCAAGAAAAAACCTTCTGTTAAGCAGCAGGAAATCTTGAATGTGGATCCCAGTCTCATGATGAACAGCAAATCCACACGATGCTGTGATGGGTGTGAGGGCAAAGGAAGGGAAGTAAGAGGAGACAAGTGGACGAAGTAAGAACTAAAGTTAGGGACAGGTCCATGTATCATTGGCCTGTCGTCTGATTCCTTAGAGGTTAGCCTCTTGAGATGCTACATCTCATTTCTGGAGGGTCCTCATGTCTGAATGGTTGTGGTGATCATTTTCTAGAAGTATAATCTTAGATATTCAAACTGAAAATAAGAACTTATGGTAGTGACGAACTCATGGGTGCCCAGACCACAAGTGCATCCCAACCATATTTGTCTCCGTTAAGTATAAATGTGTTAAAGGCCTCTTGAGATGTGACATCCCATTTTCAAGAGGGACTTCATGACTATGTGGTAATAAGAAATAGATACTGTAGGTGTAACGATCATGGATATGGAGATCATGCTAATAACTACATGAACAGCTATAATGATAATGAGAATGGAGTGTTCCTAATAGAATGGCCAACTATGTGTGTCATGTTTATAGCTGTAGTTTTGAGGTTTCATGACTCCACAGCAGCAGGCAGTCTCCACCAAGGATCCCAGGCCACCTACAAGACAAGAGCCAGAGGCAGTACAGGAGCAAACAAAAAGGGGCAATAGCATATGTTGAGACACAGAGAGTCATAGCGCCCGTTGTGCGAGACCCCACCCCCCCGGCAGTCTAGGCCTATTACATCTTAACTATCAGTCTAGTTTATGAACTAATTTATTTATTTCTTTATTTATTTATTTATAACCTATAAGCTGGTCCCTAACTGAAAGCTTTATCAAAGAGGAATGTTTTAAGTCTAACCTTAAAAGGTAGAGAGTGTCAGACTCCCGAACTGTGGTTGGTAAATTGTTCCAGAGAGAGGAGCCTGATAACTGAAGGCTCTACCTCCCATACTACTTTTGGAGATTGATGGCACCACAAGTAGGCCAGCATCTTGGGGCGTAATGTTCTAGAGGGGTTGTCGGCACTACAAGCTCTTCAAGATAGACTGGTGCCTGTCCACTGAGAGCTTTATAGGTGAGGAGAAGAATCTTGAATTCTATTCTATATTTAATGGGGAGCCAATGCAGAGAAGCTAATACAGGAGTAATGTGGTCTCTTCTCCTAGTTCTAGTCAGTACACGTGCTGCAGCATTTTGGACCAGCTGAAGCGTCTTAAGCGACTTGCTGGGACAGCCTGAAAGCAGAGAATTACAATAGTCCAATCTGGAGGTAACAAAAGCATGGACTAGCTTTTCAGCATCGCTCTGGGACAGGATAGGCCTGATTTTAGCGATGTTGCGTAGATGAAAAAAAGGCTGTTTTGAAATTTGCTTTATGTGAGAGTTAAAGGATAAATCCTGATCAAATAGCACTCCTAGATTTCTAACAGTTGTGCTTGGTGCCAGGGTAATGCCATCTATGGCAGTTAAATCACTAGAAAAGGATTCTCTAAGGTGTCGAGGGCCCAGCACAATAATCTCTGTCTTGTCTGAGTTAAGAAGAAGAAAATTTCTGGCCATCCAGGTTCTGATGTCCTTTAAACAGGCATCTAGTTTATCTAAGTGGTTTGTCTCACCTGGCTTTAAAGATACATAGAGCTGTGTGTCATCAGCGTAACAGTGAAAATTAACAGAGTATTTCCTCATGATATTACCAAGGGAAGCATATATATAGAGAAGAGAATTGGACCTAGCACTGAACCTTGAGGAACCCGTAACTTACTTTATTGTACACAGAAGATTTGTTGTTCACGTGTACAAACTGATATCTATTAGATAAGTAGGACTTAAACCAGTTTAAGGCAGTCCCTGTAATCCCAAGTAACATCTCCAATCTCTGTATAAGAACATCATGATCAATGGTGTCGAAAGCTGCACTAAGATCTAACAAAACAAGAACAGAGAGCAGTCCTTCATCTGAAGCTGAAAGTAGATCATTGGTTACTTTAACTAGAGCAGTCTCTGTGCTGTGATGAGCTCTAAATCCTGACTGAAAGTCCTCAAGCAGGCTATTGTCTTGAAGGAAGTCACCTAGCTGATCAGCTACCACTTTCTCCAGGATCTTTGAGGCAAATGGAAGGTTAGAAATAGGCCTATAGTTAGCTAATGTTCCTGAATCAAGGTTAGGTTTTTTAAGGATGGGTTTGATTACTGCTGTTTTAAAAGACTGTGGTACGTAGCCTGTTGATAGAGATATATTTACTGTCTCCAGCAACAATGGACAAACTAGAGGAAAGACCTCCTTAAACAACTTAGTTGGGATTGGGTCTAAAAGGCAGGTTGATGATTTAGAGGAAGAGACGAGAGAATTTAGCTCCTGAAGGCTGATCGTAGAGACTGTCTAACTCAGGTCTGACTTCTACTACATTTAAAAGGTAGGGCAGGTTCGGCTGGAGATAAAGAGTTGCTAATTTTATCTCTAATTTTCAGAATTTTATCATTGAAAAAGTTCATAAAGTCCTCACAGCCCAGGGCTAGAGGAATCACAGGCTCAATAGAGCTCTGACTCTGTGTCAGCCTGGCTACAGTGCTGAAGAGATATCTAGGGTTGTTTCTATTTTCTTCAATTAGTGAAGAGTAGTAGGCAGCTCGAGCATGTTTTAAGGCTCTCATGTAGTTAATATGACTCTCTCGCCAAAGTATCGTGACTCTTCCCTTTTATCAGAGCGCCACATTCTCTCTAATTTCACGGGTTGTTTGTTTAAGTGTACGAGTTTCTGAGTTAAACCAAGGAGCTGTCCTCTGGCGTTTATCGTTTTTGTCTCAGTGGGGCAATTGAGTCCAAAGTGGATCTTAGTAGACTGGCTGAGTCATCAACAAGCTGATCCAGCTGAGTTGAGCTAAAGCTAATATCACAGTTATCAGTTGGCCAATTTATTGAGCTTAGGGCAGTAGGAATGGCCTCTGTGAATTTAGCCACTGCACCACTGGACAGATTTCTACTGCTCACAGTTTTGCTGCAAAACACAGAATCTTCCAGGAGGATGCTAAAAGTCACTAAGAAGTGGTCGGATAAAAATGGATTCTCTGGAAAAACTTTCACTTCATTGATATTGAGGCCATATGCTAAAACCAAATCAAGAGTGTGATTAAAATGATGGGTAGCTTCATTAACAGACTGAATAAAGCCAACTGAGTCTATTAATGACATAAAAGCTGAGCTAAGACTATCACTCTCTTTGTCCACATGGATATTAAAATCACCTACAATGACTATTTTATCAGAGCTTAGGACCAAGTTTGATATGTACTCAGAGAATTCTGATAAGAATTCAGAGTATGGGCCTGGAGGACGGTAAATTATCACAAATAGGACTGTCTGGCCAGTTTTTGAATCAGTATGAGATAAATTTAGAGTAAGGCTTTCAAAAGAAGTATATTTAGCCTTTGGTCTGTGATTGATTTGGAGACAGGAATGATAAATAGCTGCTACACCACCACCACGGCCTGTGTCACGTGGTATATGAATATTTGAATGACTGGGGGGAGTGGACTCATTTAAACTGACATATTCCTCTTCTCGTAGCCATGTCTCAGTTAGACAGAATAAATCAATCTGATTTTCTGTTATAAGGTCGTTCACCAGTAAAGATTTGGACCTGAGAGATCTAATATTTAGAGACCACATCTGATTCTCTGATGTGTTAAAGCAACTACATTTGAAGGTTTTATTTTTATCAGATTTCTATGGTTGACACCTTTTTTATTTGTTTTTGTGTTAATATCTAGGTGAGCTTTGGGTCGGGGTACTGACACAGTCTCTATGGAATAATGTTTATCACTATTACAAAAGCCATAGCAGCTATCTAAGGGATGAACACAACTGTCATAACAGTAATGGCAGAAACTGTCTTAGAGCAAGCGCAGAGGGCGTGGAGGACTGCAGCTCTGCAACATGGTCTCATCTCTGAGAGGTCATAAGTGTGACTCTGCCATGTTTTTGATAGGAGAGATGCACAAGCCAGAGTAGGATGGATGCCATCTCTGCCTATCAGGCCAGGTTTTCTCCAGAAGGTTGACCAATTGTCAATGAAGCCCACATCATTTGCTGGACACCACCTCGATAGCCAGCGGTTGAATGATGACATGCGGCTATACATATCATCACTGGTCAGATTGGGCAAGGGGCCAGAGAAAATTACAGTCCGACATTTCCTTTGCAAAAGAGCACACTGCTTCAATGTTTAATTTAGTTACTTCCGACTGGCCACGTCCGGAGTCATTCGTGCCGACATGGAGGACTATTCTAGCAAACTTACGTTTACTCTTTGCCAGCAACTTCAAATTTGCCTCAATGTCGCCCGCTCTGGCCTGGGATACACCTCACTATGCCCGCTGACTTCGCTATCTTCACGTTTCTGACTATGGAGTCGCCAATTATCAGTGTTTGTCCTCCTGTGGGCGGGTTACCACCATCACTGAGGGGAGAAAACCTGTTGGAAACGTGAACCGGATGGTGGGGTACCGAGTGGGTCTTCGACTTACGGCTATGCTTGCCACGGACAGTGACCCAGCCATTACTAGCCGGGGGGGAGGCTAAGCTAACGCTAGCGCTAGCGCGGCCTGCACCGCTAGCTACGTCCTGCCTGCTCGCTATGGCTACGTAAGTGGATTTTGGTTCGGCGCAGAACCGCTTCTCCAGATCAGACACCCTCGCCTCCAAATCTAAGAATAAACTACACTTCTGACAAATACCGCTATCAGTAAAGGAGGACGAGGAGTAGCTAAACATCTGGCACATAGGACAGGAGAGAGCAGGAGCGGAGGGAGAAGCCATGCTAAGAAGGTAAGCTAAGCTATGCTAAGCAGAAGAAAGTAGAACTAAATGACCGCTTGAGAGAAGCTAGAGTGGTTGCGGTAGACCTTAGTACGTTCGATCGAACGTAGATCGTAATCAGTAAAAAGAATTATGAGCTCAAATGACAGATATTAGTCAGTTAAGATTAGCGTTAGCTGAACAGAGACAACACACTACAAACAACGCTGCACTGTGAAAACAGGAAGTGACGAATACGCTCACCAGGAAGTGACGATCCTCAGTGATTTAAATACCAGTTTGATACATTGTAATGATACATTCTAGGCAGAGTTTCAGCATTTTCAGGGGACTTTTTGTGGAGGCTTTTCTGCACAAGAAAAGAAAAATTCTGAAAGAGGACACAGCAGACAGATGAAGTCACGGTGCCCCTCTCTGATTGTTTCTCTTTGTTAATTTAGAGATTCCACGGCTGACGGCCGACACACCTGCTGCCGTCACAATCTGCCATTTCTGTGAGGTAATTGTCTCACTCTGTCCTAATGTCGGCGTGTTAATCTGAGCTGATAATGGAGAGTAGCTCCTGCAACAGATACTCTGACCCTCCTTCTGTTATTTATTTAACTCCCCACATCTTTAATGGAAACAATCTCCTGAGGACTTTGAATGAGCGTTCAGACTTCCACCTTGCTTCCATTAAAAGGTGTCAGCAGAGGTCAGATGTGATACCTTCATTCCTCTTCAGGCTGTATAGGCACAACTGACAGTGTGCCCCGTCACCCACAATCCCCCCTGGGTGGCACAGCAGTGACATTAAGTGGCAGACAGAGACAGTGCCCTGATGTGACACCCACTGCAGCTCTGACCCGGGCCCTGTGGTGGCCCCTGGCCTTTCGGAGAGTCAGCAGCAGCCGTCAGTGTCTGCTGTCAGCCCGGAGCCTGACAGAGGGATGTTTCTCTGAGGGTCTTTAAGGGGAGACAGGACTTCCTGCTGAGGTCTGTGTGCAGGGAGGGGAACTAAAGACAGACAACATGAAGTTTGAGGACTGTGGGCCCTTTAGACTCAGTGGTACCTGCCTGCACTTTCTTATATACTGTAAAATACCAAATAATAGCCGGGGCGTTTATATGTTTCAATCACTGAGCAGGCCAGGCGATTATTTGGGACCAGGCGACTATTTGGGACAGGCGTTTAATTCCTTTTGCACAAAAATCTTGCTTAGCAAAAAATGAAAAAATATGGTACATATAATCAAATTATTTATTTACACCAGTATGAATATCACTCTTACATTTTTAAGACAAGGTTACAGTACCGTAGTTATACTCTTGTCGTCTTTCAACTCAGCTCTCTCTAAACACTCTTAAAACTGGTCAGGAATGACTGGTAGTTAAGTTAAGGTCGTACTTCTTTTTTTGCCATGGAGATAAGCAGCAGTGTACCGCTAACTGACGTGTCCAGCCGCCTGACATTAGTTAGGGCAAAAAACAAACAACGTTAGTAGCAATGTCTTCTTCTTTGGATTTGTGAAGCCCTAGTATGTAAGATTCTGGCTTTCTGCTTTCTAGTGCCCTCTGTGGACATTGAGTGTAACTGCACTGTCCTGAAACAGAGTGCCGCACACCAACCTGCATTTGTTGACATACAGAGGGAGGAGAAGCCGACAGGACATCCAGAGAGACAAATAAAAAGTGAACCGTAAAGGCTCAGTCTGTTGTTTCTTTTCAAGTGTCAGCTGTCAGTTGTGAGCTCAGTGTTCGCATGTGTGTTCTGTAACTTTGACTGTAGCTCATAGGCTGCACCGAATAAATTACACCGGGCGTTTATTTGGAACCACTCCTGCCATCCTCCTCCAACCTCTGGAATCAACAAAATATTTTCATCAAGAGATCTGCCACTAACTGGATATTTTCTCTTTTGTTGGACCATTTTGTTGACCCTGTAAAACCCCAGTAGATCAGCAGTTTTTAAAATACCCACTTTGTACCAACAGCCATGTTCCAAGTAACTTGAATCATCTTCCCAATTCTAATAATGGGTTTGAAGTTCAACAGGTTGACCTTGTCTTCATGATTCAGTGCATTAAGTTGCTACCATTTGATTGGCTGAGTAGATATTTGCATTTGCAGTTGAGCTGCTGTACATAATAAAGTGGCCAGCGGGTGTGTTACAGTTTTTCTCAGCCAATTTGGTTCATTGCTCAGATCAGAATTGAAATTCTCAGGAGTACCTGTTCAATCTTCACATCATTATGTCACTTGTGCACATCAAAAAAGCAGTTTCTCATTTCTTTGAACAAGTTGCAAATGCTTTGGTGCATCCATGCAAATGATTATGTACAATTCTCTGCTGTTTCCTACATTCTCGTTTGCTTTTGTCAAGTTAATCAAATGTATTATAACAGGTCTCTGTTGAATAGTCTCACCTCCACAGCATTTAAGCATTAGTTCATCGCACACGTCGTTACACGCAAAATGGTTGAACGAGGTGACGTAATATGTCAAACATATTTCTATACATTTACATTAGATATTTTCTAAATCTGTCTTGACTTAAAAAATTGCTCCCATGTGAATCTTGACTTTCCCTTTCTCGAAGAGAATTGTGTGAAGCATTACATCAACCAGTTTTCTGACATGGCTTAAAGATGCATCTCTACTTTCGTCTTTTTCTTTGTGCTATGAAGTGCTGTCTTTTCCCTTTTGTATCGCAATGACATGGTCTGTCAACAAATCACAGTGCAAACAATAAAAGCATACAAGTGAATCTTGTCCATTCTCTTGCAGTCAATCTCCCACATACCCTAAGGTATAGCTTACAATTACCAATAATTGTCATAAAACTTTTGTCATAGTTTACATCAGAAAATCCCTCCAGAGTGCTCTGTTATATTGACACCATGACGAAACAATTTGACCATCTTATCCGTACACAATAACACAAGGACTTATCATTCTGATGGCACCAACATGTTCACTGACACAGACATTTAATTCTGAGAGATGAAATGAGGATTTTGAGCAAGAGACTGGCTTTTATAGGTAATCCATGGTGTTTGCTATTGGTATGTATATTTTTGAGAAATGCACTTCCTGTTTTACCAATGTCAAGGATGATTTTAGAAAAGTACCAAAGCAACTGAGAAAAGCTGTAAGGTCAAAATATTTTCCTATACACTTCTGTTTAGGAATAAATTCTTAAGGTGCGTTCACACCGGCATAACCTGTACTACCTCGGCGATCACTCTCCATTCAAAGTCAATGTACAGCCGCGATGGAGCGGGGCTAACCCTCCCGCGATGCGACAGCCGGCGACAAGACACCCACTTCACTCGTCACGCGATGTCAAAGTTAAAAAAAAGTTGATCTATTCAGGCGATGTCGTGTGTGGCTGTGTGGCATCAGCCAATCAGCGGTGTGTGTACGTGTGACGGTGCAGTCATTCATCTGGACTACAGGGCGGATGACTTCCTTCTAGGCGGAACTAATCTCAGTGAGGACATTTGCAGACGGACCGCGGTAAACTCACAGATAATGCTGCTGCATCATCAGCTGCAGTGTTTTGTGTCTGATAAGTGAGTGAAAAGGACACAGCTGGAATAATGTCCGCTTATACATCCTATTATGTGATATGTGATATGATCGCGGTAAAACTCGAGCGGACGTGACGTCACCGACCGATTGCCGACGCCAACGGCGACCAAACAGGTATTTATGGACGCGCGACGCTGCATCTGTGGGCGACGCGACTTTGGTAGCTGGGTCGCTTGCGGTGTGAACGCACCTTTAATGGCTGTATCAGACCATGCACCCAAAATCTGTGAGAGTGCACCTACCATTTTTTCTTGGGCGCACTGGTGCACCAAGATAAACAGTTGGGCACACTCTTACAAATTTAAGTTGAGAAAAGTAACTGCAGTGGTGGAAAAATCAGTCGAAAACAGACATGACACAGCACCTGCTTCCTCTCGACTCTATGTCCCTGCGTTGCATCTTCACCCAAATACACACAGTTTTCAGTAATCATCCAATCAGCTGTTAGTATGCAAATGAGCCCAGACAGAACCTGACTGTGGTGTCAGGTTTCAGCACAGAGCAGTAACTCTGAATAGTGAAAAAATGGTGACCTAATGGCGTTAAAGGTGACACTATAAAAATTTGGGTGCACCTAATTTTTGTGCTGGTGCACCTTAAAATTTTTTTAGGTGCACCGTTGCAGCTAATGCAAAAAGTTAGTCTGGAGCCCTGGAAGTAGATTTGGCGAGGGCTTTCTGTTCTGGGCTCTAATGTTTACTGTGCCTGCACAAACATGCCTAGACCTGTTCCTTTAACAAGAATTTTCTAGACAAAAACCAGGCTCAGGGGGGTGTCTTCCATATTAGAGAAGTGGTGAATCCCCTCATGACATCAAACAGGTTTTCTTTTTTTAAACCTGACTGTTTAAGTGCAATTTTTTAAAAGATGCACAAAACAACAGTGGAAATTAGGGATTTTTTTCCCATTTTGTCGGGTTTGTAGACAGGTCATGGATTCTTGTCACATTCATGACCTCTAACATTAATCAACAATGCACTCTTGTATTCCAAAAAGCAAACATGAATGGACAGTAGGCTAAGAAGACAGTTTTAGTTTGATAGTTGTGTTTTTTCTTATAAGAAGCTCTTTGTTTGCTTTCGTTGAAAACCTACACCTGATAGTTCCTCTAACAGCCCCTCAGCTGAGCTCCCCTCAGGTGATAGCTCACAGTTGGCATCCATGTAACTCCACTCTGCCCCTTATGCTCGTGAAGAGCTTGGAGGCTCTGTCAGATCCAGACACTAAGCTGCTCGTCTCTCCGTCGGCTGCCACACATCAACCGTTTATCTCCTTACTAACAGACCGCGAGCCGCAAAGTCACGCAAGGGCAGCTGTCAGAGGAGTTAACGGGGAGCCGGTGCGCTCTGATTTCAGATTTCAAAGCACAATGTTCATGCCAAATCATCTTCTGCTCTGGCTCATATGCTAATCTGACACGTAATACCAGAATGGATGTCACTTTTTTTATAGTACTGCTAAAATCCTAAACCTTCCCTGATGCCCCAGCAGAAGAGGAGAGGGAGGTAAAGAGAGCAAGAGTGGGTTTAGTAATTTGGAGGGTTTAGACAAGGAAAGATATGAGGCCCTTTTCTTATTTTCTACTGGGTAAACTGGCTAGCAAGGTCATCTGGTCCTTCCACATGTCCAAACATTGCCACATTCTTTGAGCAATTTAGACCGTGTTAGCAGTTTAAGCTTCCAAACGATGTTACCCACAGTTTCAGAGTGGCACAATCATCATTGGTAATGTTGCGTTAAACCAAAAAAGGCAGAAGCTCAGCTCAAGCTGCCATTTTAGACTATAATATTTACACCCCTGTGATGTTAAATGGCCAATGTAACTGTATCCCAACAATAGCAAAGGTGAAAAGGGAGCACACAATAGATAGATAGATAGATAGATAGATAGATAGATAGATAGATAGATAGATAGATAGATAGATAGTCAGTCCTCTTGGAGAAATCCAGTAGCAGTAGTAGTGGTCTTAAGCAGTCCAGGTCTTGATCCACTGCCTTTGCTCAGGGTGTTGTTCAGTCTCAATCGCCTGAATCTCAGTCCTGCGGAGCTGAGAGATGAGTCTCCCACTGCTGCTGCTCCTATGTCCCTCCAGGATGTTGTGAAGGGGATGGTTATTATTGTGCAGGATGGTCTGCCCTATGCTGCGTGTACGTCTCTCCACTACAGTCCTCAGTTAGTCCAGACTCCTGCCAAGCACAGAGCCAGCCTTCCTCCCCAGCCTGTCCAGCCTCCTGGTGTTCCTATCAGTCATGATGCCAACCCAGCAGCATAGAACGAAACACTGGAGACTATTGAGTGATGGAACATATGCAGCATACATACAAATATGGGCTCTTGAAGAACATATATCACACTTTCATGCACATTATCCACAATATTCAAAGTCCTGGTGTATCAGAATGAAGTTTCTGATCGGTCAAGGACATTGTCCTCCATGATTTTGAACAACTGGCTACTTAAAGTGAAGATGATGATTATGAAACAAGTCAGTGTCAATCTTGAGCTCTTTGCTGAATGTAGTTGGCAACATGTGTCATCAGGCTTCAGATATCAGCAGAGAGTAATAACAATGATAATACATTTTATTTATAAAGCACCTTTCGAGACACCCAAGGATGCTGTAGAAAATTTAAAACAGCAAAAATACCAGAGAGCAGCGGCAACCAGTCATGCCAGCGTCCACTCGACCAGGGGTTGCAGAAAAGGGGACAGGAGGAGAGGAGAGGGGAAATAACAATTCCAAACTAGGCACCTGTCAGGGGAGCACAGTGTGGGATTGGAAAAACACCTCAGCACATGAACAATATATTACAACAGACTTTTAGATGAGCACATGGGAACAAAGAAGGCATTGAGTTGGAGAGGAATGTCTGAATATGTGCCATAGTGGATGTGTATGCGTAAGCCTGTGACCTTGACTCAGCTTCAATCCCACTCATAGTCTCTACCACCTGATAACTGATGACATGGAGGCAGCCTTGTGTAATATTCAGCTATGGTTCCTGGGTTTGATCTATAGAGACCAGTTACTCATGCTTGAACTCAGTTTGAAGTATTTTAAACATGCCGACTAAAATGTCAAAACATGCACCATCACTTTAAGTCCTCTAAATTTCATCTGAAATGGTTTTCTATCTGAAATTTAGTTTTTTTACACTCTAAATTAAAGGTAAAATGAACAATGTAAGCTTGATTTATGCAATCAGACAATATGCAGATGCCCTCTGGACATTTCCTGTATTTGCCTGATGTTAAAATTACCCATTTAAGGGGACAGAGCGGTAACAGAGGAGTCTTCCTGGGGTATAATTACAGCTCCACAGCTTACCCTCCATGTCAGACTAAAACTCTTCAAGTGTCGTCTCCCTCCTGAAGGCTGTGAAGAGGCTTTAGAGGAGATGGAGGGACAGGACCGGAGCTACTGAGTGACAGACAAGCCACCGTGAAGAACAAGATACTCCCGCTGACTGCTCTGCTCCAGCAAGTTTGACATATTCAACTTTAACTCAGAGAAACTCGGCTTTAAAGGCAGGATCTGTGGATGAAACATCAATAATGGATCTTGTTGGTACAGAAAGGTTTTGAAAGTTTTATACTTGCAGCTGTAAACATGGGGGAACAAAAATATCTGTGTTTGATTTCATCCTCCTTCAGCTGTTGCTGCTACTGTACATGACCAGAGCTTTTAGCCGTGAGCATGAAGATACTCAAAGACAGGAAGTTTGATTGACAGCGCCTTCACCATCATATCTTGTTATATGTTGTGTCTGCTTGGCTTATGCAAGCAGACAGTATTTTCTGTTTTCTGCTGGAAATGAATGCAGAAAGCAACAGAGAATTGTACTCTATTTCACTCTCATTTGTGGTTCATCTGCATAACATGCCCTGTCAACATCTGCCATTTATTCTACCTACATCTGCCTTTGGAAACAAGAGAATAAACAAAACAGCATCTGGTATAAAGAGAGTGCAAGTTCTGTTTTCACTCAGCTGTTGGCCTAAATGCTCTCCACATGTCATAAGAACAACACAAGGATATCAGTGACTCGGACTTGAAAGTTAAACACTTGACTTTGTCCAAAATGTGATTAGTCGAGATCCTCAGTTGCTTTGTTTTGCCCCTGTGGTTAGGAAAGAAAATAATCATCCAAATCAGTGCCGGAATTATCAATTTGTTTAGTATAAAGTCAACACAATAGTCCAAGCCAAAAGCAGAAAACAAAATGCATCTGGAGGCTCCAGTTCAGAATGATGTTGTGTAATTGGATTGAAAAAAAAAGCCCACAGTGACAGTCCGAGACTTTAACAGTATGATTGTGTTTCTGGCTGAGAGGTTAGTGAGGTGTAATAATAGGAACACACCTGAGTCCCTGAAGTAACATCAGCCATTACAGAGGAACGAGGTGGAGGAGGCCTGAGTGCTTCATGATTTGTTTTTGTCGAGGAGTGCAGTCAAAAAATGTCTTTGCTAGTCTTCCTGGTAATGTACAATGCTCAAGTTTCATATCTTCTGACTGATAATCACTATTTTAGGCTATTATCTGCTAATAATATTGACATGCATCTCTGGTTGTGCCCCCGCTTTTAAATGCATGACAGCCATTATTGACTCTCTGAGTATAGATCACACACATATGATCAATGTTAAAGGTGTAGTCAGCGATCTTCTAATCTTCTAGTCTAATGCACTATTTGTCAAAATCACTGTATTTCTCCTCTCCATCCACAAGATGTCACCACTGACAGCATGTTGAAAAAAAGTCCGGTTTCAATACACAGCCTTGGCTCTGAATTTCAGCAGGTAAATACTGTGGCTCGGGCCGAGTTACCAAAACAGGGTACACCCCCCCACATCCAGGGGGCGATCATACTCATGCGCAGATCAGACGGGGGGGAGGGGGAGTAGTAGGTTGCGTACCGTGCGCAGTTAGCGTAAGAGAGAGATACAATAGGTGCAGTAGCAATGTCTGAAAAACAGCCCAAAAGAAAAAGGTCAGGGGAGTGAGAAGTTCAAAAGAAGAGCTATGACCATGAAAGAGCGAAGACCCGGGTCAACATTGGTGTTGCTTTCCGGCGGCTGAGGGAACTCCGCAAATTGAAAGACCTGAAAACGGACGCAGATGTCGCCGTCTTATTGCTGGATAGGTAAGCAACATTAGCTTTGTGGTGATTCACATAACAGTAACAGCCGTCGGGCATTCTTCTTATTGTCTAATCTGCCAAAATGCACTGTTGTCGCGATGTTATCAATAATGTAAGTCGAGTTGTCTGACGAGTCAGGGTTACCTTAGCTACGTTGGTCAGCTACACAGTTTCTACGGCCATTTCCATGACGATAAACGTCCATCAGCTTTCAGGGGTGGAGCCAGGGGTGAGGTATGAAGGGAGAGGCGGGTCTAAATTTGTTTATAAACAACCTCTCCACTCGTTTTCTCCCACATTGCTGATTACACCTTTAAGTGATAATATGCCTCTTAAAAGAAGTTTTCCAATGTGGGTGTGGCCATCTTTCTCCCCCATGTGATGACATTGCTAACTGTTTTAAAAGTTTGGATTCATGTTGAAAATGTTTGAATAAATTGTGTTGAGCCTTAAACATAAACAAGCTGAAGAAAATGCTGTAGTGCCAGTGTTAACACAGAGCTGGGAGCAACAAACCCTCTCTTTGTTAGATGTGTTGCTTCCAAATGGTGAACAACTTGCTTTAGATGTATGCATTTAATTAAAGTACATGTATAATATCAGTGTGTTTAACATTTTCCAGCTCAAAAACTTTAATAAATGCTTCATTTCTACACTTAATTCAAATTTGAAGCAGAATGCACATATAGTATTAATGAAGCTGTTCTCTCCTCGCTTTATGATTAATGAGTTTATCCTCTCTGACACAAACTCACTCGCTGTGAAACGCAAACCTAAATTAATAACAGCTAAATCAAGTAATTTATCAGAAACTCAGACTTTCACATTAACAGATATCTCAGCCGGATACCCACTCGTGTGTGCGACATGATCAGACCTGCTGTTCTTCAGGTGTCGTGTCTCTCGGGTGTTTGATTTGCAGGAACATGAACTCAGCTGACACATTTTCTCTCACTTAGACGGGTTGGCCACATCCCTCTGAAGGCCTTAAGAGAAGAGACGCACTTTGCCTCCATTTCAGTCTGAACCAGAGTCATTTCCTCGTCCTTACATCCCACGTTTTCTATTTGAACTTCTTTACTTCATGTTAAATGTGTTTACTTTCAAGACTCACATTTTATTTGTTGTCTTTTACTTTATCACCTCTCTGCTGTTGAACCTTCATAAAAAATACTTTTAGGTTTATATCTTTCTGTGTTAAACGTTTACAGTTCTGCTGCCTGCTTCTATATTTAATGTCTTGAAGGCTACAGTCATGAATTATTTTAACGCAGTGGCGAGACAGTGGAGGCAGCAGATCTGATCTTTTGCTGGTTTATGTAGATCTGAGTAAGCTTGAACCAGTGAATCACGTCTTTGTGCAGAAGTTTATAGGACAGTTTGTATCGTCTGAAGGGAAAGTTACTTTACCTCCTGTCTGAGACAGAACTTTCTTTAATTTTGAATGAATATGAGGCCCTCCTGGTGGATCAGATGCTCCACATTAGAGAAGAAATTGCTATGGAGCCAAATAATGAAATGTTAGATGTAGAAAGGGACAGATGACTTTTGACTAGAGCATGACACAAGAGCGGATTTTTACCCCTGTCCTGTCCTACTCCCAGAGAAAAAATCCCATCCCATCCTAATCCAGGGCCGGAGTAAAAAAATTAATTCTGTCCTGTCCCACTTCCGAAGAATGACTCAAACTTCCATCCCGCTCCCACTCAAAACTTACTTCCACTCCTGTCCCGTTACCGTTTGAATAATACAAAGCATGTTGAAAAAATGGGTCTGTACACCGCCAAGCAATTTACGTTTAATAAAGGAAGATATTTTTGGCTGGTTCTCGACGGGCTTTGCTGTGCATGTGTGTCGCTTGAACCCACTCATCCCCAACTCGATGGAGTATTTCAGGAGCACTGCGCATGTTTTCCACGCTGCAAATACTGTGTGTTTCCGTCATGTTCCACTCTCATAAATCTCTGGACTACTTCCGACTTCCCAACAAGATCTCTGAGCTTCACCAGCGCATCCTTGTTTTTGACTTTGTGCTGCAGCTCTCTTTTCGGCGTGTCGTCTTCTCCCTCGATGTTGTTTTCTTATATGTGTCACCGGCAGCCGCTCCGAGTCGCTTTTCACTTCCAGTGGTGACAGGAAGTCAAACCACTTTTGTAGTTCTTTTGTGTTGCTAGCACGGTCAAGAGTGTTGGCTCTCACTGAGAGATGACTACAAAAATGGACGCATCTGTTCATCTGGTTGTTTAACACGGCTGAAGATGATCGTCTATTAATGTCGTTCCGGCTCCTGCCCACTCCCGTTGCTTTTTTTTCCCGTCCTGTCTCGATCACCAGATTAATTAAAAAGCTAGAAAAGCACTCAGAGAGCGCAGACCTTCGCCAGCACCGGTCCTCTCCCATATTATCATTTTGTCCATAAATATTACTCCTAACTTTATTTCATCTAAATATTTAGATTCATTGACCATTAAAACATACCATTAGCAATTGAATTCATAATAATATCTATTTTAGTTCAGTAGTTATTCACAGAAATCACATTTTTCACCATGACAGCCAGACACTGATCCGGATCAACACCAAAATCGAATCAGTTCTTCCTTTTACCATGCTGAACATTTCCTGAAAATTTCATCAAAATCCATCCGTTACTTTTTGAGTTATTTTGTTCACAGACAGACGGACAGACAGACAAACAAACTCTCCCGAAAACATAACCTCCTTGGCGGAGGTAATGACTCCCATCCTGTGGGATTCCCGCGGGAATCACGTGACCCACGAGAATTCCCCAAAAATGTCATCCTCTACTTTTAACCAGTTAACTAAACACTTGTGTGTTTTCTTTAATAAGAGTCACCATTACCTTTGCTTTGTGCCGTTTGACCTCCAAAATCAAATTGGTTCATCCTTGAGCCATAGACAAAAAAATGCAGAGTTTGAATAAAATCTTTATTTGTATTTATTTCCAACTTTTCAAAAATTTTGTTCACAACCAAAAAAGAGAAAAAAGATGATGAAGCAACAATGACCTTGAGCTTTGCCCTTCAAATTCTAAAAACTTGATTCTTAAGACAAAGTTGACAGTTGTGCAAAGATTGGTAAAAGTTCCTTTTTGAGATATTGCCTTTACAAGCATAGACTGACCATGACCTTGAGGTTTGACCTTATTTGTCCCTGAGTCATTATGGACATTTGTGTTCAGTTTGAAGAAAATCCCTTGAAGCACTTTAATGGTATTGTGTTCACAACCAAACACTTCTAAAAGACTGATGACCTTGACTATGACCTAAAATGTGAGCAGTTGATTGTTGAGACAAATTGGATGTTTGTGCAGAGTTTGGCTAAATCACTGACAGCGTTCTTACGCCATTGCATTGACTAGCAAAGGAAGGCTCCATGACTTCTGACCACCAGTGTCTTATTAGTTTAGCTTTGTTTTATGGTTTATGTGTAAATTCATTCTATGGTTATGCTTGAAATTCGTCTAACGGGTCATCATGAGACTCCAAAAACTGAGTTTTTTTCTTCATAAGTCAGAATGTGTTACGGTTTGTTTTATTTCTGGACCCACGAGCAGACGAGACAATGAAGGAGGATGTACAGAGATTTAATAATATTTAGGTAGCTGTAGGCAGGGTCTGTGGTCTGGGTGAATTTTGGCAGAGTTGGGCTTCCGTAGTGACTGAAGAAGCTGATACAAAAGACTTGATGCTGGAAGGGCTGTAGCCGATGGGCTGAATCTTGAGTATCTGAGCAGAGGAAAAGTAAAAAATGTCAGGTAGAAACGCTGACAGAATAATGCAGAGCGGCCGACCACAGAGTGGACTGAATAATCTAACAGTGTGTGGAGGAGAAGCCGGGCTCTCGTAGAGCTGCTGATGAGACGCAGGTGAGTGATTCAGCCGGGTGTCTGTGATCACTAAGACCAAGAGAGGAGACACAGAGGAAACAGGAAAACAGAGGGATCCCAACCAGGGACCTTTTCAGTTAAGAAAAACCCCTTAACGGACCAAGAGACCCTATGACCTTGATTTTAGAACTATGACCTTCGTGATCATATCCTGTCATAGACTTTTGTGCAAATTTTGAAAATAATATCTTTAACCTGTCTTGTGATGTGGATGTCAAAAATTGCTTTCACAAGCAGTGGGTAAACATGAGGCTCCCTGACTTAAACCTTTGACAAAATCTAATTAAAGCGTCCTGAATTTGAATGGACATGTGTGCAAAGTCTATTGAAAATGCCTTCAAGCATCAGTGAGCATTTTCAGAGCATTGTCATGATCAGTGTTGTGTGTAGCGCGTTACAGTAATGTAACCTCTTTTTCGGGTGAGAAGTAAAGTAACGCACTACTACTGAAAATTTGGTAACGAAACGTAGTTCCTTTTTTAATTTTAATTTTATTTATTGTTTATTTGATGTGGACATAACAATTACATTGGACAAACCAGATGCATTGTTTTAAGTGATTTAGCACAAGTGCTAATTTACAACACTGCCGCGCAATGTTACTTTTCCCCCGGACAGCTCTGACACAGAAGCTGCCTTCTCAGCTGCTCGCACAGACACGAGCAGCATTGCCAAGTCCACTCGTTATAAGCTTCTAAGGGCCGCAGATCTCGTTAGTCACGGACACTGATCGTGTTTTTCTGGGCTTGTGTCTCATTGTGAAGTTTCTTCTTGGGGCTCTTCTGTCTTTGTGAATCCCCCAAACACACTCAAGCACATGGCGCATGCTCCAGGCCAAAGTTGCCAGGTCTGCTTATTATAAGCGACATTCTTCTTTTTAATAGATGCTTGGCACTGTGATATTGAAATCTAATGTAGATGAAAATTAACACACTTTATGTAGATTTATCTTTTTAAAAAAGTAGTATATCCCATTAGGACAGGAAATAGTTGGAGGTTGCTTATTTTGGGCTTGTTTTTATTAAATGTGGAAACACTGGGCAGGAGCTCTCATTCCACAGATTATGTGACATTTTGTAAAATAAAGAGCACAAACGATATAACTCATGTTCTCCGTAGTAGAACTTTTTGTAGGCCTTCACATTTAGGAACAGATATGGGGTTCTGTCCAAAGTCAAGCAATGTAAAAGTAACAAGTAACGTTAGAGAGTAACTAAGTAGCGAGTTACTTTTTTAAAAAGTAATGAGTAACGAGCAAACACTACTTCTTAAAAGTAACTTTCCCATCACTGATCATGATTATCTTGAAGATTCAAAAACTGAACTGAAGAAGCTTGTTGGTTGAAAAGTGAAACATCGTCCCAAACTCAACACAGCCCACTTGCCTCGTTTTTGAATCTTCAAGATACCCATGACCTGGATGAATGAGAATCTACACAGGCATTTTCATGATCTAAGTGCGTTCGGACTCATTAACTTTGCCCTCTGACCTATAATCTCCCAACTTATCCAAGTCATCTTTGTGTTTAGGCGGACATTTGTCCAAAGTTTAGAGAAAACATATTAAAAAACCTGTTGAAGTGACATGTTCACAATAATTGTCCCATGCAGATGTGTGACGTTTGTCCAGACACGATGCTTGTGGTGAACGGGGGCAATTGTTCCATTTTGTCGAGTCCTGCACAGTTTGTAACAGAGGCAGCTGCACTCGTGTTTAGAATATTCCACGAATACGCTTTTCCTGGTTTGTTGGTCACACTGAAATTCTGGATGCAGCCATGCTGAGTTCAGTTTTTTGTTGCATTCTTGATAAAGTATTAAAAAATTGAATTGCGGCTGGATTCCATTGAGCTTCTCGAGTTCCAGTGTCTTCCTGTCATTGCCTAACTGTCCCACTGCTAAGACTTAAATAAAACCATTATTTGATGCTTTTAAAATGATTCAATATGGTAATGATTTAAAACACCCAAACTTTCCTCCTGAGGGCTCAACGTGACAGCTGTAAACAGGCGTGTTTTTTCAACACAAGTCTTTACAAAATAAGAAAGGTTGTCAAAAGTTCTCCAGATCCCAATGCGACTTTTTCATATTGTTTATTCCAGTAAATAAGAACAAACCACAAAAAAAAATTAAATTGCAATGACAACATACAAGCAAAGAGAAGCAGCCTTACATTCAAAGCCTTGAAAAGAAAATTGTTCTATAATTTATTTCAGGCTTTATGAATCATTAAAATGTCTCATCAGTTATTTTTACCAGCTGAAGAATTCATTTATGAACTTTTAAAAAAAATAAGCATGTTTGTTGTATAGTTAGCAGTAAACAGTGATGCAGGTTTTTTTAAAACTAAAGGTCACACATTGAAGACTAACCCAAGATGTCCCCAGAACATAGTCTTGGACATTTTGGTGTGCTTATAAACCCGTCTGTTTTAGCCCTGCTCAGAAGAGGTGGTTTTGTGTAAACAACACAATTTCTCGATTTTAACATGCACCCCATATTTTCACTAAATTTACCTGAAAAACACAGTACTCTGATATAACATGCACCCAAATTTTGCCCAAACCTCACTTATTCAGACTCAAACATTACCTTCATTCAAATTTTTAATCAATGACACTGCAGTATGTTTACAACAAATACACAATTAGCATGCGTAGTTACTCAATTTCTGCCCGAGTATGCTCGGTCATAATGTACCGACCAATCAGAGAGCAGCTATCAACACGCCAATGTCTTCGACCAGTCACAGTGCAGCTATTTTGCATCCCTGTGCTCACAAGATGGCACACACTGTGTAAGACTTAAGAATTAAACGATGACTAAAGAAAGCTAAACTAATTAAGACCCAATATTGAATATTGGCTTAGAACAGTTTAACAGTCAGTTTGACAAGAATTTTGCAAGTTTTTCGGGGATGTTTCTCAAAGAGAGAGAACATTTCGGCATTTTATATCAGATGTGTTGCAATCGAGATATTGGCAAGATGAAATATTTTAAGTATTTTGCTTGTACTTGTGTATAATACATATAAAAAACATTAGATCTTCTTTAAAAGCAAAAATGTGTGTGTTAAAATTGAGAAATTACAGTACTCATGAGCTATATCAAAAAGTGGGCGCTGCTTTGGTTTCTACATTGCTGTTCTCTGATGTTTACTGTGGTACAGACATGCCCAAACATGTTCCTTTAACTGGTGCGAAAACTCCGGACACAGCCTTTCTAACTTATGTAACAAGAACAGGAAAGACCAGGTCTGTTTTGGTGTCTTCATTCATGTCCTCAGATCAGTACTGAACTTTTACCCCAGACCTAACCTCAGAGCCATGACCTGGAAGACAGAGGCTAAAATACTTACATTTGCAAATTTAGCAGCTCAAAAAGATCACAACCCCTCACCAAAAGTCTAAATATAAGACCAAGATTTTAAATGTAAATAAGACTCTTGTTTGTCAAAGCAGATTATTTTTATATCCTGATTAAATAACAACAACAAACCTCTTTTCTGAATCCACCCACAGCAGAGAAACATGAATTTCGCTGAACTAAGTCATTACTCACCCTCTCACAGTGAAGATAACTGTCCTGATGTGACAGCAGACATCTGAGTCTGGGGGTGTGATGAAACATTTAGAGACCTACATTAAAGATGTCCTTATTTAATACAGCAGTGTCTCTGACTAGTGCTGGGCAACATTAGCTTTTAAAGAAAATAAAGTAAAGGGCAGTTTTGTTACTTTGATGTCGTTGATGATGGTTACAGATATATGGATGTGAGTCTTAATGGTTTGTAAGTAGGTTACTTTTAAGTTTAAACACATAGTTTTGTGCAAAGATCATTTGAGAACCTCAAAATACAGAGATGTTTTTGGACAACTTTTGGTGGGAGTTTATCTTCATTTTTAACACCTCAGCACCCAGAACCAAGGGTAGGACATTATAGCCCTGTTTCCAGTTCAGTGTGGGTTCAGTGTGCATCTTGGTATGGCTCCCTTTTTGTGGCGTTTCCATAGACTAAAACTGGGACAGGGCCCCTTATAAGCAAACCTTACCTACCTACTTTTTGGGACCCTTCTGTTGAGGTGCCTAGAAACCCTGCAGTCCATTGATTGGTCAACGGAGACATTACTTCCCGTGCGACAACGAAACAACACATAACCTTGCCATGTTTAAATCTCCACTCGTCTTCATAAAGATAATTCTGTTAGCCGTTAGCCGTAGTGACTAACGGCCGTTAGACATTAGCTTAACTACCTTAAGACTATTGTTTCACATTAAATCATACGACACAGATACATCATTTGATACTAAAATGTGACATGAACCTCATCGAAGACAATCCCTAGAAAGTAAACTTATGAGAGCCTATGTCGCCAGGTATAACTGAGTTATCATGATGACCACAGGCTAACCGCCATTAGCCGCCATTATTTGTACAACAGGAAATGACTTCACTCCCTGTCAAGCCACATCCTGTTGTCGTCACGCCCGCAGCTCCCACTGCTCCCGCCTCTCTTCCCTGATATGGCCGTTAAGCATTTATCCAAGTGAAACCGTTGGCCAATGGGGGCTGGCAAGACGGAGATGCATGATTTCAGAATCAGGCTTTGCTCTGCAAGGCTAACTTTGTGCACTCCATGGAAAATTTTGCTCTTTTGTCTCTTATGAGGAAATTATGTCTTTGGTTTGTAAGGCAAGCAGAGCAAAGTAAATGGAATCAGATTTTCAGTTCCATTCCTCTTTGGGTCTCATGTTTACCCTTTTCCTACACGATTTCTATTAACCCCAAAACAACCCAACCAATCAATCAAACTTTAAGTATAAGGTACTTTTCATACATAAAATATAGCACAAAGGGCTGAACAGTTAAGTACACAAGCAGATAAGAGTCAGATGATACAAAATACAATACAAAACTCCACTAACTCGCCCAGCCCACATTTAACACACTCACACAGGGAAAAATCCTAAATTGAAAATAAGTAAACATAGGAGTAAGGACTAAACAGACCAACAAAATAAAACCATAATAAGATAAAGCAAAGGTAATAACATGTTTGTGCTTTTAAAAAGTTGATTAAGATAAAACTGTTTAAATCCAAACAATAAAAGAAAATAAATTAAAAAAAGTGGCAAAACACAAAATATTAATTTTGAAAATAAAAGGAGAAAAACATATATAATGCAGATTAAAAGAGTTAAACAAAACCCAGCTAAAAAAGCCAAACTGAAAAGGTAGGTCTTGAGTTTGCGTTTAAAAACATGAAGTATGTACTTGGATTAAAGGACTTCTCTTTTTCTTTCTGTGGTATCAAGTGGTTATTTATCTTGATTGATTTTCAGTAGAATCACATCAAAGTAATTTAACAACTTTTCTTCTATTTCTAAGAAAAGAAATTTGTGAAATATTCTCTGGAACCACTCAACTGAACTTCACATTTCCATATTGTTACCTGTGCCTCAGTCTGCTTCAGGTATTTTGTGCGCTCACATTATTTGCCCATGATATCAGATGTCATAGATTCAGACTCTAAACAAACAGCAGAGAGGCTCATGGGTAAACAGACTGCGGCGTTCTGTGAGCGCACGTCTCCTCGGTGTGTTCTCGGCTCGCTGTGCGCTCTGCTCGGACATATGGCGACCATCTGTGCGGTGCGGGGATGTCAGAACATTCCGGCTGGGTGGTGATGATCAGGAGCCTGCAGGTCCTTTAACCTCTCCAGGAGACGCTGACGGTTGAAATAAGGCAGCCGGCGGGTTGAGAAGGGACAGAGAAGGCCCTCCTCTGTCCGCCCCGCTCACATAAAACACTTCCACTATCTGTTAGGCTTTGCCCTTTCACTTCCTAGAGGCTTCAGGTCTTATCAGAGAGATGACAGAAGCTGGAAAGCAAAGTGCAGGGTTTGACATTTCTCTGACACGATGACTGTCATTCACCTGAAGAGTTTGTTTGTCTCCCTGAAGGAAGGGATTATTGTTGTTCTTACCTGGCCTTACAGAGCAGACAGACCTGCCTGATTCTGAAATCCTGTAGGTCTGTCTTGCCAGCCTCCATTGTCCAACGAATTCACGGCTGAATTCTTAACGGCCCAATCAGGGAAGAGAGGCGGGAGCAGCAGAATGCGGACGTGATGACAACAGGAAGTTGATAACTGGAAGTTGAGAACGGACATGCTGATTAGCCTATTGTCCTCATGGCTAACTAGTGAAACTTGACGAAATCTGCCCTCCTTAGAAGTTTACTTGTAGGGATTGTCTTTGATGAGGTTCATGTCACATATAAGTGTTAAATGAATCATCTGTGTGGTACAATTTAGTGTAAGACGATAGTAAAAGGCCGTTAGCTGTTAGCAGCTAAGTTAGCGGCTAACATCCATGAACTGTTGTTAACTGTTGTTAGCCATTAGACGCTACATTAGCCGCTATGTATGCTACATTATAGGAGGCAACCCTGCCTGATGTGGATTGGTCTGTGATGAATGTGACGAGCCAAACAATTGTCCAATCACAAGCTTGTGTTTTTTTTTAACGTTCTGCCCCTGAAAACAAATTCAAAGGGCTCCTACCCAGATGGACTAGTGAAATATTTCTGTGGCAGATTTATTGAGCTGTTAGTTCTTATCTGAGACACGGGTCAAACCTCAGGTGGAATTTATTACCTCCACCAAGGAGGTTATATTTTTGCCAGCATTTGTTTGTTTGTGAACTCGATAATTCAAAAACTAATGAACCAATTTGTACAAAAGTTTCAGGAAATACTAGTCATGGCACTAGAAAAGAAGTGACCCTTTTGATGGTGATCTGAAAATGGATCCAGGGTTTGTTTGAGGATTTGTCAACATTGCGAGAGAGCATTTTTTCCACATTTTCTATAACTCAGTAAGTTCTTCACTGATTTTTGTGACTTTTTCAGGAAATGTTGGTCATGGCACAAGACAGACCTGACCCTTTCAGTTGGGATCTAGGGTGGCCATCCGTCCAGCTTTAGGCCAGACAGTCCGGCATTTGAAAGCCCTGTCCGACGTCCCAAGATAGACACTTGTTTGTCCACCTTTTAGGAATTGCGCTTGCACAATCCTTTAATCAGTCTGAAGCTGTTTTCACACCAAATGCGACTTTGTGACCACACGAAAGTCATGTTGCGTGTCCATAAATACCTCATTTTGGTCAATGTCACCTGTCACCATGGCTTGGTGACGTCACGTCCGCTCGAGTTTCCCCGCAATCATATCATATATCATATAATAGGATGTATAAGCTGGCATTATTCCAACTGTAGCTGCAGCTGATGGCCCTGCAGCAGCATCGTCTGTGAGTTTTCTGTCCATCAAGGCGAAACTAATGTTGTCACTGACTAATGTTTCCCACACGGACATAGATTGTTACCCTGTAGTCCAGAATATAAACAGTGGCGATTGCTCTAAGACTGCAAGGGAAGCTCAGCTTCCCCTAAAATGTCCCCCAAAAAAGTGGTGATATGTACTGCTGTGTGTACATTTCATTGACTAAATATGCTCTAGAATACCTTCATCTTTTGTTCAGAATCAGCTACTTATCACAGGTAACTGGAGCGACTTCCTTCTCATTCATCCCCGCAGCGTCTCAGCACTTTAACACAGCCGGATGCTGAGCGTCTTCTGACTTCAATGGGGAAGCGTAGAGTGGGTTGTTCCACTGTGGAAACTGGACGGTCATTGGATAAACGCTGGGCTTTGTCCCGCCCATCGGACGCTCAGCGTCTCTGGGGGTCTATGAGGCAGTGGGCTGGCCTGGACGCTCGGCTTCTGCATGATGATTGGATGATCTGTCTGAGGCCGAATCCCTTTTTGATTGACAGTGAAATGAGCCAATCAGGGATCTTGAAGTATAACCCTCCACCGGAGCATCTTCTAAGTTTGACATTCAGTCTTTCTGGAGAGGAGCTTCTCCAGTTTGAAGCGGCTCAAGTCTTACACCCACAACACAATGGGCCGAGGCCGTTTAAGCAGTCTTGTTCTGCTGGTAAAATCCCTGGAAAAGACACCTAGTTGGTACGACAGGGTCACAGATCATTTTCTTGAAAAGGAACGAAGGGTAGAATTTACATTTAAGTAAATAAACAAATTTATGATGTAGGCCAGAAAAAAATGAGCTTCCCCTCCTTGACTGACCAGCAGTCGCCACTGAATATAAGCTATCTGTCATGAGTACCATTACACATGCACACGCCATTGATTGGCTGCTGTGACAAGCAAAGTGGTCGTCTTGAACGCAGCAGTGGCATTGCAGAAGGTTCAACTCCACCCCATCATGACTGTACGTTGACTTTGCATGAAGAGTGATCGCCGTGGACGCTAAAGTCGCGTTTGGTGTGTTGGCACCTTAACAAGAGCACAGACTGGCTAAAGGCAGTGTGAATGAATGTCTTATCATTGGTTAAAAATGTAAACAAGCCTTCAAATGCTAGCAATGTCATACTATCATGTACGTATGTAGCTATGCTGAAATGGAAGAAGTCATTCAATTCCGAGTGGACTAAAGAATACCCTCCTATTTTGTAAAAGTAGCAAAGATGACCAACATTCTGCACCCTTTGCCGGTGTGATGTAGATATGCAGCAAAGGAAAGGAGAGCATTGAAGGGATGTTATCTCGGAAAAACGCAAAAAAACAGATAAGCTGTAGGTACGTCTTCACTTACATGAACACACTCTGCAACACTGTTCCTGTGTTTTTCTTATTCCCTGTTCATGTTTACCACTTCTTATATTCTTTATGTTAAATAGTTTGTGCACTGTGCATTTTAATTGGTTGAAGTCAGTGGCCAGCTTTAAAAATAAAAACATATAAAAAATACTTTACACCTTCCCAGTAACATTTTTTCCTGTTCGACACACACATCATTCCATATCATAGAAAAAATGATCTTGCAGTGAAAAGAGAAGTACTCTATCATGATACCATTGCAATCATGGACGTAACTGTATTGGGAACCTCTGTACACTTGAGTTCTATATGCTGGAATTATTCAGCCTTCTCTAAATGTTGCATAGTGTCCTACTTTTCGGTGTTGTGGAAATGGCCCCCCTATTGGGAATCTGAATCTGAAAGTGGGTTGAAGATTTCAAACAACAGAAGGAAAGGAGTGCTACCTGGACTCAAGAAAAGATTTCAAAGCAATCTCTAAATTCTTTTAAAATGCCTTTATTTTAGCAGCACGGTCGGGTAGACCTTAAAAACGGACTTTGACACATTTCGGCATCAGGCCTTCATTAGGAAGTCATGCAAACAGATGCTAGACTTAGTTTTAAGGATTTGTCAACATTGGGAGAGGGCATTTTTCCACATTTTTGCTTATAAGTCAATAAGTTCTTCACTGATTTTGTGACATTTTCAGAGAATGTTGGCCATGGCTTGATTTCAAAAGACATAAGGAAAGAAGTGCTACCCGGACTCTACAGTACAGCTGTCAAGTCTCCCGTTTTGGCCAGGAAACTACTGTATTTTCCCCCTCTTTCCCACCGTCCTCCCGTATTACTATTTTCCCGTAATTCTCCCGTATAAAAAAAAAACTCCCCTGCCTCTGCTCCTAACTGAACACTGTCACTAGCCTCGCGAGAAATGCCACCTGCAGTTGCCTGGGTGGCAGTTGTCGCGAGGTTAGTGCCGATAGCAGGAACAAACCCGGTACAACAGAGGAGAGAGATGGATGGATGTGAGGAGGGAGAAGGCATTCCTGCCAAAACAAACAAAGAAGTCCTGTAAATATCTCGAAAAATGGGACAGCGAATTTACTTTCTTAAAGAGGAGCGGGATGGGGCACAGTCACGAAGTTCTGTAAGATTTGTAACTGCGACTTTAGTGTCTCCAAGGGGGGAAGGAAAGACGTAAGTCAGCATGAGAAATCCACCAAGCACAACCGCTGGCTAGAGATACAGAAACATGCCCAGGCGGTGACCCAGCTCATTAGTAAGCTGTTGACAAGTTGTTTTTAGATAGCTTGTACTCCTGTCTTAAAATGTAAGGGATACTAGAGCTTGGTTGGGGTGGTGGGACAGAAAATTTCCCTTATTTTCAAATCCAAAACTTGTATGCTCTACAGCAGGGGTGTCCAAACTGTGGCCGGGGGCCAAATGCGGCCCGCTGTCCATTTTGAATTGGCCCCCATAACAGTTGAGGAATCAAGGCATTTTGATTACAGCAGCAAATACCATCAATCATGCACATTTTCTGCTGTATTTACTTTAACACAAGGTCTCATTTACAAAGTATTTTGCAATATTCATCCTCAAGCACCAACATTCTAGCAGTTTACTCTTATTTTGTGTCTGAAAGTGAAGATAAGATGTCAGTGTCTCCCATCTCTGCTGCTCAAAAGGTCTTGTTCGTACTAGGTGTGAATCTAGTAATAGCCCGGGGTGACAAAGGCCCCTTGACAGGTGATAACCCACCCATAAACCTTAAAAAATTAAGTTCAGTACACTAAAAGTGAGGCGTGGAAAGTGGCTCAGTTGTCCATGTGTTCCTCTTTATGCGGCCCTCGATGTCAAAAGTTTGGACACCCCTGCTCTACAGCGACTTAGGTTCAGGTGCTCATTGGAATGGGGTTCACAAAGTCATTGAAGCAAAAAGAAAAGACTCCAAAGCACCCTTTAGTACAATTAAAATACCTTTGTTTAATGGCATCTTCGTGTAGATCTGAAGAACAAACTTCAGCATCAAGCCTTAAGTCCTGCAAATAGATGCTTGGCTACAGTTGGCCCGTTCACAGGGGTGCTCCACCAATGAAAATTGCCACTTGTATGTAGAAGCTTGAACTGAAGTTAATGACAACTAACAAACCAACCAGCAGGTGGTGTTATTCAGGCCAATAGAAGCTTCAAAAAGATTTTAATCTATAAAAAAACAAACATGCATGGCATTAAACTAAACAGGTAAAATGAGTGAAAGCATACCAGAATTCTGAACTTTTTCAAACTGTATCTCAGTGCTTGAACATCCTTCCCTTACAAGGACTCGGTATAATCCTGTTCTTCATTTAGTCCAGGGTATTTTGTGGCTTGTTGTTAGTTAATCCAGAGCCGCCTTTCGATTGAGTTTCCTTTGTCTGTTGCCTTTTCTAATGGTCAGCCTCATTCTTAATAAAGACACATCTAATTAGAAATAAGAACATTTGTGAACCACCTGTGTTTCTGTGATGGCAGACATGTTGCCCTTGCTTATGAATATGCATTGTTGAATTCTGTATAGTGGCTGAAAACAGACTGAAAAGACTTTTCACTCCACTGTTTGGCTCAAAGAAGAATCACTTCATTTGCTTCAAAGCTTTGGAAGTCCAGTACGGTCAGGATGACACAGCACTGAGGAGAAAGATTGTTGTGGCTCAAACCATTTCCCCAGACGACTTTTTATTTCATTTTTTTATTTTTCTGCTGGAGCTGGTCATTCTCCTCCAGGACAGGAAGAACTGTTTTTTTTTTCAGAAGTCCATCTCTGTGTGTTTTTGAGATAAAACTTCCTTCCTCTGCCTCCCGGCTCTCTGATGCTCAAAGCTCCCCCCTTTAACAATCCCCACACGTCGCTCACTTTTCATTCTCGTCCTCATTGTTCTCTCTCTCCTTCACCATCAGCTTTGGGATCACAGAAACAAAATGTAGAAAATCCCCACCGGGCTTCGACCAGTCACAGCTGCGTAACCTCGACCGCTCCCTCCTCTTCTCTGCAGCCCGCTGACCTGTGAGCACGCCGCCAGGGTCGCAGCCGCCATGTCGGCAACCTTAACGTCAACGCAGAGTCACGCCGCCCCCTGAAAAACAGAGCTGCCAGTCCAAATCTGCACGCTGCTTTTTGACTCGTGTCACGCCTATTGTCTGGTTTCAGAGTGGATTTTCATCTTTGTGAAACATCGCCCGAGGTGGAGGGAGAGCTGCTGTTAATAGAGAATAAATGTGTTTTTTTGACGCCGTTGCAGCACTAAATGACCATCTGTGGAAGAGATGATAACGTTCACTGTAGTAATCATAACAACCTTTATTATCTGCTTTTATAATGTAACAGCTTTGCCATTTGGAGTCTGAAAACATTTATTTACTCTCTGGATTTAATTTAGCAACAGCTCGAGCCATAAAAATGATTAAAAAAATGAGGGAAATTCCATTTGACATTGTTGCTACTCCTTTATTTAAAATGCAGTAGCTGCTGGGGATTATGTTTTATAATTCCTGCCTTAAAAAGACATATAATTATGATTTTTAGATTATCCTAACCATATTTAATTTGGAAAGTATGTAGAAAAAGTTGTCAAAGGAAAAAACACTGATAAAACCAAACTTCTTGTCCAAATTGATGAAAATTTAAAAGTTTTTCAAAGGTTTTAGAGGTCCTGCTGGAGCTGTAATGAGGTTTTTCACCTTCAATTAAAGTTAATAAACCTTTTAAAAATCTGAACATGTACCTTGATATAGTATGTCCCAGAGTTCGGTTGAAGTTTTTCTGTAAATGAAATCAAAAGACTTTAATTGGAGTTTAAGAAAACCTGACATAATGGGTTGTTCGTACATTTTACTGACAATCAAGATGTGTCCTAATTCAGATAAAGCATCCTTTGAAGGACCCATATTTTGAGTCTGTTTGGTTTGGATTTGCATTTTTAGGGGCCAAACCCTTATCCATTGGTGTCCAATTTGTCAAATAATAGATGGAAAAAAAACTTACATTATCTTGGTTGTTTTTTTTTTATGTCAGATTTACTCTTAGCTACTGTTAGCTTTAAATCAGTGCATTGGAGCCATAATTTTATGAAATAAGAGATCTGATCCAGTCAACTCAGTCACTATTGTAAGGGATGGGAGACATGGCCATTAATAAAATCACAGATTTTTCCTCAGAAAATATGATGTCCAACTTTTTTACAGCTCAGAAAAACAACAAATGACTCTGAAATTTCACAAAATAATTTTTGTTGTAATTTGATCAAAATATCTCACAGTGAGCTAAATATCAGAGCTGTAATCAAAGTGTATACTGTAATTCTGCTATGTCAAGACATACAGATGCACTATGTGCAAAATTTGCATTGTTAACACCAACAGACTTAATATCAACACTTCTAAGTTATCTATATGGGTCCACACCACAAAGAGTTACTCCTTCAAGTAGTTGGTATATTAACACTAATAGAGTGTAATTATTGGCTCATTTAGAAGTAGGGTTGTGTTACTCAAGACCGGTCTTGGTCGGTCTTGAGGCCACATTTTGGAGGTCTTGGTCTTGTCTCGGACTCGAGAGCATTTTCACTCAGTCTTGTTTTGGTCTCGGACTTGTCTGACTCTGGATTTTCCGTCCAGACCGATCAAGACCAGCACTGATCTGCTGTTCTTCAACATCATTAATGTAAATAAGGAGGAACACTTGGTAAAACAACAAAAAGCTTCAATTCATGTGTTATTTACCCCGTGATGACTGCAACATTCCGGTTGTTGTGACTGAGGGACACCCCTCTTAACTGTTCAACGTTGTCCTGGTTTTTGAAATGGATTTTGAAGGTGCGTTCACACCGCAAGCGACCCAGCCGCCAAAGTCGCGTCGCCCACAGATGTAGCGTTGCGCGTCCATAAATACCTGTTTGGTCGCCTTTGGCGTCGGCCGTTGGTCGGTGACGTCACGTCCGCTCGAGTTTTACCGCGATCGTATCATATATCACATAATAGGATGTATAAGCGGACATTTTTACAGCTGTGTCCTTTTCACTCACTTATCAGACACAAAACTCTGCAGCTGATGATGCAGCAGCATTATCTGTGAGTTTACCGCAGTCCGTCCGCAAATGTCCTCACTGAGATTAGTTCCGCCTAGAAGGAAGTCATCCGCCCTGTAGTCCGGATGAATAACTGCACCGTCACACGTACACACACCGCTGATTGGCTGATGCTGCACAGCCACACACGACATTGCCTGAATAGATCAACTTTTTTAACTTTGACATTGCGTGACGAGTGAAGCAGTCGTCTTGTCGCCGGCTGTCGCATCGCGGGAGGGTTAGCCCCGCCCCATCGCGGCTGTACATTGACTTTGAATGGAGACTGATCGCCGAGGTAGTACAGGTAGCGTCCGGTGTGAACGCACCTTTAGTCTTGTTTCAGTCTCGGCTTGTCTCGGTCTTGGTCTCGACTCGGTCTTGACTTCCAAAAGTCTTGGTTTGTTCTTGGTCTTGGTGCATTCTGGTTTCCGGCAAGTCTTGGTCTCTGATAAAGTGGTCTTGAGCACAACACTATTTCAATCAGGAGAGACCAAAATTGAATGATTTGAAAGTATTTATTGAACAGGTAGATATGAATGAAAATGTGCAAAGTCTCTGGTTAGAATCTCTTTTGGCAGTTAGACTCCATCGTGCTGTCTTGGTGTACTTCAGGGGTACTGAGGGCGAATGAGTGATAGGATACCTCCCTGGAGTCTAGACACTGGTGGTGGTAAGGAATACAGAAGATGAGTTGTAGACTTCTGCGGCTGGGACCCTGATGCAATCTCGGGTGCTGCTAAGGTGAAAGAGCCAGTATCCTGAGGAGTTGGACTTGGACACTGGTGAGATGAATGGAGGTGCCTGGGGTGGAGGAGGGTTGCCGAGATCATCAGCACGACGCCACTGCACTGACTGTGAAGGAGCAAAGACATGGTTTAAAATAAGGCTGCTCCAGAATGATTGGCCAGGCAGTTGTGTGTGGCATGATCTGGTTGGCTCAGTGACTGAGTGAGATCATGCCCTTCATCAGCTGAGATTTGAATCACCTGAGCAGGTAGGCAGATTGAAGCATGAAAGAGGAGACTGAATGAGCATACAGGTCTTCCTGACTGAACTTTCGCTAAGCTTCATTTAGAAGTATAATTAACACTTTACAGTGTTACATATGATCAACACTTCTGTGTAGAGTTAAAAATGTACTCTCCCAGGGTAAATATTAAAGTGGGTCTTCCAAATTAACGCTGCAGGGTGTAAACATTAAGGTTTTCTGGGATACTTTGCTGAAATATACAGTTTGGTTGTAACACATTTAATATGAATTAAAATATAAAACAATACACCTGCTCCGTCATTTTCTTTAAGATACTGTTGATATTTTCCTGTTGAGAACGTTGAGAATATATTTTCAGGGAATTATCTTCATCGGGAGAATATATGGCACGAAACTTAACACCCACCTTACCAACACCTTATTAACTTTTTCTCCATTTGCTTTGAATTTTGTCAGTGTGTCTACACTGACACTGAAAATTGCACAATTTTTACAAAATATGAAAGTCCCCAATTGTTTTTCAATCTCATAAAGAAATAAATACAAGCCTAAAATGTGTTTGTGAGGACAAAATGTCAGACCCTAGAGTCAGTCAAGCATTTTCACTATTTTTTATTTGCAAGGTTGTTGTGGTTGTTTCGAGGGGAAGAGTGGAGATCGTAAAAAGAACTGGACATTAGGATGTCAGCTGGTTAACTAAGCCATTTGAACGCGTGCTGACATTTTTTCGAAGCCTTCTTGTCAAAAAGGGATAGAAAAGTGATGTAAGAAAGCCATTTTAACATTAAACTCATATACAACATGTCATAGAGAATATTAAGTAAATGATCATTGTTTTAACCAGTCAATGGCAGTTTCCATTTTGTGTTAGCATTGAGCTAACATACTAAGACATCCTCAGTGCACACAGTACAGGATACCTTTAATAATGTATATTCTTGGTTAAACATATTGTTTAGTGCTTGTGTTTGTTTTATGTTGTAGTTTGGTTTTTATTTAAATGGTATTTTCTCAAAGACTTTCAACATTCTCATCCCTCATTACCACCTATCCCTGTTCCTGTTGGGGTTCTCTTTATTGTCATCACTGATTAACCTGCTCCCAAAAGAGCCTCGTGTCACACTAAAGCTATAAATATCCCCGAACAGCATAACCTTTGAGTGTACAAAGTATTCGACATTCACACCTCCCTGTAAAAGTGTTAGGGAGGCCGTTTCCTCCGCAGGAGTCCACCTTTGGCCCCATTTCAGCTGTTTTCACAAAGAGCTGTCTCCTTGCTCCGAGCTCCAGGTGGAAAGACGTGGACTGATATCATTCAACGCCTCCCAAGCTGCCGTGTGCTCACAGAGAGAACTCGCTTCTAATTTGGCACAGGCCGATGTTGACATTTTGATCTGGTGCCCGGTGGGGAGGGTAACGACCTCTCATTAGCATGCTGCTAACGCTACCAAAAAACCTGATGTTTGTGTGGTCAGCAGGATGTTTTCACACTGTATCAGTCTGTGTAAGTGACAAAACTACAGATCATCATTGATTTTGTTTCTAGTCCCCAAGAAATAATTCGATTTGTGGGACAAAAGCTGTGAAGAGGCAGGAAAACAGGACACAGACTTTGGCTCCATGAGGAGGTTTTAGGTTTGGTCCTCCTCAGAGGCAGTTTATCTCCTGAAAGATCATCCACCTGCTCTCTCTGGAGGACAGAGTGAGTCTTTCAGGGGACATTAAGCTGTCTATTACATCTGTTAAACTTGTAATAATATGGAAAACATCTGTCAAAACTGTCCGCCTTCCTGAAGAAGCTTCTCAGATGTTTTTTGCCCTCCTCTCACATCTTATTGAGATACAACCCTAGAAAGGACACATGAATCAAACTGCAAAGAGGAATGATTAATTACCTTGTTGGCAATATGTCAGATGTAAGCAGGGATTCAGTGATGCCTTCGCTCATACATTTATATGATCGTTGAGCTTTTGACAAGCATTTGTTCAACAGCAATTACCTGGCATAAACTGCTGTTTAACCAACACTACGTAGTTTTTCCATCCTAATTTAATATTTCTAGAATCTTTGTGATGGTACATCACCTTGCAACAGGTTAAATGACACCTCTGTCATGGTCTGAAGGGGTCTGTATCAACTTCACTAGCACTATGTAACCTCGATGTTGATGGTCGGAGCACTTCAACACTAAAAACGACAAATTTTTACTGCTTTGACTGCTTTATGGCATGTGTCATCCTCCTCAAGGTGAAAGCTAAATATTGGTAAAAGGAGAATATAAAGCAGTTTTTGAATTTTTAAAACAGATTTAATTAACAGAATTTAGTTTAAAGTAAATATGAACATATTTTCCTAATGGAAATAGGGACCTCTAGCTCACACTCCTGCAGAGTAGATGGCGGTAATGCTCCTCTGACATTGGATGCCACCCGCCGTTAAACAAGAAGAAGAAGCAGAGAGCTAAATGTAGAGTTGTTGTCATGGCGGAAGCAGCAAAAAACCCAAAGAAAAGGAAAGTTTTATTGGAGGAGACCAAAAAAAAAGAATGCTGGAGAGTAACAGGCTAAATGCCTGGACAGGGATAAACATTGGCCCGGCATTCACTCGCTGGCGTGAGCTAAGAGATGAGGAGGGACGTCTGACCGATGTTGATTGGCCCTGTTATTGCTGGACTTGTAAGTACATGATGATTTGTTTGAAAAGAAACATGATCAGACTGTACCTGATTAGTCCACATGGTTTATTTAGGTTCTTGGGACGTCCTGTCAGCTCGCTTCTCTCCCTCTGTATGTCAACAAATGCAGGTTGGTGTACAACAGTGCAATTGCACTCAACGACCACAGAGGCCCCCAGAGAGCTGAAAGCTGTAATCTTACTTAGTATGTGACTATCAATGAAAGAAGTCCCTCTTGAACAAATTTGCTGATTAGGTAATAAGCCTGAATCAGTCTTGCAAAGCCCCAACTAAAAGAGAAAACAAAGAGCGGAACAACTTTCCCTCTTTAATTTACTTTTTCAGGTGATTAAACAGTGTCATCCTTATGAAATGAGTACAAAAACAGCTTTGTTTATTTTTGCTCATGCATTTATTTTTAGAAACAGACATTGTAGATCCAAGTATCTGTGAGTTTTGAGGACAGATGTGCAGTTAGTGTTACAACTGTCCACAGCCCTGTCCTATAATAAGGGCTAACTGTGTCTTTAGTTCATTGAAAATCCCGGCTTTGGTCAAGACTGTTTGTGATATTGTGATTTTTTTTTAGCAGTCTGTTTCTAGTTTTCTTGTCATATTGTCATCGTAGAGTCACAAGCAGGACTGAAAATGTAGCACACCAATGGGATGCCTGCTAAAGTACTTTCCTGCTGTCGTTGAGTTTAATTTTTGTTTTTTTGTTTTTACACTGGACATTGTGATTGTCCTTGATGCTGCAGAGGCTTCATCTCCAGGTGTCAGTCAGACCTGTAAAGCTAAGCTTTGTCTCCATGCCCCAACCAGAGAAATATATCAGAAAACCTCTCTGTTACATCCCCCCAGCAGTCTAAGGGTGAATCCCAATTGTATCCCTTAGTACTTCTTCGTCTTACCTCTTATCTACCCCTTCTCCTTGGCCTTCTGTTTTGACAAGAGGAAGGAGTGAAAACATGCCACTAAGAAACAAGAAGCCACTATATTTAGTTTTTTCAATGAAATGCTTTGGCACTAATGGCCTAAAGCATTCATGTCAACAAAGCTTTATGAATTGAGGTGGAAAATAGGAAACACACCTGCCCTGCATGTCAAAATATTACTCTGGATGTAAGATAAGACCTAAAATCTTTTTGATGGATGTCCCTGGTTATTTCAGCCAATTAATCATTTCAGCCAGACGATGAGTCACTTTTAGAGTGAGCACATGAGTAGCAAAAGAATGACTTTGCACTTAATGAGAGTGGGTACTAGACTAGCCTGTATCAAGTCTGGACCTGACTCACACTGAAAGTGTATGACGCATGATGAAGTGCAAAGTAAGAGAACAGAAACTCTGAACTATTGACCAACCGTAAATGTACATCAGGCAAGACTGATGGAGATTTGGACATTTAGTCTTCTTACAATTAGTGTTTCCAGAAGCATAAATGAAGGAAAGTAGATTTTTGGATAATTTATTGAGGTTGAAATTCATTTTTACCTCCACCAGGAGGTTATGTTTTCGGGAGAGTCTGTCTGTCTGTCTGTTAACAAAATAACTCAAAAAGTTATGGATGGATTTCGATGATATATTCAGGAAATGTTCAGCATGGGAAAAGGAAGAAGTGATTCTATTTTGGTGTTGATCCGGATCACCGTCTGGATCCACCATGATGAAAAATGCGATTTTCGTGAATAACTAATGAACTAAAATAGATATCATTATGAAACCAATTGCTAATGGTGTTTTCATGGTCAAGGAATCTAAACATTTACATGAAATAAAGGTAGGACTAATATTTATGGTAAAAATCACAATATGGGAGAGGACTGTGGTGCTGGTGAAGGTCTGCGCTCTCCAAGTGCTTTTCTAGTTTTATACCTGTATTTGGGTTCCTTCCCTGTTTTACTCCATGTCCTAACTACTTTGGGATAAAGTTTGTAGTAACTGGATAAAATACCAAAAGTAATTTACTGATATAACTAAATGTTGCTGATTTCTATTTTGGCTTCATGGCCACAGAAATAAAGTCCTTCATCATTTTTAACAAATATTAGTCTCTGTCGGGATGATTTGAACTGTAACATGGTTCAAATCTTATTTTTACTATAGAGAGAAATTTGAAAGTTAAAGTTTGGTAAAGCATTCTTAAGCTTTGGTCATCAAGACTTAATCCATTCAAAGCCCGCCCACATCAAACCAAACGGCCTGATCCTCCACAGACCAGAACTCTGTCCCTGGCAGAGATCTTGTGTTGTTGTTCTTCACAGGCAAAGGCTGATTGGGGGATTTAGTTTTCGAGAGCTTTTAAAGTGTAAATGCAGCCTGAGCTGTGGGCAGCTGTGTAATCCATTTTGAAGTGAGCATCGTGTTTCTTTTGCAATTTTTCTTTTTAGTCCTTGCAGATGTTGTTTGTCTTCCCCGGGTGCACGGAACAATCTGGAAACTGAACACAAATAGAAATGTGCTGGAGCCTGTAGCAGAGTGAGAACATACAGAGACAAGTGAGAAGACTGTTTATTGTTTTGCTTGGTTTTAGCACTTTGTGGTCAGAAATGCTGTAATTTATCTCCAATTTTTACCTAAAGTCAAGATTTCTTTCAACAGTAGATCAGAGTTTCATCTGCCTTTGTTGAAAAGCAAGTCATTTTTACAGTATGGTGGAGCGGGCAGAGACAGGTACTGCAATATCCAAAAAAACACCCTGTGGTTTTGTGCTGCATAACGTTTGCAAATGTTTGACGGTGTAAGCCTAGTGGAAGGTCAAGAACGAAACAATGGCTGCTTTGAGTTAATGTGATGGTTGGGAATCATTTTTGTTTATTGGTGGTGAGTTTTGAATGATTTAAAATCACTGTTCCCCTAAATTTGTTCCACCAGGCTGTGCTTTATTTATCCATGTAATATTTTGTTCAAATTTTGAATTAAATATCTCAAAGCATTCTTGAGAAAAAACGGAACACGAGGCCGGATGACCTTGACCCCCATTCTATACTAACTTTATCTTTCAGTTTAAGAGTAATTTTAAAGTGTTTAAATTCAAAGTTGAAAAACCTGTAGAAAAGAAAAGTTTTATCAGAGGAGAAGAAAAGAAAGAGAGTGGAGGAGAGTAACACGTTAAATATCCGAACAGGGATAAACATTGGCCTGGCGTTAAATTGCTGGCCCTGTTATTGTTGGACGTAGGAACATGGTGATTTATTCAAAAGGAAACTTTGGATGTCCTGTCAGCTTGCTTTTTCTCCTTCTATATGTCAACAAATGCAGGTTGGTGGATGACAGTGCAGTACACTCAGTGACCACAGAGGCCCCTAGAGAGCTGAAAGCTGGAATCTTACATAGTGCTGCTTTAAGTTAACCTGACAAGCCGGATGGACAGCTCAATATATCTGCCACAGAAATATTTCACTAGTCCATCTGGGTAGGAGCCCTTTAAATGTATCTTTAAGGGGCATAACGTTAAAAAAAACACAAGCTTGTGATTGGGCAATCGTTTGGCTCATCACATTCATCACAGACCAATTCGCATCAAGCAGGGTTGCCTCCTAACAACAGTTAACAACAGTTCATGGATGTTAGCCATAGCGGCTAACTTAGCTGCTAACAGCTAACGGCCTTTTACTATGGTCTTACACTAAATTGTTCCACACAGATGATTCATTTAACACTTATGTGTGACATGAACCTCGTCAAAGACAATCCCTACAAGTAAACTTCTGAGGAGGGCAGATTTCGCCAAGTTTCACTAGTTAGCCATGAGGACAATAGGCTAATCGGCATGTCCGTTCTCAACTTCCGGTTGTCATCACGTCCGCATTCTGCTGCTCCCGCCTCTCTTCCCTGATTGGGCCGTTAAGAATTCAGCCAAGTGAATTCATTGGACATCAGAGGCTGGCAAGACGGTCCTTCAGGATTTCAGAATCAGGCAGGTCTGTCTGCTCTGCAAGGCTTTAAGTAGTAAAAGACTAAAAAAGCACTTGATAAGTTCAAGTCATTTAACATTTTAAGTCCACTTGATCCACTGTTGTACTTTCTCTATCCAGCGAAGGCACGTAACATTCACATGGTCGTCCAGGTAGTGTGTATAATTTGCACTTCCTTCAGCCTCATTAATATTTAAAATACTACATCCATGGCCTTTAATAGTGGCTTCAGATCACAGAGAAATGTCAGAGCAGACCTCCTCTGATGTGTAAAGTGTGTGCTTGTGTGTGTTTGCTCTCTCGCTGTCAGACCACTTAACTCCGACCCTCTGACTCCTCTGTTTTCCTTCTCTTCATCCTTGCTAGTTATACGGCTAATATGTATGCAGCGTCTGATTGCATTACCCCGCCCCCTCTTTTCCCCCTGTAGCCCGGGGTGGTTGGGATGACTCAGGAACGTCCACTGAGAGCACACGCTGCTCCTCACACCTCAAACGCCGTCCACAGTGAGTGATGTAGACCTCTCGTTTTGAATGTTTAATATCAGCTTGAATCAAACCGCACATTGAGCGAGCGAGCGCTGTCTTTGATGCTCAGGGGGATGTGTGCTGATTTAATGTGACCCTCCCTCTTGTGGTCGACGAGATTGTGATAAAGTTTGACAGCCGGTGTACTACCTGTGAGCATCTGTGCTGGCGTCATAAAGGCACCCAAATGATGAAGGATTAGACTCTTCATCATGCTGACGACTGAGCGACCAAACTTTCTGCAAACATCACGTCCACGATGTTGTTTCTCAGAATACCAATCATACAGAACATATGGATCCATCTCCTTCAATGTCTTCAGTGCACTTAGCTGTGCTTCTGATCATTTTCTCTGAGAGATATCAGAGGCAGGAATTAGTTTGAAGGCCATATGGTGCAACTTTTTAGCTCTCTCTGATGATTGATATAACCCAAGCTGACTATCCTTGGGTTGTGGAATTAGACATTATCTACATGTGGGGGGTATTTTCAAAACTGGAGTTTTTTCTCTCTTGTTTGTAAAAAAATTCCCATCCTCAAAAAAAAAAAAAACAATAGCGCACAAAGACACTGTTAGATGATGCTTATTGCCATTTCAAGTTTCACCTTCCAGCCAGGTGTCTGCCATCCTCCACCAAGGTATTTCCAACATTGTTGAGCGGCTTATTGCCAAAAAATGTGTAAAACTGCCCTATCTTACAATGTAAACCGATATATATATATTAGAGCTGGGCGATCCTGTCAAAATCCTAATCTTAGATTTCAGAATGAAGAACCCCATCATGCTTCACTGTTGCACGTGGACTGTCTTCAGTTAGCCTTCTGCTTAGGCTACATATTTATACTTTTGACTCATTAGCCCAGAGCACCTGGTACATTTTTCTGCACCTCAGTTCCGATGGTTTCATGCATACTTAAGTGGCTTGGCCTTGACATTGATTTTTAGCTGCAAGTTTTCCATGATGACCATCCTTGTCCAGACTTCTTCGGACAGTAGCTAGGTCTCACAGTTTCCTTGGCTGACAACACCATCTTTAGTCCTCAACAATTGTCTATTTTTTTTCTGTGCTTCTGTAAAAGAACACATCTTGAAACTCCAGTCTGCACTGAAATATTTGCCTTGGAGAAACCTTGCTGATATTGCAAAAGTCCCTGGCATACCCCCAGTTGTCAAACTCTCCATTTTCTTAGAATGACCTTGCAAAAGCATAAGAGGAGGGACAGGAGTGTTGTAGACAGGCCATAGACTCATTTTCTTGTATTTAAAAGCATCAAAAAGTGTATTTTCTTTAATGTGGGACTCCAGAGATCTTTCTTTCTAAACTGTGCAGATATCCAGGCCTATCAGCCTTTTTCTGCAATAAATCAGGTTCATGCAGAAGTCAAAATTGTTTTTCTTTTACAGACTAAGCTTTGAGTGTTCAGCCTTTTAAACCCCCAGATGCAAGAAGTTTCACATACACAAAAGAAAAATACAACTGAAGAAAAAATTTGTTTTTTTTTTTGTTTTTTTTACCCCTGATGCATTAAAAAGCAGACCTTGAATATCAACAGAAGATCTTTGGATAAAACTGGGTTGAGAGTCAATGGGTTCGTACATTATACGCAGCACATAAAGGCATTATATAGCATGTTATTTTATATGCCACAGTCTGAACATTTGTACAAAGCACAGAGAAAGCCTTTCAAAGCAGTCTTATATAATGTGTTTATAGTAGTGTTCTATTTTGAAAGTGAGTTCATTCTTGCCCATCCATCAGTGTGGCTTGGCAGTTCAGACTTTCTGTCACAAGTAAGATGAGCAAAAAAGTAAGGTCTGAGAAAAATTCGCTGTTAAACCTTGTACTGGAGGGTATCCAAGGCACATGAGAGTGCTCAGGCTGTATACAACGGCCTTCTAAGGCTATGTTCACACTGCAGCCCTTAATTTCGATTTATTGCCCAAATCTGATATTTTTGTTTGGTTGTTCAGATTACACCTCTAATGTGGCCTGACTGCAGACTGTGATGTAAACAGTTCATGCTGCAGAAGTGACACGCATGCTTAATTTAACATTAATGACAACATGCACAGCACGGTGTGATGAGGGACAACAAACACAGAGCAAAACTGTGCTTCACAATGCTGGAGAAGTTTGTTCCCATAACGCAAACCCTGATGTTACAACAGCTCAACTTCAGTGAGCTCTTATTTAAGTAATGATGGCTATATTGTATTTCTTATAAACCTTAAGGCGGACGCTCTTTCCCGCCGACCCTGCTGATGACAGATCGCTGCTGGAGAGCCAAACCGCTCAGAGCCACAGCTCGCTGAACAGGTGAACAAAGAGGCAAAAACTTAGTTTTGTCATCTTTTCTGATGTTTCGTATTTTGTGTGAGAGCAGAACAGACAGGAGCAGACTGCTCCTGACTGTTTGTGATCAGTCGGCCCAGTGTTAATAAAGTTTATCAGATATCCTAATACAAACAAATGCTTCATTCACGTTTATCGTTTTTTGAGTCTGTAATGGAGACACAAGTCCATCGCGCTCTCTCTCACTTTTTCTCATTACTCCCCCCATATACATTATTTAATCAAGCTTGTAGCTGGAAAAACACCTAAAACTCTTTATTTTTGGAAGAAAAATGCATAAACTTTTTAATAATCATGTCTATATTAACCTCTCATTATGTTCTGTCCATGAAGTGACTTTGAAAACATTTATCCCGAGGTAAACTGCTGCTGGAGAATGACGTCAAAGTCGCATTAAATGAGACCTGCCTGTTCAGACCGCGTTCAAGAAAATCGGATATGTGTCTGATTTAGCACCACATTTGAAAGTGGCCTAAATCTGATTGGAAAAGGTCAGGTTCAATGCGACTTGTGCTGTTCACACTGTCAGAAACAAATCAGATACAGGTCACATTTGAGCCAAAAAATCGGATTCAGGTCACTTTTGACTGCAGTGTGAACGTAGCCTTAGAAGAGGGACAACCCTGAGGTCAGAGTAAAAATACCCGTCAATAAGCAACACTAACATCAGCAGCTCGTCTCAGGACTTTGACACCATGCTTGAAGGACAAAAGAACCTCAAAGGGCGCCTCAAGTCATACAACAGGAGTCTAGTCCAGGAAGCTGTAACTGGGGGTAGTGTTGCCCAGCTGACATTTAGGCCTCATCCACACGAAGACAAAACGCTTAACAGTTTCCAAAACAATCGTCATAAAGACGAAGGCGTCTCAGAAAATGTGTGCGTCTACATGAATGCACTCGATGCGCATCAAAACGCTGTAAAAACACATGCCAGACCTCTAGGGGCGCTGTAACAATATGGCGGAAACAAGCGGAAACAGACGAAAAAACAGTGGGCATGCGCACTTGCGGCAAAAGTTGTGAACAGAGATTGTGATAAAGTGATCATAAAGTGCTGTAATGTGTCATTGATAATTGTTTGTTCGACTCGGTGATGATTGAGAAGAAGGAGATTTTGCTGCAACAGGGATAGTAGGGTCACTAGGTTCATTAGCACATATGCTACACCGTACGCCGCCATTGTTGTTGTTGTTGTTGCCGCGTGTGGCGCATGCGTGTCAATGACGATATGAAACTATGACGTAAGCGTATCTGAAAAGTTACGGAGAGCCAGTAAACACGGAGCTGCGTATACGGCATTTCAAAATCTTTCCACCCTGGAACCTGGTTTCAAAAATGTTCGTTTACAGACCCCCAAAACATCGTCTTCGTATGGATGATACGCAGATTCGGCAAAAAATGTATGCGTTTAGACATCGGTTTGGCTTTGTGTGGATGGGGCCTTAGTTCTGCATGGCCTGACTTAGCTCTATGAACATGATGTTCCTCTCTACATCTACAAAAGTTAGCCAAAGCTTCACTGTGTGAATGCGGCTTAAGTTACCTATTAGTGTTAGATATAGGTGTCCTGCCCAAAGATACATCCACATGCAACAGCTGGGCTGGAACCCACAACCTTCCAGTTTATAGCTGAGCAAACTGCCAGACCAAGCCCCACAGACACACATATGTCTTAGTGGGGTTACTGGTTACTGTGAGTGTCTTGAGGTTTGGATTGTGGACCTCAGTTGCAAGATGTTAGCTTCTGGCATCACTGCCAAGGATTTGTTGTAAAAGGAGTGTTTATATTCTAAAAATAGTCATATTTACAGATGTCTCTGAAGATGGCTGCCACAAAAATGTCATGAGATTGAAGCAGAATCATGTCGGTTTAATAATTTAGTCAAATCTTCTGTGGAAGTCAGAGTCTCTCATTTGACACAGCAGCTAAAGGGCACACACCCTGTTGAGAGAAAGACTGCAGTTATGAATCTCAGAATATGCAAATGTGTTTGGAGGAGAAAGTCTGCAAACATCCAAAATAAATCAGAGGAAGGAAAACAAACTTCCAAAGTTAGTTAGAAACAGACGCTGCGCTGTAGAGGAGCATACGCCGCTAAAGCCTCCGAGCAAACACATCTGCACGGGCTTCCTTTAACATGGCCGGATACATTTAATGTTTGTGATTTATTTATGAGGATGTGAGGGCCCATCTTGTTTGGAAATATTACACTGGAGCAGAAGAGAGGGGGCGACTGATGTGGTGATAAACTGAAGATCATTTGAATGCTAATTAAGGGATAGGAGAGCGTTCTGGTCAGTGAGCACAAACAGAGGATAAAACAAGATTACAGTTATTACAAATCACTGCCAAACACATCTTACATAAAAAAAACCCAGAATAATTGGCACAAACAAAATCAGCCGCAGTTAAGAATTCATCTTAAGCTCATAAAACGGAGCAGTCAACTTAGAAAACTTCTTAACCAACTAACTTATCTGTTTAAAGAACAGTGATTAAAGCAGCTGAGTCACGTTTAAAGGACAGTTCTTTAAATATAAATGGGCACAGCGTGTTGTCGTCTGGGCTCTGACCTTTTCACTCCCCATGAGGAAACACCAAGTGAAGCACAGCAGGGAGCAGAGAATGACAATAATAACTTTATCCCAAGGTGACTGTAGACTTATGCACAATTAAGTTCATCTCATTACCATGGCGGCCATTTTTCTCTGATTTCATGGTCGAGCTGTCAAGCAGTAGATTTGTTTGTGTGTTAACGGTCTAATGCGGGGTTCAAAGTTTGTGTCAGGGAGCTCATGTAAAATTACATTTTTTATATTTTAATCTCGTTTAGACACTGACTACTTTTTGCAGAGTAAAAATCAGACGGAAAATCTGTTAAAAAATCTATTTAAAACACATTATAGTTGGTTTTAAGATAATTATCTGTTTAATTATAGTGTAGCAAAACCATACATTCATTGCAAAGTTGGTTACACAAGCAGATAGGCTGTCAAATTTTTTGCTTTTGGCTATTGTTAGCTAGAAGGGAAATGTTTCTTCCAATTTAGTTAAGGCAAGCTTTAACTGCAAGATTATGATTTTGTTTGCTATTTTGCTGATTTTGTTTGCTATTTGCTGCTATTTTGCTTTCTTAGTGCCACTATTATCACAGCCCAATCCACATCAAGCAGGGTTGCCTCCTATAATGTAGCATACATAGCGGCTAATGTAAGGGCTAATGGCTAACAACAGTTAAAAACAGTTCATGGACATTAGCCATAGCGGCTACCTTAGCTGCTAACAGCTAACAACAGTTAATGACCGTTAGCCATTATCCGCTAACTTATACTATCGTCTTACACTAAATTATACCACACAGTTGATTAATTTAACACTTATATGTGACATGAACCTCGTCAAAGACAATCCCTACAAGTAAACTTCTGAAGAGGGCAGATTCTCAACTTCAGTTCTCAACTTCCGGTTGTCGTCACGTCCGCATTCTGCAGCTCCCACCTCGCCCTTAAGAATTCAGCCAAGTGAATTCGTTGGACAACGAAGGCTGGCAAGACGGACCTGCAGGATTTCAGAATCAGGCAGGTCCATCTGCTCTGCAAGGCTAAGCATCCCTTTGGTTTAATCATAATAGTGGCATTTGTCGCTATGTATGCTACATTATAGGAGGCAACCCTGCCTGATGTGGATTGGTCTGTGATGAATGTAACTAGCCAAACGATTGTCCAGTCACAAGCTTGTGTTTTTTTTTTTTAACGTTCTGCCCCTGAAAACAAATTTAAAGGGCTCCTACCCAGATGGACGAGTGAAATATTTCTGTGGCAGATATACGGAGCTGTCCATCTGGCTTGTCAGGTTACGGGATGCTTTCCCAGGCAAGCAAAGCACTGATAATTTAGGTTTGTCAACTACTGTGAGCTCATTTAAGTGTTTCTAAAAGCTGTTATAGGATTAATGCTGGAAATGGGATTTCCTCGTTCCTTTGACTGTTATTGTTTTCTTGCCTTTATTGAGGTAGATCAATATTTGCAAGGAAATGTACTGTTAGCTTTGAAGTGTCTGAATTAAAGCTCGCTGTTGTTTAGCAATAATGCTAAACAGTTTCTTAAACACTAAATAGTAAACTCAGTTACCCAGCCCTGTTTCCCTATGTATTTTCAATGTTGCCAAAACTGACTGGAAATGTTCTCTGGGAAAGGTTTTGGGTGCCAAGTTGTAAAATTTAGATCTGGCCTTTTTCAGCTTTTACAATCTTGAAAGTTAACATAGAAAGCTAGTTAGCTGTTTCTGAAACTGCCTTCTACATGCTGCTGCCGCTATTACTACTACTAAATAGTGTATAGTATAATGTGCATTAATTTTGGTAGTAGTACTTAGTATGCCTGTCAAATGACTGCCATTATGCAGTATGCTAGAGCTGGCTGAGTCGAACCTTTATTTTTTTATTTACTGGCAGGTGGCGAATATAATCCAAACCTCATTGTTGTCACCTACTGTGCCATAGTTTGGGTCAGAGCAACTATTTCTAACACATATGACCAAAATATAGCTTTGTGCTTTCCATTCCTTACACAATAATTTAGCAGATTTCCGTTTCTGGCCTTGAAAATAAAAGTAAATGGTATCTTCCCCAACAGCGAGTGCCACTTGATTAATGTCCATTTATCAACTAAAAAAATATAACAATATGTGAGGTAGACTAGTCCAATGCAGACCAACATTTTTCCTGAAGTAGTATGACGTGGGTATTTTGTCTAACCGCAGATTTTGCAAATGTTAGCATGCTGAATACAACATAATTTTGGCAAAATTAATCCATACTGCTTGTCCAGTATGCGGTTGTTGTTGGCCAATATTTGGTAATCTATGTCAAAATAGGCAACCAAAAACAGCAGCATTTGACAGCTAGCTTAATGGCTATTTCACTGAATAGAAGTGATAGCTACAAAACGGCTAAATGTTGACTTTAGCTGTTGTCAGTGGCATTTCTAATATGATCTTATTCATGAGGGGGAAGCCTTGCTGACAAATCAACTTGCTTGTGTTTGAATTTAGTAGCTAGGCAAAATTAGCTAATGTAAAAATTAGCTAATGGAAGTTCTTGAATGCTGTCATCAGGGTTAGCTTATGTGACATGATTAAAAAAGTGTAAGCTAACAGGTAAAAATGAAGTCAATGTAGAAAATATAACAGACAGCTAACTTATTACAAATAGTCCAGTTTAGCTTAAACAGATAAACAAAGATGGCAGTAAATGCTGTTTCCCTTAACAATATTTCACAAAATATTGAACTTTTAGATTTATTAATAGAAGCAGGGACTTGATAACAGTCTGCCTGATTCACCCATCATCATTCCCTGTGGAATATGGCAGTAATTTAGTCTGGTAAAGCATTATCCTGGCAACAAAAACGTACCATATTTTATAACTGTACAAGAAATGCAGCTTAGTCTACTACGCCTCAACCAGAGAGAATTTAAGGCCTGACTTTATCTTATTTCTGGAGTACAGGAGCATTCAGTCACATCTCTGGCATCTTCAGCCTTTTGAGTCTGCAGCAGCAGCTATTCGCTCAGCTTTGATCTACGGTGAAATCTGTCCCATAATAACTTCTGAACCTCTGCAGCTTCTTTAATGTGTAAGAATGCAGGAGCTCCATTAAGAGCTGCTCTCTTGCTGTGTGAGACAGATAATGGTAGTACTCTCTCTTTGAACTTTTTTAGTGTTATCTTTCTGCAGAGTGAAAAAAGGCACCTGTCTGTACAGAAAGCAAGTGAAAAAGTCTATTTACAAAAGCATTGACAGAATTTGGTATTCTTACTTAAGCGAGCTGTTCTTTTGACTTTAAAAGTTATCATAAGTCATTATATTTTTTCCCATGACGAGGCGCGAGCATGAAGTTTAAGGAGACTTTTGACTTTGCAGATCTTCAGCCTTGAGAGCAACTTGTGGCAATTGCAGCATAATGATACAGTGAAAAGTTGTTTAATTTCCCATGGTTCCCATTAGTCAGATTCTTTGAGAGCCCGTCAAGCAGTAGAGGAGAGTAATAAAGTCAGCAAATTCATCTGAAAACTTCTGCAGCATCCATCCAAAGTTTACTTACACAAGACACCTACAGCTGCTGGGTTTATGAGGATTAATGACCGACTGTGGCATCAACCTCCAAGTTTATAGCCCTGACGGATCAGTTCTTAAGGGGACAGTCCAGTTTTTTTTTCACTAAGTACATTAGATGCAGTAGAAAGTTCTCTCCTCTTCGTCATTAGCCACAGTTTGTAAGAGTCTGTGACGAAGAACGAGCCGCAAACATGGAAGTATTGTACCAAGTGCAAAGGATATTTTCTCCGCCTACACGAACTCCCATAAAAGAGTCATACCACAGTTTAAGAGTACTCTACCTGTACGTGTATTTAATTGCAATAGCTTTTCAGAAATATAAAGTTTGTCTGTATCACCACCAAAATCCAATAATCTAATTTTGCTATGAGCATTTTTCCCTGATATTTTGCATCAAAAATCCCTATCTCACAATGATTCAAATCATTTTTTAAAACTTCCTGGATCTGCATTCATATTCAGAGCCCCAAAAGCTAATGACTTCTCTCTTGTGTCAGGACGAATACTCCCTGAAATTTTCAGGAAAATCTGTCAAGAATTTTTCAAGTTGTGTTGCTCAAAGACAGACAAACAAAAAAAATTGTATGCCCTCGTGTTCACCTTGACATTTTGATTTAGATGGTGAAAGAAAAACTGATGTGTAATTGATTTTTTAAACTAGAAAAGCACTAGGAGAGCGCAGACCTCCGCCAGCGGCACATTCCTTAGCCATATTGTGATTTTGACCATAAATATTAGTGCTACCTTTATTTTATCTAAACATTTAGATTCCTTGACCATGAAAACATACCATTAGCAACTGGATTCATCTATTTTAGTTCAGTAGTTATTCACAGACATCACATTTTTCGCCATGGCGGCCAGACGCTGATCCAGATCAACACCAAAATGGAATCAGTTCTTCCTTTTCCTATGCTGAACATTTCCGGAACATTTCGTCAAAATCCATCATTACCTTTTGAGTTATTTTGTTCACAGACGGACAGACAGACGGACGGACAGACAAACAAACTCTCCCGAAAACATAACCTCCTTGGCGGAGGTAACCAGTTTCATTGTCCTTAAATGGCTCTGACACAGAGAAGCTGGTTCGGTGTGTGCTGGTTCAAACTCTGTGCCTCATTAAACTTTCATGCAGCGACCAAAGCTGCTGATCAACTTGGGAGCCACAAAGCCTAAGCCACACTTGAAACATTTATAACTCATTAGACCTTCTTGAAGACACAGCGAGGCCATGTTAAATATGGTTTTCCTTCCATTAAATTCCTCTGTTCTGTGTGTCTCCGTTGCTTCCACCGACGGCGGGTCATGGATCGACAGCTGACATTTTCAGTCAGCCAGCTGAGTCGAGTGTTTAATCATTTCGGCTATTTTACTCCAAATGTGGTCTGAGTCTTGCGTACATTCATGTATTATAGATGAAGCCAAGATAACTATCTCCTGCTGTAGCTAAATATTTAAAGACCCCCTCCTATGAAAATTCAGTTTTTGACTCAGTTAACATGTCCGCAAGGTGTTTTTCATCAACATGACAAATGGTTGGATATTTCTGCTCTGAAACTGAACTACCCCAGTGGCGGTCTCTAAATCTTAGATGCTGACAGGAGTGGTTTGGTGTTTTACATATTTCGTTGACCAATACCATCAATTTTCACAGAGGGTTTTTGGCAACAGGCTGTATTAAGATGGACGGCACATCAGCTGCCTGGGTGGGAGGCTTTCATTCTTGAAGGTCCAATATTTCACTCTTTTTCAATGAGTTAAAAATGTTCTTCAGAACATGTTTTAGAGGCTTCTGCCCAAATCCTTAAAGACATTGGCATAAAGACATGCCTATAAATCCTTCTGTTTCAGCCTTACTCAGAACAGGCTGTTTAGTGTTAACCCTCATAAGCTGTTTTTGTCCACTTGTATCTAGGGCTGAACAATTTATCGTTTTCAGATCGAAATCGCAATTTTAGACAATGCAATTTTGTGATTGCCAAAGCAGCAATTTTTTGCAGCGCTCCTGACTGACTCAGGATCAGTTGTGTATTATACACATACTGTTTTACAAATATGTAGACAATCTATATGTTAAAAGTGCTGGTAAGCAGGTCAACAACACAAAGCCTCTGTTTAGGAGTAAAAGTTAATGAAAACAGATTATTTATCATCACTATTGAAGGTGAATAATGTGTTGAGTGTTTTTCATCATTTATTTCCTGACTGTTGTCTGTACTGTAAACAAAGTGAATTTTGCACTGAAGTTTGATTTGAAAAAAAAAATCGTGAATTGCAATATCTGCCAGAAAAATCTAAATTATATCTTTTCCTAAAATCGTTCAGCCCTACATGTGAATACCCCAAAGCTTGATTTGAAGAAAATCGTGAATCGAATTGAAATCGCAATATCTGCCAGAAAAATCGCAATTCAATCTTTTCCTAAAATCATTCAGCCCTACTTGTATCCCAAGAAGTGAATGTGGCGTTAGTTTTTGTGGTGCCGTGCTCTAATGTTAACAGTGGCTTCATAGACATTCCAAAATTGTTCTCATGTATTTTTTTTTCACCTAACAGTTGTAGCTGATTTAAAAGTGAAAGCACTTGCTTAATAGCACTATGTAAGTTTGGCAGCAGTGAGGAGTGTGCAGTCTTGGCTTGAATTCAGACTGGCATTTTTAGGATTTTTGTGGGAACAAGCCTAAAAAAGGGACACCTATATTGGCAGTAAAGCACAGTGGCAACAACTCAAGGCAACAACTGCATCCTATTCCTTCACTGTTTGGTTTGTTTACATCTGTGCTCTGGTTGGTCAACATCTCTTATGTGACAACAAATCATAGAAGGCAAGGCAGTGATCAAACATGCTACACCTTCTGTCGGATGGTCATGAGGCTTCACAGAAAACATTTGTATTGTTATATCCACCAAGGGGATCCTGTTTTTGGCTGCATTTGTCCATCTGTCTTTCTGGTAGCAAGATAGCTCCTCAGGTTTTGATGAAACTGTCTTGGAACGTTTGTAATAGGACAGAAAAAATTGGTTAAAATTTTGTGGTGATAAGAAAACAGATGCAGATCCTGAAATCCTTTGAAAAGATATTTTAATATGACAAGATAAGACAGTTAACACTTTTTTCTAACTAATAAAAGTTTTTTTTTTCAGTTTTTGGTTATTTTCATGGAATGTCGGTCATGGCACGAGGACGAAATTCAATTTTGGTGATGATTTAATATTTGATGTGGATCGTAGAAGTTTTGTAAGAAGTTGTAGGAAAAGTATATATATAAATAAACTTGACTTGACTTTAGAAAATTGCAATCTTGGGCATTTTTGCCAATAAATCAAAGTTTTTAACAGAGTTGATGAATTTCTCTGGCAAAGTTGGCCATAGCAAAGTAAGGAACTGTTTAGATTTTGGTGGTTATTTAAGTCTTGATGTAAGTTCAGAAATCTTTTTAAAGATTTTATAAACATTTTGAATTTTTCCACATTACCCGAGCAGAGGTTTACTCTTGAAGCTTTTCTAGTTTTTTAATGTGACGAACTTCTCGAGGTGAAACCACCAATTTCATGCAACTAATGACTCTGGGACTGTTGGGTCTGGCAGAAATTTGTAATTAAATCAGTAAAATGTGTGAATTTTTCATATTCAAGGCGTCAATTTGTTGTTTGACTGGCAGAGATAAATTTTTAGGTGTTGGCTCAGCAATTTCAGCACATTTTTGTATGTGGTGCTAGATTTTTTTTTCATTTTTTCATGTTATTAAAGCTAGGGTCTGCGATTTGATTTAGATACACTTTTTTTTAATTCTCGTTAAAATGGTCTTTATGACCCGATGGTAATCATCTCATAATGTGTTCTTAAAACAGAGCGAAAAATATCCCCTACCTACAGCAAGAGTAAAACAGGGAAAACACAAACCAATAATCATGCCGGGATACCTTTTTTTACACCAATCAAATCCCGTCGCCATTCTGCGTGCCTGCTGCGCGTGCATTTTCCCGGCGTGCACAGACAGTGCGTGTAGCGTGTAGGGAACAGACTCCGCTGGAGAATGCTTACCTTTCAAGTTTTGTCTTTGAAAATAAAGGAAGTCCGCTGTGAGCCGTCCCACAACACCAACCAAGCTCCAGTATCCCTCACATTTTAAGACAGATGTACAAGAAATCTAAAATAAACTCTTTGTTTTTCTAAGTTTGTTCTGCTGTTGGCTCTAATCTCGCGAGAACTGCCATCCATGCTACTGCAGGTGGAAGTTCTCGTGAGACTTCTTCTTCTTCGGTGGTTGGCATCCATCATTTTGGAGCATTACCGCCCCATTCAGGCTAGAGACGGAGCTCAGTTTGGAGAGGCAGAGGAATGTTTTTATTATTATATCGTCACATGGGAGATTTACAGGAGAATACTGATACAGGAGGACGAGAGAAAAGAGGATAAAATACGGAAAATACGGTAGTTTCATGGCCAAAACGGGAGATTTGACAGCTATGTGGAGAATGGCAGAGGAACTGCCTATACCCCGATCAACATGAGTGTGAGCACTAACTGACTTTACATGTTTGTTTGGTGTTTTCTTACCGCTGACTGAGACATGACTTGGTGTAGTGTGAAACAAACATGTGCTGAGGGTTTAGATTTGAATCTGTCTTCTGCATATAGCGGCTGCGTGCGTGCATGTGAGCGGGGGGGGGGGGGGTGGGGGGGCTAGGGGGAGCCCTGAGGAGATGCTACTTTCAAATTCATGCTAGTTTTCCAAAATCGCCAAACCCAGCTTTAATTGAATAGAGGACAGTGCACATTAATGAACACTGACATGTAAGTATGCCAAATTATGGCCACAGGCTATTTTCCATAGTCTCCGCGAAGTTGATGTAATGCATTAGTACAGGTGTGTTCAATCTTAAAATACTTAGAGCACATAAAAAAAACAGGAACAGCCAGCAGCAAGATGACAAATACACAAAACAACACGAGCCATACATTTAATTACAGGACATACATACAACAATACAAAATGTAAGCTGAAGACAAACTATGACAAAAAGATCCACAGAGTTAAAGTGTGAACTGTTTAATGTGCATAATGCAGAGTGTTAAAGTGCTAAACTGCTTATATATTGCACACCATAATAAAAGTGCTAATTTATGATTGCACACTTGCCCACACCAGTTGCATTGCATGGGTTGTGCATAAGCAGGCATGTTTATGCACATGGTTAGCATATAAAGATGTAATTATGTATGTAAAATTGCACTTAGGTTACATAAATAGAGGCATTTATGTACACACATTAAAGATAGATGAATATAAATGGTCAAACGTCTGGTTTGTCCTGAGCCACACCTTCAGATGATCCTTGCAAAGCAGGAACATGCTATAGTATTCATATATTCAATACTTTTTGCGAGCTGACCTTCAGACCCCCTTTAGGGTGAGGACGCTCAACGTTTCACTTTGACCATTAGCTTGCAGATTTTCTTGAACTTATGCCCCTTCCTCTGTTCTTTCTTTGACTTTCCTCTCAACTTTGGGCTGCCACCAGCAGCAGCAGGGTCATGGATCCGTGGCTGACATTTTCAGTTCGCCAGTTGGGCCGTCCATTTAATCATTTTGGCCATTTCACTCCCTAATGTGGTCTGAGTCCCCTAGTACATTCATTCATTATTGATGAGCGGATAAATGTCTCCCTGGTACACTGGATGCAGCAATTACCCAACTGAATCATCCTGTGATGATGAGAGCTTTTGTGTTGAATGGCTGCTCATCTCTTGGCTCCTGGTTTCATACTTTCAGAGTTTTCTGGTGCATGTGTTTCTCCTTACAGTAGAAGAAGAAAAATATGTTGTTTTTCTTGCTCAGGCAATCACTGCACACTGTTAGGCACCACTCTCCTGTTGCCATGGTGACTACCTGTTAATATTCGGGCAGAGTTTTCTCACTGGCGAAAGGGAGAGCACCACATTCTCGCTACAGAAAATCGATTGGGCATTCCTGCAGAAAAATCAAGAAGCTGAGTCATGTGGTTTGGGATGAGAGTACAATACCTGTTTTAATGAGTTTCAGCTTTAATGTGACCTCGTTGGACTGTAGGGGTCTTTTAGTGTGGCAAAGACCCCTTGCGTGGGGCTCATACCAAATAAAAACTGAGTTATCTTTTTGAAACTCTTCTCTTTTGTTGGTCATTTTGTTGAGTGTTCTCTTCAGCTGAGATCTCTAAAAGGGTTGAGTATTAAAGTATTGAATCTTTTTTTGCCCTTGAGTGGCGAATCCATTTGAAGGGGATTGGATGTCTATCATGTCAAGAGACGGCATTGATTAAAAAAAAATCTCATTGTGCCCTGAGCTTGATCTCAAACAGCCCAGACAATCTCAAATCATATACCTCTCCTCAAAAGACCTTTGCAGAATTCTCTCTTTCTTGTACAGAAGACAGAGAGCTGATGTGATAAGATTATAATTACTAACTGGTCCTTTTTGGGGTCACATTGGGTCCCAAGTTTGTCCAAAATCCATACTGCAAAACTGTTTCAAATCTAATTAACATTTATCTAACGTCATCACTCGAAGAGGGACAAAATATCCCGACGGGGATCCATCCTCGTCTTGGTAAGAGGGATCCACTTGCTTGATAACATGATAGCAGATCCATAATATGAACAAAAAGCTTGAAGCAACAGCCTTACTCACCTGTTCAACAACAACATAGCCGGGTTAGCGTGTGGGTATTGTTTCCGGTGGTGCCGACGTTGGTCAAGACTGGGTAATGACAGTGCTGATCTGACATGTGCTCCCAAATCTAACCGGACTGAATGCAGCATAAAGTCAGCTTTGTCTTTATTTTATGGCCCTGTACGTTTCCACACTGTTTCAGTTTTATAACTCAAAACCATGTTGTGCATACCTAGGTCATAGAGCAAAAAAATATCAAGGAGAGTGCAGCTATGTTATGTACCATCGTGTTAGCATTGCATTCAACAATATGCAAGATGGCAGGAACATAAACCATAGCTAAAGCCCCAACGATCAACAGGTTGCTGTATTAGACAACATCTGACAGGCTTTGGTCTGCTTGACAAAGAGTAGTTTGAAATGTAAACCAAATGAAAGTTGCAACTATGGTGCAGCTTCACCCTCGAACATAACCGAATCAAACCTAATTTACTGCCTAGCCAAAATAAACGTCTCCACCTGGATTTAACTAAGCAAATGGGTACGAGCCTCTTATTGGATTATTACTGCAAGGCTGATTATTTTTCAGCTGGCAACAAGTTATTGAACCCCAGTTGATGCAATGAGTAGCTTCGCATTTCTTAAACAACCATTTTGAAAGACACATCCTGTGTTTGTGGAAAATGATTGTGATCATTGATCACTTAAACGTTTTGCCAAATTAAATCAAAGAAAAACAGTAAAACTCAGGGATAGTAACACGGAGGCAATTAGGACCCAGAAGCGAGACAGATTTTGCAGTTCACAATAACCAGCTTCATTGAACAGACACAGAAACAGTTGAGTAGTGAAGGGGGATCGAACCCGCGATCTTTTGAACACAAGGCAGTGATGTAGTCCACTCAGCCACACAGGAGTGACACACTTACATTGCAACTCAGAGTCTTTATGGTGAAGCAGGATAGGACTCACTTTGTCTTTCGGAGCTAGAAACGGCATCACAAACAGGCAGAAAGGTCAGATACCGGAGATCAGATGGCCACCACAGATCAAGATTCACAAACAGGTACTCAGCGTCAGGAACAGAAGGCAAGGTCGGCAAGGGGATCAGGCAGGCAGGTAGATGCAGAACAGAAACGGGTCAGTACCTTGTGGTCTAGCCGAGGATCAGGCGATACAGGCGGAAACAGGAACAGAACCGGTTTGGCGACGGGTGATCAGTCCGAATAGCAGGTCTTGAGTTCTTGGCATGAGAGCGAAGACAGTCTGACGCAGAATGAGTGTGGAGCTGGGGTTTAAGTAGGTGGTGTAATTGCAGCAGATGAGGTGCAGGTGTGAGCAGGAGCGCAGGTGACAGGAGTTGAGCTGATTAGGCTGAAGCTGGAGTGTGGCAGGCTGAGGCTGAGACTGAGGTTGTGACAGAAATGTTTTATCGTGAAAGTAAGAGCATTTCCACACACAGTGAGAAGGAGACTCAAGGGATTGGGACTGAACAGCTGTGTGAGCTGAGCCTGCTTTTTACACCCGTATAGTGAAACAAGCTTGTGTTTGCAAAGTAAAGTATGTATGGCTGTAGAAACACCAGCTAAATCAGAGTTTACCATATCAAACTGCACTGAGCCAAGCAAACTTTGTGGCCTGAAACTTCAGGGAAGTTAGGAGGCAGGTAGGAGTGCGTCATTTGTAGCCCTGAGAGAACCTGGCGAAGATAAATTGGCCTTTTTTTCTGTTTGAGAAATGGTCAAATATAGAAATGTTTTTACCTCTCAGTGCAGAAAAATAGCTCTAATTCAGAGTGTCAAGGCGTGCCATTAAACCAGCAGAGTTTCCTTCAAAGCTGGTCTCAAACACATTGTACTGTCACCTGTGAAAGTGGAGAGCGCTGCCTCTGAGGCTGCTGGGATGAAAGTCTCTTTGATGCTACCTGGACTTCAGATTCATCTTCCTCTGAGGGGACTCTGGAAAACACTAGAGGTTTATTTTAAGTGCTGTCAGGCTCTGAGCCTTATTGTCTTGTTTTGCTGAGTTCCTGGAGAAATTCAGCGGGTACAAGGCCATTGGCGTGCATGTGGATGAAAAGGGCAAATCTGACAGGTCATGCCGACAGTCACCTCCATCAAGGTTCAGTAAACACAGTAATGATTTTCTGAGGAGGGTTTGGAGCGTTCGGTCCACTGAACTCATCTCTCAGACGTTCTCACAGGGTGGACATTTTCTCTCTGAAATTTTAGATCAGATACCAAGCAGTGCATTTTAGATGTGTTATATTTACCTCAGAATCAGAATTTAAGAAAAATGGCTGTTTAAAATGTGGCTCTAATTTCATGAAAGAAGGATGGTTCCTAGAGATCAGTTTAAAGATTCAAGCTCTACTGGTGACCACAGTTCTTCAATATCCTTCACCTTATTACAAAAACAAACAGAATAAAAAATTATGATATAATGACTGCTTCAAGAATAACTAGACATGCTAGCACAAACCTCAGCCAAGGCTTTTTTTAACATTGTTCGGTAGGTTATTGTCAAAAATGTGAAAAACTGCCCTATGTCACACAATTAAGAATTCATGTAAAAACAAACCAGGATCTGTTTCTTAATCTAAATCACCTTAAACATCATATTACTTGTTCTTTATATCATGACCAACATCTGCTGAAAATTTCATGGAAATGTTTTTGGCTATTATAGAGTTGTTAACAAAAATGTGGGGAAACTGTCCTGTCTTGCAATGTAAATAATTCCTTAAAGGTGCTATGAGGAGAATCTATTACCGGCAACATAAAGACTCTACTACCCATGAGCACGCGTGGCAACTGTCGTAAAGACGTTTGTGTTTGTTGTGATGCTAATGAATGCAGCTCGGACCTTCCTCAGAACTCTGCATTGCTTTACAACTTCTTTTTTCAACAACTTACAGGATGCAAAGCAACGAGGTAATGTATCTCTTTCTAGTTACGTAGTGGTAGTTTTTGACGTGTGACAACAAGCAATTTTTGGAAAACTTAGTATCGTAGTTTTGTAGCCCGCTATATATCACTACTTACAGCCCGGTGCTCTAAGTCCCCTTTTCCACCAAGCTGGTTCCACGGCTGGTGCTAGTGCTGGTGCTAGAGCAGGTTAAGAACCGTTTGATTTTCCACAAACGGGTGCTGGCCAGAGGGCTATGTCATCACGTTGATGTATACGTCTGTATACGTCACGCTAGTTTCCCATAACAACTAGCGCCAAGTTCAATTGCCACTACAAAGATGGAGGACTACGTTGCGGTTCAAGTGTTGCTGTTGGCTTTTCGAGCCTTCCTTTGTCGAGCAAAAGTTGGCGATCCAGCAAGTTAATGTTGCTCGATGACTATGCAACGAACATCGATCACGCTTGAGAAGACGGGTAAGAGTGCTTCCGTGTTTTTACTCTGCTTTGGTGCTTCCGTGTTTTTACTCTGCTAATCCATCCCCCACCCCCTGATGTAAGCCCGTAGCCCCCGACGTAAAGTGGTTCTTTCTGCTGGCCCACCAAAGAGTTGGTGCTTGCCAAGCACCGGTTTTGAGAGCCAGCAACCGATGCTTAGTCGGTGGAAAACCAAAGAACTGGTGCTAAGCTGGCTCTAGCTCCGAACCAGCCCAGGAACCAGCTTGGTGGAAAAGGGGTATAAGACATGTCTGAATAATATAAATTTGCTCTACTTTTAATTGTCTTGTTCCCGAAGTTGAGTATCCAGGCCAGCCCAGCCCTGTCTGACCCGACCAGAAGGCTAAGGAATAGCATTTATAGATAACCTATTTTGATGCTATAAAACTCATCTTAAAGTGTGTATTTCCATCAGGCATATATCTAAAAGTGAGAGTTTTTTTGTAATTACTTAGAAACTCCTCATAGCATCTTTAAAAAGACTATTGGTTCCACGTCCAGATTCAGATCATCAAATTCTGATCACTTTTTCCTTGTGCCGTGACCAATATTCACTGATATCAATAAATTCTGTTCATGATTTTTTGAGCTATTCTGTTCAACAACAAACTAATGCTGGCAAAAACATAACCTCCTTGGTGCAGGTAATAATGCAAATGACAGAATATAGATATTTATTGTAACTATTCAGTTCTCATCATTTACTACACGGTGACCCCCTTTCATTTTTCATTAAGGTGAACAGAGTTTCTGCACTCTAGGGTCTCTTTACAGTGAACAGGTTAAAAAGCTGATCAAATTATTTAAATCATAAGATAATATTTGAACTGTTCATCAATATGGTTTGTTTACCTAAACACTAATGTGAGGATCAAGTTTTTATCTGTGTATGATGCATGATGTGCAAGATGTTTCTAAAGCTGCTAATTCCAACTTTGACTGGTAATAGTGGCCTTATGGTTACAAGGTTGTTGAAAGTTCACGTTCAGTTTGGAAGAAAGCACAAGTCCAGATTAGATTGGTTCGCCAACCATTTATTGACAATATGTGAGACAATACAAAAAATAATAAAAATACTCAGCTGCTGAGGGCTCTGTTCTGCACCTCACCAGGGATGTACAGACAAAGACCACTGAACAAAAGCAAACAGAAGATCTTATACGCATCAGGATTTGGGAAGTACCAACTTATCACATGTTAAGATCATGTCTGGTTTCATGTCTGTCAAGAAAGATAAACATAATGGCTAGATAAAGGTCAGACTGAAGGCAGAAGTTCAACCAAGAGTTCAACGAAAGTTCTCGCAGTTCCGCAAAACCACAGGACCAACTGCAGGATGTGAAATTGAGAAACTGGCCCTCCAGCCCTTAACTGAAACCACAGTCCTGTCTAACCAAGACTGCACCATTATGATTTATGACACAACTGACCTGTTGAATAAACATGTTTGAACTGATCTGCCCTAACATAATATGTCTGAATAACAGTTAGCATAAAATGACATCTTTGGATAAATGTTAGCATTAACTTGTATATAATTATAACAAGCTCACCATCACTGTGACCTCAAATCTTGTTTTAAAACCTGCAGCTACACCATCAACGATATAAAAACTCTACTAATCACATGATCACATATATAACCCCAGCCCTTCATCTGAACCCATCACTTCACTTTAACTGCCTGCAGTTGGATATCTTGTGAATGTATTTACCCACCAGGCTGATGTTCCATTTCTAAAAAGTCTGGCACAGCCATTAAGTCTCCCCAGCAGTGCATCCATCTTCCCATGTAGCAAATCAAGTGATTTGACTTAAAAACTTTTCAGACTTCAGCCTCTTTTTAAACCATCTCTAAACCTTACTTCAACCCAGTGCAGCCTTTGTAAAGTCCAACAGAAAGAAAACAGTCATACTCAAAAAAATAATAATTCTGTTGCTTTTTCTCGGGCCATGTTGATCACATCAGGCTTTTGTAAACATGAGAAACTTTGTGAAGAAGTTGTTTCATTAACACAGCTGCTGCTTTGGGCTCCAAAGCCAGATAAAATCAAAGCATCAGCATCTTTGTTTTTCACTTTCAAGCTGTGAGACTTAAATTAATTGCTTTGTTTTGGGTCACATAAAAATCTGTTCAGCTTTGTTTTGTTTCTCTGCTTCTCTTAAAAAAATGAGTCGTCCAAACTCTTTTTTCCTTGTGGTTATCTTTCTCCTAGAACAGACAGCTGTTGTATGCATGGCTCGATATTCTCTACATTATTTATGATGACTGGTATGAGCTGCAGTATTTCAGCGGCGATGACTCTCCGGGGAGCTTGGTAAACCGCTTGGAGCTTTAAAGGCTCGTCCCCATGACCCAGTCTCCTTCTTTATTCACCCGTCAGCAATAGATACGAACGAGGCCCCTGAATAGAAAATGCAGGTCATATCTGTGTATCTGGGATTAAACCGCTTTTTATATCCATACTGCTGAGCTCATGCAACTCCCTCTGAGTTCACAGATGATGTGTCAGAAGGAGGGACATTGAAATATGAGTTTATGAGAAATGCCAGTTACGCATCATGGTCTCATGCCACTTAATGTTTTTTTAATAAATACCAGTGTCAACTTCTCCTTTCCTTCATCTCTCATCCTGCATTTGTTGACTGAGGTTGATAAAGACTGCAAAGGTGATAGCTTTTTCACTCTGATGTATTTTTGCTGCGTGACATCAGTTTTAATGTTGGCTTGCATGTTATCAAGTCAGAGTTTTCTTAATACCAGTTTGAAAAGCATATCTCCCTTACCAAGTATCTAGAGGAATAGAAGGCTTGCCTTTTTTTCCACAAGCTACACATAGCTATGCCAAAATATACAGAAAATTAAAAACTGAGTGCCATATTTACCTTTTCTTTATTATATATGTATGCCAACATAGGTAGAAATGATCACAGACAGGATAAACACAGTATGGTTACAGTTCCTGTTTGAGCTTTTCGATTCAAAGCCCAGTTTTGCATATTTCCAAGGTCAGTTATGTTTAATTATTACAACTGAATTTTCACCCTTAGCTTTATATAGGCTTTAAGAGTTGATTGTCAACTTTTAGGTCTTCAAGGCTTTATACTGACAGTGGGAACATGCAGCAAAAAAAGACTTGGGATGACTTCAAAAGTTCAGGATAGGTCAGAATGGACCAAGGACCAAGTGGTTGGATTTTGGTGGTGATCCAAATCTATAGATGGATTTAGGAATTTTCTAAAGGACTTGCTAACATGGGGGAGTTTTCCACATTTGCCCTAATAACCTAATAACTATTGAGTAAGTTCTCAATAGATTTTTGATGACATTTATAATATATGTAGGTCATGGCAAAAGGGGTAAGCCATTACATATTGATGGTGATTTAGTTCAGATGTGGATCCAGGATTTTTTTTCCCAGAATTTATTAATATTACAAGGGCAGTTTCGCTCTTTTTCATCAGAACAACAATATTAGAAATGCCATGTAGGAGGTTTTTGTTCTCGAAGCACTTATAGTTTAAGTTTGGTACATGCACAGCACCATAAATTTGTCTTCTATTGACGTCATATTATGTTTTTATAGCCACAACATGGGTGATTTTACCACAGGTTTATTCTACAACTAATGTTGCAACATTTGGGTCAATACTGAGTCTGCAAACTCAGAATCATGACATGTTTCTGCATGAGTATGTGACCTTAAGCTGGGCAATTAATAGACTTTTAATTTTAACTACAGGTATTCCCAGCCACAACTATGAAACTGAATGATGAAGATAAAAAATCACTAGGACATGTTGCTCTTGATTTGTCCTTGTTCCATCTATCATTACTTTTAGCTGATAGTAATTTCTCATGAATATTCAGATTGATAGTATTACGAGTATTTTAAAGATGCTATGAGGAGTTTCTAAGTAATTACAAAAAAGTCTCACTCTTAGATATATGCCTGATCGAAATACACACTTTAAGATGAGTTTTATAGCATCAAAATAGGTTATCTATAACTGCTATTCCTTAGCTTCATGGTCGGGTCGGACAGGCCTGAACTAGCCTGGATACTCAACTTCGGGAACAAGACAATTAAAACTAGAGCAAATTTATATTATTTAGACACGTCTTAGAGCACCATCCATAAGTAGAGATATATAGCCAGCTACAAAACTAGGATACTAAGTTTTCCAAAAACTGCTTGTTGTCACACATCAAAAACTACCGCTACCTAACTAGAAAGAGATACATTACCTCGTCGCTTTGCATCCTGTAAGTTGTTGAAAAAAGAAGTTGTAAAGCAATGCAGAGTTCTGAGGAAGGTCTGAGCTGCATTTATTAGCATCACAACAAACACACGCTTTAGTTTGGATCATGTCTTTTGGTGTGTTCCAGTTGTAATCAGAAGTAGGAATTTTCAAGTTCCGAGTAGGAAACTGCAACTGGAACTCCCGCCGAAGTCAGAATTTCCAACTGGGAACTTGGTGAAACCTCGCCACCCCCTGCCATAGTGATATTCACATTCTTCACGAGATATTTGTGAACAACAACGCAGGGCGTGCTAACAACAGCTAACAATAGCCTGGTAGATCGGCATGTTTTTCCCGACTTCAACTGGAACGCCGGTAAGTCGATAATATATTGCTGTATTGTTTTTATTTGGCACTGGCCTAATAAATATGTGAGTTCACATATGCTTCCTTACATACTCTCAACATTCATTAAACTCATCAGGCGGAGCTCTAAACTCCTGGTGCCTCTGGAAATAGGAATGGAACCCAAATCTGAACTATGGTCATTTTTTGGTCATGTGTTGAAAATGTCAGCTCAGTTCACCATCCAAAAATGTGACCATTTTGATTATTGCTCAATTCAATTGGCAAGTTCAGGCACAAAATCAGAATCGGAAATACTTTATTTATCCCCAAGGGGAAATTCCCTTGATTCAGTTGCTCTTATACACAGTATAGCAGTTGGAAATATCAGACGAAGATATCAGAACTTTGTCTATCCATCTGGCATGTTTGGTTTTATTGATGTTTTGCATATATGTTGGAGGCCAAAGTCAAAAGATGTGCAGTCTATGGCTATAAGCAGAAATTCTTACATGCTCAGGAATGATCAAAAATTCAATACAGTACAAATACACTTAAGATGCAGAGCTTTTAGTCAAAATAAGAACACTGCAGTAGTGGTTTAGCCAGTTATAAACTCAAATTTCAGCTCAATATTCTGTAAGTTATTTATGATGACTGATACGAGCTGCAGTATTATAGGGGAGCTCTGTAAAGCTGCATGGAGCTCTAAAGACCCCATGACCCAGTCTCCTTCTTTATCCACCCAATAGCAAAAGATACGAATGAGACCCCAGAATAGAAAATGGAGGTCATATCAGTGTATCTGGGATTAAACCGCTTTTTATATCTTTACTGCTGAGCTCATGCAATTGCCTCTGAGTTCACAGTAGACGTGTTAGGAGCGACATAGAAATATGAGGTTATAAAACCCACCAGTTACGCCTCGTGGTCTCATGTTGGGTTTCGTTTTTTTAATCAGACGTCAGTGTCGGCGTCCCCTCTTTTCCTTCGTCTCTGACTCTTCCTATTTTCCGGCCTCTGTGGAGCGAGACTGACTTACCTCTGATGTTTATTACACAAACAGCACCTAAGATCAAATATATTTCTTCTATGTGGAGAAGCCAAGTGGTAGCGAGAGATAACACATATAGGGGGAAGTGTGAGGCAGAAGGCGGGCTTGTTTGTGTGTCTTGATCTGATGGGTTGAATAATTCAGCAAAAGGGCTCTGCAGGACCCCAGGATTGTATTAAAGGATAGTTTGGATAGAGGGAAACAAACCCTGAAATAAAAAGTTAGGGGGCAGTGAGAGTAAGGATCAGAAGCCCTGATTACTGAGAGCTCTGTGAATTATTCAAATCCAAAATAAAACACATAAGTGCAAAAATCTCCAGCCGGGAGAGACTGTGAATGCCAATACGGTCTCCATGATTAGAGACGAGGAGATTTCTCTGCCTCAATCCAGGACTGGAGATGGACTGGCAGTTTTGTTTCGTGAGAAGTGAGGGACTCCTGTTTTGCCTTCAGTCTGTCTGAAGTCTTCTTTCCGAATCTTTGACTTTATTCTCTGTGCTCTGCTTCCCCCAAGACATTTGCAGAGCTGTATACTGCTGCAGTAAGTTGTTTACTTGGCAGTTTCAGAGACTAAAAAACAACTAAAAAAGAAAAGAACTCCCTAAATCTCGCTGGATTTGACCTTTGGTGAGGAAAAGCAAGCATTAGTCCCAGATGTAGCCATGAATTATGTAGAGCTCAGCAGTGACAGCCCACCTTACTCACGTATTTTCAAATTCTACATTGACACCTCAGGAAGCCCCAGATATAGATAAATATTATTTTTTCCAGGAACCTAGCTGGACATGCCAGGTGGACTCTTCAATATATTTTGCTCGTCCATTGGGGCAACAGCCCATTCAAAGTGTTTGAGGAGGGCAGAACCTTATATCCAGCAGGTGATTGGATGGTTGTTCCATCATTCACATTCATAGATAATATAGTTGGGTGGGAGCAACTGCTGTGATGTAAAACACAGAACGTGAGCCATTTCGTCAAACAATCTCTCAACAAAACATGTCAGTGAAGCGAAAATATCCTTTCTTTTGAGACATTTGTTGTGTTGTTTCCTTTAATTTAATAAAGAAACTTGGCCAATATCTAATAAAAGTGCTCCAAGGCGCCAACACATCACCCCAGTCCTCTTTTCCCTACACTGGTTTCCAGTTTCTGCGAGGATAGATTTTAATATTTTACTTTTTGTTTTTAAAGCCCTCAATGGCCTTGCACCTATTTATTTTTTTTAAGCTTCTCTCTGTTCGCAATCCCAACAGGGAGTTAAGGTCCTAACATCAGCTGAACCCTGACTCAGGAACAAACTCCCCCAACATACGCACCATTACCGACTTTGGCCTTCTCAAAGCCCGGCTTAAAACATATTTTTTTCAGACTGGCTTTAATACACAGTAATGTGGTGACGTGTTATTTTATTTTGTCTTGTTTTATCTGTTTTTATCTGATTTTATTTTCCTGACGTATTCCATTGTTGCTTTCTTTTAATCTGCTTTTATTTCCTTTCTTAATAACTATTTTTATCCAGAAAGCACATTGGTCACCTCAAGTGTTGTAAAGCGCCCCATTAATAAATTTTGATTGATTGATTGATTGATTGCTTCTGGAGCTGTTAGCATCAATGATAATTACTGTACGAGCATTCACTTCCCGCTCCAAAGAACTCTGATTGACCTTGCTGCTTTAAAGCTATGGTCTACGATTTGGATGCTTTGTACATCTTAATAACACCGTTTATAAGGCTGTTATGGTCCTATGGTCGTATCTACACAGTATAAAGATCAAAAAGAATGAAAAAAATCCATTCAGTATATCCGCTGAAAAGCTGCATACTAGTTGACTAATCAAACACTGAAGGCATGTAGAGTTCGATTGGTCTGTGAGTTGGTCCGTGAGTCCATCCAATCCCCTGTCTCCCTCACTGCGCAGCGTCATGCCCATGGTCCCGCCTTCTTCCACTCTACCTCCGGTGAGCAGCTAGCAGCGTTAGCTACTGAAGTATCATGGAGCAGGAAAAGCCTAGCGCTGAAACCGGGAAGCCGCTTCCCTCTCCCCTGGGGCCCAACGGAGCTCTGCCCGTGGGTTGAGGCCTGTTAGCGGGCTAACAGCTAACGAATGGCCTCAGTCGGCTGTCAGACCTTCAGCATCGGCCGTTTCGCCCCTGGTTGATCAGGTAATGGCTTTGTTTACTACAGTGGGAGATGTCTGCTGAATAACTCTGGTTAGTCTGTGCCTGTCCTGGCTAATGACTTGTAGCGGAGCAGGTTAGCCTGTTAGCCGCTAATCGTTAGCATTGTAAGCTGAGCTGGGGAGGAGAGGCTGAGAAAGACAAATCCTCCCCCACAATCGGCTCTGCTCTGGCGGCACCAGACCCGCATTGCCGCTGGTCCAATTGAAATGGCTACTGCTGTGTGTTACAAGGGGGATGTCTGTCGTGTTTGATACTTTCAGTTGAGCTGAGCTGTTTTTGATTGAGTTTGCTGCTGATATATTATGCTAGTCGCTCGTAGCTCTGTCCGAGGGGGCTTGTCGTTATGAGGCGACACGAGCTGGGGGCGGGATCTTGGAACACGGAGGGGAGAGGTGAGGGACGGGGGGGCAGGCTGCGGTTTCAAATTGTAGACCACAGCTTTAAGTCACACACAGTCGTTGTAGATTGGACCTTGGTGATGTGGATCTGCCTGATTACTGACAGTGAATCACCTTGTCTGTACAGCAAGGTTACCATTCAGGTTTCTAGTTTGGACTTCCTAGTGCCTTGAGATATGACTTTTTTGGTCAAGACCTTAGTCTAGATCAAGAGTACATGCTTGTTTAGCTATGCAGCCGCTGACTGTAAATGGCTCAGTGAAGGTTTGTACTGGCTTAGCACTTTTATTTCCTTCATAAACCAAAGTTTACACTGTTGTCCACTGGTAAAATGAAGAGAATGTCAATGGTGCCCTTATTTGTTTGTTTATTTGGTTAGTGTGCCTTGAATGTTCCCAGCAGTTAGGCTAATTTCGCTTGTTTTTTGGTGGTCATATAAAATGCTGGTTTCCTGGTTTATTAATGATTTAGACAATTAAGTTTTCATCAGCTAGTCTTTGATTTAATTTTGTTCAGTTTCATGTGAAAATTTGGATCGATTTGTTTCATTTGATGCACTTTAATTCAGAACCTACCACTACACTTACTGCTTTTTGGACTATACTATGGGTATAATGCTATTATGGAGCAGATGCAGTGGATTTTTATTTTTAGAGCCTTTGTATTAAACTCTTTGATTAAGTGCTTCTCCACATTCATGCAGCCTTTCTGACTGATTAGCTCTTACTGCTAACTGCAGGTTGGCTTGGGCTACTGTATGATCCCTCTATGCAGCCTAGTGAATGGTGAATGTATGGGCGCTAACAAGTGTTCAATTACTGCTTTAACTGTTCATTATGTCCAGGAATAGCATGCTGCTTCCATACTGAGTACATTACTACTTCCAGGAGGCCTTATTATGGTGGGAGGGGTCAATGATTTATGGTTGAGAAAATTGATCCACACATGTGAACAGAAGGCGTGTGAATGGACCATCTAAGGAGCGGGAGGAACTCAAGAAACTGCTGTGTGAACCTTTCTTTTTTGGGTGCATTGGAGGTTGTAGATAATTTTCTCCATAGGATTGAGACAAGATTTTGTAGCTTCAAGGTTCAAGCACTGATTTTATGCTTTTAAATGGGCCATCTTATTAAGCACACCTTGCTAACAGAATGGGCTGGAAACATTTCTGAGAGATTTTGGTCCACACTGACTCAAAAGTATCAAACAGTTGTTGAGGATTTGTCAGCTGCACATCCATGACGTAAATCTCCTGCTCCTCCACATCCTAGAGATGCTGTATTAGATTAATAACATAATAATTAATAAAATATCAAGAGACAGACTGGGGAATTGTCTAAAGACTTCATTACAGCCAGTTCAGACAAAAGACTGACAAGGACACTTATATCAGTTCATACATAGGCCGTAAAGTCGTTGTGTAGAGTCTTAAGTTTAGAGCATCAGTGTGTGTGATGTTTGGTTCGCTTATGTAGCTCTATGCCTGACCCACAGCCACACATATATAGTATTAAACCTTTTAAAGGACAGATAGATGTCTTAAAATTCATACTATCAATAGGCCACAGTGAACTTGGTGATATTTCAGGGAAGTAGCCAATAGAAGACGTGGTCATAAAGAGATGAACCTGCCTGAACTTTAGATTCAAGGCATAATGGATTGATGCCTCCATGCTGTTCAAACCAAATTCTGACTCTCAATGAAATGTTGCAGCAGAGATCCAGATTCTCCAAAATTTAATGTCCTACTTTGGTGAGCCAGTGCAAAGTGTGGCCTCTGTTTGTGGTGGTGTGTCTTCTGCTTAGGGATGTGAATTGACAAGATTTTATTGATGCTAACGACATTATCGATTCTGCTTACCGAGACAATTCTTCAACAATTCCCTGATCAATTCCTGAGGATGTTCTGCTACAAAGAAAGCAAGTTGATGCAGGTTTCAGGGCCAACAACACCAAACACATGGCTCTTCTAACATTCATTGGCATTCTGCATATATGAACATTTCAGCGCGTTGGCAGTGTTTCCACCACTGTTTGAAATCCTGCTGACATTGGGCTAACAGTCTTTAATCAAGCATGCCTTCCTTTATCCGTGAGGCAGCCAGATACTAGTAAAAGTAATTGATAAGGGGATTGTCAACCAAAAGACAAATTATATTGTTTCTTTGGTTCTAAACTACTCTGGGATCAATAGGGCATTTTCACCTAAAGGACTGCTCAAACTGGATATTTTCAGTTTTTTGGACCATTCTCTGTGAACAATAATCAATCAATCAATCCTTATTTGTATAGCACCAATTCATAACAAATGTTATCTCAAGACACTTTACAACAGAGCATAAAGCTCTTCACTTTATGGATACACATATATGCATAGATACATATATACATATAAAGATACACATATACATATATATACAAATATATACATCCAATAGCCAACATGAATCCGTATAGCCAATCATGAATCCCTCCATCATGGCGGCAAGAAAAAACCTTCTGTTAAGCAGCAGGAAATCTTGAATGTGGATCCCAGTCTCATGATGAACAGCAAATCCACATGATGCTGTGTTGGGTGTGAGGGTGAAGGAAGGGAGGTAAGAGGAGACAAGTGGACTAAAGTAAGAACTAAAGTTAGTGACAGGTTCATGAACACAGACCTGTCATCTGATTTATCAGAGGTTGGCCTCTTGAGATGCTACATCTCGTTTTCAGGAGGGTCCTCATGTCTGAATGGTTGTGGTGATCATTTTATAGAAGTATAATCGATTATGTTGTTAATGAAAATAAGAATTTATGGTAGTGACGAACTCATGGGTGCCCAGACCACAAGTGCATCCCTACCATATTTGTCTCCGTTAAGTATAAATGTGGTAAAGGAAGGCCTCTTGAGATGTGAGATGGGAAAACTCAGTGAATAGATAATATAGATGTATCAACCATGGATAGGGAGATCATGCTAATATCTACATTAACAGCTATAATGATAATGGGAATGGAATGTTCCTAATGAAATGGCCATTATGATGCCCGGTTGGAACTTGCAGCAGCAGGCAGTCTCTCACCAAGGATCCCAGGCCACCTACAAGACTTGCTTCTGTGTGATTTGCAGATTAGCTCGTTTTAGTGGATGGTGAGTGTATGTTCCCTGAGAGTTTTTTTTAAGTTTGTTAATTGTAAGATTTGGACAACTTGATATGTATTCAAAGGAGAGGGAACATTTTGTCAAAAAGTCTGACTTTAATTTTGACTAAAACTGAAACAAGACCATCAAAATCTGTATTTTGGAAAAGCTTTAACTACCACTTGTCCGGCTGTGAAAATCATGCATACTAAATCAAAACCAGCTGGTACACATAGACCAGCTTTTAGTTGTCTAAGAAAAAGCCACCTGGGCCTTAAAAAGTAACCTTTAGGTGTTTGCTGTCCACTAACGAAACATCAGAAGAATGCAAATGCTGCTCTGTGTCTGCCGACTTTATAATAAATCAGCAACTATCTGCTAACAACTTCATTAATGGACTTTCCAGGGCTAAAATGTCAACGTTGTGTTTACAGCTTGTTTCCCCGGTGGGTAAAAGTGCTTTAATGGAGATTTAAGTGAGGTAATTTTGCTCTTAATGGATGCTCAAACTGGAGTTTGCCTCAAACAAACAAGAAAAAGGTGACGGTGTTTGGCCAATGAATTCCCCTCTGCCCCCAGGAGTAAGTCTGTGTCATCCTCATGTCTTCTTACCGGCCTTCCTGTGGCGTTAAACTCCAAAATAATGCTCATGATCACTGAGACAAAAGCAGATGAGGCCTCACCTCGGCTCCCTTGTCTCTTGTGCAGGACGTCATTGTCAGACTCTCCCTCTTGTTAGTCAGGATTTTACAGAACAAATTGCCTCCTTCAAAAAAACAAACACAAACAAACAGCCGTGACAGGGAGAGTTATTTAAGAGGACCCACTTTTGACAGATGTGCTGGTTTTCATCCAATTAACTGCAGACTCTGATTTAAATCTTAAAGTCCACTTTTGTTCATCAGATCAATTGCAGCTCAGTCAGTCTGTTGACCTCTAATCTGGTGAGCATTTATAGATTTATGTCAAATGTGTCACAAACTTACATTTTGAGAGGATGCACTGGCATAACCTTAAATATTATTAAGTTAAAGTGTTCTGATTAGTGTTGGTGTGGCTTTGGAGGAGCCTTAACATTTTAAAGGAATTGTCTTCAGCAGTGACTTTGAATGTATCTTCAAACATTTTGTTTTGTTTAGCACACAATCAATCATAATCTGTTTACCCATTTAGCTATTCACTCGGCTAGCTCATGAATTTTAAAAACCACAACAGTTAAAAAAAATGCAGCTCCCTCCAGTTATTCTAAAGGGACAATGTGTAGCCTTTTAAGTAATTTATGAGCTAAAAACATCGTCTGCATTCTTAAAGATGTCCTCATTTGTATCGAACTGCCTTTGCCAACAATCTGACTTGTCCTCCTGAGTTTCCTAGCTGCATTTTCACAGAACAGATAAGTCCTAGAGGCTAAGGCGAAACACGCTTTTGCCACTGCCCCGGCTAATTAACACTGATTCAATGCAGTTTGCAGTTTATTGAAATAAAGTATGTTGAGGGGGTACACAAATGTTTTTATGCTCCAAATTTCCAAAAAGCAGCACATGATCATGTTTAAAAATGTTTAATATGACTAAAGAATTATGTTCAAGGGGGCATATGAACAAGACAAGGTTCATTTCCTGAACCAACATCACCTTTTAAAGTTTTGAGTATGAATTACATTGAATTAGATAAATGTCAAATAAAACGTTTTATTTAGTTGTTGTCTTCACCAGAAAAGAAAACTCAATGAAATGTTGGATAACATTGTCACAGCCTTAGTCTCAGCCTCAGCATGCCACACTCCAGCCTCAGCCTAATCAAGCTCAACTCCTTTCACCTGCGCTCCTGCTCACACCTGCACCTCATCTGCTGCAATCACACCACCTACTTAAACCCCAGCTCCACACTCACTCGGCGTCAGATCGTCTTCGCTCTCATGCAAGAAACACCAGCCCTGCTATCCGGACTGATCACCCGCTGCCAACCTGTTCTGTTCCTGTTTCCGCCTGTATCGCCCGATCCTCGGCTAGACTACAAGGTACCGACCCGTTTCTGTCCTGCACCTACCTGCCTGCCTGATTCCCGGTTGCCGACCTTGCCTTCTGTTTCTGACACCGAGTACCTGTTTGTGAACCCTGATCTGTGGTGGCCATCTGATCTCCGGTATCTGACCCTTCTGCCTGTGTGTGACGCCGAGTACCCATCTGTGAGCCCAAATCAGTGGTGGCAGCCTGATCTCCGGCAATCTGAATCGTTTCCTGTTCTGAAAGACAAAGTGAGTCCAAACCTGCTTTCCCTTAAAGACTCTGAGTGGCAGTTTGAGTGTATGACTCCAGCATGGCCGAGTGGACTACGCCACCGCCTCGTGCTCCAAAGATTGCAGGTTCAATCCCCGTTGTTCCTGTAATTTGTGCTGACTGCCTCCAACGAGAGCGTGGCATCTTTGATTTGCAAAGCATGCGGAAAGTGGACGGAGCTGATAAGAGAATCTTAAAGCAAAAAGACAAATGATATTGATTCCTTGAGAAAGTTATTTATTCTCAACTGGAATTGGTTTCGATTCCCATCCCTAGCACTGACGTGTGCACTACCCACGTCAGCGCTGCAGTCAATGCAGCGTCTGTTGGGTAGTCCTACCTGAGTCATGATTTTTGAGATGCCTCTGATGCAAGTTTGAATGAACAGATCTCTTTTGCTGCAGTGCTCACGTGTGAATCAGCTCTGAGAACACCTAAAAATATCATTGTGAAGCTGGAAATACAAAATTGAAAGTTGTGGTCTCGGATATCAAAAACAGCCAACTTCACAAATACCTCTTTATAAACTCCCTCTGTGGACTCGGCCTTACACCAGCTGTTCCATCAATATGGGTCAATGGTTACACAGCGATAGAAAAAGCTCTTGTAATCATTATTGGAGGCTTTGAATAGAGCTGACCTCTGCTAAAGGGCTGTGGGAAGAAGAGGGGGTGAGATTGTTACTTGGGAATACCGGAATTTTTGGGCAGGACACAGAGGAGAGGATATGGTGGGAGGAATCTGGAGCTCCCTCATCTATGGAGGAGAACACTCCTCGTGATCGAGCCTCCTGTTTCTGCTGACTTCTTTGCTCACATGGCAGCAACTTGCACACTTACAAATTGACTAAACTCCTCCGTGTTTGTAATTACTGTTTGTTGAGAAACAGTGATATTCCCCTGTGAGGTGTCATTAGGATTAGCGACTCGGCAGGGTGTAGCTTTTCATTCTCCTGTAGGGAAGGAGAAAAAACTCAATATCCCATCTGTCAGAAGTCATTCTCTGCAGCTGAACAAAGCCTGGCTGCAGTAACTGCCTCTAAATGGATTAATCCTCTCCAGCCAACATTATCTGCGGCTCCCTGTTTGCAGTCAACACACCTGTGATTTAGACAATATCCAAAAGGGAAATACATTCTGATACTGTTTTTGTTCAAGGTCGTGGTTTGAATTCAAAGCTCTGGACTGACAAATGTGGCTTTCAGAGAAAATGGCTCCGTTAGAGTTAAAGGAAATAGACAGATTGTCCTTGAAGCCAAACATAGAGAGGTATTAAACCACAAATGATGTAATTCTGCTTGAATTATAGAGACTTTTTGTGACCAAGTTATCATATAAATCTTTTTATTCAGTAAACCAGTAGTAGAATATATCAGGAAAAAAGCAACGCTGTTGGAGAAGACACAGGGGCCCAGTACAAAGAAATCTAGTGTGCAGTGCAGGTGTCTGTCCTGTTTTCCACCTGAAGCAGTTGTCATTTTATCTTGAACACTTTCTCCCAGAGGTGTTTTGTCTACAAAGCTCCCATGTTCCTCTGCTGGAAAACAGCCAATTGCTCCCTTTGGTTTTGTTTAAAGAGTGAGGGTAAACAGGGCAGGTTTCACCAGGCTGCTGTGGGGAAGAAGGGCTAAGCTGAAAGGCAAAGCTTTCGATCTACTGGTCTTTCTTTGCTCCCTCCCACACCTGTTGTCATGAGTCCGTAAGAAGGGTCACTGGGCTCTGCTTTAGAGATATGATTTGGAGCTCAATTATTTGAAAGAAACTCACGGTACAGACACTGCTCCTTTGCTTTAAGAGTGGCCGGTTAAAGTGGTTTGAGATTTGGATGACACCTGGTTGTCTACCTATGAAGGTTTTTGGGGCTCATCCACTTGAGAGAAGACCCTAGGACAGACCTAGAATGAGGGATTATGTATCCATCCTGACCAGGAGATGCTTTGGAATAACCTGACACAACAGATGGACCATCCAGTACACTTGTGGCCCTTTCCCACTAGCACGCCTTGGCCCTACTCGATTTGCAGCGTGTTTCCACTGGCCTGGTACCTCCTAAAACAAGCTAGTTTTAGTACCTACTCCACTCTGGTTCCAAGCGAGCAGAGTCGATACTAAAAGATGACGTCACCGACTGCCGGCTACTGATTGGTCAGACAATGTCGTCATCGATGACTTATAAGCACGACGAGCTAGCATGCTAGCGGTAGCTACCGTTAGCTTACCCTCATACGTCTTTTCTTTGCAGCTCGGTTGCTCTCGTCCTCGGCTTCATTCTGTTGTATAACTTCCAAAACTCTCCTGTGCTTCTCAAGGGGTATTTCTTCTTGCCACCTGCAGCCTTCTTCTGTTTTCCTTTTTTACTCGGTTTGTGACAAAAAGCAACAGATTGTTGTGTAGCGCTCAAAATGGCGTTACCGCAGTGCTGCTCACCCCGTTGTACAGGCGACTGGGGCTGATGGAAAAGCAGCACAAGGGGAGTAGAGTAGAGTCGAGTCGAGTAGAGTAGGGCTAATAGAAAAGGGCCATTAATGGGCTATGGCCGAGAGAAAGTGTTTGGGAATGAGCAGAACATTGCAAAAGTATACCTAGCAAGTGACTGGGCAATTGTTCCATCAATCACTTTTATTACAGGCAAGAGTTAAACTTCCTGAACAAGCTCTTGCAAAAACATGTTTGAATAATAATAATAATAATAATAATAAATTTTATTTATAGAGCGCTTTTCAAAAAACTCAAAGTCGCTTTACAATTAAAATGTTAAAAGTGCAGGTAAAAGCAAGTGTGCAATAGAAAACAGATAAAAGCAAAAATGGTGACAGTGCAAGGTAAAACATTAGTGCAATGAACAAGGGACTAAGAACAGACAGGATTATGGGTTGAAGGCAGAGCGGGAGAGGTGTGTTTTTAATCTGGTTTTGAAGGTGGTGAGGTCAACGGAGTCACGGATGTGTTGTGGGAGTGAGTTCCAGAGAGAGGGGGCGGCAGCTGAAAAGGCTCTGTCCCCCCAGGTTCGGTGCTTGGTCCTAGGGACGGTGAGGAGGTTAGAATCTGAGGAGCGGAAGGTTGAAGGTGAACAAAAGTTTATTTTCTATCATAAAATGCTTTCAATGTTCTTATTTATTTGTTTTGTAATAAATAAATGCAGTCTGGATCTGAAAACTGCTGCTGAAGCTATGCTAATTTTTGTACAAGCAGTAACCTCCTGTCCTAGCTTCCACCTCTCCCTGCTGTACAGAACTGTGATTAGGCCGTGCTGCTTTGGGCTGCTTACAGCCATTGCAGATTGAGTTTAGCAAGATAGATCTGCCTGATCACAGACATTGCATCAGGGGGGTACAGCTGCTGTGCATGGCTATTTGAATTCAGTTGTTAACGAGAACTTACCCTATTGCATGGGAGAATGAGCTTTGCTATCCAACTATAATTAGCTTATGTCTTCACCAAAGTGTAATCTCAAATAAAAGCAAGCAAACTTTAAGCAAAATAAGATTTCCTCTGCAGTAGTTTGGATCCAGTGTCAGTATCCAAGTGCTACAGCCCTGACCAGGAAAAATAGACTATCCTATAAGCCATATGTAAATTGTTATTTCACAACCAAGCTCATTAATTTGTATGTCTCCCAGGAGCTTTATCTCAAAAACCTGAGCGGAGGCTGTATTTCTTACGTATATCTTGACTCTGAGCCCTGCACTCGTAATATTAAAACCTCTATCTTCACATTTCTAGGCTTTGGGAAACAACCCAAGCTGCTGTATTAAAGCACTCAGCATGAAAATGTTGAATTATGTAAGTTTAATATTTAAAGACCTTGAGCGAACTGCCGCACATCACCAGCAACTGATGAATTTGCATCCATTTCATTAAAAACTTCACTCGCCGTTTGTATTCCTGACTGCAGCTGTGATGTTATCAACAAAAATGAAGACATTTGATATTAACCTGCGACTTTTACTCCACGTTTAATCATTTGAACTAATGTTTGCTCTCTGGCTGCTGCATGTGAATTTAATGTGGGGTGCTTTTCCATCCAGCTTAGCAGCTCTGCTTTGAATATTTAACTCAAAGTGCTGATTTGTGCCTTCGCTGCACTGCATCCCTCTGCTGTTTCACAAAGTCTGCGATTCATTTGGTATCAGCACAAAGTCAGAAGCAGAAATAAGCAGCAGATGAAAACTTTCCCTCAGTACAGGATGCAGAAATTCTTCCGTTTTCTGACCTTCTCCCTCACTGTGTCTCCTCTGTAGGTGTGCTGAGCCTGCCAGAGAGCCTGAACCTGCACCGAGACCAGCAGCGCTCTGGGAGGGGCGGGGAGTGTCCGGGGTACACACAGGCCGAGCTTCGTACACTGGAACAGTCGCTGCTCGCAACGCGGGTGGGCAGCATCGCCGAGCTGAGTGAGTACACAATACACAATGTGAGGAAGGGAGCCAAGATGGAGACAAAAACAAGCTCCTGAAACAAAAGTGGGAGATCGATTCCTGCCATGCCAAAAAGATGTTTTCATGTCTCCCAATTACATTTATTGGAGGCTGAAACTCTTAGGGGGTTTCCCAGGGTTCATGAAACAGACTGGGTTTCATACAGTATGTTTCAGTTTATTAAGACATAACTCCTTAGATGAATCATCTAGTTTCAAGGTGGGCCTTCACTCTGATAGACAGACAAAAACAAAACATTAGTAGGACATAAACCATTATAGTGTAGTCATCACTCTAACATTACCAGAGCAACATTATAAAACTGTTAACACACCAAACAAACACAGAAAGCTCTGCCAGCCCAACAAGTCCCTCCCTCATCAGCCCACTAAAGATTCATAGATGTCATCAGTGAGTAATAATTTACATTAATAAACACATACAAACATTTTAACACAGTCCAGCATTTCACATGTGTACAGTTGATTTTGTGTTTCCTCAAAAGAAAGCTAGACCATAAGTAGAGGGTTCAACAATACATGTATCTGTATTGAGCCGTTTGATACAGTGGCCTCGGTTTGGTACACCCTATGAACCAAACAATAGGCAATTTTGTATTTATTTATTTGATCAACTTCTGACGAGCTGCTATGCACTGACAGTTCAGTGAATCTGTGTTCGACTACTCCGGGCAGCATTGCCGAGCACAGATCCGCTGAGCTGCATGTGCAGCTCCTCCCCTTTCATTCGGCCAAGCTGCTGAGACAGAAGAAGCTACATACGCTAGGGCGCTGCAACATGGCGAGTGCTTTACCTTCAGCTGAAATTGAAGACCCTCCACTATCATTCAGATCTGGCATTTGGGACTACTTTGGCGTCCGTGTTAAGTATGACCCTGCTGGTAAGCGTGTCGTGGACAAAAACACAACAGTATGTCGAAAGTGCAACACGATGCTAAACTACGTCGGGGGAAATACAACAAACACCGACATCATCTCGGTGTTAAAGGAGTACTTCACCCAAAGAATGATATGCCTTCATTTTCTACTCACCCTCATGCTGAGCAACACTCTGGAGCACTTTTTTGATGTCTCAAATGCAGCCGGAGGGCCGGGGAGATTTTCCCTGTTAACAAACTTCCATCTAACAGGGGACAACGGAGCCCGAAGAAAAAGGTCCATAAAAGTCCACAAAAACGTGCCCATTTTCCTTCATACTGCTCGTCCGCTGTAATCCAAGGGTCCTGAGCGGGTGACGTCCATAATTAATTCGAAACGAGGTCATTTAGTACATTTTTCAAGCCTAAGCAGTGCTATATCGTACTTCCGCAGTGCACGTCTACACGCGCTCCCTGAACTACGTAAGCCGTCTGGATTGGTCTGCCGTCTTACCCGCTCAGGACACTTGGATTACAGCGGACGAGCAGTATGAAGGAAAATAGGCACGTTTTTGTGGACTTTTATGGACCTTTTTCTTACGGGCGCCATTGTCCCCTGTTAGATGAAGTTTGTTGACAGCGAAAATCCCCCCGGACCTCCGGCTGCATTTGAGACATCAAAAAAAAAGTGCTCCAGAGTGTTGCTCAGCATGAGGGTGAGTAGAAAATGAAGGCATATCATTCTTTGGGTGAATTGTTACTTTAAAACAAGTGGAACCAGACAGAAACAACAAGCAGCACACATGCTACAGACTTTACCTGGGTCATTTAGACAGCCATTAGCACATGATTCAAAGAGGGCAAAGGAAATCAACCGGGCGATAGCGACTTTTATTGCTTTTCTGTTGTGGATAACGCCGGGTTTCAGGACATGGTACGGACACTTGATACACTTATAACAAGTTCTTTGTAATATTTACTCTGCTGCTAAGAATGAACCACATAAGATGGGTGAGTTCTCTAGATACATTTATTTTTTTAATTATTTTTATTTTTACATGGTGATGTTTTTGTTGTTAATGATTCTAAGTATGCACGGGAGAAAGTGCGTGGTTTAGCTGCAAGAGTTACATTTAATGAAAATGTACTCTGAGTTAAAACAAATGTTGGTTATTTTAATAAACCACAAGTAAAAAAAGGCATTGAAATTTCTCATATTTTGTGTTGAAAAAGCATCAAACTGTGACAGAAACGTATCGAACCGAACCGTGCATTATGTGTATCGTTGCACCCCTAACCATTAGTGATAAAACTGACTATATACAAAGGTCAAAGGTCATCTGGGATAGGCCTCAGCCCTAGTAACCCCCAAAGGGATAAGCGGTAAGATGATGGATGGATGAATATACATAACAAATTTCTGATAAGGATAATACAGCATCTGTTAATGAAGTGTCAGCGACTTGAAATTTAGGAGATAAGAGATTTTGCCACATCATCAAGCTGAAATGTGAACTGTTATGTTAAAAAATCATCCCTTCCTGCACATCGATCTGTGTGGCTTGATCATTCAGACTACACTTAGACTTGCTGCATCTGTAGCAGGTGTAAAATGGAAAAAGTAAGGTCTGAGATTAACTTTCTCTGCATACTAAGACAAGGCATAGGGGATATAAACAGCTGTAGTAGCATGTTTTCATTCATGAGCTGTGCTTTTATTGAGTTATCTGCAAATTTAGCAATACTTTTAGATAGATTTTCAAGACCCCTGCAGCCCCTCTTTAGCTTAAAGCTTCAGTTATTAGCTCTGCGACGCTAATGTCTGATGAACTCTTCTTATATAAAAAGCTCCCAGTTCTGCAGCGAATGTTTTATTCACATTAAAGCTGATCAGCTGCAGGACTTATATCCATTAACTATCTGCCAAATAGCTCCATTAGTGAGAGGGAATGCTCACTCCCCGTCCCTGTGGGCTCTCGTAGATGGTGGTCTAAAACCAACCCACTGCTCCATTACCGTCCCCTCACCCCTCCCCTCATTCATCTCCCCCCTGTCAACGCTCTAAGGACAGGAACTTTTCTATTACAGCTGTTCTAACACCTGTTTATGAGCCCCGCCCGGGGACCTTTCAATCCAGGGGCCGCCGCCTCCGAGGCTTTTAACCTCAGCATGAAAGAAAGGGCTCCACCTTTAACTCCACCAACCCCCCGTCTCCTCCCCCGTCCAGTTCTCTCTGCAGTCACATATTAGATCATCCTGTCCCCCGCAGACATCTGCACTCTGTGTCTCTGCATGTTTGTGTCCGTGCATATTTGTCCTCTTTCGACCTCGATGCACATTATAGACCAGCAGCGATTCAACATGCATCATCGATTAACGCCTGCCTAACTGGTCTGTTCTTGTAAATACCATCAGTGGTTTTTCTGTCGGAGCAGTGATTCAGTGTGTGGGACGTTTGTGAAGCATGCTGCCCTTACATGTTTAAATATTGAAGTTCATGCATGTGGAAAAAATCAAAGTATTTTCAAAACTGTCGAAGAAGGAGCTGGTTAGTTGAGAGATGTTAGGGAATTAGTCTAAATACCCATCCAAGTATACCCAAAGAAATCTGAATTCTATTTTTGACCAGCCTTAAAGTTTTTGAAACTCACGTTTGCAAACAGGCAATGATATGGTGGTAGACATGGGCAAACAAAAAAGAGGAACCTTGGTGTAACGTTAATGGAAGAATTTTATATATTTAACACATTTTATGGTAAAATAAAACAGGAACATGAAAAAGTGGCTCAGCTTGACTGTCATCCCCCCTCTAAGTCAGCATAGAGCATTACCGTAAAGTAGGGCTGGACAAAAAATCGATTAAATCGATTAATTCAAATTATTTTCTGCAGAAGATTTAAAATATTAAAAATCAAGATTTTTTTTCTTGCCTTAGTCCAATTGTAAGTTGTTGCAATTTCTGAAAAAAATTACAATTTTCATGATGGTCAGCCTTGTAGGGTTTGCACAAGCACTTTTATAGGCTTGTATTTGTTATTTAAGTAGATTAAATATTGATCAGAGAGTTTCATGCTTATACTGTAAAAATACCTCAGCCTTTTAGTGTTTATGTAGACAAACCTGCCTACGTTTATACTACATAATCAACCTTTGATGACCCAGACTTCGACTTTAAGAGGGAAACATTTAGACAACATAAAGGCAAAACTTGATTTGTTTCATTTTTATGTCACTGGGAGTTTTGTTTCTTTTTAGGGAGGGAAAAATTGATTAAATCGTAAATTGAGTGTTGTGGAAAAAAATCGGGGATTTTATTTCTAGGCCATATCGCCCAGCCCTACTGACCCGTGATTAGTTTGATGGAAATCAGTCAAAGTATTCTTAGAAGCAAAGGTTAAACACAGGGTACCATGACACTGATCTCTGACACACGCCATTCTTGTTTTAGTTTAAACATCAGTGCAAATTTTGATGGAAATCCCTCAAAGCATTCTGATATTTGGTTCAACAAAAGTAAAATATGCTAACATTAGCAATTGGTAGAGATATTAAAGTTTGACCTCTGATCACCAAAATTGATTAATCTCATCCTGGAGTCAGGATGGACATTAGTCTTAGTTTGATGGTAATTCCTTTAAGTGTTCTTGAGATATTTGGTCCAAAAGCTCAGAATGGCAACAAGATACTATGACCTTGACCTTTGACTTATAACCAGTTTATTCTTGAGTCAGAGTGGACATCTATGATTAGTTTGATGGAAGTCCCTCAAAGTTTTCTTGTATTAATGTGGTTTAAGTTTTATGACTTGAGCAATTGGTAGGTAACCTAACACCCCACATGGACGGATTCATATTGGAAATATTTCACTGATCCATCTGGGGAGGAGCCCTGCGAGCATGTTTTCAGGGGCAGAACATTCAAAAACAACAACAGCTTGTGATTGGACGATAGATTGGCTCATTGCACTCATCACAGACCAATCCATATTAAGCAGCAATGCTATGACGTAGCATATGTAGCGGCTAGACATAGTGGCTAACGGCTTACAAGGGCAAACATCAGTCAATGGCCATTAGCCCTAGCGGCTATTTTTAGCAGCTAACTGTTGTTAGACACTATGGCTAACGGCTCTTAAAGGGCAACTCCGTTTTTTTGACACCTGGACCTTATTTTTAGGTTTAAGCATGCTTATATACTCTCTCAGACAAACATCGTGCAGCTCGGAGTCCTTCAGAAGTTATTTAGATCCAACCGATTTAGCCGCACTTAGCGGGGGCCACGGCAAGGGAGCTTCAGCACGGGACGTAATCTCTGCAAAATCGCTCGTCTCTACCACAGCCCGGTTTGTCATTGCAGAGAAATCCTCCAGAGTAGTCAGACATATATTCCTGGATAGATCCATACGCTTGTCAGCCGGTTTCAAGTCCCACTCTGAGCAGCAAACACACTCCTCTTCTGTTGCTATAGGCGAACACTGTCCACAAGCGCACCATCAGTTCGCATTGAGTCGTGGACGTGCTCCTGTTTGTTGTTCTCGAGGCAGCTGTTCTTCTCTCTCCCTCCGCATTCTTCTTTCATGGAGCTCCTCGTCCGTGTACTCAGACTCAAACCGGTCGTCGTAGTCTGACTCTTCGACATCAGATAAATATTCTGCCATGTTGCTCAGCACTGCCGGCTAAAAGTAGGTCAGCTGTACCTTTGTGTCGCACGGTTATGACGTCATCAAAAGTTTGTTTACCAGGTCAGCTGACCCACCTGAAGACGGTAGATGAGCTGACTTTATGACAACACTGGCGATGGATGAAAAAATACAGCCGAAATGAGCGATTTTGCAGAGATTATGTCCCGTGCTGAAGCTCCATTGCCGTGGCCCCCGCTAAGTGCGGCTAAATCGGTTGGATCTAAATAACTTCTGAAGGACTCCGAGCTGCACGATGTTTGTCTGAGTGAGTATATGAGCATGCACACACCTATAAATAAGGTCCAGGTGTCAAAAAAACGGAGTTTCCCTTTAACTGTTGTTTGCCCTTTTTAGTGGTTAACCATAGCGGTTAACAGCTTAACTACCTTACTACCTTAAGACTATTGTTTCACAATAAATTATACCACATAGACGTATCATTTAACACTTACATGTGACATGAACCTCGTCAAAGACAATGCCTACAAAGTAAACTTATGAGGAGAGCATATTTCGCCAAGTATAACTGACTAACCATGATGACCACAGGCTGAACAACATTAGCCGACATTATCTGTACAACAGCAAGTGACTTCACTTCCTGTTGTTGTCACACCCGCTGCTCCCACCTCTCTTCCCTGATTGGGCTGTTAAGCATTTAGCCGAGTGAAACCATTGGACAATGGAGGCTGGCAAGACGGGTTAGGTTGATTTCAGAATCAGGCAGGTCCGTCTGCTCTGCAAGGCTAATTGGTAGGTTCTGAGATACTGAACTGTGACCTCTGACCTCCAAATAAAATCACTTCATCCTGGAGTCAGGATTGACATAAGTGTAAAGCCTAATGGAAATACATGGGAGTATTCTCAAGGTATTTGGTTAAAAACACAGAATGACACGTAGATATCACGATCTTGACCATTGACCTATGTCAACTTTGGATCCAGATTGACATGTTGTTAAATTTTTGAGAAAATTCAATGAATAACAAGTTTGAGTTTGCCTCTCAAAGTAGAGTCCAATATTCAAAAGTTGTTTGTGTGCTTATTAGTGATGATGATGAGCATTATTTTTTAACAGACTAATTAATGGCCTCACAGCTTTAAAAGCATCATTAGCATTCGTAAACATACCCATAATCAGATGGCACAAAAACGCCAGGCTGCTGTTTGGTTCCTCTTTAATACTCGATGTGTTTGATTCCCCCCACCACGCCGCTTCAGCTGCCGGGGGGTTAACATGTGGCTCTTAACACCGCTGATGCCAAACGCTCGCTGTTATTTACTCCATATCAGAGGATTTTACGGCACGATTTCCACCTCATGTTGTGTTAAGTGAACAGATTGATCCACAGCCTAAAACTCGCTGAATGATGTGAGTGTGAAACCGCTCGTTGAGTGTCCTGACTGCATTAAGAGTGCTACTTTTAGCATGTTCAACCATCTCTGGCAGCAGAAACTTAAAGGAACAGATCTGTTAAATGGGCTTATGTATTGTTTTATAGAGGCTTTCTGCAATCATCTAAAGTGCAGCTTGTGTATAATCACTTGCTTAGATTTATGCATGCATTTTAAGTGTAAGTCTGGTGTTCGGATATATTTATCCACCCTTAAAGTCTGCCAAGCTGATAAAGTATACACTGTCAGAAGTCCAAGATTTTTTTATTTTTTTTTTTCGCTGAACTCGATTAGATTCTCATGCTTGATCCTCTGGGTTTCAGTTTCCACACACAAGATGGTCTTCACTCTGTCAGTTAAGTGTTTTGCCTGACTTTCACTATGAGAAAATACAAAAATAACATCATTTTTAACCAGTCAGGATCTCCAAAGAGTCTTTAATGCCCCTATGTGTTTTCTTGTTTGGAGTGCAGCACAGCCCAGTCCTTTAAAAGCTCTCAAACTGCCTGCAGCCTGAACAAAAACATGCAGTAAAATGGAGATATCATCAAGGGGTTTGAGAAACATCACACCCCTCCTTTTGAGCAGCACTCTCTCGGCTACCTGTAATGTTTTGAATTAATTTGAACACGCTGTTGTTAACCTGCAGAGTGATTCAGTTAGACACTTGCTTACAAAAATAATCTTCTAATCTCAGGGGGGGAGGGAAGATCTGAGGTCTTCAGTAAGGATGGTTAAGGCTGCTGAAGTTCTTGATGAGGATGCCTATACTAAACTTTTCCACGCCTTGGGCATCTATTTTATGCAACAGTAGCTTAGCTAAATTAGATTCACTTACGAGCCATGACAGGAACAGTGATATCTGGTTGTCAAAAAAGATGATAGCTTTGGTGAAAGAAGTTGAAACAACAGCTTTCTCTCTCCACAGCCAGCTCAGCATCCAACCATTGTTTCCTTAAACTCCTCCAAACATATAAATCCTGTCCAATATTTGTGCTACTCCTGCTTCGTGCTTACTAACTCTTTCTTTTTCTATCCTTCTGTCAACATTTTACTCTGTTTCTTAGCCGAAACTGGTGTGGAACCCAGTATGGAGATGGGCAAACTTATCATCATGGCATATTAGCTTCCTGCTGCTGAGTGAACAATCACAGTCCTGTCAAAGAGGACAAAGTGGGGAAAGATAGTATGTCCAGTGTGGTGAATGGCATGAAATAGCTTTAAATGCCTGCTTCAGAAACCAGAGTGGATATTACTTTTAAAGGTGCTATGAGGAGAATCTATTACCGGCGACATTAAGACTCTGCTACCCATGAGCACGCACGGCGACTGTCGTAATGCTGCGTTCCAGTAACCTCAGCACTGGGAGTGACATCATCTCCGACTCATCGGTGTTCCAGCTGAAGTTGAAAAAAACATGCCGATCTACCAGGCTATTGTTAGCTGTTGTTAGCACGCCCTGCGTTGTTGTTCACAATTATCACATGAAGAATGTGATTATCACTATGGCAGCATTTTTGTAAATATAAGTCTAACAATACTATGTATACAGCTGATCTTGAGCAACACACCCCAGTCAGAAGTGCAAATAAATGGGTTATTACAGGAGCTAAATAACTGTTCACACTGGGGGCATCCATCTTTGATTGTCAACTCGGGGGTGGCGAGGTTTCACCGAATTCTCAGTAGGAAATTCCGACTTTGGGGGTTGCAGTTGCAGTTTCCTACTCGGAACCCAGAAATTCCTACTTCTGACTACAACTGTAACACACCAAAAGACGTGACCCAAGCCAAAGCGTGTGTTTGTTGTGATGTTAATAAAAATGCAGCTCGGACCTTCCTCAGAACTCTGCATTGCAACTTCTTTTTTCAACAACTTATAGGAGGCAAAGTGACGAGGTAATGTATCTCGTTCTAGTTATGTAGCGGTAGTTTTTGATGTGTAACAACAAGCAATTTATGGAAAACTTAGTTAAGGTTTTGTAGCCGTTTATATATCGCTACTTACAGCCTGGTGCTCTAAGACGTGTCCGAATAATATAAATTTGCTCTAGTTTTAATTGTCTTGTTCCTGAAGTTGAGTATCCAGGCCAGTCCAGCCCTGTCCAACCTAACTGCGAAGCTAAGGAATAACATTTATAGGTAACCTATTTTGATGCTATAAAACTCATCTTAAAGTGTTTATTTCGATCAGGCATATATCTAAAAGTGAGACTTTTTTGTAAATACTTAGAAACTCCTCACAGTCCCTTTAAGTCTAATTTTTGCTCATCATATGCATGAAAAATTACACGTCCGTTTCAAACAGTGATTACGTCACTGTCCACATACTCCCATGCGTCCTTTATGTTGGCAATGGATGTTAACCATTACATCCACCAGGGGGCAGGCCGCAGTCAAAAGTGTCTGACAACAATAGCAACAACAATAGCGGCGGAACTGGCGGCGTGCGGTGTATATATAATAGCGTTGTGAATCTTTTCACCATTCTACTATCCCTGGCGGTTGGAGGATGGAGAATTCTTTGCTCTGGTAGTACCGATGAGAGAAATTGACGACGATTAACATTTTCTTGTTTGTTTCTCTGTCGAGACGCGTATCAGGTTGTGACAGCAGCAACACTGCCCCCATGGTTTCTGGTGGTACTGCTTCTCTGGCCTGTATCCATAAACTTCAATGAAACGTGCAGAAAAACGGACAAAAAGAACGCTACAGAGCTCTGGCCGCATTCGTATGTACCGTTGTGCATAAATGAGCCTTTACATGTCAATGTTTGTGAGAGCCCATGGTTCGACCTCAATAGGCCTTCTTGATCTCATTGACAGCAAAAAGTATACACTTTTCTGAAGCTGCCAAACTTACGTAGTGCTATATGCAGGCAACTTGACACTTGAAGAGAGAAGAATCGATGTATTCTCTGTTGAAGTCCCCCAACTTTTAGATAACTTGAAAACCACTATTTTGAGGGGGGGAAAAAATACTGTTGCTTTAAATCTTACGGATTATAGCATTGCTCAGTGCATGGTGATTACTATTTTGGTCCTGAGCAGGTAAAATTACTTTGTCAAAGTAAGATTAAAGCTCAGTTCAAAAAAGTTGAAACAGCTTACTATCTCAACAACCAGCTAAGTTTCTGAATGTTGTTCCCTTAAGCCCCTCAAACATTTAAAAGCCTGTCCAGTATTTACGCTAGTCCAGCCTCTTGCTTGCTTACCGAATCTTTTTCTTTTGTAGCCTCATTCCTCTCCATTCTCTGCTGTTTTTAGCCTCAGCTGTTGTGGGTCCCAGTATGGACACGGGCAAACTATGTATCCTCATGGCTAACTTGCTTCCCAACACTGAGTGTGTATTCAGGGATTAACTGTCCTGTCCAAGAGGACAAAGTGGCTCAAGACAGTATTTCTAATACGGTGACTGCCGATTATGGACTTCAGATGTCTGCTTTGGAAACCAGAGTGTATGTCACTTTAACTATGTCAGTGTTTGATGGGGGCCATGCTTGGACCTCAATCTCTCTCTGACAAGAGGCATAATGTAGTTTGCCGCAAGTTTTTTGCAAGTTGCCAAACTTAACATAGTGCTAGATGCAAGCAACTTGGTTTTCAGAGAGAGAAGAATTAAAGCCATCGTCTGTTAAAGTCCTCCAACTTTTAGATTGGCTCTGATACTAATATTTTCTTATATATATATATATATATATATATATATATATATATATATATATATATATATATATATATATATATATATATCTTTAAGTCTTCCATAGCATAGGCCATCTTAATAGGTACTGATTAGTGCACATGTACTGATTAGCTAAAATAACCACACAATCATTGCTTGTCAATGTGCCATTAAGAGCTGACTATTTTTATATAAACATTAGGGGTTGGTATGTTAACCAGTTGTCATGTTAACCTTTTATTATAGGTGATGGATATAAAAACAATCTAAATGGAGAGATGTTTGAAATCAGCAGACTTTCTCAGATTACTGAGCTGAGCCCAAAGACTCAGATCACTGAAATAGTTGAAAGTCCCATGAGCGAGACTGGACAAACATAAAAAAAAAAACACTTTTTGATTTATGATAGACCACAGATTATTCCAGTTTGTGTAACAGTGTTTAAACTTGATTTGATCATGGTTGAACTCATTTGCTGCTTGCTAGCCTATGGGCCCAGTTTAGTGAACATCACTATTGACTGAATTTGGCCCTAAAGTTTGAAATAGACGGGCTTTACTGGTCTACATGTGATGTTAACTCATGCCTAATGGGGCTTTTGTAATGATGTAGGCATCTGGGGCTCAAATACATCCTGTGGCTCCTTTACTATATGTCATTACCTACTCTTTCTCTCTGGTTTCCATCTCCTGCCATCTTGTATTAATACAAGCTCAAAACACAAATAGATATCTTTAAAAATCCAACAAGACTAGATGTTTTAAAGATTATCCCTGTGGGCTGCAGCAACCACAGTGCTTCCAACATCAGATCAGATGTGGCCCAGTGATATTTTAACAATACTGCAACAATATTCATGGACTGTTTGAAGTATGAGTCAGAGGAACTAACAAGAGATAGAGGGCTTTTCCAACGAGGGCGTCGTAGTTAAATCAATTCTAGTGTTTGTAACATCGTAGGAAGATGCGTTGTCTGTTTTATTGAGTCACTCGTCTTCTACTTTTCAGCACATATTACAATAAAAACAGCCATCTGAATGAAAGTATAATGAGTTTTGGTAACTCCAGGAAATCTCAGATAGCACAAAACAGCAGGGGAAGTGGTGAAAAGAAAATAACATGATCAAGAAAAATGTGTGCAGTCACAAAAGATAAAGCACGAAAGTAAAATGGGAGCCCTCATTGATCTGCTAATGCACTGAGGTGTTTAACTCTTTCAATAGACAATGTAGAAAAAAAAATTAGTAAGAGGGTTTGTCACAAAACACTCAGCTCAGATGCATTTTAAGAAGAATATAAAACTCCATTAACAAGCTGCCAGAATGTCTCTTTTCTCTCGCTTGGACTCCCAAGAATATTTTTGCTGTTTTGTTGATTCACTTGTCAACAAATCAATTTCTCTATCACACAGAGAAATGAAACTGGGATTCAGTTCCATTTACACATAAGTCAGTAAATCCTTGGAGAAAATGAAAGCGTGTGAATGTTTTTCTTGTCTTTAAATATTCATTTTACAATCTAGCAAAGAAAATGTTGCTTTAAACCTGGCTCCTATTACTCTAACTGCTAAATTATAAGTAATACAGGCTGATTCAACTATTCATTAGCCTTTTTTATACAAGTTACTTCATCTAATTAAAAAGTGCCACTTAAAGATTAAAAATGTAGTGTTAATTGGAATACAGCAAAATCACCACCAAATTAACATTATCAGAGGGACTATGAAGACTTTTTAAACATCTATATGGGTCAACACCACAAAGTGTTGTTTTCACTTTTTGAGGAGTTGGTATTTTAAATTCTCACTTTGTGTAACTGGTTTTCAAAGCTTTCTAACTCTTGACAGTGTAACTTCTAATCAATACATTTATGAAGTTTTATGATTGTACTCAGTAGAATATCCTAACTTAAAGAGAATGTGAGGAGTTTCTAAGTAATTACAAAAAAGTCTCACTTTTAGATATATGCCTGATGGAAATACACACTTATAATAATAATAATGATAATAATGCATTTTATTTAAAATCGCCTTTCAAGACACTCAAGGACGCTGAACAAGATTAAAAACAACCACAATAAAATCATCAGTAAAATAAAATCAACAATAATGATAAAATCAACAATAGAAAAGCACAAACAGAGAAGGACCGGTGGGGAGAGGAGGTAAGTTAATGTCAAGTGGGGTATGCAGTCCTGAACAGGTGAGTTTTGAGTCTGGACTTGAAAAGAGACAGGGAGGTCAGGTTTCGGAGGTCTGGCGGAAGAGAGTTCCAGAGCTGGGGAGCAGAGCGACTGAAGGCCCTGCTCCCCATGGTGCTGAGGCAGGCAGAGGGCACAATGAGGTGGGTGGAGGAGGAGAATCTGAGGGAGTGGGTTGAAGTGGCAACGTTGAGGAGGTCAGACAGATATGGAGGGGCGAGGTTGTGGATGGCTTTGAAAGTATACAGAAGGATTTTGAATTCTATTCTATGCTTGACCGCTAACCAGTGGAGCTGCTGAAGGATGGGGGTGATGTGATGGTGGGAGGGGGTTCTGGTGATAATACGGGCAGCTGAGTTCTGGACCAGTTGGATTTTGTGGAGTGACTTTTGGGGAAGACCGAAGAGGAGAGAGTTACAATAGTCTAACCGAGAGGTGACGAGGCTGTGAACAAACTTTAAGATGAGTTTTATAGCATCAAAATAGGTTATCTATAAATGCTATTCCTTAGCCTTCCGGTCGGGTCGGACAGGGCTGGACTGGCCTGGATACTCAACTTCAGGAACAAGACCATTAAAACTAGAGCAAATTTATATTATTCAGACACGTCTTAGAGCACCGGGCTGTAAGTAGCCATATATAGCCGGCTACAAAACTATGATACTAAGTTTTACAAAAATTGCTTGTTGTCACACATCAAAAACTACCGCTACGTAACTAGAAAGAGATACATTACCTCGTCGCTTTGCACCCTGTAAGTTGTTAAAAAAAAGAGGTTGTAAGCAATGCAGAGTTCTGAGGAAGGTCCGAACTGCATTCATTAGCATCACAACAAACACACGCTTTTGCTTGGGTCACGTCTTTACGACAGTCGCTCTTTAAGTCGCTGGAAATAGATTCCCCTCATAGCACCTTTAATATTTAATGAAACTTAAGATAAGTGTTTGGGAGTTCACCACCTGGTAGTTGGGCATTGTACTGCAACCTAAAGGGCATAAAATCTATTCCAAATATCTGTCTACTTTTGCGGACACCATGCATGAAAAGGTTAATGCAACCTCCAGTCTGTTTTTAAAGGAGACATATCATGCTGATGCATGATTTAATACTTACATATACAATTGTAATATAATAAATTTGAAAACAAGACCTTACGACCCCTTAATTTTCAAAAAATGAGATATTGTATTTTTTCTGATATCCTAGAACGAGATTTGATGCCTCTGAAAATAGGTCATTGCGAGATGTCCGCGAGATTTCAAACGTCATGACAATATGAGGTACCTTTCTTTTTATTGGAGTAATCTGATAAAACACTTCCTCCTCTGTGATGTCCGTCAGCCCCAAACCCTCACCGAGGAACACATCCAGCAGCAGGGGTATATAGCTCCCTCGCTCACTCTCCCTCATTACCAGCTCTGGCCTGTAGGGGAACTCAATACGCGGTCGCTGCTTTGAGCCTGCTGGAAAATACAGTAGAAGAAGAACAACAGGCTGGCTCTACCCCAGATAGAACTGACCAATCAGAGCACAAAGGGCTGTGACGTTGCGAGGTAACTTTAGGTCATCCTTGAGACCAAGTGTTTCAACAAGAGCTTCATAATGGCCTAAAATAAGGATTTTGAGAATGCTGCTGTGGGGCAATGAAGGAACTAAATGACTTGTACTGAGGGCAGAAATGCATTACAGGCATCCTAGTCTGGCATAGTGAAAAGGAGAAACAAGCATGATATGTCCCCTTTAATATCGTAAAGTGTATGCTCATGAAGAAAACATGACTAATTCTATCATGACAGCTTTTAACACAGTGATGCTACCGAGAAATTCCAATTTTCCTCTTATGATCTCTTTAGTGGACATGACAACCTATGAGCTTCAACAGAAATTACATGTACAGGGATGTCTGGAGAACAATACTGGGAAGTCACATCCACTTTTTACCTCCACCAAGGAGGTTATGTTTTCGGGAGAGTTTGTTTGTCCGTCCATCTGTGAACAAAATAACTCAAAAAGTAATGGATGGCTTTGGATGAAATTTTCAGGAAATGTTCAGCATGGGAAAAGAAAGAACTGATTCAATGTTGGTGTTGATCCAGATCAGCGTCTGGCCGCCATGGCAAAAAATGTGATTTTTGTGAATAACTACTGAACTAAAATAGATATCATTATGAATCCAATTGCTGATGGTATGTTTTCATGGTCAAGGAACCTAAATATTTTGATGAAATAAAGGTAAGACTAATGTTTATGGTCGAAATCAGAATATGGCTGAGGACTGTGGCACTGGCAGAGGTCTGCGCTCTCCGAGTGCTTTTCTAGTTTCTTTTTTTAACCAGAAGCATCCTGTTGATAAATAAATACAGTATCTCATTTTACCGGGGAGTCCAGGCCATGACAGCAGCAAAAGAAGTTTCACACAAAATAACAAAAGACAAGGATGACAACAAAGGATTTACAGTCATCAAATCAGCAGCATTCAGCAATAAAACATGTGCATACACTGTTCAAATGATCCTTAATTTGGTTTTAATATCCCCCAAATTAATACAATGTTTTAAAGTGACTCTGAAGGTAAGACTAAGAAAATCAGACAAAAACTTTAACAACAATGACAGGTGAGGGACGTAGCAACACTCATGAGGACTTACGCTAAAACAGCCTGTTCTGAGCAGGGAGGAAACTGAGGGGTTTATGGGCACGCCGAAATTCAATACCTTAGTTTTAAGGGAGGAAAAATCTGTTCAGGGGACTGATACCAGTGTAAAATTGTTAAAGAGTGAGTAATATGTAGGATTTTAACGTTTCATTTCAGTTTGATATATACAGTCAAACTTTAATTTAACAGGAAATCAAATAAATATGATTCTTTTATAGGATATAGAAGTCTAAACTCAATGCTGATAGAAAGCTTGGCACTGTGACGGCACTGCAATATGTAGTAATTTAATTAAAACAGCATATCAACATTTTACCACCACTGGTTGTTGGCAGCAAGACGTTTTAGAGGAAACCTTTATAATGAGTAAATCAAACAGAAACTGTAAAAGCAGTGGGATTTATGTCCATATTCTCTCAACTGAGAGCCGTGGGGCCAACATGGAATTAATTAAAGTAGTGTGATTATTAGTCTGCCACTCCCAAAGTGAATTCAGATCAACTATGAATTCAAAGCGGAAATTACAGTTATTACATTTTATCTAATGGACATAAGGCTCTTTATTTAATCTTAACTTTTCTTTTCTTCTCAAAGTGTCATTTTGGCTCAATATCTTCTGAATATTTGAATATATCACAGTTTTCTACAGACATTGTGTTAGTGGGATTTATGCCCTCAATCACAACACCGAGAGCGTCAGAGCTGATATGGAATTAATTGAAATAATTTAGATGTAAGTGACGCAGTCTGCCGCTCCAGGGCTTGACTCAAATTGCCCACGAGAACACAAACTTGAGGATGACTCACCCCTGCAGTATCATTAATTTGTCTTATTGGTAGCTTTACTGTTTAACTCAATTTTCCCATTTCTCTTTTGATAGGCATTTCAGCTCAATGTGGTCTGTTTTAATTTGTATAAATGAAAGACATGTAGGATTTATTTCATTGTATTCAAAGTCCATATTGGCTCACAGCACGGTGTTGTGGCCACGCTGCAATAACTGATGATTCAATTGAGCAAGCAAATCAACATTTTACCACCTCTGGGTGTTGGCAGCAGGACACTTAGGAGGAAATTTAATGAGAAAATCAAACAGAAACTTTAAAAGTGTGAGTGGGATTTATGCCACTTTCCTCATAAATGAGGGCACAGGGGTCAATGTGGAATTAAAGCAGTTTGATCATAAATTGCGAAGCCCCCCCACTCTCAAAGTGAATTGGTATTGCGTGCATGATCAAATATGTGAAGAATTCAAGGCAAAATCACTAATTATTAAACTCTTTTTCTTAAAGCTAGGGTTAGTAATCTGATTTAGATACACTTTTTGTAATACTGGTTGAAATGATCTTCATGACCCGATGGCAATCAATTCATAATGTGTTCTTAAAATAGAGTGAAAAATATCCGCTATCTACAGCAGGAGTAAAACAGGGAATACACCAACCAATAAACATGTCGTGTCACCAATTTTTAAACCAATTAAATCCCTTGTCATTGTACCTGCCTCCTGTGCGTACATTTTGCCGGCGTGCACAGACTCGGTGTGTGTAGCCGATTTGGGAGGGATCAGAGTCCGTGGGAGAATGCTTAACTTTCAAGTTTTGTCTTTGAAAAAAAGGGTTTGGAGATGAATCAGTCTCCTGGATATATCACCCGCGCGTGTGCATGTGAGCGGGAGGTGGGGGGTTCATTTTGGAGGAGGGGTGGGAGGGGCTAGAGCCCTGAGGAGATGCTACATTTAAATTAATGCTAGTTTTCCAAAATTACCGACCCCAGCTTTAACGGATGTTGACCTTCTCAACTCTTTCATTTTCACTAAAGTTCTATTTTGGCACAGTATCCTCTGTTAATGTGTACTCAGGCAAATAATGCAAAAAGTATATTTTACCCCGGGTTTGAATGTTCAAATTTGATCGTTCTGTAGTGTGAAAATGCTGTTTAAATGTGAGTAACCTAATCAAATGGGCATATTAGTACTAAACATTATATCAATGTTTTTTTTTTATTATTTATTTCATCTTTGTTTAACCAGGAAAACAAAGTCAATGAGATTAAAAATCACCTTTTTAAAAGTATCCTAGTATGAGGTTATTGTGCCACTAGAAACTACATTTTTAATAAAACATAGAATTTGAAATGCATGATCTGTAACCAAATGTAATGTTTTGAAATTGATTTTATTTGTTTTGATATACTGTATTTTACCAAAAAAAAATCATCTAATTGCTTAAATTCAGAACCTCGAATTCACAAAATTCAGATTCAGGTTTACAAGTCAATTTTAATCCAGAGTGGCATGACCATCACGTAATATGTGCCTGTAAGGGAGACTAATCGAGCTCAGATTTACATCTGAAGGTGCGTTCACACCGGATGCTACTTGTACTACCTCAGCGATCACTCTCCATTCAAAGTCATTGTACAGTCGCGATGGGGTGGGGCTTACCCACCCGCGATGCGACGGCCGCGTACAAGACGATCACTTCACTCGTCGCGCGATGTCAAAGTTAAAAAAAAGTTGATCTATTCAGGCGATGTCGTGTGTGGCTGTGCAGCATCAGCCAATCAGCGGTGTGTGTATGTGTGACGGTGCCCTAGACAGACAGTTATTCATCCGGACTACAGGGCGGATGAGTTCCGTCTAGGCAGAACTAATGTCAGTGAGGACATTAGTTCCGCCTAGACGGACAGCGGTAAACTCCCAGATAATGCTGCTGCAGGGCATCAGCTGCAGTGTTTTGTGTTTGATAAGTGAATGAAAGGGATACACCTGGAATAATGTCCGCTTATACATCCTATTATATGATATATGATATGATCGCGGTGAAACTCGAATAGACGTGACATCACCGAGCGACGGCTGATGACCAAAATGAGGTATTTATGGACGCGCGACGCTACATCAGTGGGCGATGCGATTTTGGTAGCTGGGTAGCTGGGTCGCTTGCGGTGTGAATGCAGCATGAGAGGAACGAGCTGAGACAGCATTAGTTCAACGATGGCTATAGACCAGCCACTAAATAATCAGGATTGAAATCACATACACGCCCCTTTTGTCTATGAAAAAACATCCAGTGTAACATTACGACCAAATACATTAATTTATTTGGCTGGCCAAGATAGGCAGCAGCAAAGTTAACAACACTCACCCCGATTTCGGCCCAGAAGTTGTAGGATTTTGGGACTTGTGGGCCACAAAAATTGTTTTGTGTGTGATACTGGCTGACAACAACAGGCCCATCAGTGCAGTGGCTGATGAGGGCAAATGGCATACAACGCTCAATGCAGTTCAATTAGAGGAAACAACTTTCGAGTATGAGAACACAACCGATGTTAGCACAAATAAAACATACACCGAAAGGCAGTGCAAATGAAATAAAAAAACAAACGCATTAGCAGCAAAAACACTGCAAGTTCAAAATAAAACAGAGGCCTGTAAATGGTCCCTGGCCATAGTGTGGACACCCCTGCTCTAGAGCTTTTAGTTTAAGAGGCATTTCATGTCAATATCCACTGTCGTTCTTCATATAAAAGAGGAAATGCACAGATGTATGGGTTTATTTATAGTAATAATAATACATTTTATATAAGGATGCTTTTCATGACACTCAAGGTCACCTTACAAAAGATAAAAAGTGCATTAAAATAAGATTCCAAGTCTAAATTAGAATTTTCCTCATGTTGTTGATGCACTGCAGCATTTCTTTATTCATCCAATGAGCAGATCAGCGTTTTACCACCCCTGGGTGTTGGCAGCAGGACACATTTGGAGTAGATTTTAATGAATAAATCAAACAGAAACTTTAAAAGTGTGAGTGGGAATTTTCCCCCCATCTCATAAGTGAAGGCGCCGGGGCCAATGTGGAATTAATTATAGCAGTTTTGATTGTAAGTGTTGAAGCCCAACATTCAAGAGCTGGTTTCAAACTGCCAACACACACACAGACTACAACATGAGAAATCAGAGACAACATTCATCTTCTAATAATGTTTTTACTCAAACCCCTTCATATAAATCTTTTTTTCAGCCTCATCTGTTCCTGTTTTGAATTAATTGTCATTTTAGAAGAACATTTATTTAAAAATTGTTTCATTTAATAATGCTTTAATTATGCTGAGTAGAATTCCGGGGTTTTAAGATTTAGATTTGGTGGGTGCTGTTAGTGTGCAGCAGTAATTGATTTAGTTAAATGAGCCGATCAACATTTTACCACCGCTGGATGTTGGCACCAGAACGGACGTTTTAATGAGTAAATTACTCAGAAAATTTAAAGGTGTGAGCCAGAAAAACCCACAATTCCATTACTAAGGGCACAAACTGAAACTATTTTAACTTTAAAGCAGTTTGATTATTAGTGGTGAAGTCCACCAGTCTCTTCTTAAGTCCAAACTGTCTACAGGAGAATATTCATTAAGGAGGTGAAGGTTGTTTGATGTCGCTTTCACACTGAAAATTCAGCAGACTGTTCGATCCAGGAGTGAAGATGCAATATTGTCTCATTTTCTCTTGGTTTTCTTCCAAACAACACCTACTTGGGCAAACCAAAGTCTGCCAAATTTGTAATGTAGTCTCCCGCTACTAGTTGAGACTGCAGTTTTGGTGTTTCTGCCACCTGGTCCATCCATGCATTATGAGACTGAAATACACAACCAGCGTATTGTTCAGCACTGAGCAGTCTGGAAGTATTTTTTGCCATAGAATAAAGATAAATCTGAATTTTCTGGATGGTGCTTGCATATCAACTGTCAAGATATTGCGTGCAAACTGGCAGATGTTGACCTGTGAAGCTGGCGGTGCTACCAATGCTAATGTTAGCTGTGCTCTCCATTAACTTTCTTGTTGTGATATTTGGCCAAATCCAGGCCACAATTCCCTCCCTTTTGGTTCGTTCGTCATGTTAGTCAATGTGTCGTTCTGAAGGTTTTCAAACCCACCCTGAACCAAACTCTGGTCTACCTGGACCCCAGTTTTTTGACGAACCAGAGATCAGTTCTTTGGTCCACACCAGAGTTTGTGTGAGCTTTCACACAGCCCAAAGGGACTGAACGGGTCCTGACTAAACGTGGTAAGTACGAAAGCATCCTGATAGGTCTCAGGTCCCTTTGTCTAACATTTTTTTGTCTACATGCCCAAAGATTTTCTGTGGCAAAGTCCACCATTTCAAGCCAGAGTCAAATTTCTTTCTGAAACAGGTAATTGATCTACAGATTTATATGAACTTTCTTAAAATAGAAAATGATTCAACTAGAATCTGGAAACATTTTGGTCCAGATTGGCATGATAGGATCACTCAATTTATGCCAATTTGCTTGGGAATCTTGTTGCACTGCATTTGAAAGGTGCTCTGTTAAATTGAGATCTGGTGACTGTGGAGGCCTCTGGAGCACAGTGAACTCAATGTCGTGTCCATGAACCAGATTGACATGATTAGAGCTTAGAGATGTGGCATGTTACCCAGCTTTGAGTAGGCATCAGAAGATGGGTCGATCTGAACCGGAGTTCTTAGAGGAAATGCAGCCTAAGTTTTGAGCTGGTAGCTGACATGCTAGGCATCCTAGCGGCGTGGTTATCTGCTGCTAAAGACCATCGTGTTAAAGATTTGACATCAAGACATTAGCTGTGTTCGAAATCGCTCACTGTCACGGACATAGTGCACTAAATAGTGTGTTCGCCATTTTGTAGTGTTGTTCGACTTCTCAGCAGTTAATCATCCACTATATAGTGCACTACAAAATACCCACAATGCACAGCAAAAGTGAGTGTACATACGGTGTACCCTATATTGTACTCCCATATACCACAATGCAATGCGGTCATGTTTTTCCATAGAAGAAGAAGAGAAGGAAGGCCACTAGGTGCTGCTTTCATTCATAAATGTAAAACAATGCTAAAGTATCTTTAACACGTTCGTAGCGTAGCTCTTTAACGTCTTTTAGCGGCTGTAAACAGCTTCAAAATTTGCTACTTATCCTCCCGAGTGCCCGGTTTGTTTACGTGAATTATGGCGCATCCACTTCCGTTACAGGGATAACCGGCTCATCAGCTGACGCTATGACGTTTGGAAAATTTCAGTGTAGTGTCCGAAATGTCGTTTGGTCATTCCCTATGTAGTCCACTATTTCATTTACACTACATAGGGGATAGTGAGTGAGTGAATGAGTGGACGATTTCAAACAAAGCTATGGTCTTCTCTGAATTGTTTATATAGAATTTTATTTTACGTTACTGTTGGCTCTCTATCATCTCTAACTACACTGGCAATTCTTCTTGGACTTCTGACATCAAAAAGGCAACTAGTCAACTGCCGCACTCTGGACACATTCTCTTTTCTGGACCATAAACCCTAGAGATGGTTGTGCATGTAAGTAAGCAGATCAGACCAACCCATCTAGCACTGATAACCATTCTACGTTCAAAGTCACTTGAAGCTGGATTGGACTTCAGCAAGTTGCCATGAATATGTCTACATGCCTAAATGCATTGACTTGCAGTCAAGTGATTTGCTGGTTAAAGGGTGTTTCTATGAAGTTGTTATTTTTCATTTTGCTCTCATTGAGTCTTATATCATGTTTTGTATAATCATTTAAGTCAATCCCTTGATAATGGGCTCCTTGTCCGTCTTCAATCAATAAAAGTAAAACAGAAACAGAAAGGCTTCCATCTTCTTTCAGCTGAAACCACAGCGTCTGGCTTTAATGCCAGGCTGTTGTCCTTCCTCTGATGCCACTATTACATCACTATGCAGTAAAAACACAGGACCATCTGAATTACTGCAGCAGGATTCCTGTAAGATCCAAGGACACACCAGCCTCTCCGCTTTTGGAAATCAGGTTACAGCCAAAATATGAGATTTCCTGAGAGAATATGAACAATGCTGCTCTGGCATTTGTATACAGTGCTGGGAAGAGGCCGATAACGGCTGCCAGTCATCTCAGCAGCAGCCTCCATCATAAACCATAATTACTTTAATGTTTGTAATGAGATGTAATGTGATAATGATAGGTTAGTGTGGTAAATGATCTACACACAAACTTAAGTAACATGACAGAGATATGGAGCTAACTGATGACAGGAGGCAGATGAGACTGAACACGTAAATATGGGGGTATAAACAAATTTGAGCTCAGCATCTAAACACATAAATGAAACCACTCAAAAGTAGGGAGCCCACAGAGCTGTAAGTGAGGGCAATTTCATACCTGACTTATCCCGTAATTAATGGGAAATAGAAGCTGCTCAAAAGGGACATTTATCACTTTATCTTTAATTCTATTCTGTCGAGCTGAAGCATAAATCTTTGCTTTTCTGAGGTCACTGCGGTCTCATGGGTCTTCTCATTACCCATTTTTCACTGCTGCTCACGTCATCCTCATAACAGTAAATTTACTTGCTGTTTTAAAGAGACCATATTTTGGCTTAACTCTGGTTTATGTATTATTTTTTGATGACTGCCAGGGCCTAGGTCCCCAACCACTGGGCTGCCAACTAATACAAGGTCATAGAGAAACAAAAATGATGAAACTTATAATCCATTTTTAAATGAGTGCAGTCAAAAGGTGTGTTATCTTGAAAGGATGACTATCCTTATACATCCACCTGTGTGCTTTGGCTGTGCAGACTTCACACTAAGGCTGTCTGTTTGCTTCACCACTTTGATAAACTAGAAAGGCACTCGGAGAGCACAGACCTCCGCCAGCACCACAGTCCTCTCCCATATTGTGATTTTTACCATAAATTTTAGTCCTACCTTTATTTAATGTAAATATTTAGATTCGTTGACCATGATAAGATACCATTAGCAGTTGGTTTCATAATGATATCTATTTGAGTTCAGTAGTTATTCACGAAAATCACATTTTTTGTCATGGCGGATCTAGACGTTGATCCAGATCAACACCAAAATTGAATCAGTTCTTCCTTTTCCCATGCTGAACATTTCCTGAAAATTTCATCAAAATCCATCCTTAACTTTTTGAGTTATTTTGTTCACAGACAGACAGACAGACCAACAGACTCTCCCGAAAACATTACCTCCTTGGCAGAGGTAATGAAAAACTAAAACCAGAGATAAACTCACTGTTAAACTTTGTGCTAATGCTCTTTTATACCCCAGCACTGATTTATAGAAACATCAGATCAACTGGGATTGATGACCGATCAATAAAACACACACAGTCAGCAACATATGCATGACTTTTGTAGGTTAGAGCAGGCAGCAGACCAAGCAAACTTACAGACACAAGTTCAAGCCCACAATAAAGCCGAGGCTTTGGAATGGTGGAGATTAAATTTTAAAGAGCAGTGGTGTGCACAGACTTTTCAAGGGCAGGAGCGAAAAAGAAAAACGGGTACATACAGCGCGTTCTCACCACTGAAGAGGGACGTAGTTTTGAGTGTTTTTAAGGGGACTTTAACATGGATTTCGCCTCTCATGAGGGCACTTTAATGCACATCTTTTAAGAACAAAGTGAGGTGTTTTAATTGATGCAAAATTAGAACACAAAAAGGCCTAGTTGACCTGATAAAACTTTGATTTTTAGTTTTACAGGATATGTGATATTGAGCCAGGCAGTGACTTGAAGGTGACTTTTAGGCCCCATCCACACAAAGACAAAATGCTTAACAGTTTCCAAAACGATTGTCATAAAGACGAAGGCGTCCCAGAAAATGTGTGTGTCTACATGAATGCACCCGATACGCATCAAAACGCTATAAAACACATGCCAGACCTCTAGGGCCGCTGTAACAATATGACGGAAACAAGCGGAAACAGTTGAAAAAACAGTGGGCATGCGCACTTGCAGCAAAAGTTGTAAACAGAGACCACCGTAATGTGTCCTCGATATTTGTTTGTTCAGCTCGGTGGTGATTGAGAAGAAGGAGATTTTGCTGCAGCAGGGATAGTAGGGTCACTAGCTTCATCGGCACATATGCTACACAGTACGCTGCCATTGTTGTTGTTGTTGTTGCCGTGTGTGGCGCATGCGTGTCAATGACGATATGAAACTATGACCTAAGCATATCTGAAAAGTTACGGAGAGCCAGTAATCACGGAGCTGCGTATACGGCATTTCAAAATCTTTCCACTCTGGAACCTGGTTTCAGAAATGATCGTTTACAGTTCCCCAAAACGCCGTCTTCGTATGGATGATACCCAGATTCAGCAAAAAATGTATGGCTTAGACCTCGGTCTGTCTTCGTGTGGATGGGGTCTTAGTTCAATAAGTTAGCTGAAAAGCCTTGAACTTAACTTTTGACTTCATCACCTTCTTTATATTTTCTCTTTTGATGTTTAAGATAATGCTTCTGCTGCCTCCAATTCTATGAGTGGAGGTCAGAACTGAAAAGCAAACCAAACAGTAAAGAATGTCTGCATTTTGGGCTCTAATGTTTACTAAATGGTACATATATAGAGCACTTAAAACTGTTTTGTGATTAAGGAGGTGGGCTCACATGTTAGTTCTGCTACCACATCAGCAGCAGATTATAAACTTAACATATTAATGCTGAAACAGACATTGTAATTATGACAAATTTAGATTTATAAATGCAAATGAAGATAAAGATTTGTCTTTTAACATTTTAAAATATAGGGACATCTTTCTTGAAGTTCTTCCTCTTACTGACCTTCACTACGCCATTGCTAACTTTTATTAACAAGACGGTCATTTATCTTTAAGAATATGATTTATCTAGAGCCCTTTCTTTGTTCTCTAAAATTTCTGCCAGCATTTAAGGGTCCAGGGGGAAAAAAGCTGCTCTGTGTAAATGGTAAATTCCCTCATATTTCATCTCTTTGTCCAGGCACAGAGTAAATCGCCGATGGCAGATTTGGGCAGCCCTTTCTCCGGCTGTTTGCACTTTCCCCTCATCTCTCTGACGCTCTGCCATGAAGGATAACTTTCTTTCCCCTGTGTTTTCTTCATGTGCTGTGTCCTGCGTGGCGTATAGGATCCATAGGCGCCAAGCAGACATATTGTGACCAGGTGCGACAGAGAAAGAGGCTGTTTCGTTTGTCAGCGCGGCGTCTGCCCTGTGGGTCAGGGAGCAGCCGCTGGGCAAATAAACGGGGAAATGTAATACAGTGCAGACCTCTGACAATGAGGCCCTCCATTCCTGGAGACGGGTGTGCCTCTACTGCGGCGAAAACCAAGGCTACAAGCCAGAATTATGAGTATTTTGATGGACTCTAAATCCAGTATTTGATACTATTTCAGGGATTTAAACATTTTAAGCAGTTTTTGGCAAAGTATGCAGTTCTTCCCCCAAAAGAACATCTGACATTTTAATAAAAGCAAGATAAAATTTAGAGAAAGAGTTGTCACCATAACGAAGGTTTAAGCTAAGTTATGACTTTCAGTAAGAATCAGACAATACTAACAACTTGTTTGATCTTTTCCGGGAGGAGGAGGGGGTACCAATCAATCTCAGGGCCACATAGAGAGACAGACAACAAGTCAGACTTACACTCATACCTAAGGTTGAAGCTTTGGTATGATTTTTTAGTAAGAATCAGTTCATTTTAACAACTTGTTTGATACGAGAAACAGGAATTGATGTCCATTTTCATCCATTTTCGACAATGCATATCCCTTTGGAGTTGGGGGATTGCTAGCCAATCTCAGGGCCACATAGAGAGATAGACAACTAGTCATACTCGCACTTATACATAAGGGCAACCAGTCAAACTAAATGAGTATATGTTTTCGATGACAATGCTCGGCACAAAAGGACCCAAACGCCAGACTCAACAAAAAGCTCTTTCATAAAAAAAAAACACTCAAAGTAAAGAACAAAAAATCCCAGCAAAGCTGGCAACTAAATTCACAAAGGCAACCAAATTCATCAGAACAAAAACACAAAAGGCAGTACCTTTATCAGGTAAAAAACACACGTGGCTCAGACAAGGACATGAACATGGGACAACACGATCTGGCATAAGACAAGGGGAGACACAGACTTTTATACATTAGGTAATGGGGCACAGGTGGAAACAATGAGGGGTGGAGCTCACAATGACAACGGCAGGAAAACATGAAGTTGCCTGAAACGAGAGGAGAATAGTGACTACAAAATAAAAGCTGACAAGACAATATAAAAGACAACACAGCAGTAAAAAGTGCAAACTTAACATGACTGATAAGACATGACATTCGATCTGTCAGAGGAAGCCGGAATCCCGAGAGAGAACCCACATATGCACAGAAAGGCCCTGCCCGACCCGGGGATCGAACCAACAACCTCCATGCTGTGAGGTACATGTTCGTCCATCATGCCGCCCTGGAGTAATTGTCCTCTGAATCTGATATCTAATGAATTGTTTATTTCTACTGATGGAATATTTTAGGTGCATCCCTCTAATTTTTTGAGTCTGGATTTGATTCAGCTTTGTCTCACATAAGACAGTTGAAGCAATACAAATATTTATTCATCTCTTCCAGGGTTTACTGTACTTTTTGACTCATTTTTGCTCTACTATTCTCAAGTACTTCATACAAACCTGTATCAAAAGTACTGAAATATTCCTTTATAGGTCTTTGTAGTAGAATGTGATTCATCTGAGAAAACAATCAAAAATTTATTTTTTTCCAATGCTTTCCCATGTTGGTCCCAAAGGGACATTACAGAATTGTCAAATTACACTTTAAGAGTGTTTCATAAATCATATTTAAAAAAAAAAAAAAGAAAAAGGTCGAGGACATCCAGCAAACCAATTAGGCCTGATGCATTATTAAAGAATGTAGTACAAATATAGATAGATAAATTCAAAAGTAAAATAAAGCGGAGTCTCAGGCCGTTCCTGTTGTCACCTCAGCTTTGTTCGGTTTGACTAGCATGTGCAATGTTCAGCATGGGAAAAGGAAGAACTGATTCGATTTTGATGTTGATCGGGATCAGCGTCTGGCTGCCATGGTGAAAAATGTGATTTCTGTGAATAACTACTGAACTAAAGTACTGTAGATATCATTATGAATCCAGTTGCTAATGGTATGTTTTCATGGTCAAGGAATCTAAATATTTAGATGAAATAAAGGTAGGAGTAATATTTATGGTCAAAATGACAATATGGCTGAGAACTGTGGCGCTGGCAGAGATCTACACTTTCCGAGTGCTTTTCTAGTTTATCTTGCGATTACTTTTTATAACGTATTAATTTGCATTGTAATTAATTAACCTAATAAATGCACTAAAGTGACAGCCCTCATAAAAATACAAAGAATTTATTGATAAATATGTTCGAGTCCTCTCCCAAGTAACAGTCCAGCCAGAGCTTGAGTCCAAGTCCATGTCTGAGTCATCAGCGCACAAGTCTGAGTCGAGTCTAGAGTCCAACAACTGGACTCAAGCTGGACTTGAGTCTGAATCCTGGACTTGAGTCTACAACACTGCTGGATGGTAAATCAAAGTTCTGTTTCAGGGGAAAAGGCTTCTAAAAGAGGACTACCTAATTTAGTGGTGTTTTAGGAGCTTTCTAAACCAGGGAGGCCACTTTTAACAGCTCTTCTTCCTCATTATTCAACATCTATCCACAGAACTGGTTTGCTGTCTGGTAACCACAACACACTGTGCTGTTTATGCTGAATAGAGCCCTTAATTTATAAAACGAGGAAACCACTGAGGCGGGCAGAGGTGACAGCGGGTCATTCAACAACCCTTCGTCTCTGCACATCATGCGTTGCTTTGTTTTGGGTAAAAGCAATTCTTCACCATTAAAAAATCCTCCTGACAGCCAGCAGAGAGTATAAACGCCTGCCTGTCAGTCTGCGTCTTATGTTGCTGTTTATCTCGCCCTCTGAGCTCTAAACATCCAGGCAGCGCTCACTCTGTATTTTCCCGCTCTGACAATAGCCGGCTCGAAAAATGAGTCACCGTGTTTTCTTCTGTGCATAGGCAGAAGAGAAAGTGCTTATTCTTCAGGGCTGAGTGGCTTCCACAAATAGAGGAATTCCTCTCTCTCTCTGCAGAGCTGCAGGAGCCGTGAACTGGTTACAGAGGAGGGAGAAAATTGCGCTATGATGGGATTTTTTTTTTTTCACTTTTTCTGCAGGAAGTGATTGCTTATTGAACACCTGTCTAAGTATGAATCGGGTGTGCGCCTGTACGAATGCATGTGGGCTTTATGCTGGAATTTACTATTGAAAATCAATCATCATACTTATAAAAAAAAAAAAAAAAAAAGAAAAAAGGTCGAGGACATCCAGCAGCAAACCAATTGGGCCTGGTGCATTATTAAAGAATGTAGTACAAATACAGATAGATAAATTCAAAAGTAAAATAAAGCGAGTCTCAGGCGTTCTGTTGTCACCTCAGCTTTGTTCGGTTTGACTAGCATGTGCAATGTTCAGCATGGGGAAAAGAAGAACAGTTCGATTTTGATGTTGGTCCATGCATCATCCCTCCTAATCTTTCACAGTCTGACCCACTTCTCAGCCGGTGATAAATCGAGAAAAATGAGTCAGTCCAACTTATTTTTCAGTCAAGATGATGAGAACGTCTCCCAGAAGGAAAATAAGATGATGGAGCTGGAGCCTTAAGGTTGATTTTTTTTTTTTTTTTACAGGTACTGAGTTTAACAGGTAGTGCTGACAGCACCCATAGCCAAGAGGAGAGAAGTGGACAGAAACTAAATTATTTATCTTATTCTGAAAAAAACTTAAAATCCAGGATTTTAAAAGCATAAAAAACATCTTAAAAAGCAAAAGAGATGAATAAAAGGAAGCAAAATATGTAAGCTGACAGCTTTCAGTCATGTGGCCAGGATGAAGAGCTGGAGGACTAAGAGTGCCAGTGAGCATTGAATACTAGGCGGAACTGTAGCACTGGCTTTTTCATTTTTACCTGGACAAGATGCCACAATTGTATATCCCATGAAAAGCACATGACAACTGAGATATTAATGTAGAATAAAAGTTGTATGTTCTAAGACTCTTTTCTGACCTTTATTAAATTAAAAACACAACAAACACGAGATATTTAATGTCCTAACTGATAATCTTTTTTATATATTAATTAATTTTTACATTAAAGCCTGCAATGTTCCAAAAAACTGGGACAGGGGCATTTTTGCCACTGTGTTCCATCACCTCCCTTTTTGACAACACTAAACAACCATTTGAGAGCTGAGGACAAAGATTGTTTAAGCTTTCTAGGTGGAATTCTTTCCCATTCTAGCTTGATGTATGACTTCAGTTGGTCAACAGTCTGGGGTCTCTGTTGTTGGATTTTACGCATCATAATGCACCACACATTTTAAATGGGAGACAGGCTGGACTGCAGGCAGTACCTGAGCTAAGACTGATGGCCCCTTTCCACTAGTACGCCTTGGCCCTACTCTACTCTGCCCTACTCGATTTGCAGCGTGTTTCCACTAGCCTGGTACCTCCTAAAACAAGCTAGTTTTAGTACCTACTCCGCTCTGGTTCCAAGCGAGCTGAGTCGATACTAAAAGATAACGTCACCGACTGCCGGCTACTGATTGGTCAGACAATGCCGTCATTTATTGAGTCATGAGCGCAATGACCTAATATGCTAGCGGTAGCTACCATTAGCTTACCCTCATACGTCTTTTCTTTGCGGCTCGATTGCTCTCGTCCTCGGCTTCATTCTGTTGTATAGCTTCCAAAACTCTCCTGTGCTTCTCAAGGGGTATTTCTTCTTGCCACCTGCAGCCTTCTTCTGCTTTCCTTTTTACTCGGTTTATGACAAAAAGCCACAGATTGTTGTGTCGGGCTCACAATGACGTTACCGCAGTGCCGCTCAGCTGTTTACAGCGACACTGCACCCCGTTGGGCAGGCGACTGGGGCTAATGGAAAAGCAGCACAAGGCGAGTAGAGTAGAGCCAGGTAGAGTAGAGTAGGGCTAATGGAGAAGGGCCAGTACTGTCTCTCTGAACCTGTGATTATTGATGGCTCCTTCACAGATGTGCAAGTTACCCATGCCATGAGCACTAACACCCCCTCATACTGTCACAGATGCAGGCTTCTGAACTTTGCTCTCATAACAGCCTGAATGGTCTTTTCTTTTTAGAGGATGTGCATGATTTCCAAAAACAGTTTGAGATGTGGACTCATCAGACCACAGCAGACTTTCCCACTTTGCCTCAGTCCATCTCAGATGAGCATGGGTCCAGATAACCTGGTAGTGTTCCTGGGTGTCTATGACACTGTCTGTGGCTTTTGCTCTGCATGGTAGAGTTTTAAACCTGCATTTGTAAATGTAGTGACAATTGTATCAGCTGACGAGGACTTTCTGAAGTCTTCCTGAGCCCAGTGGGTAATGTCTTTTACAGATGATGTTGGTTTTTATGACAGTGCTGCTTTAGGGATCAAAGGTCACAAGCATTCAATGTTGTTTTTTTGGCCTTGCCACTAACATGCAGATACTTCCACAGATTCTTTGATTCTTTTGGACTGTAAATGTTCTGGAAACTGTTGGACTATTTGCTCACAGTTTAAGCGATGAACCTCGCCTCGTCCTGTGAACAACTGATCCCTGGAATTCTCCTTCTTTACCCAATCATGACAATCAGCTGTCACCAGTTAACCTGTTCACCTGTGGAATGTTCCTCACAGGTGTTTCTTAAGCATTCCTCAACTTTCCCAGTCTTTGCTGCCCCTGTCCCAGCTGTTTTGGGCACATTTCAGAGGTGGACTCCATAATTTCTGGTCATGTATTGTTCCCATACCCTGGCTTTGCTTTTTCTTACTTGTAAGATCAAAAAACGACGAAGCACAATCCCACCTTTTTTCTGCCAGTGTCTGCTCCCCCTGCTGGCCAGCTGGGGTCATGTCTTTAACCTAATATACCAGAGGCTCCTTGTGCACACCCTCTTTCTGTCATTCACATGTCCTTTCAGTGTCTCTTTAATGGACTTGTCAAAACAGGACATTATCTCGATGTGCAGGAAAAGGTTCCGGCTGTCATCTCGCCCTCTTCACGTCTCATTCTGTCCTCTCCTGGGTCCGCTGCTGTGACTTTAACCTTTTCATGTCCGTTCATCTTAGATTCAACAGTGTATAAAATACAAAAATGATGTCCAGGATTGAAATGGGGGAGGCCATTTCCCTTATCTGTCTGCCTGCACCTTTAGGAGGACAGCAGGGGCACGCTGACACAAACAAGCCTCAACTGAAGTCCATGCCATTTCCTGTACGTTTGACAAAAAGACACATGCTGGCGAGTCGGGCAGGCTGCTGCTGCACGCTCTGGTGATTATGCACGGCTGGATTCATTATTGTATAACAGTTTAATGTCCCCTGATGGCTGCCATAGGATCCCACTCACTCACCTCCGAGCTGGAAATTAGAGCATCGATTAAAGAGCTGCATGAGGAATAATTAAATTTACTTTCAGTAGATGTAGCGGCTCAGTTTCAGTGACTTTATAAGAATCAAGGTTTTTCTCTATTTACTCTCTCCCGTTAGCATCCTCTAAGTCACACAAAGATAAACATTTGAAGTGTTTCCCTTTTGCCTCACAGATGAAATAAAAACAATATGCATTACTATCTGTGGTTTATGTTTATGTTGGGACTTAAAGAATTCAGAAAATAAAACAAAATGAAAGAAAATTAAAAAATAGCATTGTGAGTGCAAAAATATTTTGGTGTCCATTCAGCTGTTTGTTTCATACAACACCTTTGAGTTCAATGAATATGAATAAATAAGATATATCCGAATATTCAAATAAAATAATCCTTTAAATGCATCCATTTCATTGTATGTATTAACAAACCCCATGTCCTATGTAGTTGTGTAAAGCTTAAATAAAAACAGAAGACAATGTTTTTCAAATCCTCTACAAACATATTTAAAAGGACTGTGAGGAGAAACTAAGTAATTACAAAAAAGTCTCACTTTTAGATATATGCCTGATGGAAATACACACTTTAAGATGAGTTTTATAGCATCTAAATAGGTTATCTATAAATGCTATTCCTTAGCCTTCCAGTCGGGTCGGACAGGGCTGGACTGGCCTGGATACTCAACTTTAGGAACAAGACAATTAAAACTAGAGCAAATTTATATTATTCAGACACGTCTTAGAGCACCGGGCTGTAAGTAGCGATATATAGCCGGCTACAAAACTACGATACTAAGTTTTCCAAAAATTGCTTGTTGTCACACATCAAAAACTACCGCTACGTAACTAGAAAGAGATACATTACCTCGTGGCTTTGCATCCTGTAAGTTGTTGAAAAAAGAAGTTGTAAAGCAATGCAGGGTTCTGAGGAAGGTCCGAGCTGCATTTATTAGCATCACATCAAACACACGCTTTGGCTTCGGTAACGTCTTTTGGTGCGTTCCAGTTGTAGCCAGAAGTAGGAATTTCTGGGTTCCGAGTAGGAAACTGCAGCTGGAACGACCTCGAAGTTGGGGAACTTGGTGAAACCTCGCCAACCCTCGAGTTGACAATCGAAGATGGATGCCCCCAGTGTGAACAGTTATTTAGCTCCTGTAATAATCAATTTATTTGCACTTCTGACTGGGGTGTGTCGCTCTAGATCAGCTGTATACATAGTATTGTTAGACTTATATTTCCAAAAATGCTGCCATAGTGATAATCACATTCTTCATGTGATATTTGTGAACAACAACGCAGGGCGTGCTAACAACAGCAAACAATAGCCTATCCGACTTCAACTGGAATGCTGATAAGTCGGAGATGATGTCACTCCCAGTTCCGAGGTTACTGGAACGCAGCATTAAGACAGTCACCGTGCGTGCTCATGGGTAGCAGAGTCTTAATGTCGCTGGTAATAGATTCTCATCACAGTCCCTTTAACAACACTCTATAAGCCTTTGGGCACTGAGGACAGCAATTAAACCTATGCTAAGCCCCGCCCTAAACAGGAAGTGATCCTCTATGAAGCCCCGCCCTCCTTGGTAACTGTTGCTACACTGTTAGTTGCTGGTTTTGCTATTGTTGTTGATTTAGCCATTGGCTCCAGCCCTGACCCTGCCATACATACAAAATCTGGAGAAACAGGAAACTGCAACCCAACAGTAGACAGATGAAATTAAAGAAGGCTATGTGAAATTGATATATTTGTGTGAAATAGTTGAGTTTTACACATCTACATCTATAATACATGTCATATATGAAGAATATATTTTCAAAACAAATAAAGAGGAAAAATTTATATTGATGCCCCAGAGAGTGTGCAAACACATGCACACACGCTCATCCACACACAGCTCATATATAATCTGTCATTGGGAAACAAACCTTAAATGTTCCGATGAAATCCATTCACGTAAACAATAAGGCAGACAGCAACCATGTCCCCATACAAATAAAGTTTTATATTAAAAATTTGAACTAAAATGACATGATCATTTCACAAAACTGCTGTTCAATTAGGCTGCAGTACTGTTCAGGAAATGAAGTGATGGTTAAATATAGAAGAGCTTGCACTCACAATGCATAAAGAAGCACAATGGTGGCACTGCTGGCAGATGTGGCGCACGGGAGACTCCGGCGCAACATCCGCCTCCGCCTTCGTAACCACACCATGCAGGAGGGATCCCCGATGATTATGACAGCTTTTTATCTGTGGGGGTGAGCTCCGGTGTGCCCTGTCTCCTTCCTGTTGCTCAGACACTTTTTCTATGGCGAGCTATACGCCTTATTGCCTCCACTTTTATGTTGGACCTTTCTTTTTTACTTCAGGTATAGTCCAACCCTCTGAGGCAGCCTTACATACAGCATCAGCCACATGCTTTAATTTTCTGCCTTTCTGACATTAGTGATGTATGAACTGAACCCACCTATTAATATCTCTACCTCACATTGATGTTAGTGTCATTGAATATTCATCAAGGGTGTTCACCTGACCTTTTATAGGCTCCATATGGGTGGGGCAAAGCGTTTCCTCATAGGTGAAAACTTTATAGTTGATTGTTATTTATAAATGGAAACGGCACAGGATGTGCAGGTGGACAATTCAGTAAATCTGAAAGTTTTTGTGTGCATGCATTTCCTGTGTATCCGGCGTACGCCACATATAGTGATCTTTCCTAAGCACAGTTTAATAAATGAGGCATCTCAGACATTGCTAGTTTTCTTGACACTGAAGTTGACATGTTTGTAAGAGTCTTACCAGAGAGACAGCATTTTCTTTTCATTTCTTTTCTCATGTATTTGGTTCAAAACCTTGAAAGTCTGTTGGAATTGGAAATAGAAAGCGTCTAGCTGAGAAGCATTTCACTTTTTCCCTCCTTGACTATTCTGAAAGAAAATTTACAACAAGGACGCGCGTTCAGACTTTGCAGTCTTGGCGGTGCTTCAAAACCATTACAGAGTTTGCTCTTGTCCTCCATAACCCGTTGACAGAATTTCCAAATAGCCTGTGTACAACCAAGCGACACAAAGGAGGAACAAGGACGGACGGTGGACAAAGATCTCAGCAGTTTACTCGCCAAATGAGAATGCTTCACATGGAGACTTGGCCGGCTGTAGCGAAGGGGGAAGAATGAGAGCAAGCCAAGGAATCACTTAAAGAATGACCCGGCATGTCCAAACAAGTGTGTGTTTACAGGGGACAGGAAATGGAACAGCAGTACAGAAATGATAACAAAACAAACACGGATCTGTGGGTGTAGGATGTTTCCTTCATCAATGGACACAAGGACAAAAACACTGATAGAAACAACTGTCTCAAATTTAAAACATACTTGCTTTTATAGCCATGGGCGCCACAGTAGCGCAGCAGGTAGTGCGTGTACCTCACAACGAGAAGGTTGCTGGATTGATCCCCATATTGGTCAGGGCCTTTTTTGTGTGGGGTCTGCATGCTCTCTGTGCGTGCATGGGTTTTCTCCAGGCACAGCTACTTACTCCCACAGACCAAAAACACGCTCATTAAGTCAATTGGTGACTATAAATTTCCCAAAAGTATGAGTGTGAGCGTGACTAGTCTTCTCCAGGCTGTAGCCCGCTTCCATGCAATGTCAGCCTGAACAAGCTCAAGCCCCCCATGACCCTTGAAGGGATGAACAGTATAAATAATGGATGGATGTGTGTTGTTACCTCTGCCAAGGAGGTTATGTTTTGGCACCATTTGTTTGTCAGTTTGTTAGTTGAAACTCGAAAAACTCGAAAACTGGAAAAAGTCATAACAGATTTTGATGTCATTTTCTGGAAATGTTTATCAGGACTGAAGGAAAAAAGTGGATGCAGATCCAGGAATGTATTAAAGGGAAAGTGTTGTCATATTCTATTGGGCAGTTTTCTACATCTTCACAAAAACTTGGCTAAAAATGTCAAAAATGCCTTAGTGGAAAGTTGTGCTCTCTTATGCCCCAGTCACACATTCCCGTTTCTCACGGCGATTGTGCACGACTGTACACGATTGACGAGGCTGGTTTGATCGCTATGATACGGGATTAAAAAGACTGTTTCACCCCTGGACACACCCCATAAATACACCGTCAGTAGCGCTTCTACAGTGCTTCGGGGCGTTTGTCCCGCTCAAGCTAAGTTAATACATCTATAATTAAAACTAGAGCAAATTTATATTATTCGGACACGTCTTAGAGCACCGGGCTGTAAGTAGAGATATATAGCCGGCTACAAAACTACAATACTAAGTTTTTCAAAAGATTGCTTGTTGTCACACATCAAAAACTACCGCTGCGTAACTAGAAAGAGATACATTACCTCGTCGCTTTGCATCCTGTAAGTTGTTGAAAAAAGAAGTTATAAAGCAATACAGAGTTCTGAAGAAGGTCTGAGCTGCATTTTTATTAGCATCACAACAAACACACGCTTTGGCTTGTGGTGCGTTCCAGTTGTAGTCAGAAGCAGGAATTTCCAAGTTCCGAGTCGGAAACTAAAACTGGAACATCCCTCGAAGTCAGAATTTCCTCCTGGGAACTCGGTGAAACCCCACCGCCCCCGAGTTGACAATCGAAGATGGATGCCCCCAGTGTGAACAGTTATTTAGCTCCTGTAATAATCCATTTATTTTCACTTCTGACTGGGGTGTGTCGCTCTAGATCAGCTGTATACATAGTATTGTTAGACTTATATTTACAAAAATGCTGCCATAGTGATAATCACATTCTTCATACAACAACACAGGACGGGCTAACAACAGCTAACAATAGCCTGGTAGCTCGACAAGTTTTTTTCCGACTTCAACTGGAATGCCGATAAGTCAGAGATGATGTCACTCCCAGTTCCGCGGTTACTGGAATGCAGCTTTACGACAGTCGCCGCGCGTGCTCATGGGTAGCAGAGTCATAATGTCACCGGAAACAGATTCTCCTCACAATCCCTTTAATGAACTTGGTGACAGTTAATTTCCCAAATTGTCTTGTGAGTTATTGTCAAAACTTTGGAAAACTGCCTTATATTTTGCTTTGACCATGTCCTTGAAACAATTCCTGGATTCACAGTAGAAATCTGATCACCACCAAAATAAAATCAATACTTTCTTGTGCCATGATGTCGACGTGCCATGATGGGGTGTTGGTGGCGCAGTGGGATAGTTTGCTTGGTCAGTGATCAGGAAGTTGCAGGTTCATCAACACACCTTCTGTTAAAATGTTATTGGCGACGTGTCACCATGTGTCAGTTGCTCCCACTGCTGCGTCTGTGGTGTGTTGCTTAAATGGACTGGCTCCACAAGTGATGTGTCAGAACTTTACAAAGACAGACAGCTGTAGGACAATAACAAGGAACATAACACCACAAAACTGTAAAATCCAAAGGTGCAGGACAACATTTGGGCAGTCATCATTAATAATGTTTGATGTTAAATGTAACTTGTGTTTTAGCTCTAATTTACCACAACTGTGTCTATTTATTCATGGTATTTATTGACTGTATTCACTGTATTACTGTATTTGTAAAATTGTATCTGTATTCTGTATAATTTATTGTACTGTAAATCCTGACCAGGGACAAAGGCTGCAAATTAGCTGAAGCCACACGTCTTATATACGTTCACATTTTCCCATTGTGGCAATGTTGTATGTATCGTCCCTGTCAAATAAACATTAAATAAATAAATAGATGTGTTAGAGATACTGATGGAAAAACTAACAAAGAAACTCTGAACCATCAGAGAGTGAATGTGAGAGCGATTGGGTGTGAATAGGTAGGTGTGACCTGCGGTGTAAAGCAGCTTTGAGTAGTCAAAGACTAGAAAAGCGCTATGTAAGTCCATTCCATTTACCATGACTAACATTTTCTGAAAATTTCATCCAAATCCAAAATGAAAATGTTGATTTATCAGCAGAAATGTGAAAAACTGCTCTCTTTTTCTTCTGTTTTTTTTTTTTTAAGTTTGTGAGCAATTTAAGCAGAATCATTTAAAAACATGCCGCGTTAACATCCAACTCCCACTGAAGTCCTTCAACAATGAGACCGACATTATAGCGACGAGTCTCTCATCGCAGCAGAGATAATGCAGACTCACTAATTGAGTGTTTTGGATGCAGCCCAGAAGGCTAATGGAAGTTTGGGGGTAATAAGGCGGTGAATTGAACTGAAAGAGATGAGAAGGCCGTGCAGCTGTTTGGAGACAAATACTGACGACTGTTTGCTGCAGAAACAAACAGCTTTTTATGGACAGGGACTTCAGAGAGCGAGAGAGGCCTAATGGCTTCTGTAATCAAGGAGGTGTATTGTTCTCTGGCTTCATACCCACACTGTTTAACACTGACACATTATTCATCAACACACTTTCTGTTAAAGACCCTTTCACCGTGTTTAAACAGATCCTCATGCACTGGATGGTTAGTAAAACCTTCTTTCATGGTTAAAGTGAAAATGTAAGAGGTGTTTGATTAGTATTTTTTTTATAATATTGATTGGCTTGTGTTGTTGTTTAAGTAGGTAAATGTTCAAAGGCTCAAAGGAGAGGTGTGTAGGAGGTGTAATTGCCGCCTGAGGAGAAAAACACACCTGACAAGGTCCAGGGGGGCTGAAATGTGTTATTTTCTCTTAAATGGAAATTCTTCCCATCCAGTCCACTTTATCTATAAACAAAACACAAAAGTTTATGGAAGAATGGCTGCATAAAATACAATAAAAATACAATCCAATCCAAGATTAAACACAGTAGAATCATTAAAACACACAAAAAAACACCTAAAACAGAAGACAATATGTTAAAAAGGCAAAATTAAGAAAATGCAACACATTTAATGAAAGAGACCACACAACTCTCATGCTGAGTTAAAAGCCAGCAAGCAAAGGTGCATTTAGAGACAAGACTTAACCTCTTGACGACTGTTGTAGCGAATTCACCTCAAATCTCTTCCATTCAGAATGCATCCAAGATAACGTATATGTTCCCCCACTGCCACGTCATGCATATTTGATGCACACCTAGGAACCTTTTGTTGGCAAAACAACATCTGGCGAAAGGAAGCAGACACTTTCAGTTTTATCACGACTCAAAACAAGGGAATTGTCCTGTTTGAGGTTTTCTGTTTTTTTCCCAATTTAGCAACATTAGGCCATCATGGCAGACACACACAGACACACACTGTTCAAAGTGCAATGTCGATAAATGAGATTGCAATGACAGCTAAACTGTTTGTTGTTGGTTGCAGTGAATGTAATGAATCATATACTTTAGATGCTAAAATGTGTTTTATTAGTATCGTACTGTTTAACATTACTGTCTGTTAATACCTGTTTCTATCTATTCTTTGTGCGACAGTCAAATTAACAATCTCCAATTAATTTAGTGTCTTATGAAAGCAAAAACACAGTTTTTTTATGGAAGTGTTTGTAAGTTCTGGTGTCAAAGGGGTTACAGTAGGAAGGTGAAGGACACTTATTTCAAGAGGCAGGTTGTGTTGGATCCAACACAATTCTTGATAGTGTTTAGACTTTTAAATGATCAAAGATGCAATCCATTAAAAGATTGAAAAACAACAATAAAATCTGGAAATGAATCCCAAAGCTAATAGGGAGCCAATGGAGAGAGACCAGGATGGGGTGATATGTTCCTGCTTTCTGCTCAAAGACGGTTGATCAGCTGAAATAAATCAAATCTTGAATCTTGATGTCAGAGATTTAAGAAGAATCCCGTGAAGACCTCTTGAGATCCGGCCTTGGCTGTTATTGGCTCAGAGGCATTAAAACATCTTTTGTGACTCTGACTTTTTCTTAAGCATCATTAAACACTGACATTTTTATTTTGGGAGTGAAATGTCTCATCAAGTTTATGAGCTAGCATTAAGTTCAGCACAAACAGTCATGTTTGTTTCCTCAGGATGGATTTGTTTATGTCCTGACATTTGCTTCACTGACATACCGAGGTCGAATTAGGTCATGAGAAAATGCTTTTAATAAATAGGAAATGTTCCCATCAGCCTTTTCGTTATGTTATGAGCTGAAACCATGTTTAAGGTGCTATGAGGAGAATCTATTACCGGCAACATTAGGACTCTGCTACCCATGAGCACGTGCAGCGACTGTCGTAAAGCTGTGTTCCAGTGACCTCGGAACTGGGAGTGACATCATCTCCGAGTTATCGGTTCCAGTTGAGGTCGGAAAAAAACATGCCGATCTTCAAGGCTATTGTTCGCTGTTGTTAGCTCGGGAGTGGCGAGGTTTCACCGAGTTCCCAGTGGAAAATTAAGACTTCAGGGGGCGTTCCAGTTGCAGTTTTCTACTTGGAACTCGGAAATTTCTACTTCTGACTACAACTGGAACTCATCAAAAGACCCAAGCCAAATCGTGCCTTTGTTGTGATGCTAATAATAATGTAGCTCGGACCTTCCTCAGAACTCTGCATTGCTTTACAACTTCTTTTTCAACAACTTACAGGATGCAAAGCGACGAGGTAATGTATCTCTTTCTAGTTGCGTGGCGGTAGTTTTTGATGTGTGACAACAAGCAATTTTTGTAAAACTTAGTATGGTAGTTTTTTATCCAGCTATATATCACTACTTACAGCCTGGTGCTCTAAGACGTGTCTGGATAATATAAATTTGCTCTAGTTTTAATTGTCTTGTTCCCGAAGTTGAGTATCCAGGCCAGTCCAGCCCTGTCCGACCCGACCGGAAGGCTAAGGAATAGCATTTATAGATAACCTATTTTGATGCTATAAAACTAATCCTTAAGTCCCCTGCTCCTTGTATTCATGACTATGGCAGAATCACCGAAGAAAGCATAATTGTACTGACCAAACATCACATGTTAATATCCTGTTGGACTAGTTGATAAATTAAGAGTTCCTACAATTTTGGATGTTGCTAGCAAGCAGCTAACTCCTCTTCCCTTTTGAGCTAGCAGTTAAATATTCATGTATGAAATGTCACCCCTGCCTTTTTCCTTCTTGCATCCCAAACTTTTGTACAGAACAACATAGGAATAACAGAGAAATGTTCCTGATAGAGTGATCTTTGAAGTTAGCTTATTATCATAGTAATGTGCACTTCAGGCTAATGTCCAACACAAGATGGCATCTGAAGCAGAGAGAAATGTGCTCGTGGAGTATGATGCTTCCCAAAGACCCCCTGACTAAGTGTAGCCGATTTTTAAACCTTCGCCAACATAGATGCAGATTTGATGGATGGGTAGCGTACTGAACATAGAGGAACTTTGGCCTAACCTAGCTTACAAACATAGCAGTGGGAGTCTAGTAGGGGAAGCAGCTGAGCCTGGCAGAGCTGATGTAATTGAACTACAGATAACCCCCAACACTCGCCAATTAAGATCAATGCAGCTGTAACTGAATGTAATGAAGGTCAACTCTTGCTAGCATTTACAAGCGTATTGTATCAAACATTGAAAATTTTTAGGCACGCTTAGAATTTGTAGATGTACACACTGAACATCAGCCTTGCCTAGCTGATGTTAGCTTAGTTCTGTGTGGCCTGACTGCTCGACACAGCTCGGCGTTTCCCTCTGGGACGACACACATTGGCCAAAACGTTAGTATATGAATGATATCACAGGGGCAGTGCCACCTTACACAGTGGTCAGCACGGCTGTTGATATTCCTGTCATGTAAAGTTCTATTTCCCTTCAAAGTTGTGTATAAATGTGCGTCAGGCTTACTCATTTCACCTTTTTGCATTGTCTAACCTGTTTCTGCCCAGATATGTCACCAAATTGTCTCCACAATATGTTCCTCAATTTGTTGCTTTGTTGTCTTAGCTAACAGCAGGCCCAGCTATTTCCAGCAGGACTGTGATCAGAAGGCACATCCAGAAAAAGAACCATTACAGTCAGTCCATTGATTGAGGCATGAATGGTGCAGTCCTCTTTATAAGCACATTGAACACTGTGAATAATCAAGACAACATGCAGAAAAGTTATTTATTATACACCGCAGCAGTCTGCGGTGTAGTGCTCGAGCGGATCTCCACAGAAGAGCCATTAAAGTCGCTAAAAGAGCCATTAGACGGGATAAAGTGGCATCCATTTAGGAGGCCCCTTCTGTGAGCTGAAAGATGATGACAAAAGGAGAGTTTTTTTATCTGCTGCTCTGCTTTCACAGGAGAATATGTGGTGAAACTGAGGCTGAATGATCACATTAAGGCTGAATTTAAAATGGAATCCATCATTACCAAGAAGGTTTGATTGGTGATTCCAAAATCTATGAAACCCCCATTAGATTCTGACGAGCATAGATCAGCGGTCAAGGTTGTGGGGCCTTGTGTTCACCCTTTGCCATTCCATATTTCATGAAATCTTGACTTGAAGTTGATCAAATTTTGTTCAAATCTCAATTCTGTTAAGAGGATGGGTCAACATCACAGATCTGTAATCAATGTAACACAACATTTCAAGAACACTCGAGGGGATTTCTTTCAAATTTTGCATAAATGTCTCATATTATCCTGCTTTTTCATGCAAAATCTCAAAACATGTCCAGGGATTTGCATCAGATTTTTCCTAAATGTTGACTTTCATCATAGAATCACTTTAGTGAATTTTGGAGGACATTGGTCACAGGTCAAGGTCATGAATTTCGGTCGCAACCTCAGGTTAAGTTCCCCTATTTCTTTGTTGCTAATGTGTAATGTCTTTTCATTGCTTTTATATTTTGATAGCACTCACTCCTGACTCTCGTTTCAGGTTTTGTTTCCTAACTTCATATCTCTGTGTCTCCCTGATTGTTGATTGCCTACACCTGTGTTACCTCCTGCGTCACCTGTGTATTTATACCCTGCTTCCTCTCTGGTTCTCTGCCAGATTGTTGTACCTCGTGCCGTCATCCTCCAGCATTCCCCTTATGTGTCCCTTCGTGTTCAGATCTCCTTTTTTTGACTTTGCCTTTTTGACACCCAATTCTGACATCTCTGCCTGTTCTAGTTGTAACTTTGCGTACCAAACCCCTGGCTGCATAAAAAGGCTTTTTGAGGTTTTGGACTTTATCGAGTCCTCCTTATTTTCCGTATTGTAACAGTTTCATTTATAGACCACATCCAGAATGCCTCCAGGTGTTTTCATGGGCTTCTTAGGCCCCATCCACACGAAGACAAAATGCTTAACAGTTTACAAAACAATCGATGAAAACGCTGTAAAAACCACATGCCAGACCTCCAGGGGCACTGTAACGATATGACGGAAACAAGTGGAAAAAGATGAAAAAACAGTGGAAATGCGCACTTGCAGCAAAAGTTGTAAACAGAGATTGGAATAAAGTGATCATAAAGTGGCATAATGTGTCCTCGATAATTGTTTGTTTAACTCGGTGGTGATTGAGAAGAAGGAGATTTTGTTCCAACAGGGATAGTAGGGTCACTAGCTTCATTGACACATATGCTTCACGTACGCCGCCATTGTTGTCGTTGCCGCTTGTGGCGCATGTGTGTCAATGAAGACATGAAACCATGATGTAAAAAAATCTGAAAACTTACGGAGAGCCAGTAATCACGGAGCTGCGTATACGGCATTTCAAAACCCTTCCACTCCGGAACCTGGTTTCAATAATGATCGTTTATAGTCCCCCAAAACGCCGCCTTCGTATGGATGATACGCCGATTCGGCAAAAAACATATGCGTTTAGACCTCGGTTTGTCTTCGTGTGGATGGGACCTTAGAAATTGTCATCCATTACAGAGGGATGTTTATTTTGAAGTTCTTTAGATGAAGGTCAAGGTTGTAGATACTCATGGTCATCCTTTACTCATACATGTGTAATCTGAAGAACACTTCAGTGGATTTTGAACAAACTTTGCACTACTGTCCAATTTATTCAAATGATCAAGTATGTACATAATGGTTGTCATGGGTCAAAGATCAAGGTCATAAGTCTAATCAACATCCTTCAGATCTTAATATGCTGTTTTGAACACAACATCTCAAGATTCTTTGAAGACATTTCCTTCAGACTTTACAGAAATTCTGTATCATCACACAGGAATTATCTGATCATATTTTGTAGGTTAGCGGTAAAAGGTTAGTGTCATGGGCCTTGAGGTCATCTTTTCCTCAGAAAAACTACTTTTTAAGGAAGGCTTGATAGGGTTTTCATTGAATCTTGCAAAAATTTCCGCTGTGACGGAGCTGATGAACTTCATTTTGGAGCATATAGGTCTTAGATCATCAGGGGTCATATTCACCTACCCTTTTTGAGCATAGAATCTCAAAATATTTTTGAAAGATCTGTTTTTATCCTAATTAACTGTTAACTTTAGTGATAAAGTTATTACATTTTTGCCAATTTGCAGGTCTAACCGCTGCTACAGAAAATATATTGTTCCTCTGGAGACAGATGTTTAAAAGAAAACATTTTGAGACATCAGAAGCAGCACGATGACGTCTGTTTTACAGCACTGAAACAGAATTATTCATCAAAATACTTTTATGTGAAATACAAATGAACACCCCACACCTAAAACCAGATATGATTTAAAACCTGTAAACAGAGTCCACCAGAGCTTTATTTCCTTCTTCATTTGTCTATTTCTGGTATTTCAGGGCCAGTCAGGGTCAGATCAGGGTCTTTGTTTTCCTCACTCAAGGCCTCTCAGAAGTTTATATCTTACTAAAAAATGTGGATTGAAGGTCTTCTGATGCAAGATGCTGCAAAATATTATGACATCCCTGTTTAGGAAATTCAGGAGCTAATCTCTGCAGTGCTTCTTTATCACATTCGACAGGAATCTCTCCTTGTCACTTTCATGGCTGTCTGCGACTAGAAAGACACCAATAACTAGGAATCCGTATTGATAAGCTTATTATTAACCTTATTCCATTAGTTGTAAGGCATCATAAACTCAAAGTTTCTTGAATATTAGACCCCATTATTCCAAATATTGTCCTCATGGGGCATCAAGTTGCCTCACTCCTCCAGGTAGTGTATGACAGTGCTGATCTGGTTGGAAAGTTGGCCTGGTTGGCCAGAGTCAAATACTCTCTAGGAATACTGGCTAGGAATTGGGATTGATAACCATATTGATACTCGGGCTGACACCCTCCATTCGGTTGTAAGTTGGTTAATGAGTTTATTGTTTGATCAAAATGTCATTGGTTGTAAAGTCAAAGATGTCACTTTTATCGTAAAATAGCATTTCCATTTACAAGATAAAAAGCTAGTGGTCTGTCCTCCACTCTCTCCCTTCATTAACTGTAATTTCTGGATTATAATATGCACTCGATTATAACATGCACCTCATATTTTCACGATTTTTGCTGAAAAAAACTACTCGAATATCACATGCACCCAAATTTTGCCCAAACCTTACTTTCTCAGACAATTCAGAAATTACCTTTATTAAAAGTTTTCAACCAAGGAAATTTCAGTGCGTAAAGTAAAAAGCAGAAGCACTTTTCACGGTACACATGCACAATTACTCAATTTCTACCCGAGCATGCACAGTCCAGATGTGCCTACCAATCAGAGAGCAACTGTCAACATGCCTTGTCTTTGACCAATCACAGTGCAGCTTTGCACCCCCTTGCTTGCAAGATGCCAGTACTATTTTTTTGCCAGTGAGTGGCAACACTTAAGAAGTAAATGATGATTACACAAATTTAAACTAATGAAGACCCAAATATTTGATTAGAACAGTTCAACAGTAAGTTTAAGGAGTATTACGCAAGATTGGAGGAAATGTTTTGCAACATTGCTTTTTCTAACAGATGTGTTGCAATCATGATGTTGGCGAGACAAACTACTTTAATTGTTTTGCTTGTACTTGTGTCAGTGGCGGCTGCTGGTCAGTCAAGGAGGGGAAGCTCATTTTTACCGGCCTACATCATAAATTTGTTTATTTATTTAAATGTAAATTCTACCATCTGTTCCTTTTCAAGAAAATGATCTGTGACCCTGTCATACCAACTAGGTGTCTTTTCCAGGGATTTTCCCAGTGTTCTCTCAATGGCCAGCAGAGCTAGACTGCTTAAACAGCCTTGGCCCATTGTTTTGTGGGTGTAAGACTTGAGTCTCTTTAAACAGGAGAAGCTCCTCTCCAGAACAACTGAATGTAAAACTTAGAAGATGCTCCGGTGGAGGGCTATACTTCAAGATCGCTGATTGGCTCATTTCACTGTCAATCAAAAAGGGATTCGGCCTCAGACAGATCATCCAATCATCATGCAGAAGCCGAGTGTCCAGGCCAGCCCACTGCCTCATAGACCCCCAGAGCGCCCAGAGATGGGCAGGACAAAGCCCAGCGTTTATCCAATGACCGTCCAGTTTCCACAGTGGAACAACCCACTCTATGCTTCCCCATCGAAGTCAGAAGACGCTCAGCATCTGACTGTGTTAAAGCGCTGAGACACTGCAGGGATGAATGAGAAGGAAGTCGCGCCAGTTACCTGTGATAAGTAGCTGATTCTGAACAAAAGATGAAGGTATTCTAGCGCATATTTAGTCAATGAAATGCAAACACAGCAGGACATATCACCACTTTTTTTGGGGACATTTTAGGGGAAGCTGAGCTTCCCTTGCTGTCTTAAAGCAATCGCCACTGAATTGTGTATAATATGCACCTGAAAAATGAGTTTATTTAACAACAAAAAAGTGCGTGATATAATCGAGAACTTACTCATCATCTTCACTCGAAGTGTTGTGCTCTTTCTGTGAATTTCAGCCATGACACATGAACATGACTAAAGACAAAATCTGTACTTACAACCATGTAAAGTAATAAACAGCTGGAAGATGTGCTCTTTTCGTCACAGCTATAGAGCTCTATACAGTGAGCCATGCTTTGAAAGACAGCACCATTAGCTGTTAGAGGTATAATGAGAACATTGATGAGTCATACTTGGTATTGGAGCCATTTTCTTTACATTCCTTTTATATCATGTCCCATGGTCTTTTCCTTTTACATCAAAGAGAAGTCCATCTTTCTTGCGTCATTCTCTGTTTACTCCATGCTTTGGTCATGCGTGTGAACAACATATGAATTGTTTGATATTTTCAGCAGCACTTCCCATCACCCTTCACTGCGCTGATGTTTGCTGCCCCTCGATGAATGAATCATTGTGCTGCTGTCGTAGGGAGGCACTCTATTTGTCGTCTCTGAGGTTTTCTCTGAGCTTCACCTTTACAGATGGAGTCCTGATGTTTCAGATCCTTTTATTCTGAAGTGACAATCACCTTTCTTTCTACACCCCAGGAGGCCTTTTATGTTGGCATTTAAACATGATATTAGGGCTATGACTCACTAGTTTCATCACTCTATTGATGCCGTGAACGAAACTGTGATATTTACAAATATCACAAAATCTGCCCTGATTTGACTTTCATTCAGTTTAATTCCAGGTTCCTGTTACCTTTTCATACAAAAATCATGTAGCTATTTAACACTTACCCTCAGTGAAATGGATAATTACATTTATGTTTTGACAGTTCTGTTGTTTATTTGGGAACCTCAGAAAAAAACACTAAGGCCCCATCCACACGAAGACAAAATGCTGAACAGTTTTCAAAACGATAAGTCATAAAGACGAAGGCGTCTCAGAAAATGTGTGGGTCTATATGAATGCACTCAAAAGCATGAAAACTCTGTAAAACACACGCCAGACCTCTTGGGGCGCTGTAATAATACGTATGATGGAAACAAGTGGAAACAGTGGGCATGCACACTTGCGGCAAAAGTTGTAAACAGAGATTGTGATAAAGTGATCATAAAGTGGCGTAATGTGTCCTTGATAATTGTTTGTTCAACTCGGTGGTGATTGAGAAGAAGGAGATTTTGCTGCAACAGGAATATTAGGGTCACTAGCTTCATCAGCACAAATACTTCACCTACGCCGCCACTGTTGTTGTCATAACCGCGTGTGGCGCATGCATGTCAATGAAGATATGGAACTATGACATAAGCATATCTGAAAAGTTGCTAAGCCAGTAATCACGGAGCTGCGTATACGGCATTTCAAATCCTTTCCACACTGGAACCTGTTTTCAAAAATGATCGTTTACGGACCCCTAAAACACCGTCTTCGTATAGATGATATGCAGATTTGGCAAAAAAACGTATGCGTTTAGACCTCGGTTTGTCTTCGTGTGGATGGGGCCTAATTATGAGCCAAGGGTTTCCACACAGAAGACAGAAACTTAATGTGCTGATAGCCTAGTTGGTTATGTCCACACACCTCGAACATGGAGGCTTTTTCCTCATTATGTGCAGCCATGGTTTACTTTTGGTCTGTTGCTTCTTTCCTGCATGTTTTTCTCCACTTTGCCCTCTTTCAAAGTCTAATCATGGTCTCTTTCTACTGTAAAACAAAGGCCAAAAAGTCCCAAAAAAAGTGGTAAGCAGGACTTTTACTTTACACGAACAGGACATGTAACCATACAGTGTTTATCCTGTCTGTGGAATACTCTACATATGTTTGTGTATAAATCTGCCAAAAATAAGGTAAATATGGCTGTCATTTTCCATCTGTTTTGGCCATGAATGGTGCGTGGCTCGTGGTAAAAAATGCAAATGCCTTCTTTTTTCTCTAGATTCTCAGAGCGACAGATGCTGCAGTAAAAATGGCATAAATTGTATGTTTTTGTACTTTTCCCAACTCCTGAGGTGACCTCATAGAAAGTTCGACTTGTGCAAGGAGCTTTACTGCTAATATTAGCTCCACTTTTCGTCCGTCTGAGTATCCCGTCTCTTCAAACAGACAGTTATCATTCTTTCCTTCACATGTCTCGTATTAAATGTGTCTGCTGGTGATTAATTTCCACTTGAGCTGCGCTGGTAAAACTATCTGCTGGTCCTATGTTGATGATGACATGTCCTGTAATTGACTGTGATTAATAGTCGCCATAGAATTGCTAATGTGCCCCAAAGGCAGAGATGTGAGTCGCTCGTATTACCCAGTGATGATTAAATGTCCTCAGTTTTTCCTCGGGGAGCCATAGGCCGTGACAGCATGTCGGAGGACAGCAGAGGAATCTTCCATCTCTGTCCCCTATTATGCGAACACAACAGTCGACTCTCTGCTATAATCCAAGGCCACATTAGATAAGAAGTTGGCCCCGCTCACTTTGTCTGCCTGAATTTTAGGCTTGTGGGCTAAATATTTTTGTAGTTAGCGGCAATGTGTTCTAAAACACTTAAATCACATCTGGTCAAGTGTCTGCTCCATTATTTTAGATACGTGTGAGAATGTAATTCTTTAAAATAAGGCTGGTTGAATGCCTAAAAGGCCTGAAGTTAGTGACATGGCATGAAAAGAGTTCTGTAGCTGGCATACAAATACGTGAGCAAAGTTGAATGCATTATTTCATGACAAAGAGCTATTTTTGCTAACATAGAAACATGGACAAAATGGGGTCACATTTATAGACCGACAGGTTGACTGATTGAGCAGCCTTCACAGCTCACTTCCCTTTTAGAGTTATGGACTATATTGAATGAAAGCTACTCTCCATGAGGTGTATCCATCAAATGGAAAATCACCGTTTCTGCTCTATGGTTATATTTTGTATAATAAGGGAGAAAAGCTCTAATTAAGGGGACTTCTGGTTGATACTACAAGTGATCCTAGAATGATTTTTCAATTGTGTTTTTAAAGCTGTTTCTCTGCTGTCCGGAATCACCAAAATTGACAGATTTTGCATTCATAATCGAGTGTTCTTATTTTTGAGTTACAGATAAACTGCATCTTAAAGGAATACACCCACATTTTTATGTCTTCATGTCTTGCCTCACCCCCAAGTCCATGACAAGCAGAAAGATGCCATTTTTCAACTGTGCATACATTAACAAAGAAGAGACGGGCAGAGCTCACCCGCCGCTAATTAGCTTAGCTTAAACACTGGGAGTCAATGGGTAGCATTACCTGTGCCCACAGTCATCAGATAAACTCTTCAGCAACTCTAAATGGAGTTTAAAGAGACTAAGATTAGCACCTCATGCTATTTTTGAAAGAAATGCATATGAAACTAAACCCCAAAGAAATCATCCCTGTCCTCTCTTACAAAGTCGTCCATAATCCTTAGCACCAATCTTCTTCTACTCGTAAAAAAATTTGAGTTTCTAATGTTTTCTTTCAAACATTACATAAAGTGCTAATCTTATTGCATTACCATTTAGAGTGGCTGAAGAGTTTATCTGATAACTGTTGGCAGAGGCAGGCTTAAGCTACCCATTGACTCATAGTGTTTGAGCTAAGCTAATTAGCGGTGGGTGAGCTCTGCCCATTGCTTCTTTATTTCTAAAGTGGAAAGAATGGTGACTGTCTGCTTGTTATGGACTCGAAAGTGTGGCAAAACCTGAAAACAAAAAAGTTATCATTTCCCTTCAGCATTCTTTCAAGGCTGTTTTTTTTTTTACACAAAACGAGAAATACAAATTTTACTCAGCTCCAAAACACAATTAAAAAGCCAAATATCTTCTCTTGAAACAATTTGCAATTGCACTTGAGAATTAAGGATAATTATTATGATTTTTCCGCTCCTCTCAGGTGTTTGCAGTGCAGTGGATGATTTGCATTTCCACAGTGTTTCAACAAAATTTCTGTGGCTCATTATGAAGCTGTCAGTGATTTTATAGTCAAAGAAAAATCTTCTTAACACACATCTGCTACTGCTGAAGCCTTTCACAAGAAGATCTTATCATTCAAACTGATTTGAATCATGAATTTTCCACTTTTTGTTTAATTTAAAGAAGAAAAATCCAATTATAAGGTTTGTTATTAAATTGACACAATTCCACCTTTAACTATGCCTCCCAGAAGTCGTGTTCATCGAGCCTTATGAAGATGCCATAATCCCAAATGCTGTTGTGCATCTCATCTATCTCATTAACATTAAAAAAATGCTCTAACGATGCATTCCAAAGAGCCTCCATGCTGAGGAGCTGCACGATATGAGTCAACTGGATTAGCATCCAAACACGATCAGAACTCTCATCAATTATTTCCACTGCTGCTCAACTAATTCTGCACATTATTTATGAGGGAAAGTCTGGAAAACACAGATCTATGTAAAAAATCACTACAAGAGGACATAAAGACCAGCCCTGGTTGAGATAGATAAGAACAAATTGGGAGAAGGTTTAGGTCTGTGCATGTTCTGATTACACTATCGCCTCTATCAAATACTGAGAAAATCTGAACTGTAGGCTAAAAATGTGCTATATGATTAACAAATGCCACAGAACATGAGCATCAAGTCTTGGGAAATATTTCAAACTTTGTGATTTCCAGTTTCCTAAAGCAGTATGACAAATCCAATTAAACTCTGCTCCACTTAGTGTTTGTAGAGTTTGCATGAGGTTACATTAACATTTAATTTTGAAGGCCCTACTTTGAGTATTTTAAGCATATTGTCTGAAGGCATGTGGCACACAGTGGTTTATGACATGGCTGTCTATATTGTGCTATTTTGAGGGAGCACAATCACAGCCCAAAACCAGGCCCTGAGAGCAGAGAGGATGGATCTAGAGCATGACACGGGAGCGGATTTTCACTCCCGTTCCATCCCAGTCCCGGCCGGAGTAAAAAATGAATAATGTCCTGTCCCACTCCCGTAGAATGACTCCCACTCCCATCCCGCTCCCACTCAAAATTACTTCCACTCCTGTCCCGTGCCCGTTTGAATAAACCAAACATGTTGAAAAATTTAGCATTTTTTATTTTAGGTAAAAGTGCAGTGCATATAAAAGGCCTTGCCTTTAAGTTTCACATGCCTGACATTCGGTCGGTGTTAACAGCTCTCTTTTCGACGTGTCGTCTTCTCCCTCTATGTTGTTTTGCTATGTGTGTCGCCGGCAGTTTCCCCGAGTCGCTTTCACTTCCGGTGGTGACAGGAAGTCAAACCACTTTTGTAGTTCTTTTGTGTTGCTAGCGTGGTCCAGAGTGTTGGCTCTCACTGAGAGATGACTACAAAAATGGACAAATCTGTTCGTCTGGTTGTTTAATACGGCTGAATGATCATCTATTAATGTCGTTCTCGATCCCGCCCGCTCCCGTTGCTAATCACAGGATGAATTAAAAAATGACTTCCATACCGTAGGATTCTCGCGGGAATCACGTGACCCGCAGGAAGTCCCGAAAAATGTCATCCTCTACTGGCTAGGAATCGGAATTGATAACCTAATTGATACTCGGGCTGACACCCTCCATTTGGTTGTAGGATAAGTTGGTAAATGAGTTTATTGTTTGATCAAAATGTCATTGGTTGTAAGGTCAAATATGTCACTTTTATCATAAAATGGCATTACCATTTACCAGATAAACAGCTAGTGGTCTGTCCTCCACTCTCTCCCTCCATTACCGTAATTTCTGGATTATAATATGCACTGGATTATAACATGTACCCAATATTTTCATGATTTTTATTGAAAAACACGACTTGAATATCACACGCACCCAAATTTTGCCCAAACCTCAGGCAACTATAAAATTACCTTTATTACAGTTTTCACTCAATTAAATTTCATTGCGTAGATAAAAAGCAGAAGCGCTTTTCACTGTACAGATGCACAATTATTCGATTTCTACCCAAGCATGCACAGTCCAGAAACATGCCGGTACTATTTTTTTGCCAGCAAGTGGCAAGACTTAAGAATGAAATGATGATTACACATAGTTAAACTAAAGAAGACCCAAATATTTGAAATTTGGATATTTTCCCACAGAAATTCCCGAAAAATGTAATCCTCTAGATGGATCAAATTAAACTTCGGTATGTGGTACTTGGCATGAAAAAGCATAAACAAAACAAAGCAGATGTGATAACATATTTTTGAGAATAAATATAATGTAAAAACTCTGAATATTATTTTTATTGCAATAAAAAACTACAAAAGCTTGGCAGTTTTTCATGTAAAGGCAAATATTAAAGTGCTGATAATTTTGTATTTCAAACACTGATACTATAATATATCTTAATATATAAATTTAGAGAAAATATATCCCTAGATATTTCTTTAAAAAACGCTAATACTATGTTATATTTGTAGGGGCCCTTGTTACTCACTGACCCCATAAGTTAATATTTTAAAAACACTTTTAGTATTTTATATTTTAGGGGCCTTTGTCCACTGTTGACCTCATTGATTTATATCATAAAAACACTGATGATCTCCTTTATTTTAGGGGCTCCTATCAGTTGTGGGCCCTTAAAATCTTCCTTAGTTTCTTGCCCTGTTATTCACATGGCATTAATAGGACCTAACATGAGCAGACGTAAATAAACCACAGATGTTTTGGTTATGTGTGTGATATTTCTCAGTGCTGTCGACTTAATGTCACCAAAACAGCTTTTCATTCATGCTGATGCATGTAGGAGCATGAAAATCCACTCAGTGTTATGCCGTAACCAGGTATTTTTACATTATTGTGTGTTTTATTCAAGGATATAATCACTCATTTAGCTGCTCTTACACACATTTTATTGGAGTCATACTTAATGATTCATCTCTCAGGGTGTTATTTTAAATATTCATTAAAGTTATCACGGTTGACTTCCATCAAAGTAAACATTTTGTTCAGTATGTTTAATCAAATATGATAGCACATCATTCTCCCTGAACAGAAGCATTTCTTTCTTCTACCTGTTACCAAGGATACATTAATAGATCAAACAGTACATACTGTGAGGAGAACTCAGTTATATAAGCATCATCGCGCCCATACTGGCATCAAAACGAGTAAACAACCATTAAAGCTTCAGTCGTTGAGGTGCTGACGTGTAGAATGTGCAATTAAAGAGGAGCAGCGGCCGTGATGTGAGTCAGAAAAAGATTTAAGCTGTCAGGACTTCCTTTGGCTGCATCAAACATCAAGCCTCAAACTTCCAGAACTTCATAAGTATTGATTATAAAGTCAGAGATGAAGAAGACGAGGGCTGAGTGCAAAAATACCTCCTGACACAACATTAACTTTGTATCTGAGGTGTTCAAGAAACAAATTTCTACCTGTCATTTTGATTTTGTTCAACATGAAATGCCTTCAAAGTATTATCCTTTTTAAGACACATGTTCTTACTCTCCAGCAGATAAACCCACTGAGCGTTATGTGCCACTGTGTGATTTTTAAAGCTTTGGTTTGAGGTTTTAAGAGAAATATCCCCACTTTCATGGGATAATTTGTGACTGAAGCTTGTACAGACACTTAAAATCACCTGCCTTAATCACCTTAAGGCAGGTGTGGCCCTGACTCGACTTGACTTATGGCACAATTGACCTATGGCTAAGCCACGCCCCCCTCCCGCCGTACTGGCGTGTCCCAGTTTATGTCAGAACTAATGGCCCTTTTCCATTAGCCCTACTCTACTCTACTCGATTCTACCCGGCTCTACTCTACTCGCCTTGTGCTGCTTTTCCAGTCGCCTGCCCAAAGGGGTGCAGAGTCGCTGTAAACAGCTTAGCGGCCCTGCGGTTACGTCATTTTGAGCAAGACACAACAATCTGTGGCTTTTTGTCACAAACCAAGTTAAAAAGCAAAGCAGAAGAAGAAATACCATTTGAGAAGCACAGGAGAGTTTTGGAAGCTATACAACAGAATGAAGCCGAGGACCAGAGCAATCAAGCTGCAAAGAAAAGATGTATGAGGGTAAGCTAACGGTAGCTACCGCTAGCATGTTAGGTCGTCGCGCTCATGACTCATCGATGACGACATTGTCTGACCAATCAGTAGCCAGCAGTCGGTGCCGTCATCTTTTAGTATCGACTCAGCTCGCTTGGACCCAGAGCGGAGTAGGTACTAAAACTAGCTTGTTTTAGGAGGTAACAGGCTAATGGAAACACGCTGCAAATCGAGTAGGGCTGAGTAGAGTAGAGCCAAGGCGTACTCGTGGAAAAGGGCCACAAGTTCATGGTTCCCTGGGGGTTGGTATTTACCTTAGTGATCCTTGAGAAGTGTGGTTTAATTGTGGATATATTTGTAGATATATTGTGGAAAAAAGTTTGTCATTTTAGGCATGCTAAACATGGTAAAAAAAAAAAAAAAGTGCCATCAAGTGGACCAATCACACAATGAAATACTGTAAACTCATAGTCCAAAACAAAATCTTTACATAAAAAAGCCATTTTTATGGTAAATGTGGAACTAAAAATGGCATTTTTAATTGTTTTCAATTGGACATTTTTTGTCGCTATGAACAAATGTGTAACTTTTGTGTAGCTTTGCATTTTTTGGCTAATTAAAGGAAATGAGACGATAATTCTGAAAATCTTTTAAAATGAATTTCCTCTGGCAAATGTGAGCTGTATTCATTAAACACAGCTAAAATGCCTCAAAATAAAAGACCAGATGGCACAAAATGCCCCTGTGACCACTTCAGTTAACCCTTAGGATGGTGAGTGGTAATTAAACCCTCACACATTATGATCGTCCCTGTTAGCATGTTACTATGTTTGGAGCCACATTTAGCTCCAGGGGTTATTGTGCTAAAGGTACAGCCTCACAGCTGATTTGACGCCTGCAGGTTCAGTTTTCTTTAGCTCCAGTGAAGTCAAAGGGGATGAGAGTTACTTTGTAAGAACTTGTACATGGAAACGATGAGCTCCATGTTTCTGCAGCACAGCCGAGGCCGTTACGTGCTCTGTAGCTGCTGTTTGACAGAATTTAAAGTGTTGACATCTCATTACAGCAGCAAGTTTTCACTTTGTACTCTGTTTTTTTCCTCTCTGGGAATGGGAAACAAAGTTTAGCTCCGTAATGAGCCTTTCCAAGAGGGATGTGTCGGCTGAAAGAGGGGGAGACACTAAGCTGTCCCCTGTGATTAATTCAAAAGAGACCAAGCATGACGCCTATAGGAGTGCTGCTGGATAATTAGACGGAGGGAGACCAGAGCTAATGTTGTCCTGCTTGGGGAAAAAAAGGGAAAGAACGATTAATGAAGGTGAAGAAAGCGGGGTGATCGGCTGAGTTTTGTTTGGTGGAGTCCTCTCGTGTTTGTGAAGAACTTGAGGTGGTGCATTATTTATGGTCTTGGTGATGCGGTCCTTAAAATCCTGCAGGGAGGGTGGGCAGTTCTGGGAGTTCGTGGTTCCCTGTTGTTGTTTTTTTCATGGCTTGCTTATATTGTGTCCCACAGAGGGACGGTTTTATAATGCTGATGTATGTTTCACTCCACTGTCCCCCCATCCCTCCCCATGTGTTGTATTTCTCTTAATATTCAGGCCAGTAGCTCACTGCGTAAACTCACACAGAGCCGAGCAGCACAGGGCAGCGTGGGGATTCCTAAGCACCTAAAGTAAAAACTGTTTTCACTGCTGAATAAATCCATCAGATTCAGATTTAAATTGAAGTGTTAACATACACAGTAAACAATTGGCAAACAGCAAAATTCAACATACACCAGCAGTCAAGGCCTCCCATAAGAGGGGACAAAGTGGAGAGCTTTCTGGGGCTCCAAGTCATGTCGGGGCCCATGAAGATGGGCCTATCCTAAATACTGATGACAACACACATTTTTAAACAGGAAATTCTAAATTTTTGGAGTTGAAATGTTTATTTCACATTCTACTGACATCCAAAAAATCAAATTTCCATAAAATTGAACACATATTTTTTGTATCTCATTGATACATTATGTGTTTTGCCAACTGATAGCCCGCTTGGGGACATTTTCATCATGTATCTGATTGTACTCAGATGGGGTTTTCTTCAGTAATTTGTTTATCATAATGGTTAGATATTAAAGTATCTATCAAATATGATACAACAGGCCTTAAAGGAGACATATCATGCTAATGCATGATTTAAAACTTACATATAATATAATGAATTTGAAAACAAGACCTTACATCCCCTTAATTTTCAAAAAATTAGATATTGTATTTTTTCTGATATCCTAGAACGAGATTTGATGCCTCTGAAAATAGGTCATTGCGAGATGTCCGCGAGATTTCAAACGTCATGACGACACGAGGTACCTGTCTTTTTATTGGAGTAATCTGATAAAACACTTCCTCCTCTGTGATGTCCGTTAGCCCAAAACATGACCGAAGAACACATTCAGCAGCAGGGGTATAAAGCTCCCTCGCTCACACACCCTCATTACCAGCTCTGGCCTGTAGGGGGACTCAATACGCAGTCGCTGCATTGAGCCTACCGGAAAATACAGTAGAAGAAGAAGGACAGGCTGGCTCTACCCCCGATAGAACTGACCAATCAGAGCACAAAGGGCTGTGACATTGTGAGGTAACTTTAGGTCATCCTTGAGACCGAGCATTTCAACAAGTGCTTGATAATGGCCTAAAATGAGGATTTTGAGAACGTTATTGTGGGGCAATGAAGGAACTAAATGACTTGTACTGAGGGCAGAAATGCTTTACAGACATCCTAGTCTAGCATAGTGAAAAGGAGAAACAAGCATGACATGTCCCCTTTAAGGGGGTAAATCCCATATACACACCATTTCTTATCAAGTGGATTCATCCTCCTGAAAAGATAAAATCCCTATTTTTGTGATATTACTGAAACCATTGAACTCAATTTAAAAGATTTTCAGAATTATCGTCTCATTTCCTTTAATTAGCCAAAAAATGCAAAGCTATACAAAAGTTTCACATTTGTTCACAGCGACAAAAACTGTCCCATTGAAAACAATTAAAAATGCCACTTTTAATTCTACATTTACCATAAAAATGGCTTTTTTATGTAAAGATTTTGTTTTGGACTATGAGTTTACAGTCTTTGGTTGTGTGATTTGTCCACTAGATGGCACTTTTGGAGCGTCGGTGGTGCAGTTGGATAGTACGTTTGGTCAGTGATCAGGAGGTTACAGGTTCAAGCCCAGCTCTGGGCGACATAGGGCAACGTGTCCTTGAGCAAGACCCTTAACCCCAAGTTGCTCCCACTGCTGCATCAGTGGTGTGTAAATGGGCATGAAAGGGCGTGAATGTGTTAGAGATACTGATGGATTGCTAACATAGAAACTCAGAACCATCACTGAGTGAATGTGAGGGTGAACAGTGTGACCTGCGGTGTAAAGCAGCTTTGAGAAGTCAAAGACTATAAAACCGTTATATAAGCTCAAGTCCATCTACCATTTAAATAGTAATAGCGTTAAAACATTGTTGTGTTTTTTCTAAGTCCTGAAGCTCCAAAGATGCCCAGAGGGTAAATGTTCACAGCGCAAACATTTATATTTTGATACTATTGTTTTTTGGCTTTTCATGCTTTATTTGAATGACAGGATATTGTTTTGCTTTGAAAGTTGGGGAGAGTGTGTTGCATGACATGAGGTAAAGAGAATAAACATGGGGTATTCAAATGAGGCCCTCTCCATTTCTTCATATTGATATGAAATGATCTCAAGCTGGGGCCCATTTGTCCTTTCAGGGGGGCTGACATTCAGGGAACAGGAGCTTTATTTGTATGTAGCACCTCTAGGAGCTCCTCCTATTAGCTGCACTAATTTACCATAGGCAATCCTTTTTGTCTTTAATTTCATACCTGGAGATAAGAGACTTATCCAGCCACACATCTTAGACAATCACAGTCAGAGGGCACAATAAAGCGTGTTTTCTGTTATCTGTTGATGTGCTGAATTCTCTTTAGATAACTGATCACGACTCTCCTGGTACTATGGTGCAGACTGAGCTGTGAACTGTCTGTTTACGTCGGGCTTCCTGTGAACTCTGTCAGGGGCCTTCAGTCTGACAGATGGGGAACCTTGGGTGCACGCACACCGTGTCATTCTGTCGACTGAGTGAAGCTTTCCAGACAGGCCGGCCTTTCCTCACACCGGGTATTTCCAGATCAAACAATCAAACGAGATCAAACGTGTGCGTATTTACCGTCATGCTCCACTTTTCCTGCACTTTATTCAAATCTACATATCCGTATCCGTAATGCTGCAATTCTAAGGCAGTGATTTCTCCCTCTAAACTGGGTCCAAATCTCCTCTAAGCCTCAAACTTTCAGCGTTCCAGTACACGGAGTAAATAATTAGATCAATGGGGATATTAATTTTTGTGGGAAATCGACCCACTCTGCAGTATTTTCTCTCAGAGCATCATCGTTATTCTTAAATGCATCTCTAATGACTTTATCGACAAGCCGCAGTGAAGCTGCCAAAACGAAATCCAGAGTCATGACTCTAAAAATGTCATCTCTGAACATCTCCTTCACAGAGGTTCATAAGTTAAAAGCTTTAGATTCAAGCCTTTAAGCCCAGTGTTTGTCGTCTCGAGCAGCGGTGGTTATTCTTCTTTCAAAACTCTGGGCAACAACCAATGCAAGGCTCCTTATTCATCTATTAAAGCTTTTGAATGAACAGTTTGGGTTTTTTTGAAGCTTCTAAAGAATTTTAGGTCACATTTTCTTTGAAAGACAGCCACTCCCTTCTTTTCCAGGAAAACAGGGGTTATTTTATTTGATATAACATTATTGCTAAGCTAAGCTGTCTTAATAAGTCTTATATTTGGTAAACATGTATTTTTTGACACATTAACAAAGAAGTGATTCCTAAATATAAGGCAAACTTTACCATCCTAAATAGTTCCATGTAGGCCAGTGCCACATTGGCATGTTAACTTTGTAAATCTCAAACGAATTGGAAATATGAAAAAATACAAACTAAAAATACACCAGCTTTTCACAAAATAGGTGATGTTTGTCTCCAACAAAAACAACTAAAACATCTTAGAAAAAAATGGACTCTTAGGCCCCATCTACATGAAGACAAACCGAGGCCTAAATGCATACCTTTTTTTTTTTTTTTTTTTTTTTTTAAGTATTTTATTAATCAATTGGGAAGCAGGTGCAGATCAACATGTCTATCACTGCAGACAAGAAAATACAAACATGACAAATTCCCCTTGTTACTGTGTACAGTTGGTAGACATGAGTCATGACTAACACAACAAAAGATAAAAGAAAAGTAACACAGAACACCTACAAGTTTTATATTCCCCTAACCCTAACCAACCCCATCCCTCAGATCTTTCTCTAAATTTCACAACATGCTGGATATTGCAAATTAATACATAAAAATAAAGAACTAATAAGTGTTAAATCATTGCTTGAGCTACATCAAGTGCCTCCTTCCGAGCTTTGAGCACACACTGGCCTGCTCCATTTATCTTAGCAACAGAGAGCTCCAAAGATAACATCTCTATTAAAGCATAAATCCATTGATGTATAGAGAGTGAATGCGGTGGTTGCCACCTAACCGCCAACATCTTTTTAGCTACTGTACATGAAGATAGCCACAGAAACTTTTGCATATGATTAAAGTTTTGCCCGGAATCATCATTTAAAAGCATACATTTTGGAGAGAGGTCAATCTCTAAGCTGAGTGCATCAGAGAGAAAATTTACTATTTGTTGCCAGAAGTTTTGAACAGATGGACACTCCCACATGCTGTGCAAGAAAGTCCCTATTTGACTTAAGTCACATAGATTACAATTTGGAGAGGGCGATAACTTAATCATGAAACGTCGCTTCGGTGTTAAATAAGTACGATGCAGGAAATTGAGATTGGTTAACTTATTATTTAGGTTTTGAGAGGAATGAGCAACATTCCTCCAAACTCTCTGCCAATCTATTGATGATTCAGGGCAGTCTTTATTCCACACATTTATTACTGCTAAAGGGGTCTGCATATGTTCCAACAAACTATTATAGATTGCAGAGACATGTCCTTTAGTTAGCTCCAACATTTTCCTAAATAATTCTATTATTGGATGGTTAATGGGTTTCCTGTCAATCAATATACCTGCTGCCCTTAAGGCGGAACGTAATTGCAAATATAAAAAGAAGGAGTTCGAGGGGAGTTTAAATGTTTCTCTCAGATCCTGAAAGGTTCTCAACCCATCATCATTCATAATATCTCCTAAACTGTGGATACCTGATTTATACCACTGCGTTGAAATAAAATATTCTCCACCAGACTTAAGAAAACTGTTATAGAATATTGGAGTACTTGCATGCCATTTAGATGTCCATTTGTATATTCTTTCTATTTTCCTGAAATTTTGTATTGCACTGGCTATTACTGAACCATACTGCAGTTTACATTTATTGACAGAAAGACCTATAAACAAAAAATCATTTAAGGAAATAGGTGCCACCAGATTCTTCTCTATGTTAAGCCATGGAGGTGAGGACTTCTCACTAAACCAGTTTAACAAATGCATACCTTTTTTGACGAATCTGCATATTATCCACACGAAGACGGCGTTTTGGGGGTCTTTAAACAATCATTTTTGAAACCAGGTTCCAGAGTGGAAAGATTTTGAAATGCTGTATACACAGCTCCGTGATTACTGGCTCTCTGCAGTAATCTATGACGCTTACGTCATAGTTTCATTTCTTCATTGACATGCATGCCGCAAGTGCGCATGCCCACTGTTTTATTGTCTGTTTCCACTTGTTCCATCACATGGTAACAGCGCCTCTGGAAGTCTGGCATGTGTTTTACAGTGTTTTGAGTGCATTCATGTAGACGCACACATTTTCGGAGACGCCTTCGTCTTTATGAGGATCGTTTTTGAAACTGAAGCGTTTTGTCTTCATGTGGATGGGGCTTTAGAATCAGGCTCCGTTTACATGGACACTCCTGACTTGAAAATGCTCAGACTTTTCCATTGCGTTTTCAAATTCTTCTGCGTCAGACAGAGATGAGTGAATCCGCTGTAGTGTGCATGTCGGTTCAGTAGATGGCGCTGTAGGTTTACAGAGAGGCAGTGCTGCTGCAACACACGTAGGAAGAAGAAAAACTTCACAAACAACAATGGCGAATAGAGGCACAGAGACGCAGGAGTTTCTTTTCTGGACAACAAATCAGTTCAGACAACAAATCTGTCTGGATAGTTTTGTCTGGATAACAAACCGAGCACGGTAAGAGGCTCACACGTTACTCAGCAGACAGCCGAAGCTGTTGTTGTTCCTGGTATGCACGCATGGCCTTCATGTTAAAGAGTACTGCGCATGCAGTGACATCAGCAATTCACCCTGAAACGCTCTGATATGAGTTTACACGGCGCTGCATGGAGAGGGTTTTGAATACTCTCCACTCCAGAGCCCGTTTTCAAAAGTTTCCGTTTCAGACAAAACGCAAAGTGTTTCAGTGTAAATGCAAGGCCAAAACGCAATGAAAACTTATTGGATGACCGTTTTTGGCGCCGTGTAAACGCAGCCTTAAAAGGAGTCAAAGGAGTCAAAGACAATAGCATCAGGCAAAAAGAATTAAAAAGAATCAACTGGCATCACATGAAAGTTATTTTTAAAAAGGTGACAGAAAAAACATCAGGCAGGAAAGCAAAAGGTACAAAAAAGGCAATCAAAAACAATGGCATCACCCTAAAAGGAAAGAAGACAGTAAAAATTCATCAAAAGAAGGAATCAGAAATAAAAGAGTCATTAACAAAATCGAAAAGAGTCAGACGAGAAACAAGAATATGAAAAATGATTCAAACAGTGTATCACACACAGTTAAGTCAGAAATAATACGTGAAAAGAAAAGACCGAGATCAGAAAGAATCAGAGGAAAGAAAGTTAGAAAAAAAGTGTAAAAATGGAATCAAATTATAAGAAGTCTGGAAAAAAGGTGGTAGGCAGAATGGCATCGGATGAAAACGATTTTAAAAACTTTTTTCAGATTAAGGAGAGTTGGAAAAGGAGTCAGAAAAAAGTAAAAAATAATTAAAGTTAAATATAAAATCGGAAATAAACAGTCTCAAAAAACGATATTGCATTAAGAGGTTTCAGAAAAAATGAGAAGACAGAAACGTCTGGATCAACAAGAATAAAAAATAAATAACAAAAAAGTTCTTAAAATAAGAGTCTGGTAAAAATTGAGTTTATAGTTGTAGCATCTGATGGAAAAAGAGAGAGAAAGGCAACAGGTAAGCAAATAGTCCGATAGAAATTAACCAAAAAACAGGAAACTAAGAAATCCAGTCAAAAAAATGAGATAGAAACAAAGGGGTCAAAAAGAGAAAAGGTTGATTTAGAAAGAATCAGATCAGAACGCATTATTAAGACAAGAATGAGATGAAAATGGTTTGGAAATAAAGAAATCAGAAATAATGTATCAGGTAAAAAAGGGAAAAAATCTGCCAAAAAGTAAGTGAATCTGCCAAAAAACAATAAGATTTAATGAGAGAAATCAAACACTAAGGAGAAATGAGTCATAAACAAATGAATCAGGCACAAAGGAGTCAGAGCAAAAGGATTTCTGATGCATTTTCTGCAGATTGTTTTGGACCATGTTTGACATGTGACATGTTTCCTGATGCTCTTCTATCTGAGATCTGACACCTGACTTCAGCCCTGAGGATGTCCTGATGCATTCACTGTACCACCGAGACCCTCAGACTGACTGCTACACTCTGAGCACAGGCACGCTGACACAGTAATTGTAGTTTCCCATTTTTCTCTCTATTGTTATGTAAGTAAACGAGGATAACAAATAAGAGAGAAATAAGATGAATTGAGGACAGAATAAGAGCTCGGCCTCCCTAAGTGGTTTACCGAGAGAGGCTCGACGTGCGTAAGATTTAATTTCAAGGCAGCAATTTCCCACTCTGCCAGGATTGTGTGGGCATATGTGTCTGGCTAAATGAGCGATGAATCAGAGAGAGTGAGGCTCCACTTTATCACAGAAGTGCTGCTCGTACCAACATGTCAACAGAGCGGTGCAGAAAATGAATTTGTGCATGAGGAGTGGTGCGTAGGACTTTTCTTTAATGACTAGATCTTCCCTCACTGTACGACACCATGTTTTTATCTCTATTTGTGTCACTTCTGCTCCCATGTGCCTTATAAATTCACCAAACTGATGTTCTATAATAGAGATATTCTCCTCCCTCCTGCAGGTGATCTGGTGTCCCGGGCCATGCACCATCTGCAGCCACTTCACATCAAAAACCCGAGCAATGGGACTCCGGTCCACCAGAAGGCCACCACCACCACCACCACGGTCCACTGGGAGCCCGAGGCACTCTACACCCTGTGTTACTTCATGCACTGCCCACAGATGGAATGGGAGAACCCCAATGTGGAGCCCTCCAAGGTCACGCTACAGACTGAGAGGTGAGGAAAGAGCCACATTTTTGCAGAGAAACTTGAAATGTTCTATATTTATGATGTTTTTTTTAACCTGAAATCCACTTGAATATTGGATTTGGGCTTTTTCATTGACACACACTACAAGATAATCGGCCCAAGTTATGGCTCAGATCCCCGATTCAGATCAAAGTCAGCAAAGTCCCAATTATCAAGATTATCTAGTTCATGTGAGGTATGTTACGAGCATAAATCATAAAAGAATAGTACAAAGCCAAGCGATGTCCACTGTCCGAATGTTATTGAGCCCTTAGGACAGTGATGGAGGCTGCCATGCTGCACATCTGTATTTTTCTAAATACATTAAAACATATAAAAATAAAAATGTAAGTTTTCTGAATCAAGTTTAAGTGTCTACATATAAAAATAATAGAGCGGTATTTATTTGGTAATTTGTATTTCCAAAGTTGACTAAGAATTGTTTTCCTAACCCCATAAATTTTAAACAAAAAAAGGTAAAAAGGAGCAAAAAAGAAGCAGCTCATAGACATATTACTTTCTGATTTCTTTAAAGGTGCACAGAAAGATAAGAGCCTAAATTACATTTCAAACAAATAATATCCAAAAAGAATAAAAAATCTTAAGTGGGAAAATGTCAAGAAACAACGAGGGAAATGAGCAGTGTAGGGATAGAGCAATCTTTATTCTTGGTTTTATTTCATTTTTTTCCTGTAATATTGTACTTTGTGAAAAACTGTAAATAGATAGATAGATAGATAGATAGATAGATAGATAGATAGATAGATAGATAGATAGATAGATAGATAGATAGATAGATAGATAGATAGATAGATAGATAGACAGACAGACAGACAGACAGATAAATAGAGAGATAGAGAGATAGAGAGTTCATAAGAAACAACATTTGCCCCAAAACACTATGAGTATATAAATATTGGAATTTTGCTAATATGTGATGTGCTGATATTTCACAGCTTACTTTTCCAATGTTGATACAGATGTAGTTTACAGATAAGTTTTGATTATTATTTAAGTTGTTAAATGCAAATATATCTGAAATTACATTATTATCATGCTTTATCTGCTCTTGAAAGAGCTACTAACCATGATTTACCTAGCTGTTGGCTATCTTTTTTAGCTGCTTTTACTTGCAATATAAAATTGACATGAAAAAAAATGCTTAACTTTAATAGCAGAAATTTCCATATCTGCCGACGCTGCTATTTAGCTTTGGAAGTAATTACGAGCCAATGTTGATATCATATCAATAATATCTTGCATCCCTGCAACAAAAAAAAACTAAACAACAGAAACCTGTGGTTACACAGCCTATGATGATTTTTACATCAATTCTTGCACTTTGGCTTTGGCTTTGGATTGGAACTTCGGGTCATGTTTGACCACATGAGATTACAAGCTATGAGAGATGAGGCCCTGGTTGTTGGTTCATGAGTCAGTTGGTGTGTTTGTGTCTCTTTACTGCATGTGGCACAACAACATTGCAAGTACAAAACTGTTAAATTTGCTGTTATCTGACATCATGTGAGAGTCTCACCGTTTTAAAACAGAGAAAGGTTTTAGATGCTTTGGATGTAAACAATCCTAAATCTAATTCAGTGTCTCTTGTGAGCCTTTCATTTCTGTCACTTTCTTACTTTTACCTTATGAAATGTGTTATTTATGTCACTGTTGAAGCTTTAAATCATACAGGAAGATGATCTCTCCCCCCTGAGAAATGCTTATGTAAGATAAAATCAAATCTCCAAGAGCATCCATCATTTCTGGCATTCAGCGCGGACTGAAAAAGCCTTAAATCCAAAAGGAACCCTCTCCAACAACTCTCCCTCCTGACAAATAAACACATATATCCTTTCACACATACCGCCTCTGCCATCAGGGGCATTCTTCAGGTATAATAATCTCTACAGTTCCAGAGGTTAGTCCAGTCATACTTTCTTGCACAAGTTTTTCGCCTGACCAGAGCTACAGTAAGATGCTGCGGTGGTCAGTTAGTGCTGACACTTCCCGTGGCATCGAGCAGATTGACGGGAACTGGGGGGGACTTCACTCGGATGGATGGATGGATGGACAGATATTCCAACGTCTTTCTTCCGCTCAGTTCGGAGGAGATAAAACTCCATCCTGGCGACTCTGGGGAGCAGCTGGAATGTCAGGCGGAGTGACATGTCAGCTGGCTCAAAGGTCCCCGGAGAGAGAAATTCTCTACTTAGTATTCTGCTGAAAGGTTGACGACGGGCAAAGGGAGGACTGAATAACACAGAATGATGAGAGGAAGGTAGAATATGATTATAGGAGATGAGATAATCAGAGAGGATTGTCTTGTAAAGCTTCAGTTAAGCCTTTGTAAGCAGAGTTATTGATGGGAAGTAAATTGCCCGGATATAAATGAGCTTTTATTGTCTGGTGGATGTCAAATTAGCTGTAGAAAAGGAATATTGGTCTCACTTTTTTTGGATTTATTGAAAAGCAGCAGTGTTTCAAGGTCTAGCAGTTGCCAAGCTTTTTTAGTCCACCATTTGTGTAAAGGCAACACAGTTGTTGATTGGCCTTAAATAGTGTGGTGCAGGGATGACGTACAGCATCTTCATAGGCCAATGCAGAAGTTAGACTTGTGCTGGTACCCTTGACTGCCCTTGTCTTTGTGATAATCTTAACAAACAAACCCACTTTAACACATTTTTTTCAGCTTAAAGGGACTGTGAGGAGTTTTTAAGTAATTACAGAAAAGTCTCACTTTTAGATATATGCCTGATCGGAATACACATTTTAAGATGAGTTTTATAGCATCAAAATAGTTTATCCTTAAATGCTATTCCTTCGCCTTCTGGTCGGGTCGGACAGGGCTGGACTGGCCTGGATACTCAACTTCGGGAACAAGACAATTAAAACTAGAGCAAATTTATATTATTCAGACACGTCTTAGAGCACCGGGTTGTAAGTAGCGATATATAGCCGGCTACAAAACTATGATACCAAGTTTTCCAAAAATTGCTTGTTGTCACACATCAAAAACTACCGCTACATAACTAGAAAGAGATACATTACCTTGTCGCTTTGCATCCTGTAAGTTGTTGAAAAAGAAGTTGTAAAGCAATACAGAGTTCTGAGGAAGGTCCGAGCTGCATGCTTTATTAGCATCACAACAAACACACGTTTTGGCTTGGGTCACGTCTTTTGGTGCGTTCCAGTTGTAGTCAGAAGTAGGAATTTCTGAGCTCTGAGTAGGAATACCCCCAGTGTGAAGAGTTATTTAGCTCCTGTAATAATCCATTTATTTGCACTTCTGACTGGGGTGTGTCGCTCTAGATCAGCTGTATACATAGTATTGTTCGACTTATATTTACAAAAATGCTGCCATAGTGATAATCACATTCTTCATGTGATATTTGTGAACAACAACGCAGGGCGCGCTAACAACAGCTAACAATAGCCTGGTAGATCGGCATGTTTTTTTCCGACTTCAACTAGAACGCCGATAAGTCGGAGATGATGCCACTCCCAGTTCTGAGGTTACTGGACCGCAGCATTACGACAGTCGCCGCGCGTGCTCATGGGTAGCATAGTCTTAATGTCGCCGGTAATAGATTCTCCTCACAGTCTCTTTAAACATGATTGGTTATGGTGAAAAGCTCTCACCCAGCTACTAAGCAACCGAAATATTTTGAATATGTAACATCTTGCTTTAACTCTTCCAGAATTTTCTCTTGATCAAACAACCTGATCAAGTTGGCCCTCGTGGCTGTTGCAATAGTGTATGAATACGATTAATAAAAAATAATTAGAAATGCTTTTTGTAGTCCTTGTTAGCAGAAAGTGTACAACCTTCCTTTTAAACATGCAACAGTGGTATTATTTCAGGCAGGTATTTGAAAAGGTATTCTACATCACATTTAGTTTTGGCTTGAGAACTAGGAACAGAGTTTTTGGAGTCATTTCTGCACCACTCTGATATGTTTATGGGAAGCCGGATGATCTTAAGGTTCATCCCCACTTTACCAGCTTGGAACCAGAACAGGTTGAACTCAGATGTGACGTTATTCACTCTGCCCGTGTCTAAGAACCAAGGCACAAGGTACGTGCCATAAGAGCGCACTTAGCTATGGCTACTAATTCAACTGTGGTACAAAAAGAAATTCTATAAAAGTGGTGTGCATACTGGACTGACAGCGTTTGTCCTGCTCATTGGTCATCACTCTGAATTGATCTGTTGTTAGTATTGATTACTGATCTGTATTATACTCAGGTTGGGGAAATTTGACATGATGATATGATAACGATTCAAAACCATCATGTATTGATATTTTATATGTATTAATTCCAACATTTAATGAGGCTTTTGGCTCAGATGAAATAAAATAGTTACTTGTTAAAGCCACACTGTGTACTCTGTTCTTCCATCTAGTGGTCAACCTGAATTTTGCTTACAAACTTAGAGTGCTCTCGCACCTCATTTTTTCAAATGTGTGTTGCAACCGCTGACCTCTACAGTAGCCGGTATGTGCCTAGAAGCTATGTCTTCTCTTTTTCATTTATTTGCCAACGAGGATTCCTTCTCCTGTGGTGTGGCATAAGCATGATTTTATGAATGAAAGTGCCGTGCAGGCTTTCAAGTTTGCCATTTAGCCTTAGCCAGTAGTACGACGTAGAGCTTTATTTCCCTCTTGGCTGTTCATAGTTTTTATGGACCGGAAGGACATAGAAGTCTCTATAGGACTTATACCCCTGTGGAGATACAGAAATTCTTTGCTCAGGTGGACAAGTCAGACCGTTTGTCACAAATGAGGACATATTTATGAATGTTGATATTGTTTATAGCTCATAAATTACTTACAATGCTACACATTATCCCTTTAAGGCCACATGGTGGTGCTGCTGTGCTACAGAGTAAACAAACATGGCTGCACAGGAGAGAGAGGCAAAATGAAAGCAACACTCCGTTGGCATTTAAAGGGATAGATCTGGATTGCTTAAGTCGGATTGTTGAGGTTTATGGCATGAGTCTGAACATGTGCCACAGCTCAGTTCCTTATGCATTCAGAAAACTTGGGACAGAAGCTAATGCTATATGTTCCTGTACAATGTGCCACCGTCTCCACGTAGTTCAGAGAGGTGGAGCAGAGACACAAATACAGTGTGGGGTCATTATATGGGACAGTTTGTTTATGACAATTTGCTTTTGCTCAACCAAGCCACTTTAATTAGGCACTATTTTGGGACACAGCACAGCCTACCTGCCCTGCTGCCAGCTGTGTAAGGATTAAACTACACTCTTACTTAAATGTTGCTAAACACACAATATTACACCCTAAATAAAAATTAGTCAAATATATGAATGCTTCAGGATTTTCCTGCAGAAAATTTTTAACAAAGAATGTTTTTTAGCCCAGTTGTCCCCCACCTTGGCAACAAACACCCAAACCAACAAATTATGAACACATACCTTTATAGGTAATGAAAAACTCTTGAATTCAACATGATAGAATAAAAGATTCTGATTTATGTTGCATATTTATTCACATTTTTACACACACAGCTGCCCGACTTCTGCTCTCACTGCTGTCTGTATTCATGGATAATATTACCAAATGTTTTCATCTCAGCCTGGGCCTCCCTGAACCCGACCCCTAAATGGCATATACATCTTTCAGGAAACAGGCTGAGGGTAAATGAGTAAGGCTCAGTTGTCACATTTGTCAGTGAAGTGCTAAACAGAAAACCAACTTCGGTCAGAGTTCAAATTCTTGACAGTGTAGGTGTGAGGACAGTTTGGAGCCTTGGAGCTGATACACCCAGGACGTAGGCCTGATTCTATCTTCTGTCTTGTATGTTTACAGCAAATTTACAGAAGATTTGAGCGGCTGCATGCATGGTGAACAGTCCCAAATGGTTTTATTTTGCAGAGATTGTCGTCATCAAAAGGGTTGTTAGGGGGAATCTCCTTTGGGCCTTCACTGATGGATTCATAATATGATTTAAGCGGCTATAACATAAATTTCCCCCACTTTATTTGGCGTCTTAATGCGCATGTGAGACTGCTTTATGGCTGTAGATGCCTTCAAGTAAAAATATGTCTTATTTCATCTTCATTCAGAGAGATATGTTGTGTGAATTGTTTCTGATTCAACTGTAATTTAGAAATAAAAGTGTATTAGTTGTTAGAATATCATCAGCATGTAAAATTGGATTAAATGCTGTTAGAATTCTGTGGCAAACTCTAGTTGGTTTGTTCGACTACCATTCAGACTCAGTGTGCTATGAAGGCCACTCTGAGGCTGTTAGGTTGGTCTTAGATCATTATTGTGGAGTGGAGTCTATAAGAAGAAACCATATGAGCCAGAGAGTCATTTTAATGAATGAGGATTTTATAGGGGAGAAAGGGGGCACAGTCTATAGTTGGCTACAGAATATATAGCATGAATGAGGATAATACTCTTTTATTATGGACAAAAGAAGGTGTTCATTGACGTCAGAATAAGTCTAACAGACTAGCAGCTCTGAGAGGCAGAGAGCAACATCAATGAATGAAAATGAATGAAACAGCAGTGCTTCAATTCACCTAAGTGCCATGTTTTTAGTCATTTTCAGTTGGCTCTTTTTCATCACAGCAAAACTTAGGAAGAACCATAACAAATCTACAAGCAAGTGACTCGATCTGCATTTCTTTTTTATATCATAGCATTTAAAGTATGAATTAAACAGGCAGTACTAGGTTGGCTTGTGTTTTGGGAGGTTGTTAAAGTTATATTTGTCTAGTAATGGCAAAGAAATGCATATATTCAAAAATAATTAGTTTGCAGGGCTTCTCCTTTGTAAGTTAACCCTTTGGAAAATCACTTTGAGCCTAAATTAAAGCTTCTAAGTGTCATGTTTGTAAGTTAGCTAAAAATATTATCTAAATGTTGGTTAAAGGGTGATTTCTATCTATCTATTAAATGTGATTTTTGTGCATAACTACTGAACTAAAATAGATATCATAATGAAACCAATTGCTAACGGTATGTTTTCACGGTCAAGGAATCTAAATATTTCGATAAAATAAAGGTAGGACTAATACTTCTTGTGAAAATCACAATATGGGTGAGGACTGTGGCGTTGGCGGAGGTGCTTTTCTAGTTTTTAATGGTTTTACTCAAATGATATACACCTGCCAACACTCTCGCTTTGGATGGGAGCCTCCTTAATTTGAACTCCTTCTCTCAAAGGACTCCAGCTTAGAAATTTCATACAGTTATTTAACTCCATATTTTTAACACTGATCACAATCAAACATGATATCTTCAGAGAAAAAAATTCAGACCTGGCAACCCAACTGGAGGCTCGCGCAAATCACTTCACTGCACGTGAATGACAGGTTGTTAGAAAAGGAAACAGCATCAAAAAAGCTTATTGTCAAAAAAACTGGACTTCTCTGTGTCCATTCTCCTAACAAACTTGTCTAGAGGAAAATAATGTGATATACAATTTTTCACCAAGTTGAACATTTGTTCCGTCATAGTTTTGTGGCTTAGTTTTATGTAAATCTCACAATTTCGTGTATTTCTTAAAGGTGCAGCACTGTTTGGATAACTTTCACCCACTTCACTGTGCCAGTTTTAGTATAGCTGGAAAAGATAGACCACTGGGTTTACAGCGCCACCCAGAGGCCGACCAAACATAAATACATAGGAAAATGAATCCAACAATAATGTTGTTGGATTTTTAGAAGAAAATGTTCCATTTGTGCAGGTTCAAGTATGTTTTAAGGAAATATTTAAGATAATTATTTCTGTTTTAGAAAAACATAATGTCAGGGTGCTGGTTTGGCAGAGTTGTTAGCAACCAGGCACCCCATGTACTTGTTTCTGCTGGTCCAGGTTCGAATCCCGTCTGTGACCAGTTTGCAGAGTGTCTTCCCCTATACTCTCACCCCCTTTCACAAGCCTATCCACCGTCTCTCTCCCGTAAATAAAGGCACAAAATGCCCAAAAAATACATTAAAAAAACCCAACCATGTCTAATATGACTAACTTAAATATATTTAAGTAAACTATTTTATCAAGAGGGATGATAGTGCCGTGCTTCACAGCTATTTATGACACCAATTTACCAAAATCTTGTTCAATATTTTTCCTTTCTTTGCCATATTCACCCTTATCATTTTAAGATTTAAAAATGATTTTTTTTCTAAATCATCATTAGTCCTTGATTTCTTTTTTAGAGCACTTTACAATGGCACACAGACCTTTTAATCTTTATTCCATTAAGTGCAACACTCTCATTGCTGCCCACACAACTGAAATGAACTTGAGTTTGGATATATCAATCCAAATGTCTTTTATTCATGAAATATTTCACTAAAAATCCTTTTTTGTGAAGCGGGCCGGCTCAGCCAGCTTGTAAATTGATGTAACAGTTGTGGTGTCAGATGAATGAGTGACCTGAATCTTGCTGCTGTTGCACTGTGAGTGAAAAGATAAATCACAAACAGAAGAACGTAAAAGTCAGTGTGTGTTTATGTGAGTGAGAGAGATGGGCTGATTTACAGGTTTAGTCATTAGGGTCCATTCCCGCTCACGCACACCAGCTCAGGATATAAATGATGACACGTGAACTTGTCAGAAAGGCCAGACCCATTACTGATTTTGATTAAAGAAGGTAATAACCGTATTTACGGAGGTGCGTTGTCAAGATCTCTCTCTGTTTAGGACTATCCGGGTTATAATTTATGAATATTGATTTCATGTAGCTGCCTGTTGGGTTATCGGTGAGGGCATCTTTAATAAGAAAGTTTGTGGCTGTCTGTGTTAGACCAGAGTCTCTGTGTGCAGTGTTTATTTGGCTTGGGAATTTGCAGAGTAAGTTTTCAGAGCCGCTTTTGAAAAAATGATAATATTCTCAGCTCATGATCGACTTTAAATTGCAGTGGTCAGTTACTATACAGTGAATATATTTTCTATTCCTGCAATAAATGAATCATCTTGTTTTATAGATCAAAATCATCAAGGAATCAAACACATTAATTTTGCAACTAGTATCTGACACAGGGGTGGGCAAAATGTGGCTTGGGGTCCACATGCAGCCCTCTCCTCTTTCCCATTATGGTCCACAAGTTAGAAAAAGACGGACATTATTAATACCTCACAGGAAAATTGAATTCTCTACACTTTGTGTAATTTTCAAATATTAAAACATTTTAAATATGAGTTTTAAAAAGACCAGGACAATATTAGAAATCAAAATATACCCCCCAAAATATTGCTTGTTGGAATATATGTACTTTTTTTTCAAGAAATGTTTGGTTTAAGTGATGTCCTAGATGTATTTTTATTGCTGAATACTAGATTAGACCAATTAGATTTAATTGGTTCATACTTGAGTCAGAGTGAAGACTTACGTTGGGTTTATCAAACTGTTTGAAATATTACAAGCAGAGGATGAACATGAGGTCCATTTGAGGACTAATGACCTCTAAATTCTGATCAGTTCAACCCTTGGTCAGAGTGGACATTCACCAAATTTAAAAGAATTCCTTTAATGTGTTCTTTTATGCCGGGTGGACACTGTGCGATTTCGAGGGGATTTCACCACGATTTTGCCGTCGCAGACCACGCTGCGTCATCGTGGAAACATTGTAGTGTCGGGACGTCTGATCGGGAGGTCGTAAGCCGTACAGTGTGAGAACACTCACGAGGAAGGATTAATTGCTGCTACGTTCTAACGATAATGCTGCGACCTCCCGATCAAACTTCTGGCATGTCAGAAATTTTCGCCGTAGCTCGTACAGTGTGAGTGGTGTTACGTCACGATTCTACGTTCACACCTATTGTCTGTTTGCACTGACTGTCGTGAAAGGAGTCGGAATTTTATTCTCCGTCTTTAGCTCTATTTACTACTTAATACTAGATGTTATTTTTGGCACCACGGGGAGCTCTTTGAAATTCGCTGTGTACCTGCACTAGTATACTGGCAAGATCGATCATTCATTCATTCATTCATTAGTAACTATGTTCATCATAACGTTATCGGCTACAGATGAGGAATTTGCCGGGGCAGTATGGTGTTTAAAGCAACATTGGCTGGCTAATGCTAACGTGAAACTATCAAAGCTACTGTAAAACAATATATAGTTAAACATTAACGTTACCTCAAGCTCCTGATGAAGGATGGACATCCCATACCGACCACGTCTCCTCAGCCATTCATGTACCCAAATCCTTTTCTTTTTTTTTTTAGTTTCAGCGCACAAGACAGCGCACACAACTGCAACAACTTGCTGCCTGCTCGCCATCTTGTTGTCAGGCACACTGTGGTTGTCATAGGAACTAGGAACCTTTGTTTTTCGTTGTTCACACTCGAGCACGTCGTGCCGTCACACACCGACTGACGCCGACAAGTAGTCGTGGTTGTCAATAATCGTGGCTGACAGCAGTCGTGCAGTATGAGTACAAATGTCGTCGGGTCAAATAGAGTACGAGTGACAAACCCGGTCGTGCAGTGGGAGCATTTCCCCGACAGTCAGATTTCTAAAATCGCACAGTGTCCGCCCGGCATTAGTGTAGTGTCCAAAAACAAGAGATGAACATTAGGCTGAATTAATTTGACCAATGACCTCTTTAATATCTCATTAGTACATCCTTGGTTTAGAATAGACATTTCTACACAGTTTGAGATAAAGTGTTCGCAAGTCAGAGGGGTGATGAATTGGAGATCCACTGATTTTGCCCTTTCAACCCTCAACGACTTCCAGTTCATCCCTGAATCAGAATAAACAAAAGTTTGACTAAATCCCTCAACTCATGAGCATAAAAACAATAGATAAGATGTGATAGTTATTCTTTTGTCCCCCTGTAGGCCGTTCATCGTATTGCCCCCGCTGATGGAGTGGATCAGAGTGGCGGTTGCTCACACGGAGCATCGACGAAGCTTCTCTGTGGACAGTGACGACGTGAGACAGGCGGCCAGGCTGCTGCTCCCCGGTGTGGACTGTGAACCAAGACAAATCAAGTAAGTATTGAAGCTATTTAATCTTTATGACATTGGAAGTACTTCTCCTACTTATCTTACTTTTCTTACATTAACAAAGTCTGAAAAGCAGCAGGAAGAGTGAGCGGCTTAGGGCAGATATTAGCAATCGGCATCATGGTCCGCATTTCCGATATGGCGAACACCATCAAAGGGCTTCAAGCTACACCTGAGAAACTAATGCCATACTTATGTTTTGTACATGTATATGGGAAAATTCTCCTCGGATTTCAAAGACATATGACATTTTCGTTTTAAAACAACCTCTTGAAAGACAGCAGAAACCCATTGAGTATGTTGTAGTACATAAGTCTGCCCTGTAGGTGGTGCTGTAACACTCCTGCGGACATACACCAGACCCAAAGAAGAAGACATGAAGCAGGCTCATACATCATGAAAATAACAAACACTGGCAGACGCTTTTCTTCTAGCAGTGTTAATTTTAATTTCCCCCATCGGATACTGGACTGTAACTAAAGAAAAGAGGTGTACATTGAAAAAAACTAAAACTAAATTAACTAACATTTTCATCAACAACTAAAAACTAGATTAAAATGTTTGACAGGGACAAAAACCAATCAGACCCGATAAAGGAAGAATATATCCAAGGAATATTTCCAATCACAGGTACTTTGTTTGTGTGAAAAGGTTGGATGAGTTAAGAGGGACATCCAATCACAACTGCCTTAGCTTGGTGGTGGGATCCAAGTGTAAAACATGACTTCAGAAATTCAAGGAAACATAAAAATGCCTTAAAGCCCCTACACATCAAACGCGGCAAGCGCAGGCGGTCGGCGGCAAACCCATTCATTGTGTATGTGCTACCGCCACGCAAGCGCGGCCCCGCGGTGCGCAGAGTTCAGCGGTGCGCTAAGATGACGACGTCTTAGCGCATCCAATAGGAGAGGCCAGTTCAGAAAAAAAGTGACTGTGGATACAGAGCTGAACTGTGCTACGAGAGACGGGCTGCCTGAAGTTTGTCTGCATTCTTACCAGACCTTGACCAACCTGGGACAACAGGCTCTCAAACCGCTCCTTGGTCAGCCTGAAGTACATTTGGAAGCATTCTGTGAAAATGCAGCTCCCGAACAAGCCTGTACTGCCCCAATAACCTGCCTTGCCATCAGGATCGGGTGGACCCACATCCTTCCCCTCCCCGCTGCTAATGCTGCTACTCTGGTCCAGCTCCTCAGGAGAATTACAGCTACAGATTTTTGCTATGTGGTTAAGGTACTGCTCATCGAACCAAGCGCGCCAAGAACACTTCCTGCTCTGTTGCTTAGCATGCCATGCTCAGCGCTGGCTCTGCGCGCACTCTGCGCTGTACCGCGCTCGGTGTGTAGAGGCCTTTACACTTTAGATGACTAAATTTACACTAGATTTCATAGACTAAAATGTGAAATTTCATCAACTTAAACTACACTAAAATTAAAACTAAAAGGTTTTTTAGGCAAAAGGCTATAACTAAGGCTGAATTCAAAAGTGTAGCCAAAATGAACAGTCTCCATGTCTTCTTGTTGCTCATGCTGGTTGTAGAGAAACAGTAGATTTTTCTGTAAGAGCCAGAACAAGCTCAGTAACTTCTGAAAACAAACGCAAAACTGTATTCCACCATTGTTTCTGCTGAAGTCATGGCTCATGCTTGTAGTTTAAGGAAGATGTGGGACTATGACGTCATCGTTTCTGAAAATATCCGTAGTCATTGTTCACATGGAAACACAAGGCCAGCATTTTCAGATTAATCCACTCTGGGACCTATTTTTGCAAAAATCTGCATTTTTTCCACTACCTGAAACACCTATGCAGTTAAAAACCTGTGTAGATACGCTTGAATTCATCTCCACGTGGTCGGCCCTCCAAAGTTTTATCAGTTTAAAAGTTTTTATCCACAGATTTAGCAACAACTTCATCAAGCCCCTCTTTCATCGACTGCACGCTGATCCACCGGCTGCATGACTCAGAAATAAATCTCCTCTCAGTCTGTTTCTCTCTCACTTACAGTCCTCTTCACACAAACACACCCCTGCAGTCATGTAGCCGTACACAATATTTGTCACAAAGCCGCTCAGTCAGTGATTTTCTGTCGGTGTCAGTGGGTTAAGAGTCTTAGCGCCTTTCTAATACTTGGAAAGAATGAAAATGAAAATCTTAAAGAGATGAATTTCTAATGAATTCTTTACATATGTCGGATGAAATTGTCACATATCATTGGACCAGCGTCAAGGAGAAGTTCCTCTTTGACCCGACAGAGGCGTCAGCTGTCACAGCGCCCGCAGCGTGGATTAAGAGGCTTTACAGGAGACATGAGCGAGCAATAATGAGTCAGAGCAAAAGCTTCACCTGAAGGAAAGCTACTTTAAGAAATGGAAGTACAGAAGCATGCGGAGGAAAAGTGATGTTTTAAAGTTTGTTTGCAAAAAATAGCAGCTTTTCCCAACATAATGGATCTGCTGTCTCTGTCTGCAGGGCGGAGGATTGCTTCTGCGCCACCAGGAAACTGGACGCAGCGTCCACGGAGGCCAAGTTCCTGCAGGATCTGGGTTTCAGGATGCTCAACTGCGGACGGACGGACCTGGTGAAGCAGGCGGTGAACCTGCTGGGCCCTGACGGCATCAACAGCATGAGCGAACAGGTGCAACCCTACACACATATAATGCAAACAAGATTCATATCATACACCTACACAGAGGTTGAGGAGAGTCCAACACAATGAAAAGTGAAGAATTAACCTGACAGTGAGTCCTGTTCACAAACATGCAGGATGCAGTCTGCTCCTGATGAGTCAGACTGGGAGAGAATTTCGTCAGCCATGATGCAGCTCTTTGAAAATCACCTTGTCTCTTCAGAAGTTGGGTTTATTAGTCCGTGTTTAAGGTGTTTCACAGAATTGTAAATGCTTGGGTGCTGGTTTGTCAGAGTGGGCAGCAACCATACACAAATCATATACCCAGGCACTTACCTCTTATTTCCAAAAGTCCAGCAGGACAGTGCTCACTCCCCAGCAAATCACCCAAAGACTCTTCAATCAGTCGGTCTCCAAGAAACAAAACCTGTTTCGTTTGTAAGATAAAGGCTCCGTAAGTCCCAGGATGCCATGTGCAGGGGTGTAGCATTAATAGTGGAAAATAAACCATATGCAAAGCAGTTAGCTGCACTTTTAAACAGCTTTTATTCCTTAATTTTGTCACAAATGTTTCATAAAACACAACTGTTACCCTCAATTTCCACACAGTGTGTTCCAGGTGCTCTGCCGCAGCAAATCTCTGCAGCAAATCAACCCCAAAATCTTCGATCAGTTTGTTTCTGCAACCTGAGACTGAGATTTAAAAAAAAACTAATTTATAAGAAGTAAAACATTTCAGTGTTTTCCAGTTAAGTTACATTTTGATAGTGAAAATGTATACATATAAAAAGAAAAAACATCATTTGAAAATATGATGCTAATGATTCATAACAGCTAAATGTACATGAGCCGACTTTTGTTATCTCTTTTCTGATCCCCTCAGATATGCGGATTTGGTGTATTTTTTGGAAAAGCTGCACCCTGTTGATCGCGTTGTTTGACACGCACCATCCTGCTGCACCTTCAGGTGTTAAAGCTAACTGAATTGGATAATCAATCCTCTCTGTGATAGTCTTGTTTTCTTTCACAGGTCATATTGAAGCATCAATACTAATCCAGACCTTTCATTTGCAGCTAAAAACTCCAGAAAGCAGCTGAAATGAAAAGGTGTTTTTATAATTTAGTTTCCATCTAATACCACCTGCAAACTTTCTTGAGCTTCATGTGCTTTGTTTGGTACATCAGATCCAATTTTTCAGTATTACTGCATCCAAGCCTGATCATTATATTTGATTTTTTCTACCTTTCCAAGTCATTTGAAATATCTATCGGCCTGTGTGCTGCTAAGTGGAAGCTAATGACGATATCTGATTTTCTGAGGTCAGAAAGATGTGCTTGGTTAGGCTCAATTAAGTCTTGGCTTGTCTCCATTAAAAGACTTGAAAGACATATCTGCTAAACTCTTGTTTCCATTACTGATGATTGTGCAAAATGGGGCTAGAGACCAAGGGGTAAAATGTTAGAAAAGCATTAGGGAAAGAAAGAGACCGTATATTAGGTATAACCAAAGGAGAAAGACTCATATATCAACTGAACATTAGACCTATTACTTCACTGTACTTTTCAGAGCACACATTTGCCAAAAGTTAAAGGGATAGTTCCGGCTTTTTGGAGTGGGGTTGATCAAGGCCCATGGCACCAATAAATATGTTGCCACTTGGATGCTAGGTGATACATAGCAGTCAGTTTCCTCGACAAGCCCCTATGTTTGGCGCTACTTTGTGATGTAACAAATGGGCTATGTGTCCTTCCGTTAACAACTCCTTTTATTAGATGTTCAGGTCAGAGTGCTGCAGCCGGGTCACTTTATGGTCACTGGAACACAAACTGATGTAAATCTAACTCAATGGATGTTACAAAGATGGATTTCCTGGATTTATCCTGGTTGTATTAACAGACAACAAAAAAATGGTCAAAATAAGGATTTCACCGCAACCAAGTTACGTGACGTGGGCCTCCGCCATCCTTGGCTTGTTGTTTTGACTCTGGACATCAGGACCCACCACTACTGCAACTACAGTGCACCATATTTGCATGACCCATTTTATCCTGAGAGAGGTAGGGGTGGGAGGTAAACCTGGACTCTGGAAATTCAGAGTCACAAGTTTACCCAGTGAGCATGTTTTTGACCTGTGGGAGGAAACCAATAGCCTTGAAGAGCAGACAGACCTGCCTGGTTCTGAAATGCAGGTCCATCTTGCCAGCCTCTGTTGTCCAACTAATTCATTCGACTGAATTCTTAACGGCCCAATCAGGAAAAAGAGGCGAGAGCAGCAGAATGCAGAGGTAACAACAACCGGAAGTTGAGAACGGACATGCCGATTAGCCTATTGTCCTCATGGCTACTTAGTGAAACTTGGCGAAATCTGCCCTCCTCAGAAGTTTACTTGTCGGGATTGTCTTTGACGAGGCTCATGTCACTTTTAAGTGTTAAATGAATCATCTGTGTGGTACAATTTAGTGTGAGACGATAGTAAAAGGCCGTTAGCTGTTAGCAGCTAAGTTAGCGGCTAACGGCTAACGGTCATTAACTGTTGTTCGATGTTAGCGGCTAAGTTAGCCACTACGGCTAACACCCATGAACTGTTAACTGTTGTTAGTCATTAGCCGCTACTTTAGCTGCTATGTATGCTAAATTATAGGAGGCAACCCTGCTTGATGTGGATTGGTCTGTGATGAATGTGACGAGCCAAACAACTGTCCAATCACAAGCTTGTGTTTTTTTTTTAATGTTCTGCCCCTGAAAATGAATTCAAAGGGCTCCTACCCAGATGGACTAGTGAAAAATTTCTGTGGCAGATATATTGAGCTGTCCATCTGGCTTGTCAGGTTAGGAAACCAGAGCTTGGAGGGAACCCACGCATGCACAGGATGAACATACAGAAAGACCAAGACCAACACAGGGATCCAACCATCAACCCTCTCGCTGTGAGGCATGTTCATTTTCTGATGGCTGATGTTTGTAAAAATGGACGATATTAGTCAGTACCAATGTTGAATCAGTGCCTCACTCGTTTTAACCTAAAATTGGGTTCATCATGAAGTTTTGCTGGTACCATTGACCACTATAATGTCAAGCATTACTACCCAGCCACCCCTCCTTTAGGGAAAAAGATGAGAGGGTGCAGTCGTGGTAATCACATATACAAGTGCCACGGGCCTTGAGGAACCCCACTCCAAAAAAACCAAACTGAACAGTGTAAGGTTTAAAAACAAGGCATTGATACAGTAGTAAACCCAATTACTATAAACTTTGATCTAAAATCTCCAAACCCTAATCAGTTCCTCCTTAGGGTAGAATGGATTTCGTGAAAGTTGAAGAAAATCCCTCCAAGCTCCCTTGAAAAATTATGCTTTGAGAATTCCCTTGACAGCCCAGAAACATATCTCCTGTCTTGGCTTCTGCCAGCATGAAGTTAAGACAGCTACGTAAGAGCTTTAATATCATGATCACAGAGGTTATCCATGTCTCCTTCCTGGCTGATTCACAGCACATTCAATCAGATTATTTGACTCTTACAGGCATAAATCATCATGTAGTATTTACAGCTCCTTAGCGGTACAACAAATCGTATTGATTATTCATACTCCCCCTTCCCGTAAATAACATGCCTGGATGTCACGCCGGAGCAGCTTTTATTCACTTGTAAAACACTCTAAATGGTGCACAGGAGCAGCAGCTTTGCAGGAGCAATAAAGCACAAAGCTGAGATCTGAGAGGCATTTGAAATCATCACGATGATCATAAAGAGGCTCTGTCTTTGCCTTTTTATCTTTTTCTTATTAAGAAGATTGGTGCTCAGAAAATACCCAAAATGATTCACCATGAAGGGATATTTTCATTTTCATGAGCGAGTTGTTCAAAGTCTTTGTTGGCTGTAAAACCCCTAACTGGACATTTGAGTGGATTTTGCTGTTAAATTGATCTGAAACAGGTTTAATCAGTCAAAAACACAAAGAGAAACTCACCACAGTTAAGTCCTTTTGTTATGTTTCTCACTTTAACACTTCACCCTGCAGCTCGGAGCATAATGAGCGTGGGTGTGCCAGGCTTAAGGGAGTGCTTGGTGCATATGGTGGTATGCAGAAATTTAAGTTAAGTTTCACGGCCCACCTTTACTGCCTCTCCATTTGGAGAAACACTATCATTAAAGCAGTGAATATCATACCGAGGAAAATTAGAACCTGTAAGAGCTCTGATTGATGAGTAGGACATTAATTTTATTTATTTAGTGCTATCTGAACACGAGCATAGGGTACTTTCATCCAACAGACTGGTGATTTAAAGAACATTATATAAAGAAAGACTCGCGGACTAAATGGATTCCTGTAGGTTTCTTATAGAGTCTAACGAGCACAGCTGCCAGCGATCTTCTCATAGAGGCACTAATGGTCTCTGAAGGGTTTTGCTGATTGCACCGAAATCCACATTTTTCACGGATAAGTTAACAAAAGGGAGTAATGTCTTCTTCTGCACAGTACAGCTTCATGTAGGTGATAAATCAACAGGCTCAAGTGCTCTTCTGTTTGCTTCATTAATTACAGCGTTTGAGTCTACAGCTGCAAATTAACAACAGGACAGCACTGCACGAAGTCATTTGTTCAAACAAATACAAACAGAGAATATATCTCCCTAACTACCTGTCTGAACTTTTGGTTTGTCTTAATGATGGCATGTTAAGGTTTTATAGATCACAGTAAACATGAGAGCACAGCACCACGAAGCCAAAGCTACATCCATGTCCTGAGAGGGACATTGTTGGACAAAGTTCAATAAGAGTTACTTTGAAACAGCCTGTTCTGAGCAGGGCTGAAACAGACAGGCTTATAGGTATGCCAGAATTTAACTAACCAAACTCACCAGATAGACCGTTCATTGTGTTTCTCTGGTCCACCTGAACAACAGCTGATAGAAAGTGTTTGGGAATATCCGGTGATTGGATGATCGCTCTGTCATCACATTCATTAAAGGCCAAGCAGGTAATGTAGTAGGTGAGCAGTATTGCTTTGCTGTAAAATACAGAATTAAAGCCACTTTGAAGAACAAACTGTCACCTAAACATATCAAAGTGGAGAAAAAAATACAATGTGTTGTTAATTGTTATTTATTTAATAAAGGAATGTGGTCCCAATCTAATAAAATTTCTACTGAAACTGTTAGCGTCTAAGCTAATCTCTGAAAAAGCTGTCACTTCCTGCTGTTGTCTCCCTCCTAGCTCCCACCTTTTCCAGTTGTAAAGTACACTGTGCTGCTTTGGGTGGATTGCAGTTTTAGAGTGGAGCTGGGCAAGATTGATATGTCTGATTAGAGACACCGAATCAGGCTGATCCAGCTGCTGAAAAAAGGCTTCAAAATGTTCTGGGACAGTAGGGCTGGATATTTCCTGCAACCTCAGGATACAACAGATGAATGAGATTTAATCTGAGGGGCCAATTACACGAGGCCTAATACAAATCCAATAAGTTTTCATTGCGTGTTGGCCTCCTGTTTACATGAGAACTGTGTACGATGTGCTTGAATCTGCAAACATTTGAAACCAGGGTCCAGGGTGGGGAGTTTTCAAAAGTCTCCTCCATGCAGCTCCGTGTAAACCAGAGTCAGAGTGTTTCAGGGTGAAACGCTGACGTCACCGTATGTGCAGTACTCTTTCACATGAAGGTTGCGCGTGTATACCAGGAACAACAACAGCTTTGGCCGTCTACCGAGTAACATCTGTGCTGCTTACCGTGCTCGGTTTGTTATCCAGATAAAACTTTCCAGACAGATCTGTTGTCCAGACAAGAAACTCCTGCATCTTCATGCGTCCACTCGCCATTGTTCGTGTAAAGTTTTTCTTCTTTATAGGTGTGTTGTAGCAGTGCTGTTTCTCTGTAAACCTACATCGCCATCTAGTGGACTAGCATGCACACTACAGCAGTTTCTTTTGTTTCCAGTGTCTCTGTCTGAACGTGGATTGACTTTGAATATGCAAAGGAAAAATCTTTCCGTTCTAGGTCACAGTGTCTCCATGTAAACATGGCCTGAATTTGGTACATGTACTGCATCAAGTAGTTTGGCTATTGGCTGTGAAATTACTGGATGCAGTTGTATGTAGTTTGCACAATCTGTGTGGATATAGGTAGCAAAAAGGCACAAATGCCTTATTATTTCTGTATTGATAATTAGCAGAGGCCAGTGGGATGGATGGAGGATCCAGCTAGCCAGCCCAGTGTCTGACCTGCAGCTCTCGCTAATGAGTAAAACTCTGTCACTCTCTCTTTTCTTTCCTGATCTCATCCATCACCATCCACTTTTATCACTTAGCAAAACAAAGCACAGAGATGGGGAAACTACCGCTCCTCCTTGCTAACTGGCCTCCTTTAGCTCAGTGTCAACTTGTGCCATAAAGCAATACACACTTTCCTTGAGATGCTTTGCTGCCAGACTTACATAGTGCTATATGCAGCAAGTGAGGCGCCATTAGGGAGTGTGACAAACACTTTTCTCTGTTGAGTGCCTAATTTTAAAATGTTTTTAGGTAAAGACATTAATTATTAATGCTTTAATGTAGCCTTATAAAAGTTGCCCATCCCTGGTGTAGACCATGTTCTCTGTTTTATTATTCGAAAAGAAAAAGACTTCATTTTCACATGGAGAAGAAACCTGACACAAGGCTTGAGGCCATGGTCTTGACTATTTAAAGTGCTGTTTCGCTCTTTAATTTTGAGCTTTTTTATTAAGAGGTAAACAAACTCAATAATTCATTGTGAACTCCTGAAAGAAACTCAGCTCATCAACTTTCTCTAGCTGCCAACTTCCCTCACAGAAATCAATACTCCAGCCTAACATTCCTCCCTCCTCTCTCCCACAGGGTATGACCCCGCTCATGTACGCCTGCGTCCGTGGCGATGAGGCCATGGTCCAGATGCTGCTGGACGCCGGAGCAGACATCAACAGTGAGGTCAGTGTTGAGGAAAAACCATCAGCAGCAGCAGGATCATCACATTTATTATTTCCATGCTTCGTTTTTTTTGTTGAAACTGTTCATTTACATTTTGTTCTTGTTGTTGTTGTGTATCAGTGAAAACTATTTGTGTTGCTCTCTCCTCCCCCTCTCTCTGTCTTCATCATCTCACCTGCTGTCGGCATGCCCTCTGTTCTCCTGGCAGCTCATTACATGAAGTGCACTGATAAGCAATGCGAACCGGCATCATTTGCATAGTAACAGTGATAGTTTGTCTCTACATGGATTCAGAGTAATAATCCTGATAGTCTCTTAATGCTCTAACACCACATCAATAATGCATCACAGATATAAGAGTGTGTGTGCACTTAGTGTAAGTTGCTCCCAAAGACTCTGCATCCAGCATGAACTTCGTCGCACTTATTTACTGAGTGAAACTTGAGATAACATTGGAGCCTTAATATCATGACCCTGACTGTGTCTGCAGCATGCCCCTCTTTGTAGCTGCTTTATCTATAGATGTTATTGTAAATGTAGCTGCATCACCAACCTCATGGCTAACTGTTGTTCTCTACATTGTCTCAGTGTTTAGTGAAAGTGTGCTGACTCTTAAGCAAAGATTACCAGAAGAAACAAATGAGTTATTTGGGGTATTGAAAGTACAGTTCTTCCAAAATGCAACAAACCTGGGAAGACTTCTAAGTATGGCCCTGCAGGAATTTTAGGTGCTGAGGTTTTAGATACTTACTCTGTGGTTTTACCTGTCAAACAAAACAGTGGAGGTTAATAGAATAAGTCCCAGAAAAGGTTGAATATGATATGCTGGAGCATTTCCAAATTTCAAAAGATGGTAGGTGCTAATACATACGTAATTGCCAAACATGTCATTATGAGTATGAATTTTTAACAGCTCCTTAGTTTTGGATAGAAAAAAGATGGGTTTCATGTATAAAAAGGATATGGGATGTTTAGGTAACATTGCATTGGGTTGCATTAAAGGGTCTGTGAGGAGTTTCTAAGTAATGACAAAAAAGTCTCACTTTTAGATATATGCCTGATCGAAATACACACTTTAGCACGAGTTTTATAGCATCAGAATAGATTATCTATAAATGCTATTCCTTATCTTCGTGGTCGGGTCGGACAGGGCTGGACTGGCCTGGATACTCAACTTCGGGAACAAGACAATTAAAACTAGAGCAAATTTATATTATTCAGACACGTCTCAGAGCACCGGGCTGTAAGTAGTGATATATAGCCGGCTACAAAACTACGATACCAAGTTTTCCAAAAATTGCTTGCTGTCACACATCAAAAACTACCTACACTAACTAGAAAGAGATACATTACCTCGTCGCTTTGCATCCTGTAAGTTGTTGAAAAAAAGAAGTTGGAAAGCAATGCAGAGTTCTGAGGAAGGTCTGAGCTGCGTTCATTAGCATCACAACAAACACACGCTTTAGCTTGGGTCACGTCTTTTGGTGCATTCCAGTTGTAGTCAGAAGTAGGAATTGCCGAGTTCCGAGTAGGAAACTGCAACTGGAACACCCGCCAAAGTCGTAATTTCCTACTGGGAACTTGGTGAAACCTCGCCACCCCCGAGTTGACAATCGAAGATGGATGTCCTCAGTGTGAACAGTTATTTAGCTCCTGTAATAATTAATTTATTTGCACTTCTGACCGAGGTGTGTCGCTCTAGATCAGCTGTATACGTAGTATTGTTAGACTTATATTTACAAATATGCTGCCATAGTGATAATCACATTCTTCATGTGATATTTGTGAACAACAATGCAGGGCGTGCTAACAACAACTAACAATAGCCTGGTAGATCGACATGTTTTTTTCCAACTTCAACTAGAACGCCGATAAGTCGGAGATGATGTCACTCCCAGTTCCGAGGTTACTGGAACGCAGCATTACGACAGTCACCGCACGTGCTCATGGGTAGCCGTCTTAATCTCACCGGTAATAGATTCTCCTCATAGCACCTTTAAATATTAAAATTAACATTAAATAGTGCTTGGATAAATTGTATTGTGTAGTGTGTCATGTAAAGCTATGTTGTGCTGATAGATGTTGTGTTGCATTACTTTGTGGCGTGTCATGTTGAAGTGCTTTGTGTTGAGTTGTAGTACAATATATTGTGGTGTGTAACTTTCTGGTACTGCACCATTTGTGTTACATTGTGTTAGGTTAAGTTCTGCTGCATAAGTTTGGGTGTTATTGATTTATTTGACACTTGGTTTTGCCATGTTATGTTTTGCACATCATGTTACACTAGATCATGCTACACTGCATTCATGAAGCCAAATTATGTAGTGCCATATTCCATGACTCAGTGTTTTTTACTTTACTCTACATTTCAAATCACTACATGAAATCAGGCAACATTACATTACAACACTTAAATCACTAAACATAATGTGTTATTCACTTAGGTTACACTATGTTATTATACATAATATTACACTCTATCACACTTCACTCATCTACTGTACATTGCAATTACTGACATTACAATACATTAACTCACATTACACTATGTTACTCTACGTTAGATTGCACTACAGTAAGTCACAAGTCACTTTAATATACGAACCATTATGTTATGTTACACCACATTAAGTCTCCACCCATTACGCTACACTTTATTATAATACAATAAATTACGTTTTGATACATTACTCTATATTAGGTAACAATATGTTACATTACAGTGAATTACATTGTAACACATTACATAACACTACACTACACTAAAACTCATCACATTACTGCATAACATCACAGTAGATTGAGTTCTGATACACTGCAGCACAGTTTACATGGTAAAGATAAATAGTATAATGTATTACTGTAAATCACGTCACTTTTTATTTCACTTTAATTTCAGCAGACTTTACTACACTGCGTTACATTATGGTATATCTGAGGTTACATACATTACATTATGGTTTATTACATGGCAGCACATTAAGCAACACAGTATTACATTATAGTATAATACATAACTGTATGTTGGGTAACACTGCATCACATTATGGTTTAAAACACAATGGATCAGTACATTACATTACAGTACAATAGCTCCCACTACAGTCATTGTGGTATACTACATTACAGTACATAACTTTACAATATGGCATACTGCATTATATTTCAGGGCAAGTACATAAGGTCACACTACTTATATCTTGATGTATTATGTACCGACAGTTTGTGTCTGTGGTACGTTACAATATATTAGACAGGATTCATTTTGTTACATCATTCTACATCAGGGGTGGGCAAGTGGCGGCCCGGGGGCCAAATGCGGCCCCCCACATCACTAAATGTGGCCCGCCATTCATTCCCAAAAACCAGCAGCTGTAAATAAGAAGAAAACTCATATATCCAATAGAAATAATTCTATATAATCTTATGTAAGTTATTTACAACCTTACTTTGCCCTCATAGTGTCTAAATCTTTTCATAAAGCCTTTAACATTATATCAAGTATTACTCAATATTATAGGCTATTTAAAAAATGGCAGCAGCAAAATAATTTGAGCTTTAAAAATTCCAAAAACACATTTTATGATTTGAAAATAGCTTCATTGGATTTAATTCCATGTATATTAGCTAAATTTGCTTGAATTCTGTATCAAGTTCATTTGATTATGCATAATAAGTCGTATTTATGTTGTAATACATGAATGTTGGTATTCTAATTTCATGACAAATTAATATTCTCTTTGTTGTTTATCCAACATTCTTTTTCATTATCGAGAGTTTCTGAAAATTTGTAACAATGTGGCCCTCAGGCTGGGAAAAAGGGTTTTATGTGGCCCTCTTGGTAATTAAAGTTGTCCACCCCTGTTCTACATTATGTTATACAATATATAGCAATTATGACATTTTTCTACATTCAAACAGGATACTTTAATTTACATATTAATAAATTGTCTGCCTTGTGATACACACATTATGGTGCACCCCATTACATTATTTCCATTCATGTTCATTAAGTTACACCACATGTAACTTTACATAGTGTTACTTTTACTGATGTTATAATATGACTCAGTCTGCGTGTCATGTAGTCATTAAAGAAAAACCCTTTTTCTGATTTGGAATTTTGAAACACTTTATTCTGTTCGCCGCTCATAGCACTTGACTGCAGCACCAAATGGGCCTGATCATCCTTCCGTCTATGTCGACTGATTTATTTCACTCTCCAGCCATAATTCTGAGGTCTCGAGGTTACATTTTGACCGTGTGAATGTGGCTAATACAGAGTCTGTGCTTCACATACCTTACATTGTTTACTCTCCCACCTCCGTACAAGCCCAAATAACTGCGAGGGAGTGTCATTGTTGCAACTCGTGAGCCGATTGTCACACTTTTGAGGGCGTTTGTAAGATTATTATGAGTCAAGCTTTCAAGATTTTACAGCCAACAGTTTTAGAGTTTTAGAGCATCTGTTTCTTTGGGAGATGGGAGTTCTGGTAAAAACATCCAGAGGAAGGTGTGAGGGTAATGACACAGCACAAATGACAAATTAATTCAGAATCACCCCCCTCTGTTTAAGATGGCAGGAGAGATCTTCAAACCTCAGCACTAAAACCAAAAACACCTGCAGGGGGGAATTTTTCATTGAATTGTACTTTTGGTGGAATGAGATTGTTCCACATCGCTGATAAAACATCTCAATTTGTAAAACATGGAGTAAAACTCCAGAGTCATGATATTTCAGGCTTAAGCAGTCACAGCATCCCTGCGCTCCTGCTGAAACTGCCTGATATTATAAAGCGATTAATAATTCATCACCCTGAACACAAAAACACTAACAGTCCCACTGTTGTTTGGCTTCAGAGCTGTAATGAAATGTGACATTAAGTTAAGCGTCTGTTGGAAAAAGAGGCCTCCTCCAGGCGACATTTAGGAATAATTTCTATAATTTAGGCACAGACAGAGCCACTTTAGAAATCACAGAACAACATCAGGGTGTGTGGTGGTTTTAATTTTGCCCCGACACCGCTTTGCTCATGAGTCAGCACCGCCTGTTTAGTCAGTGTTTGTAGTCCTTGCCAATGTTGTGTTTCCCCTTTGGTTTCATTCCTTTAACAAATTAAATGAAGAAACACAGATGACGCAGATCACTGACAACCCAGGGGTCGCTCATACCTCCCAGTTACATCTGCTTTGGTCAGACGGATGCCAAGTTAAAGGAAGTTAACGTGTCTGTCGTCCAGCCTCACTGGTCACTTATTGGCTTAAAATAAGAAGTCTATGGGTACATTTCTGCAGCGAAGCCTCTAACAAAACAAATGGACAAAAGCTCAAAGGCTAATGGAAACTTTTTTAACAGCTTTTCTTCCTCATCATATCATAATGATGCCTCACAGTTGTTGAATTAATTAACATGTTATCTAATGTTATATTACATGATGTAGCGCAACTTTGTGTTATTAATATAATGTTGTGCTGCCATCCATTTGTTATGCTGCACTACCTTACATCATCACACTGATATTTGCTTAGTTATATTAACTTACATAACAGTGTGTTACATTTCAGACAGATAGGTAGTAAGACAGACAGACGGATCAACAGGTGGATAGATATGTTATCATTCCCCTGGGAAAACTCAAATATCCCACCTCGTAGACAGAATTCTACATATTAACATAAAATATATCAGTATAAAATCTATAATTATAAATGTTTAAAAATGTAAATTACAAAATAGAAATCTGGATTTAATGGTAACAAGGTATTTAATCAGAGTATTTATTATAAAGTGTATATCCTATTAATATAACTATATTACTGTTATAACCATTGCTGCAGTGCTGTAAGAATCCATTAAGTACTAGAATATGATTTAAAATAGAAAATGACTATGCAGGCACACACACACACACACACACACACATACACACATAGATTTGCATTGATGTTATTGTAATACAATGGACTAGAATTTAAGGATAGGTAATGCAACTTTTGTTTCCTTTCCTTGGTTATATTATGCTATGCTAAACTACATTTTAAGTTATATCAAGTTATATTTTTTTTACAAAAAAAAGTTACACAACTTGCAGTACGAAATGTTGCTTTGGACTACACCATATTGTTTAAGATTGCTGTGTTGCACTATTATACATAACATTAATTTGCATTACTTTAACCAGAGCAGTGTAACGCAATGTGTGTTACATTGCATTGCTTTGCACTTTGTAGCTTTACTTTATTCTTCAAAAACTTACATTACATAAAGCAACTTTTGGCTGATGCTAAGTTGCGCTGCCTTGGATTCTGCTACCATTATGTTGTGTATGATTTATGTAGTAACATACAGTTGTAATATGTTACTTTATAAAACATTGTTTTGCACTATTTATGTTCTGTAATCTAATTTTGTCATATTAGACTGTATTAAGCTGTTTTAATTCATCACAACGCATTTTGTTATGTTACTTTGTGTTGTGTTATTCCAGCTACCCTGCATTATTACACATCATCATACATCATGTCATTTCTTTTAACTTTACTTAACATTTTGGTGTGTTATGTAATGTTGCATTACATTATGTTTTTTCATTACTATACTTTATGCTGTGCACATTGCATTACTTTGCACTATGCTACATAAGATTATGAAGCTTAAAGTGATGTTACTTATGCAACTTTAGGTTTGTGCTTAGTTACATTGCCATGGTATCTGTTAAGATTTGCTTCATATTTTGTATAATTTGTGTATTAACTTGCATAATTATGTTACGTTACATTACATTGATTTGCACTAGTTTATGTTTCGTAATGTTACGTGTTTTGGACTACACTGTATTGCACTGTGCTAACTGAGTGTGTTTGTTATGTTACATTTTCTTGTTTAGCTACTCTGTGTTTTAACTTGTGATCGTACATCCTGTCATCAACATTTTGGTACGTTATGTTAAGTTGCATTACATCAGCCCACAGAACATTAATGTACTCTGTTTTGATGTTATTTTATCTAACAACATATTTCATAAGGTTACGTTAACATTTATAGAAATTTTTTGCTTTGTGCCCAGTGTTTTGTTCCCAAAATGACATTTGATACACTATATTCCAATTTATGTTATAAATGTTATCATACGTCACATTTAAAGTTATGTTTTTGATTTGAGAGCTGGATTCCTTTTTCTTTGTTGGTCCATACTTATAAATACATCAAAATGGTACCAAATGAAGGGCTGTGTGGAGGCTGATACGCAGACTCTTATTGCTAATCTGATTCAAATATAAGGGCCGGGCTTCCCATTACTGCCAGTGAGGCTTGACAGACACTAACAAGCTACACTTATTGGCGATCTGAATCTGAATCTAAATGGAGGCTGCCCAGACCACCTTTGTATGCAGTCTGAACAGCTAAACTTATCCTTGAAAAGCACTGAGGCCCATGCCAAGCTGCAAAGATGACCGCTTGGTGTCAGAATGCTCATGTTAACGCAGAATGTGCACAGAATCACAGTGTGATGGAATAAATGTGCACCAGGAAACACTCCAACATGAAGTGTCATGGTCCAGATGATAAGTCCTACAGATCAAGCTGCTGGAGATGCTCTTTGAAACTTACAGAGGAAAATCTCCCTCCACCATCCTGCCCTCACTTTGCTTCCACTCCTCCTCGTCCTTCTGCACTCTGCTTCTGGCTCCTTCCTCCCCTCCTCCTCTCCTCCTCCTCCCCCCCGAGCTGTGAATGTTAATGGCTGTATATATATCTCTCTCCCTGAACTTCACCTATGACTTCCCAGGTGCCAAGCACAGTAAAACAGCACCCCTCAGTTTATCCTGAAACGCGCCAGGGGACGCCTCTCACTTTCGCCGTGTTACACGGACACGTCCCCGTCGTGCAGGTAGTTAAGTTTATCACCTGTAAACATTAACCTGTGGCCCTCTGACCTTTGTACCAAACAATGAGGATATAATGATGATGATTATTATTATGGTGCATCATAATAATAACCAAAGCAGTTCCATATGTCATTTTAATTTCTCCCTTTTTCTCCCTCTGTATGTGTTAATAAATACTGGTTATGTGGAGGGTGGGACAGCTGCAGTGTACTGCTGACATGCCAGAAAAAATGTGTCATATTGAATTTTTGTAGTTTATTGCTCAGATAATTATGGCAGAATTTTAGACGGTTTTTGCATTGCAACAGGAGAGGATGTTCTCTAAAGCCCCAGTCACACATTCTCATTTCTCATGGCGATTGTGCACGATTGTCATAATCCTGATAAAGCGTGCTTTGGTCGTGGTGCATGCGTTACTTGGTCTGGATCACCGTTGTATAGTTGTGGATGAACGGCGGGGAACGGGGAAAGGTCCCGACAGTTCTTAACTGTTCAAAACTGTCGTGGAGAATCGCCGCTCTCAGTATAGTGGGATGGAAACCTAATGCAGTCCTAATGCGAACGGTATTCGCGTGGCATGTACAGAGCTCAGTCAAGCTGATCATGGCTCAATCCTGAAAGCTTTATGAGGACGACTGACAAGGATGTATCCGTTTGTGACCCGACTGTGACGGCGCAAGCGACGGGGCTCAGTCAAGGCTTACGTGACGCGAACTGAGCTCGAGTGGGGCTGACGTCGTGTCAGCGGGATGAAAATTCATGGAATCCTCATCATATCGTTGTATTAACCTAGCTGGAGCGGGATGAACGCCCCCGAAGCGCTGTAGAAGCGCTACTGACGGTGTATTTACACGGTGTGTCCAGGGTTGAGACAGTCATTTCATCTCGTATCATGGCGATCACACCAGCCTCGTCAATCGTGTACAGTCGTGCACAATCGCTATGAGAAACGGGAATGTCTGACTGAAGCATAACATCTCCTAAAAATTCATATTACTGTTTTAATAATTATTTATCATTTGGAGCCGAATGCTGACATGGTTAGTTCCTCTTTAAAAACAGATATTTTTGAACAGGTGTGTATTTGATTCCTTGCTTATTCAGTCAGCCCCTAGTGGATCCTAAAGGAACTGCAGCTTATTTCACGTCATTCTTTTAACCGAAGTTTGCTTCTTGATTTAGATTTTGATAATCTCCTACAGATAAATAAATGCTAATGTGCAAGTAAAACAATCTGATGCTAAGACTGACAGATTTAATCAAGAGTGTTTCATTCAGATTCTTTAATATTTTATAACCAAACTTATCGTTGTGACCCTATAACATGTTGGTACAGTGTCAAAATACATAAAAATGAAAACAATTACATGTTGTTATGAATTTTATGTGACAACTTTGAAGACTAAAAGGGAAACAAAACATTTTACCATAAAAATGATTACAGATTTATAACACAAAACCCATGTTCTACTCTAGGATAGATAAATATGTTTTAAATGTCCAATTTTTTGGGCACGTGCTTCATGCTTAAACATTTGGACAAATACTTATGCATCGCCTGTAGGGTTGCAAAGGGACAGAAAAAAAATTGGATAAATTTCCAGAAACTTTTTTATGGGATTTTAAAGTTGGGGGTATTTTAAACATTTTCAAAATTGGATTGGATTCCTGCACCACCCTGTAGCGCTGGGTTCTAGAGTCTGTGCCTCAGAGGAATAGCAGAGATTTTCTCAAATATATTTGCATGAAATCTGGTTGTTTTAGACGAGATATTTTTTTTCCCAACTATATTTAAAGTTCCCTGTTAAAGGCCACCTCCACTTTTGTAAATTCCTGCTAATTCTCATGGAAAATTTCCAAGATTTAGACCCCTATATTTTTGCAACACCTGATCAAGATAGATCTACCTAAATTCACTTTATGATGAGAGAATTATTCTCCTGCTATAACAAGAACTCTAACATTTAAGCCTGGCAAAGTTTGCATGCATGAATAGTGGGGAATACATCTTGTTATTATATGAACAGTATTATTGCACTGCGAGTCTAAACTCATAAAACGAAATCTGCACAGATTTTGTTTTCTGGCATGTTAGCAATATATTCCTGTGTCAAGCTCTCAACTAGAAGTTTGTTTTTAATAATATATGATCTTCAAGAATAGATGAGTCACTCTGCCCCCTTATATTTACGTCTGATTGTAAAGATTGGTCATACAGCAGAAACTTCTAGAGGCAAACAAACGGCACAGAGCTCATGCACAGCTCCAGGGCGGCCATATTTCACTGTTTTTGTTCCTTTTTGAATTCATAATTCATTGTGTTGCAGTAGTTATTGCTCAGGCTGACACTGGCTGGAAGCTTGATGAACAACGTCGCCCTCAGGGATTTTTCAATAATTAATCCACACCAACACAATCAGGTTTTGTTTTTTGGGGGGGTGGGAGAAAGAGAAAAATTCTGATTCCTCCAATCTCAGTTCAGGCGAGTGTACAGCAGCAATAAGCCCCCAGACAGAAGCTAATGAGGGAGTGCAGCAAGGAGTGGGTTTGGTGTCCACAGCTAGGACAAACTCTAATTGAGGTGGTGTAGCTTTCCAGCAAGGACAGGCTTCTCCTGCTGCCGAGCCTGAGAGTAACACACCGTCTCTCCCTCGCCTGTTTTCTCCCCTTCTTCTCTCTCCATCCTGGTTTGACCCCCCCCCCACCTCCTCTCCTCCCTTTGCCTCCCTCCCTCCCTCCTTCCTTGCCACAGTTGCTGCTGGATAATAGAGCGAATGTGGAGGGCGCCCTGCAGGATGGGGCGGAGAATTACACAGAGACGCCTCTACAGCTGGCCGCCGCTGCAGGTAATCACGTACAGGCTGCACAGATAAACAGTCACGCTCATTGTACCCAAAGATTCATATTTTTACTAGAATATGTATGGGACTTTTATCCACATACTGGCTTAGAGCTCACCAGGACTAACTTTATTTTACAGACTGGGAGATGGGACAGGTGTGATCATGCTGCTGTAAAATGAGCCAACATATTTTTTAAGTCCTTAAAAATTAGCTGCTGCAATTTTGATGAGAAGATTGTTACCACTTTAACATATATATGTTAGTAAGAAATGAGATCCCAGTCAAAACTTAAAGGGATATTTTGTTGGGTTGTATCAGGTATTCGGCAAAAATCAGTGAAGTGGCTGAAATGGCTCTCAGCTGCACTGTACCTTTAAGAAGAGCAAGCATGGGCTACCTGTAAGGTACACTGCTGTTAACAAGTACAGGATGTTGGGGTGAATTTACAACTCATTTTCCCTCCAGGAAGGCTCTGTCTTTGGCTATATTTTATAATGTAGCAGTGGTATCCTTTTCCTTTGTAAAAGTATTGCTAGCTAACTCAAACTCTGAATCTCTAAAGTCAAAGGCCGCAGCTTACTTTATTCTCTTCACGTGATATCTACCTTGGTGCAGCTATTATAAGCATTAAGTTGTCCATATAGGCATTTTCAAACTTGTTCCTGGTGGTCTTGTCTGTTTATGATTCCCATAAACAGGCTTCATTTCCAAATTCAGTACCTTTAATGAAATACAAAAGGTCATCACTGGAGCTTTAATACATCACATTTTTATAAAGCTGGAGCCATTACATGAAAACAGCACATCATTTCTTTGTTTTAAATCCTACTCAATGTTTTATTTAAAATATACTCTCAAGTCCATTTAAACACCACACTGGTCAACATACACTTGTGACTATACTTTGTGCTATCATAAACTGTTAGTTCAGTTTTTTAATTTGGCATGTATCAAGTACTTCACAATAACCAACAAAGTCGCTGAAAAAGCTCCTAGCAGCGCTGTACCTTTAAAGAGAATAAGTCCAGAATACTTGTAAAGCCCCAGTCCCCCAGTACTCTTGGCAATCGTGCATGATTGTCATAATCTTGATGAAACGGTCGTGGTGCATGCGTTGCTTGAACTGGACCAGCGTTGTATAGTCGTTGATAAAAGCTTGGGAATGGGGAAGGGTCCAAACTGTTTTAAACTGTTCAAAACTGTCATGGAGAATCACCGCTTTCAGTATAGCTGGGAGGAAGCCTAATGAAGTCCTAATTGTATTAGCGTGGCATGTACGGGACTTAATCCTGAAAGCTTTCGGAGGACGATTGACAAGGACGTATTTGTTTGCCATTCAAGGCAATGCAAGCAACGGGGCTCAATCGAGCTTATGTGACACAAACTGGGCTTAACAGGTTGTGTCAGCGGGATGAAATACATGTAATCCTCGTTGTATCATTGTATTAACCTATGTAAAGTGGGACGAACCCCCTTGAAGCCCCCTGTAGAAGCACAGTAGAAGCATTGGGAGGAGAGACAGTCATTTCTTCCTGTATCATACCGATCAAACCAGCCTTGCCAGTCATGTACAGTTGTGCACAATTGCCATTAGAGATGGGAATGTGTGACTGGGGCATTAGGTACACTCCTGTTGGTGGCTATGGTTATTTTGCGTAATTGTGTTAGTCTGCATAAAATGAGCCTCGAAACTATCTTAGGTCAAAAGTACAATTTGGCGGAAAATGCTTTATTTTCCTCCAGGAAGTGTCTGTGTTTGGCACTATTTTACAATACAGCAAGTGGCTGTTCATTTTTCCGCCTGTGCACATTTATTCAGTCAATCTGCTGTTTAGTTCTATGGACTCAGGAAGACACAAGAACGACAGAAGAGAGTAATACTGAACTACAGTGATTCTGACCTCCTCAGATGAGATTTAACATGTATAATCAATGTGTACAGGCACACATGGCCATTTACTACATCATAAGATAGAGCCAAAAAAGAAACTGACTGGAAAAACAAAATGCCTCCAAATTTCACACATTGACCCATCACACATTTTGCGACTCGTTTTTTAATAAAAATCTCATAATTATGCAAAATAACTGTACCCATCAGCAGTCTACCTTCCTTGTTGACTTATTCTCCTTAAAGGTACAGCACTGCTCAGCTCTTTCAGCTACTTAGTTGCCTACTGTCAAATGCCTGATACAACCCAACTTCAAAAATATTAAACTATTCCTTTAAGGGAGGGAGGATCTGTCTTCACTGCATCCACTTGCTAGAGCACCCACATGCACAGAGTTCTGGTTAATGAACACTATTACCATCCTACTCATTACAGTATAAATAATGCAGCTGAAATAGACCACAATCCCATGGCTAATTTTCTTAATGAATAGTAATAAATTAAATTATTTTCATGCAGCTGCGGGCTCTTTTTTTCTCTGACTTCCTCCTGTTTTATTTTACTGCCACATAAACTTAACAAGGATATAAAATCAAGAATGAGGCAGTACGAGTACCAGGGGACTCAGGTTACATGGCAGTTAATTTTTAATGAGATGCCTCTTGACTACATCCGATCAGTATTGAGGGTTTTAACCGGCTTTTAATTCAAGCCTACTCTAATTAATGCTCTTCCTGTGCTTTGCAGGATGATATTACTTTACTGTTGTGATCTTAAAATATCCATGTGAGGAGAACATGACCATTTTTTTCTAGTTGTTACTTCAACAGCACTTTAAGAAGCACTTAACCCCACTTAAACTCAGTAGGAGACTTTTTTTAGCACTCAACATCTATGCCAATAGTACTTTGACCCTTAATTTTGTTCAAGTACCAAAGCGTCACAGAAGAACTAAGCCATAAGTAAAGAATAAAGCTGATTCCACCTCAACTGACATGCCTGTGTCTAAAATCCACTTTGAATATCTTTTTACACAAAAATATGTAGCCATTTTTTAAGCACTGTTCACACCAAGGGGTGCTCTGCACACTTTGGTGTGCACAATACTCCAAAAGCTGGAAAAGCATGCAGTTAGAGAAAAACATGCAACTTAACTTAGTGCTTTATAAATATTTAACATACCATTGAATGCCCCTGATAATGTTGCTAACAGGTAATAAGACAGCCTGTCAGGTGTGTTTTATGCTCGAGACAAAGAATTAAGCAAATCATTTCAGCGGATAAAATGCGAAAACTAATTGATCAAACCGTATGATTATTTGATTTACAGTAAAAGGTCTATCATAAACATAAAACGTGTGATCCGCTGTTTAAGTTGAAAAAACAGATGCCTGGCACATTCTGATTTAAAGGGAATGAGAGCGGACACTCAGATTGGTTTGATCTGCGCCACACCCAAAACACCCATCTATAATCAAGGCACATAATTCCTATTGTTTATGCCTTGCACCTGGCTTGGTGTCAAGACTCTGCACCATCAAAATAGCAAAATATCGAATCACACCCCCCAAATAGTTGTACATCACATGGTTTTAGACAATGTGCTTCACACCCCAGAAATATACTATTAAGCAGCCTTTTCCCTCCTCTTTGGAAACGCTTGGATCTGAGGAGGCAGGATGGCTGCTAGAGGATATGATAATGAGCTTTGGACTGATAGGCTGCCCAAACTGTGTCTGGTGGAGGTGGCGATACACCATCTGCCTGTGACAAATGTCAGCAGAGGCTCTATAGCTTTTACATGATAAACGCCAGGAAGTGAAATTTTCCCCAGTAAAAAGAATTTTTCTGTGAACTGCAAGTTAAGGAAAGTTTTTCATGTTCTCCCCAAGCCCAACATTAAGTGCAAAGTAAATTGATTTGAAAGGACATGGGGTCTTTTATTTTCTAAGTTCCAGGAGGTTGCAGCTCTTTTAAAGAAATGAAAGTTCAAAGCAAGGAAGGAAACCTGAAACACAATATGAACTGATTTAAATACATACCTGTAAAGCTGTAAACGTGAGCTATATGTTAGTGTAATGACCCTTTATTCGCATTCAATGTCTATTATCCTGTTCAGGTAACTTTGAGCTGGTGAGTTTGCTCCTGGAGCGAGGGGCCGACCCTATGATCGGAACCATGTGTCGAAATGGCATCTCGTCGGCCCCGCTGGGAGACATGAACTCCTACAGCCTGGCAGCGGCACATGGTCACAGGTAACACACTTTCCACACACTCAATAACACACACACCAGTGCCAGGCAGCCAGAGACATATCCATTACCACGGTATTGATCCATTTACACACTCTACTCCGGTCCATCTGCCGCCCACAAAATCCTGCAGCATACGAGGAGGCAGAAATCTCGCTCTCGCTGTCAGACAGCAGGCGATGACGATAAGCGCCGCAGTCTATTCAGCAGCCATTACAGCTCCAGTTTGACATCATTTCCCCGCAGCCGAGTACGATAAAGCCCATTAACATTCAGGGCAGTGTGAGCTGTCAGGCTGAGGAGAAGAGCCAACAAAACAATGCTGCATTATTATTAAGACAATCAATTATAGCGGGGTGATCATGCTGCAGCGCATCGTGAGCCTGTTCACACTGCAGTGGGGATGGTGTGGGGGAAAAGTTCGAGAGAAATCACTGCATGAAACTGACAAAAGCCTCCCCAGTACAGCTTGACTTTCGGTTAGTCTACAGGGACACGAAAATATTTGAAATATGATGGGTCTATTTCATATCAGAGGGAAACCACTTGTTCTGAAACTCTGTGTACTCAAAGGGTTATGATGAAGAAGAAAAGAATCCGGAATGAGATTACAGCAAATACAAAATATCATTACACTCATTTTTAAGACATCTCGACAGAAATGTGGTATCAAGCACATCTTTCTACTCAATCTTACTGCTGCATTATTCATGTAATGACAAAAAGAATCAAATTATTGCTCTCTGTTCTGACTGTTAGACACAATTCATCTTTCATTTACACACTGCCAAACTTCCACGCATGTTTTGATCATTATATTAAAGAGACTGTGAGGAGTTTCTAAGTAATTACAAAAAAGTTAGATATATGCCTGATCGAAATACACATTTTAAGATGAGTTTTATATCATCAAAATAGGTTATCTATAGATGCTATTCCTTAGCTTCGCGGTTGGGTCGGACAGGGCTGGACTGGCCTGGATACTCAACTTCGGGAACAAGACAATTAAAACTAGAGCAAATTTATATTATTCAGACACGTCTTAGAGCACCGGGCTGTAAGTAGCGATATATAGCTGGCTAAAAAACTACAATACCAAGTTTTCCAGAAATTGCTTATTGTCACACATCGAAAACTACCGCTGCGTAACTAGAAAGAGATACATTACCTTGTCACTTTGCATCCTGTAAGTTTTGAAAAAAGAAATTGTAAGGTAATGCAGAGTTCTGAGGAAGGTCCGAGCTACATTTATTAGCATCACACAAACACACGCTTTGGCTTGGGTCTTTTGGTGCGTTCCAGTTGTAGTCAGAAGTAGGAATTTCCGAGTTCCGAGTAGGAAACTGCAACTGGAAAGTTCCCCGAAGTCGGAATTTCCTACTGGGAACTCGGTGAAACCTCGCCACCCCTGAGTTGACAATCGAAGATGGATGCCCCCAGTGTGAACAGTTATTTACAGTTGTGCCCAAAAGTTTACACCCCCCAGCAGAATTTCAGATTATTTGGCCTTTTCTCAGAAAATATGAATGGTAACACAAAAACCTTTCTGTCACTCATGGTTAGTGGTTGGGTGAAGACATTTATTGAAAAAAAGATTAGTTTACTCTTAAATCATAATGACAACAGAAACTTCAAAACTGACCCTGCTCAAAAGTTTACACCCCCTGGCAGTTTTGGCCTGATAACATGCACAAAATTTGACACAAATGGGTTTGAATGTCTACTAAAGGTAACCATCCTCACTGTGATCTATTAGCTTGTAATCTGTGTGTGTGTATAAAAGCTCAGTGAGTTTCTGGGCTCCTGACAGACACGTGCATCTTTCACTCAGTGCTATGTTGAAGTTTCTGGTTTCTGCATCATGGGTAAAGCAAAAGAATTGTCAAAGGATCTGCGAGAAAAGATATTTCAACTGTATAAAACAGGAAAAGGATTTAAAAAGATATCTAAGGAACTGAGGATGCCAAGAAGCACTGTTAAAACTCTAATTAAGAAGTGGAGAGAGAGGGATTCTGTTGGTCACGGTCAGGCAGACCAACAAAAATTTCAGCTCCAACTGCAAGGACAATTGTTAGAGATGCAAAGAAAAAAACTCAAATAACTTCAGCTGAAATACAAGACTCTCTGAAACAAATTGGGATGGATGTTTCAAGATCCACAATAAGGAGACACTTGAAGAAACAAGTGCTGCATGGTCGGGTCACCAGAAGAAAGCCATTTCTACGCAAATGCCACAAAATATCCTGTTTACAATACACCAAACAGCACAGAGACAAGCCTCAAAACTTCTGGAACAAAGATATTTGGAGTGATGAGACCAAAATTGAACTTTTTGGCCACAACCATAAATGTTACATTTGGAGAGGAGTCAACAAGGCCCATGATGAAAGGCACACCATTCCTACTGTGAAACACGGAGGTGGATCACTGATGTTTTGGGGATGTGTGAGCTACAAAGGCACAGGAAAATTGGTCAGCATTGATGGAAGGATGAATGCAGCATGTTATCAGAAAATACTGGAGTAAAATTTACAGTCATCGGCCCAGAAGCTGCGCATGGGACGTTCTTGGACATTCCGACACGACAATGATCCAAAACACAAGGCCAAATCAACCTGCCATTGGCTACAGCAGAACAAAGTGAAGGTTTTAAAGTGGCCATCTCAGTCTCCTGACCTCAATATCATTGAGCCACTCTGGGGAGATCTCAAATGTGCAGTTCATGCAAGACAGCCCAAGAATTTACTTTTTGCCTAGAGGAATGGGCAGTTTTACCATCTGAGTAAATAAAGACCCTAAAACTAATCTTTTTTTCAATAAATGTCTTCACCCAACCACTAACCATGAGTGACAGAAAGGTTTTTGTGTTATCATTCATATTTTCTGAGAAAAGGCCAAATAATCAGAAATTCTGCTGGGGGGTGTAAACTTTTGGGCACAACTATAACTCCTGTAATAATCAATTTAATTGTACTTCTAACTGAGGTGTGTTGCTCTAGATCAGCTGTATACATAGTATTGTTAGACTTATATTTACAAAAATGCTGCCATAGTGATAATCACATTCTTCATACAACAACACAGGGCGTGCTAACAACAGCTAACAATAGCCTGGTAGATCGGCATATTTTTTTCCGACTTCAACTGGAACGCCGATAAGTCGGAGATGATGTCACTCCCAGTTCCGAGTTTACTGGAACGCAGCATTACGACAGTCACCGCACGTGCTCATGGGTAGCAGAGTCTTTATGTCGCCAGTAATAGATTCTCCTCATAGCACCTTGAACCAGCTACCCATCGATCCCCAGCCCTGAGCCACACTGCCACCAATGCTATAATAAGCACAGAGATACATGTCGCGATCCCCAGTTGTTTCTTTAATAGATCTAAAAAGAGAGCAGCCCTCGGACGGATCCTTGAAGTATTCCGTTGTTAATTCTTACTTTAAAGTGGAAGAATTTAAAGAGAATGTGATTGGGCCAACTTCCATCAAAAAAGAAACAGCCATAAGGCAAAACAAACCACTGATTAGCATTAAATAGAGCTCGAAATTAACAAAAATTTAAGATAAAGCTATGCCAGCCCTGCAGCATATAAAACAACTGAGAGAATGCCTGGTAAAGAATTCAAACTTTTTGTTGTTTCTGCATATGGCTCACCAAAATTGGACAAAACAAAAGCGAGCTTTTCCTTTTGTGGGGTTTCAGTTGACCCCAGATGACGCTCTGTTTCTACTGCTGTTTCTATGGTTTTGATCTCATGAGGCTGAATATGTAACAAAACTGTTTGCTCTCAGCTGTCATGTAATCCTCTGGAGAACAACACTTACTCAATTAACTGTCAGTTTTCAACTTCCAAGAACTTCACAAGGTTGTTAAGAGCATGTAGACAGCACGTCTCGTCCTGCTCTGTTTTCATGTTAACTCTGGATCCCTGATACTTTTGGTTGGGCACACTCTTCAAACTAATGGTGCAATTATGTTTTTTTCGACAATAGTGAGCATTCCTTTTTGCTCCAGCACAGGGAGCGAGTGAACACTCGACCATTCTGCACACAGCTCTGATCTGCAGGGCTGACTGCGAGCCAGGCCTTGTCACCAAAAATCAGCACTGGACTTGTATGAAGCTGCAGTGGCTGAATGAGAGCAAACCCTACAGCCAGGCTCCAAAAATCCTGTTAGAAGCCTTTAGAGAGGAGTGCAGGCTGTTAAAATGCAGATCACTCAGCCTGTAATGGAGTCACATTAAGGAGGAAGATGTCAGTGTTTGGTTGCTTTTAATCAAAATTCTTCTTTATCAAAAACCAAATAAACTGCTTTTGTTGATCAGATGGAATTTGAACAGCCTTGAAATGCCAAGATTGAGCCCCCCCATCAAACAATGTCTGATCAACAATCAGAGGAACAGGAAGTGATGATGTGTGGCCCCCTCCTCTGAGGAAGATGGTGCATCCTCTGACTGTGATCACGCTGAATATGTGGCATGTTTGAGTCAGGGCATCCATCTCTGCAGAGCCACATTTATTAATAAAGCATACGAGAAAAGTGCTGAATCTGACAAGAACTGTGCACAATGCATGAAAGGAATAATACATGAAAATGATATCAATGTAAGGAATACAGAGACAATAAAAAAAGACAAAAGCAATAGCTCGGAAAGTCACCCAGTAAGGACCAAAACGTTCATGCAGGAAGTATCAACAAAGAAGGGGGAGAAGCTTCCTCCACAGTTCCGGTCCTTTTTTAAGAGGCATTACCCATTAGTTAGAAATAATTTAGACAAAACTACAGACAAGCAGCATCTATGAAAACATTGAGTATTACTGTTACAGTGTAGGTTGCAATATTCCCATTTGCTATTACTTTACTGTGAATCTTTAAAAATTTGATCTAATAATGCTGTTTTAGTATAATTCTAGTCTTTTATGTATTTATAGTTATGTACATGCTGTTTTATATTCTAGTCTATTTTCCTTTTATCATCGCTGTCCCCTTTGCTGCTATATTATTGCGAAATTTTCTCATGTGGTGCCAAAAAATCAGCACCTCCAAATCCGAGTCCATGGTCCTCACCCGGAAGAGGGTGGAGTGCTCTCTCCGGGTTGGGGAAGAGATTCTGCCCAAAGTGGAGGAGTTTAAGTACCTCGGGGTCTTGTTCACGAGCGGAGGAAGGGTGGATCGAGATCGATAGGCGGATCGAGCGGCGTCAGCAGTAATGCGGGCTCTGCACCGGTCTGTCGGTAAAAGGAACTGAGCCGCAAGCGAAGCTCTTGATTTACCGGGTCGATCTTCACCCCTATCCTCATATATGGTCACGAGCTCTGGGTCGTGACCGAGCAGATCGCGAGTACAAGCGGCCGAAATGGGTTTCCTTCGCAGGGTGGCTGGGCTCTAGAGATAGGGTGAGAAGTTCGGTCATTCGGGAGGAGCTCGGAGTAGAGCCACTGCTCCTACGCGTTCAGAGGAGCCAGATGAGGTGGCTCGGGCATCTGGTCCGGATGCCTCCTGGACGCCTCCCTGGTGAGGTGTTCCAGGCACGTCCCACCGAAAGGCGGCCCCGGGGTAGACCCAGGACACGCTGGAGAGACTATGTCTCTCAGCTGGCCTGGGAACGCCTCGAGATCCCCCGGGAAGAGCTGGACGAGGTGGCCGGGGAGAGGGAAGTCTGGGCTTCCCTGCTTAGGCTGCTGCCCCCGCGACCCGACCACAGATAAGCGGGAGAAGACGTGAGATGTGAGATGTGAGACGTGGTGCCAAAAAGATTTATTCTCTTTAGTTACATTCTATTATGTTGTTTTATATCATAAATCAACCAAGACAGATTTATGGTCTAGGCCTCCATGAGTTTGTTGGTATCATGAGTTCTTATCTTGTGCTGCGCTCCAGTTGTGCTGTGGGATTGACATCATCTCCGAGTTATCAGCATTCCAGTTACAAAGTCGGAAAAAACTTGCAGATCTAGCAGGCTATTGTTAGCCATTGTGTTAGCCGTTGTTGGCACACCCTGCATCGTAGTTCACATATGCCACATGAAGAATGTCAATAACACTATGGCAGCATTTCCATAAATAAAAGTTGGACAATAGTGTGTATACGGCTGATTTAGTGCCATTACACTAGTTATAAGTGCAAATAAACAGAATTTTACAGACGCTTCATAACTGTTTACACTGGGGGCAGCCATCTTTGATCATCAACTCAGGGGCGGTGAGTTCCTAGAAGGAAATTCTGACCTCAGGGGGCGTTCCAGTTGAAATTTTCCACTCAGAACTCAGAAATCCCAACTTCCCAGCACAACTGGAACGCAGCATTAGTCCATTCAGATGTGGAGGATTGCGGGTAGTGGATTGCAGCTAGTTCATTGGCCTGTGATTGGGATAAATGATTTGTTTGTTAAAATGAGGCTGATAAGAAACAAACTCGTTTTTATTACATGATTATATGCCATTGCTTACGACCCAGGCAGATTGCAGGGAGTCTGAAATGAATGTTTTTGATATCATGGCTGATGCAGGGGGGAGACAGAGCGAGAAGGCATGTCTTATCCTCCCAGTCTTGCCCTGTTACCAAGACATTTTTTAATTTTAGGGGAAGAGTTTGGTCATATCTGCCCTCATATATATCAAGTTCTATCAACCATCTTTGATCCAGGTTGATGTATTTTGGCTTGACACCATTTGTAGAAATTTAGAGAAGCCTAATTAATAACATTTGGAGGGCCATCAGACCTGGAGGGCTGCATGAGCTTAAAGTGGAGTTACCGCAGTGCACGTCCGCCTATTTTAGAGCCATTTCCCAGCCGGTTATCATCCACTTCACAACTCCTCCTCCTCCTACTATCCAACCTCAGGCTGTGCTAGGTGTTTTTTTTTACATATTTCTGCCCCTCTCTTTCTGCTTTTTCCTCTTTTCTTGACCTTAAAAAAATCTGTCAGAGCATCTTCACACTCTGTTCTCCTTTAACCTCTGTCTCATTCTGTTATCTTCTCCATCCTTCCCCCCTGCAGGAACGTTTTCCGGAAGCTCCTGGCACAGTCGGACAAGGAAAAAGGGGATGTACTGTCCCTGGAGGAGATCCTCGCAGAGGGTTCAGATCCGGCCGAGAAGAGGCTGGTGCCACAGGCCAACGGCGGGGGAGGAGGTGGAGGGACGCTGCGAACAGGAAAGGCCAAGCTGAGGGCCCTGAGAGAGGCCATGTACCATAGCGCAGAGCACGGCCATGTGGACATCACCATAGACATCCGCAGCTTAGGTCAGATTTACGAATGCATGCTTCACTGGCACACACACGCCTCTCGCTCTGTGGTGCCTCCAGCTGTCCTGGAGCTGTACTCATGCTGTGCCTGTCCTGTCCCGTCCTGTGCTGTCCTCTACGCTCAGAAACCCCTGCTACTCATTTAACCACAAAATAGAAGCAGGAGTTAGGATTATGTATGTGGCATGTGGATATCATGATCATTACTTAACACATTTCATTTGTCATGCCATCTAACATGATCGCTGATTATTATTAAAGCACTTTTTTATATCAGCTGGCACAACAACCCCTTTTAATATTAGCTTAACGGGACCTTGTTGTTGTTTCACCAAATCCTCTACAGATGGAGTTCCCCCCTGTTGCCATGAATTGTGGATATACCATCTGGTTTGCGTGATAGCTTTATTTGCTTTCTTGATGGGAAGCTCAAAGTCCCTCGCATGTGCAAGACATATTAAAGAGCTACAGGCAGGTTTGAGACCCCAGCGAATCTGTTTGTGGGAAAGCTATGAGGGGAAAAAATCTACTGAATGCAAAAATTAATTTTCTTTAGGCCATTAATGTACACTGCTGTAGCTTTAACATTTTAAATAGACAACAAGGTGTAATGTAATTAAAGGTAGATCGTCTGAATTAAATCATGTTAGCCTTTATGCTAGGGGTGGGAATCAGTGGCCCCACAACATGATATTAACATTTCACGACATGCCGAGAATAGCAGTACTTGATATTGCGATTTTTAACTTTTGTCTTTTCTTAAATCATCAAGGAAAGAAATGACAGAATTCTGTGTAATTTAAGCCTCTATTTAACTATTAGTCTCAGAGCTGTGAAGACCTTTGGTGCTGCAATGTTGTTGAAAGAATAATTAGGTACTGGGTTCCACCTAGCATGTAGCAGCCCTTGTTTTCCACAATGTGGTAATGCCTTCAGTCTTTGCTTATAAAGTTAGTAATATAATGAGCTATTTTCTAAAATTTCTCACAAACGGGAGGCAGCTTTGAAAAGCTGAGAATCTCAAGTGTTGGCTGATTTATCAGTAACATTTACTTAGCATCTGCTTTGCTGTTGTCGGCTTTTGCTGTACCAAAGTGGTGTCCAGTGAGTCAACCATGTTTCACTGTTATGTGTCACTCCTTACATGTTTTGTGTCAAGTCCATCTCTTATGCCTCTTTAAAAGTCCAAAATAATTCCACACAATGGATTGAAAGGCTGATGGTGTGTTCTTTTTGTCGCTCCCTCTCCTGTGCAGCCATGTTTGGCTACTTTATCATCTAACTCTCCTGCACTATGTGTGTCATTGGTCTGATCTGGCTCAACAGCACCATCGTGTGGACTTAACCAGTAACTGATTTGATTTCTTTTGAAAAAACAACTCAATTTAGGCCCCATCCACACGAAGCCAAACCGAGGTCTAAACGCATACATTTTTTGTTGAATCTGCGTATCATCCATACGAAGACGGCGTTTTGGGGTTCTGTAAACGAACATTTTTGAAACCAGGTTCCAGAGTGGAAAGATTTTGAAATGCCGTATACGCAGCTCCGTGTTTACTGGCTCTCCGTAACTTTTCTGACACGCTTACGTCCATAGTTTGTTTCATATCGTCGTTGACACGCATGCGCCACACGCAGCAACAATAACAACAACAATGGCGGCGTACGGTGTAGCATATGTGCGAATGAAGCTAGTGACCCTACTATCCCTGTTGCATCAAAATCCCCTTCTTCTCAATCACCACCGAGTTGAAAAAACAAATATCAAGGACACATTACGACACTTTATGATCACTTTATCACAATCTCTGTTTACAACTTTTGCCGCAAGTGCGCATGCCCACTGTTTTTTGTCTGTTTCCGCTTGTAACCGTCATATTGTTACAGCGCCCCTAGAGATCTTGCATGTGTTTTTACGGCGTTTTGATGCGTATTGAGTGCATTCATGTGGACGCACATCATTTTCTGGATATACAGGCTTTATGACGATCGTTTTGGAAACTGTTAAGCGTTTTGTCTTCGTGTGGATGAGGCCTTAAAGCTGTGGTCTACGATTTGAAACCGCAGCCTGCCCCCCCTTCCCTCAGCTCTCCCCCTCCCGTGTTCCAAGATCCCGCCCCCAGCTCGTGTCGCCACATAAAGCACCCTCGGACAGAGCTACGAGCGACTAGCACAATATAACAGCAGCAAGCTCAATCAAATTTTAACAGCTCAGCTCAACTGGAAAGTATCAAACACGACAGACATCCCCTGTGTAACACACAGCAGTAGCTATTTCAATTGGACCGGCGTAATGCGGGTCTGGCGCGCCAGAGCGTGAGCCGAGTGTGGGGGAGGATTTATCTTTCTCAGCCTGTCCTCCCCAGCTCAGCTTACAGTGCAAACGATTAGCGGCTAACAGGCTAACCTTTTCTACAAGTTATTAGCCCGTGCAGGCACAAACTAACCAGAGTTATTCAGCAGACATCTCCCACTGTAGTAAACAAAGCCATTACCTGATCAACCAGGGGCGAAACGGTCGATGCTGAAGGTCTGATGGCCGGCTGAGGCTATTCGTTAGCCGTTAGTCAAGTTAGCCGTTAGCCTCTTAACAGTCAACCCGCGGCAATTTGGCACACAATGGATTGAAAGGCTGATGGTGTGTTCGGTCTCGGCGCTAGGCTTTTGGCTCCATGGTAGTTCAGTAGCTAACGCTGCTAGCTGCTCACCGGAGGTAGAGGGAAGGAGACGGGCACCATGACGACTACGCATGACGCCATTTGATTTCGTAGTGAGAGAACAATTGGATGGACTCACGGACCAACTCACGGACCAATTAATAGTCGCAGGTTCTTAGGTTTGATTGGTCAGCTAGTATGCAGCTTTTCAGCGGATATACTGAATGGATTTTTTTCGTTCTTTTTGGTCTTTATACTGTGTAGATAGGACCATAGGACCATAACAGCCTTATAAACGGTGTTATTAATATGTACAAAGCTTCCAAATCGTAGACCATAGCTTTAATGTAGGAAAAAATACATAAAAATGAGAAATATCAGGACATTTTAGTGAGTTAATTTTTTGCCCCACCTCTACTTCATATAATGACATACAACCTGCTGTCGAAATGTGTATATTGTATTATTACCCATCACAAGTTAACACACCATCACGCCTTATCCTTCTCAGACAAGCCTGGCATGTAATATTTCTCTGACCATTGTGATTAAGGGCACAGTATCATTGTTCTTTTTTCAATATTATCTTTGTTCTGGTAAAGAAAGTTTAGCAGGAGAGCTATGCAACTATGCAAGTGATAACTGCCCCCAAACAAATTCAAAATATCAGCAATTTGTAATGTGCTCGTTGAAAAATGTTTTGGACTGAGGCCAAATTGTGAAAGATATTACATGCTATGAGTTAAAATGCTGTGTATTTAAAGGGTAACTATTATATGAATACACATTTGAAGACTTTTACACAATAAATATGTTCACATTATGTTTACACACCTCCAATATGACAAATGTGGTGCATCCCATGTATCTTGTA